>JBAMCJ010005635.1:0-713307 GCA_037075205.1 Drosophila prostipennis | reverse complement strand
CAAAAAATTGAAAACCGTTTAAATTTCCATATTTGAATGCCAATCGATAGGGAATTAAATAACGAGCTCAAAAAGGTATGACATTTGCAATTCGGACTGTTTTTTCCCATGTTACGCCAAAAATACTGATCATTTTGTCGAAAAAAACACGATTATGATTTTTTGCGTTTTTTATAAGGGGTAGGGTCACAATTTTTTACAAAAAATTGAAAACCGTTTAAATTTCCATATTTGAATGCCAATCGATAGGGAATTAAATAACGAGCTCAAAAAGGTATGACATTTGCAATTCGGACTGTTTTTTCCCATGTTACGCCAAAAATACTGATCATTTTGTCGAAAAAAACACGATTATGATTTTTTGCGTTTTTTATAAGGGGTAGGGTCACAATTTTTTACAAAAAATTGAAAACCGTTTAAATTTCCATATTTGAATGCCAATCGATAGGGAATTAAATAACGAGCTCAAAAAGGTATGACATTTAATATTCGGACCGTTTTTTCCCATGTTACGCCAAAAATACTGATCATTTTGTCGAAAAAAACACGATTATGATTTTTTGCGTTTTTTATAAGGGGTAGGGTCACAATTTTTTACAAAAAATTGAAAACCGTTTAAATTTCCATATTTGAATGCCAATCGATAGGGAATTAAATACCGAGCTCAAAAAGGTATGACATTTGCAATTCGGACTGTTTTTTCCCATGTTACGCCAAAAATACTGATCATTTTGTCGAAAAAAACACGATTATGATTTTTTGCGTTTTTTATAAGGGGTAGGGTCACAATTTTTTACAAAAAATTGAAAACCGTTTAAATTTCCATATTTGAATGCCAATCGATAGGGAATTAAATAACGAGCTCAAAAAGGTATGACATTTGCAATTCGGACTGTTTTTTCCCATGTTACGCCAAAAATACTGATCATTTTGTCGAAAAAAACACGATTATGATTTTTTGCGTTTTTTACAAGGGGTAGGGTCACAATTTTTTACAAAAAATTGAAAACCGTTTAAATTTCCATATTTGAATGCCAATCGATAGGGAATTAAATACCGAGCTCAAAAAGGTATGACATTTGCAATTCGGACTGTTTTTTCCCATGTTACGCCAAAAATACTGATCATTTTGTCGAAAAAAACACGATTATGATTTTTTGCGTTTTTTATAAGGGGTAGGGTCACAATTTTTTACAAAAAATTGAAAACTGTTAAAATTTCCATATTTGAATGCCAATCGATAGGGAATTAAATAACGAGCTCAAAAAGGTATGACATTTGCAATTCGGACTGTTTTTTCCCATGTTACGCCAAAAATACTGATCATTTTGTCGAAAAAAACACGATTATGATTTTTTGCGTTTTTTACAAGGGGTAGGGTCACAATTTTTTACAAAAAATTGAAAACCGTTTAAATTTCCATATTTGAATGCCAATCGATAGGGAATTAAATAACGAGCTCAAAAAGGTATGACATTTGCAATTCGGACTGTTTTTTCTCATGTTACGCCAAAAATACTGATCATTTTGTCGAAAAAAACACGATTATGATTTTTTGCGTTTTTTACAAGGGGTAGGGTCACAATTTTTTACAAAAAATTGAAAACCGTTTAAATTTCCATATTTGAATGCCAATCGATAGGGAATTAAATAACGAGCTCAAAAAGGTATGACATTTAATATTCGGACTGTTTTTTCCCATGTTACGCCAAAAATACTGATCATTTTGTCGAAAAAAACACGATTATGATTTTTTGCGTTTTTTATAAGGGGTAGGGTCACAATTTTTTACAAAAAATTGAAAACCGTTTAAATTTCCATATTTGAATGCCAATCGATAGGGAATTAAATAACGAGCTCAAAAAGGTATGACATTTGCAATTCGGACTGTTTTTTCCCATGTTACGCCAAAAATACTGATCATTTTGTCGAAAAAAACACGATTATGATTTTTTGCGTTTTTTATAAGGGGTAGGGTCACAATTTTTTACAAAAAATTGAAAACCGTTTAAATTTCCATATTTGAATGCCAATCGATAGGGAATTAAATAACGAGCTCAAAAAGGTATGACATTTGCAATTCGGACTGTTTTTTCCCATGTTACGCCAAAAATACTGATCATTTTGTCGAAAAAAACACGATTATGATTTTTTGCGTTTTTTATAAGGGGTAGGGTCACAATTTTTTACAAAAAATTGAAAACCGTTTAAATTTCCATATTTGAATGCCAATCGATAGGGAATTAAATACCGAGCTCAAAAAGGTATGACATTTGCAATTCGGACTGTTTTTTCCCATGTTACGCCAAAAATACTGATCATTTTGTCGAAAAAAACACGATTATGATTTTTTGCGTTTTTTATAAGGGGTAGGGTCACAATTTTTTACAAAAAATTGAAAACCGTTTAAATTTCCATATTTGAATGCCAATCGATAGGGAATTAAATAACGAGCTCAAAAAGGTATGACATTTAATATTCGGACCGTTTTTTCCCATGTTACGCCAAAAATACTGATCATTTTGTCGAAAAAAACACGATTATGATTTTTTGCGTTTTTTATAAGGGGTAGGGTCACAATTTTTTACAAAAAATTGAAAACCGTTTAAATTTCCATATTTGAATGCCAATCGATAGGGAATTAAATACCGAGCTCAAAAAGGTATGACATTTGCAATTCGGACTGTTTTTTCCCATGTTACGCCAAAAATACTGATCATTTTGTCGAAAAAAACACGATTATGATTTTTTGCGTTTTTTATAAGGGGTAGGGTCACAATTTTTTACAAAAAATTGAAAACCGTTTAAATTTCCATATTTGAATGCCAATCGATAGGGAATTAAATAACGAGCTCAAAAAGGTATGACATTTGCAATTCGGACTGTTTTTTCCCATGTTACGCCAAAAATACTGATCATTTTGTCGAAAAAAACACGATTATGATTTTTTGCGTTTTTTATAAGGGGTAGGGTCACAATTTTTTACAAAAAATTGAAAACCGTTTAAATTTCCATATTTGAATGCCAATCGATAGGGAATTAAATACCGAGCTCAAAAAGGTATGACATTTGCAATTCGGACTGTTTTTTCCCATGTTACGCCAAAAATACTGATCATTTTGTCGAAAAAAACACGATTATGATTTTTTGCGTTTTTTATAAGGGGTAGGGTCACAATTTTTTACAAAAAATTGAAAACCGTTTAAATTTCCATATTTGAATGCCAATCGATAGGGAATTAAATAACGAGCTCAAAAAGGTATGACATTTGCAATTCGGACTGTTTTTTCCCATGTTACGCCAAAAATACTGATCATTTTGTCGAAAAAAACACGATTATGATTTTTTGCGTTTTTTACAAGGGGTAGGGTCACAATTTTTTACAAAAAATTGAAAACCGTTTAAATTTCCATATTTGAATGCCAATCGATAGGGAATTAAATAACGAGCTCAAAAAGGTATGACATTTGCAATTCGGACTGTTTTTTCTCATGTTACGCCAAAAATACTGATCATTTTGTCGAAAAAAACACGATTATGATTTTTTGCGTTTTTTATAAGGGGTAGGGTCACAATTTTTTACAAAAAATTGAAAACCGTTTAAATTTCCATATTTGAATGCCAATCGATAGGGAATTAAATAACGAGCTCAAAAAGGTATGACATTTAATATTCGGACCGTTTTTTCCCATGTTACGCCAAAAATACTGATCATTTTGTCGAAAAAAACACGATTATGATTTTTTGCGTTTTTTATAAGGGGTAGGGTCACAATTTTTTACAAAAAATTGAAAACCGTTTAAATTTCCATATTTGAATGCCAATCGATAGGGAATTAAATAACGAGCTCAAAAAGGTATGACATTTGCAATTCGGACTGTTTTTTCCCATGTTACGCCAAAAATACTGATCATTTTGTCGAAAAAAACACGATTATGATTTTTTGCGTTTTTTATAAGGGGTAGGGTCACAATTTTTTACAAAAAATTGAAAACCGTTTAAATTTCCATATTTGAATGCCAATCGATAGGGAATTAAATAACGAGCTCAAAAAGGTATGACATTTACAATTCGGACTGTTTTTTCCCATGTTACGCCAAAAATACTGATCATTTTGTCGAAAAAAACACGATTATGATTTTTTGTGTTTTTTACAAGGGGTAGGGTCACAATTTTTTACAAAAAATTGAAAACCGTTTAAATTTCCATATTTGAATGCCAATCGATAGGGAATTAAATAACGAGCTCAAAAAGGTATGACATTTGCAATTCGGACTGTTTTTTCCCATGTTACGCCAAAAATACTGATCATTTTGTCGAAAAAAACACGATTATGATTTTTTGCGTTTTTTATAAGGGGTAGGGTCACAATTTTTTACAAAAAATTGAAAACCGTTTAAATTTCCATATTTGAATGCCAATCGATAGGGAATTAAATAACGAGCTCAAAAAGGTATGACATTTGCAATTCGGACTGTTTTTTCCCATGTTACGCCAAAAATACTGATCATTTTGTCGAAAAAAACACGATTATGATTTTTTGCGTTTTTTATAAGGGGTAGGGTCACAATTTTTTACAAAAAATTGAAAACCGTTTAAATTTCCATATTTGAATGCCAATCGATAGGGAATTAAATAACGAGCTCAAAAAGGTATGACATTTGCAATTCGGACTGTTTTTTCCCATGTTACGCCAAAAATACTGATCATTTTGTCGAAAAAAACACGATTATGATTTTTTGCGTTTTTTATAAGGGGTAGGGTCACAATTTTTTACAAAAAATTGAAAACCGTTTAAATTTCCATATTTGAATGCCAATCGATAGGGAATTAAATAACGAGCTCAAAAAGGTATGACATTTGCAATTCGGACTGTTTTTTCCCATGTTACGCCAAAAATACTGATCATTTTGTCGAAAAAAACACGATTATGATTTTTTGCGTTTTTTATAAGGGGTAGGGTCACAATTTTTTACAAAAAATTGAAAACCGTTTAAATTTCCATATTTGAATGCCAATCGATAGGGAATTAAATAACGAGCTCAAAAAGGTATGACATTTGCAATTCGGACTGTTTTTTCCCATGTTACGCCAAAAATACTGATCATTTTGTCGAAAAAAACACGATTATGATTTTTTGCGTTTTTTATAAGGGGTAGGGTCACAATTTTTTACAAAAAATTGAAAACCGTTTAAATTTCCATATTTGAATGCCAATCGATAGGGAATTAAATAACGAGCTCAAAAAGGTATGACATTTGCAATTCGGACTGTTTTTTCCCATGTTACGCCAAAAATACTGATCATTTTGTCGAAAAAAACACGATTATGATTTTTTGCGTTTTTTATAAGGGGTAGGGTCACAATTTTTTACAAAAAATTGAAAACCGTTTAAATTTCCATATTTGAATGCCAATCGATAGGGAATTAAATAACGAGCTCAAAAAGGTATGACATTTAATATTCGGACTGTTTTTTCCCATGTTACGCCAAAAATACTGATCATTTTGTCGAAAAAAACACGATTATGATTTTTTGCGTTTTTTACAAGGGGTAGGGTCACAATTTTTTACAAAAAATTGAAAACCGTTTAAATTTCCATATTTGAATGCCAATCGATAGGGAATTAAATAACGAGCTCAAAAAGGTATGACATTTGCAATTCGGACTGTTTTTTCCCATGTTACGCCAAAAATACTGATCATTTTGTCGAAAAAAACACGATTATGATTTTTTGCGTTTTTTACAAGGGGTAGGGTCACAATTTTTTACAAAAAATTGAAAACCGTTTAAATTTCCATATTTGAATGCCAATCGATAGGGAATTAAATAACGAGCTCAAAAAGGTATGACATTTGCAATTCGGACTGTTTTTTCCCATGTTACGCCAAAAATACTGATCATTTTGTCGAAAAAAACACGATTATGATTTTTTGCGTTTTTTATAAGGGGTAGGGTCACAATTTTTTACAAAAAATTGAAAACTGTTAAAATTTCCATATTTGAATGCCAATCGATAGGGAATTAAATAACGAGCTCAAAAAGGTATGACATTTACAATTCGGACTGTTTTTTCCCATGTTACGCCAAAAATACTGATCATTTTGTCGAAAAAAACACGATTATGATTTTTTGCGTTTTTTATAAGGGGTAGGGTCACAATTTTTTACAAAAAATTGAAAACCGTTTAAATTTCCATATTTGAATGCCAATCGATAGGGAATTAAATAACGAGCTCAAAAAGGTATGACATTTGCAATTCGGACTGTTTTTTCCCATGTTACGCCAAAAATACTGATCATTTTGTCGAAAAAAACACGATTATGATTTTTTGCGTTTTTTATAAGGGGTAGGGTCACAATTTTTTACAAAAAATTGAAAACCGTTTAAATTTCCATATTTGAATGCCAATCGATAGGGAATTAAATAACGAGCTCAAAAAGGTATGACATTTGCAATTCGGACTGTTTTTTCCCATGTTACGCCAAAAATACTGATCATTTTGTCGAAAAAAACACGATTATGATTTTTTGCGTTTTTTACAAGGGGTAGGGTCACAATTTTTTACAAAAAATTGAAAACCGTTTAAATTTCCATATTTGAATGCCAATCGATAGGGAATTAAATAACGAGCTCAAAAAGGTATGACATTTGCAATTCGGACTGTTTTTTCCCATGTTACGCCAAAAATACTGATCATTTTGTCGAAAAAAACACGATTATGATTTTTTGCGTTTTTTATAAGGGGTAGGGTCACAATTTTTTACAAAAAATTGAAAACCGTTTAAATTTCCATATTTGAATGCCAATCGATAGGGAATTAAATAACGAGCTCAAAAAGGTATGACATTTACAATTCGGACTGTTTTTTCCCATGTTACGCCAAAAATACTGATCATTTTGTCGAAAAAAACACGATTATGATTTTTTGCGTTTTTTATAAGGGGTAGGGTCACAATTTTTTACAAAAAATTGAAAACCGTTTAAATTTCCATATTTGAATGCCAATCGATAGGGAATTAAATAACGAGCTCAAAAAGGTATGACATTTGCAATTCGGACTGTTTTTTCCCATGTTACGCCAAAAATACTGATCATTTTGTCGAAAAAAACACGATTATGATTTTTTGCGTTTTTTATAAGGGGTAGGGTCACAATTTTTTACAAAAAATTGAAAACCGTTTAAATTTCCATATTTGAATGCCAATCGATAGGGAATTAAATAACGAGCTCAAAAAGGTATGACATTTGCAATTCGGACTGTTTTTTCCCATGTTACGCCAAAAATACTGATCATTTTGTCGAAAAAAACACGATTATGATTTTTTGCGTTTTTTATAAGGGGTAGGGTCACAATTTTTTACAAAAAATTGAAAACCGTTTAAATTTCCATATTTGAATGCCAATCGATAGGGAATTAAATACCGAGCTCAAAAAGGTATGACATTTGCAATTCGGACTGTTTTTTCCCATGTTACGCCAAAAATACTGATCATTTTGTCGAAAAAAACACGATTATGATTTTTTGCGTTTTTTATAAGGGGTAGGGTCACAATTTTGTACAAAAAATTGAAAACCGTTTAAATTTCCATATTTGAATGCCAATCGATAGGGAATTAAATAACGAGCTCAAAAAGGTATGACATTTGCAATTCGGACTGTTTTTTCCCATGTTACGCCAAAAATACTGATCATTTTGTCGAAAAAAACACGATTATGATTTTTTGCGTTTTTTATAAGGGGTAGGGTCACAATTTTTTACAAAAAATTGAAAACTGTTAAAATTTCCATATTTGAATGCCAATCGATAGGGAATTAAATAACGAGCTCAAAAAGGTATGACATTTACAATTCGGACTGTTTTTTCCCATGTTACGCCAAAAATACTGATCATTTTGTCGAAAAAAACACGATTATGATTTTTTGCGTTTTTTATAAGGGGTAGGGTCACAATTTTTTACAAAAAATTGAAAACCGTTTAAATTTCCATATTTGAATGCCAATCGATAGGGAATTAAATAACGAGCTCAAAAAGGTATGACATTTGCAATTCGGACTGTTTTTTCTCATGTTACGCCAAAAATACTGATCATTTTGTCGAAAAAAACACGATTATGATTTTTTGCGTTTTTTACAAGGGGTAGGGTCACAATTTTTTACAAAAAATTGAAAACCGTTTAAATTTCCATATTTGAATGCCAATCGATAGGGAATTAAATAACGAGCTCAAAAAGGTATGACATTTGCATATTCGGACTGTTTTTTCCCATGTTACGCCAAAAATACTGATCATTTTGTCGAAAAAAACACGATTATGATTTTTTGCGTTTTTTATAAGGGGTAGGGTCACAATTTTGTACAAAAAATTGAAAACCGTTTAAATTTCCATATTTGAATGCCAATCGATAGGGAATTAAATAACGAGCTCAAAAAGGTATGACATTTAATATTCGGACTGGTTTTTCTCATGTTACGCCAAAAATACTGATCATTTTGTCGAAAAAAACACGATTATGATTTTTTGCGTTTTTTACAAGGGGTAGGGTCACAATTTTTTACAAAAAATTGAAAACCGTTTAAATTTCCATATTTGAATGCCAATCGATAGGGAATTAAATATCCATATTTGAATGCCAATCGATAGGGAATTAAATAACGAGCTCAAAAAGGTATGACATTTAATATTCGGACCGTTTTTTCCCATGTTACGCCAAAAATACTGATCATTTTGTCGAAAAAAACACGATTATGATTTTTTGCGTTTTTTATAAGGGGTAGGGTCACAATTTTTTACAAAAAATTGAAAACCGTTTAAATTTCCATATTTGAATGCCAATCGATAGGGAATTAAATAACGAGCTCAAAAAGGTATGACATTTAATATTCGGACTGTTTTTTCCCATGTTACGCCAAAAATACTGATCATTTTGTCGAAAAAAACACGATTATGATTTTTTGCGTTTTTTATAAGGGGTAGGGTCACAATTTTTTACAAAAAATTGAAAACCGTTTAAATTTCCATATTTGAATGCCAATCGATAGGGAATTAAATAACGAGCTCAAAAAGGTATGACATTTGCAATTCGGACTGTTTTTTCCCATGTTACGCCAAAAATACTGATCATTTTGTCGAAAAAAACACGATTATGATTTTTTGCGTTTTTTATAAGGGGTAGGGTCACAATTTTTTACAAAAAATTGAAAACCGTTTAAATTTCCATATTTGAATGCCAATCGATAGGGAATTAAATAACGAGCTCAAAAAGGTATGACATTTAATATTCGGACCGTTTTTTCCCATGTTACGCCAAAAATACTGATCATTTTGTCGAAAAAAACACGATTATGATTTTTTGCGTTTTTTACAAGGGGTAGGGTCACAATTTTTTACAAAAAATTGAAAACCGTTTAAATTTCCATATTTGAATGCCAATCGATAGGGAATTAAATAACGAGCTCAAAAAGGTATGACATTTGCAATTCGGACTGTTTTTTCCCATGTTACGCCAAAAATACTGATCATTTTGTCGAAAAAAACACGATTATGATTTTTTGCGTTTTTTATAAGGGGTAGGGTCACAATTTTTTACAAAAAATTGAAAACCGTTTAAATTTCCATATTTGAATGCCAATCGATAGGGAATTAAATAACGAGCTCAAAAAGGTATGACATTTAATATTCGGACCGTTTTTTCCCATGTTACGCCAAAAATACTGATCATTTTGTCGAAAAAAACACGATTACGATTTTTTACGTTTTTTATAAGGTGTAGGGTCACAATTTTTTTAAAAAAAATCTAAAACAATTTAAATTTACAATATTTACTATTTACTTACTTTGCCTTAGCCGGTTTTCCAACCGGAGACCTCTCGCATCAGAGGCAGACGCCTTACCCATTGGGCAATCGCGTTCAAGTTCAAGTTTGTATTTCTCAAATATCCCTTGAGGGTAATAACACCAATAATATATCTCAAGCGAAGATTGTAGAAGCGAATGTGTTGTTTACCACCTCCGAAACAGGGGAGGATTTTGGTCACCACAAGACTTGAGGTCCGACTGGGTTGTTAGGCGATGTTTCTATGTTTTTCAGCCGCATAAAATTAAACATTCCATAAGAAAGATATATGTGGTACATTTTAGTACGTTTTAACCAAATGCGTATTAGATATTAATATCTTTGATTTCTAATTTTTTTTTTTTCAGAGTGTTTTCTTTATATTATATATGTATGTCTTTCTTGGTTAGATTAATCACAGTAATCGAGTTCACAAAGCAATATAAATGCATATAGAATTAATTCTTTTTGATTGAGATGAATAGCTTATTGCTTAATTTAAGCATCGTTCATAGAATATATATATTTCTAATTTTTTTTTAAAGTGTTTTCTTTATACTCGTATTATATATGTCTTTCTTGGTTAGATCAATCACAATACTTCAGTCTCCAAAGCAATATAAATGCATATGTATTTAATTCGATTCGATTGAGATGAATAAGCATCGTTCATGATATTTTTACTTATTTAAGTAGTTTTGTTAAATATTTTGTACTATCAGCTTTTGAAAACTGATTGGTTTTTTACTTGACAACATTACTTGATTTCGGTCGTCGCTTTCGTTTTTCAGGTTCAGGTGAAGAAAACTAATATTCAGTAAATCAATTCCAATTTTATTGCAAACTTCATATAATTGGACATTTGTTGATTCTGAATTGTTTATATATTTCTTTTAAGTTTTTATTTCAATCGTTATTTTTGACAATCGAAATCGACAGAAGTGCAACCTGCACATATTTTTCCCAAGCCCAATAAAATACAGTTGTGTTTCACTCAATTTATATCTCTTGTTTAATTTAGCAGTTCAAGAAAAGATTTAATATTTCACCTGAATCCCAAGTCGATTCTCAAAGAAATGCACACAGAATTCAGATTGTTGGGCTCCGCAGAATAAATATCATTTATTTCTTTGTGAATCGGCTCAGGCGTATAACGGTTCCTTTATTCTCTTTTTATTCTTTGGGCCCTTGGTGAAGATTCGTATAACGTTTCCACACATTTTTCATTTACTTGCATTTTCTTTTTTTTTTTGTGTTTATTTCATTTAGAATACATCTTTTCAAGAACTGCGTAGAACGTTGACCAGCAAGTTTTCATACTTTGTTAGTATTGTTAGTAAATGGTGTCTTTGCTTTTTTTTAATTGAACTCTTTTGAACCGTAGTCAAAGCGTTTGCTTTCAATAGCGTTCATAGTATTTGTGTTCTGCGCAATTCTCAAATATTTTCTTTGCTCCTGTTTCGGAAAACGTTTCAAAGTTGCGCTCACCGAAACAAGAACTGCGATTAGTAGTGTGTGGTGATTTGGGATTTAAATGGGTTGGGGAGTTATGTGAAAGCAGAGGGCATGCGCAGCTGGTGTGGAATGGACTGGGATTGTGGCAACTCAAGTTACTGGGGCAAAACACACATAAATGAAACGATGGGGAAACTGGGCTTCAGGATTGAGCGGGAATGCTGGAAAAAGAAGGGATTAGTTTCTCGAACGGACAAAAACAAATGGAATCTCCTCCAGGGCGGATCTGAAAGACAAGTTGGGTTAAGTACAATGTGGTTAATAATATCTTCTCTTGTGTTTGGCGTAGCTTCTTGGCTGTGGCCTCAGTTGGAGAGGGACTGGACTTGGTAGGCTCTATTTGCACCTGCTTGCATATCAAGTTCATGAGGAAGCAATAGCCCCAATGGGATTCCCTAAGCTGCAGGACATTAAAGACAGAAAGAAAAGTGGTTCTACGGGACTAAGCACAATGTTCCGGCTCAAGCAAGTCACCAACGGAATGAAGATGACTTTTGAATGGAAATGGAAACTCAAGTTCAAGGATTAGCCAGCGAATGTTTGGGAAGCTGTTTTGAAAACGTACTGGAAATCGCCTCGAATGCGGGCAATCTAAACTGAAAATCAACTGAAAACTTTGGCTCCGCGAGGCTCCAAGTTTCGTCTCTGTTCAAAACTCATCTGAAAGAACACAGCATAGAAATAGGTTAATAATCAGGGCCAATAGAATAATAGCTTTTGCTTAATTCCCCGGTGGAAGCGCTTTGCCGGTGGCCAGTAGAAGGAATTTTGTTTTTTTTTTAACAAGCTTTGTCCTAAGTTTAGCGAATATTATTGGTCGTTTGCAAATCAACTGCAGGTCAAACGATTGACCAGCATTAATTCGCTTTTTTTTATATTTCTTTTGCGCTTTAAAACGCACGATAAACTCGAGCACTTCGTGTTCATTTTTCAACGCATTTAAAGTTTTCTTTTTTCGCTTAACTTCTGACCAGCTTGTTGAGCATTTCCATATTTGCTTTTTTACTTGTTTTTTTATAGGTTTTTTATCCAGGCTTTGCCTGGCCTGTCTCCTCTAGTTGGGCACCCACAGAGCGCTTTCCAAGGATCGAAGACAAAAACTCACCTCCTGGCAGTTAATTTAAGGGCTTTTTCAGCTAATAAACTGATTAATTGGCTGCAAGCAATGTTTCGGTTAGTTGAAAACCAACGTAAAAAACTAAAGCAAAAGCAAAATGCCGCTCTCGGGCGATTTCCAGGCACTGGTTTTATGATTTATCAGTGGAATAGTTGAACTGGGCTAATTCTTGAGTTGTTTCCCATTTATTTTTTGGCATTTGTGATGAGGAGTTCGTTTTGTGGCCTAGCTGGAGTTTTTTGACAGTGCTGGATTGTTCGAGATTTAATAGGTTATATATCCCTTAGCCGATGGGAATGCATTTTAGGCCTTCTTGCTGCCCTTAAGAACCTATGCAGAGGCAGTTTCTTCTGGGCGTAGCTTCGTGGCTTTAGGATCTAGTGAAGAGGCGGCATGGCATCTGATTCTGATTCTGATTCTACAGGTCCCTAAATCTAGCACCCCGGTTAGTAATTTCCCCCTGAATTGTGACGAGTTCCTAGGGCAGTGATAACTTCAAAGATAAACAAATATATAGGCCATCAAGACGCTACAATATCGCTTTGGGCAGACCAGAAATGGACTTGATGGACTGTGAAGTGGGTGAACGTTACGATGACACTTTCTTGGGCTTTAAAAGAGCGCATAGCTCTTGCTTTCATCATTTTCGGTTGGGTTTATACAGCTGCCTGGGCAATTAATGATTGATCGTGATTCTACACCCCTGGCTGATTAATTCTTCCGGATCTGGCTGGTCTCTTCAGTGCGGAGCGCTAGTCGTGAGTGCGGTTTGTGCTTTGTGCTCGCCGAGGGATGCCCGTTGGTTATACACATCTTTCGATGGGTTTTTTAGTGTTTATAGGGGTTATATTGCTTCACCGCTCTCTTTCGGGCCCTGCAATCCGCCCTATGGCCGTCTCGCTCGCCCGCTTGCGATGCAAACGCCTGGCCAGCGCGTAAGAGAGAGGGATGGAGAGAGGGAGCCGTCTCTCCTTGTCTACAGTATTGTCGTCTCGCTCGCATCCGCGTGCCGCCACTTGCGACCGATAGAGGTATGCGTACGCGTCTTCTCGGACCGCAAGTGGCGCCAAGCGAACGCTCTGGGGATTTTCTTGGTTCTTTGCTCTTTCGCTCCGGTCAGACTTTTCCATCGCAAGCGTTTTCGTTTCATTTCCTTCCGCCAAGGGGAGTGATCCTCCTCCTTGCGTTTCGGTTGGGCCATAGGGTCTGCACCTGGGACTGCAGGGTTGGGTTTATATGGGCCCGTCCGCTCCGCTTGCCGCCGCACAAGGTGCACCACTCGTACCGCAGACGCTCTTCAAGGCAGCCGCGTCTTCTCGATGCCTCAAAGACGACGCCACCCGGAAGAATTGCAGCTCAGGCGGAGAATCTCTTACTGCTTGAGCATTTCACTTTCGTACTTTATGGCTTGATGATTCAATGGGGGCGATTGCTGGACTTGAAGCTGGGTGGTACTGGCCGCAGATATTGAGGGAGAAGTGTGGTTTCTAAGGTGGGGCTGGGGAGGCCCAGAAGAAGTTGCCGCTGCCCGTGGAACACATCCTGCTGTGTAAGTAACTCTCTAAGCTAATTTCACCTCTAAAAAAATAGGCACTTTAAAAAAATTCTCAAAAAAAAGAATGCACACTTTGAACTCTCGCGGAAAGAGTTCCTCACAAGAAGTTTCCACTAGGCCATGCCGCCGACGACTGATGATTTCTGCAGCGGCGGTGGCAAGAATGTAGACTCGGTTTCCTCGCTTTCTCGCCTACCTGAGTCCAGTCCAACCCCTATAAGTATAAGCCATTTGGGTCCGGTTCCCAGGGGTTCTATTGTTCGTAGTCCTCAAGGCTACGGTCTGGTTTTCGGAATGCAGCAGCTGCAGGCACGATTTCCTCGTATCTTTTGTATGTGCCTGGGTTTGCATTCTAAATGGCTTCTTTGGAATTTTCTGCAGTGCTGGCAATGCCGTTCCACTAAATTTTCTTTTACACGCCGCTTTTTCATTGGTGAAATAACCCGAATTATGCAATTTAACGTATTACATTCGGTGGATCCACGTTTTTACTAACTAGCTAGCTGGGTTTTAAATTTTTAGTGATTTTTTTCTTTTTGTAGATAGAAAAATTTAACGGAGAGGCCCTGTAACTACAACTTATCTTCGGTGACTACGCACATTGAATGCGGTCGGCGAAAAAACGACGGCCATCGGGGGCTGCCACTTGTCCGAAAAGGGGGGCCATCCCTCATTTAAACTACGCCCCTGACTTCTAATATCTGCAGAATTTTCGCGAACGCTGCCCCGGCCCACAGTCAAAATTACTTACAATTGTTTAATATTTGGCTTACAAACACCCCCAAACACTAGTTTAACGAGTTAACTTTAACCGATCACTTTTAGTTTCACTTCGTTTTTAGTTTTCAACTTCAAAGATAGACATTCTATCAGATACAGCGCACTTCAGGCAGCCCACCACTGTATCTTTTTCCAGCGAGGTGGCAACCCCAACTGCAGTACTGTTAAGCGGAAAATAACAGCGTGATTAACAGCAAATGTTAAATGTTTCAAATTCAAACTTAAGTAATTAAGTTCAAAACACGATATCTATAATAAAACGTATAAAATGTATTTACATAACAATTGGGTAAAAAAATACTCGTACAAGCGAACGTATTTACAGCCGACTAAACAAATAAATGCGAACAAATAAAATAAATACAAGAGTTTTGGCTACGACTAATGAGGGAGGAAAATGGGGGTTTATGGATGTGGGCTTCGAGGACTTAGGCCTCCGAGAAATCGTTATCGTAGGCGTGATTGCGATAGGCCCCATAGCCCAGTTCGGACTCCAATCTTCGCTGGGGCGTCTCGTTGGCCCGGGGCTTCGACTGCCTCACATCCTCGCTCCGCGGCTCGTCGTCCTCCTCGAGGTCCTCGCTTTGATCCTTGTACTGGTAGCTGCGGGCCAGCCACAGGAAGATGAGCATGTCGACCAGCATGAGGCTGGCGAACAGGGTGAACTCGCCGGACTGCGAGCTGGTGAACCTGAACTCGGCGATCACCACGACGATCATGTTGCCAATGGCCACCGAGAGCAGCCAGCAGGCCTGCAGGACGCTCTTCATGCTGGGCGGCGACTGGGAGTAGGAGAACTCCAGTCCGGTCACCGAGAACATCACCTCGGCGGCGGTCATGACCACAATCTGGGGCAGCTGCCACAGGATGTTGACGGCACTGGGCGGCACCACCTCGAGCAGCCTGTACTGGTAGCCCTCGCGGGCGCTTCCCGCCACCAGGAGGCTGTACAGGCCGCCGCCCCTGGCCTCGAAGCTGGCCGCCTTCTGGCCGTTGATGTTCACCTGCGAGTGGCCGGGCGGGATCCTGTACAGCTGCGACACGTTGCGGTGGTCCAGCGAGATGGCTGCCTCGGTGGACAGCAGCTCAGCAGGTCCCTCGTCCGCCGGGGTGTTCAGCAAGGCCCTCACTGAGCTGCGCCCCGTGTCGCTGGCCGCCGTTTCCAGTCCGTCTGCAAACTCCACCAGCTGGTTTTGGGCCAGCAGATAGCCGACGGACTTGCCCGGCTGCAGACGCAACTGGCCGGCGATGGGTGGACACTTTCCGGAGGCGGGCTGCGCCCTGAAGGCGTACTCCCTGGCCTTGGCCAGACGCACCGACAGGTCCTGCCACATGCCCAGGGACTCCACATGGCGCGCAGATCCCAGCGCTTCGCTCGCAATGTCATAGCCACAGGGCATCCCGTTGTAGATCCGCAGGTGGGCCACATCCGGTTCGGTGGGCGTGGCCCCGAAGGCGGCCTGCTCCATCTTCATCTCGAGGCCGGCCGACAAGAAGAATCCCAGGGCGGCGAGGAGCAGGCCGATGGTCAGCTTCTGCAGGGGTCTCCGGATGCCGCAGCGCCGCAGAATCGGGTAGACGATGTAGTCGAAGAGCGGCAGGAAGCCGAGGATCAGCAGCGGGTTGACCACCTGCATCTGGTCGGGCTTGATCTGGAAGCCCAGCACCCTGCCGTCCATCCGGGTGGCCTGGAAGGTCCAGCGCGAGCCCTGCTGGTCGAAGAGGGCCCAGAAGACGGGGAAGGGCAGGAAGAGGCGCAGGATGCGGCCCAGGCACTTGGTCTCCCGCACCATCCGCGCCCCCACCGTCGGCCTGGCGTAGTCCAGGAAGCTCTCCATCGGCTCCGAGTTCCTCCGCTTCCGCCAGCCCTTGAAGGCATCCGCGATGCAGCGCGACACCCCGAAGATCATGTTGCCCGCCGGCGGCTGGCAGCGATACAGCCGCTTGCCGGCCATGAAGATCACCACCGAGATGATCATCAGGACGGCGGGCACGCCGAAGGCCAGCGAGAAGCAGTCCTGGTCGCCGAAGCAGTGGACATCGGCCCTCAGGATCGGCGTGAATGTGGTCGAGATCAGGGATCCCGCGTTGATGGCGAAGTAGAAGAGCGAGAAGAACTTGGCCAGCTGGAGAGCTTGGGCGGGCAGGGAGAACTGATCGCCGCCAAAGGCCGAGACGCAGGGCTTGATGCCGCCAGTTCCGATGGCGATCAGCAGGAGTCCCACCACGGTCACCGCCCTGGAGGGGAACAGAATGGGATATCATTGTTAAACAGGAAAGGAAGCTATAGCTTCGACCCTTGCAGATAATTCCTATTAATCACTAGTTTCCGATCGTTCCTATGGCAGCTATATGATATAGAACTACTATAATGATACAATTAAAACCGAAATTCGAAAACATTTGAAAAGAGTCATATCCCAGAGTAGAAGAGAATACGATAAAAACCAACGAAGCAATAATTTATTTCCTATTATATTCCCATTAATTTTCCGATCGTTCCTATGGCAGCTATATGATATAGTCGTCCGATTTTGATAAAATTTTATTCGAAATTCAGAATTAGATAAAAAATGGTATTTCCAAAAGTAGGAGGTTCTAGGTTCAAAAAAAACCTAGGTTCTAGGTTTTTCCCGATTATTCCTATGGGAGCTATATGATATAGTTGTCCGATCCGGCTCGTTCCGACTTATATACTACCTGCAAATAAAAAAAGACTTTTGGGAAAGTTTTAGCCCGATAGCTTTAAAAATGAGAGACTAGTTTGCGTAGAAACAGACAGACGGACAGACGAACGGACAGACGGACATGGCTAGATAGACTCGTCTAGTGATGCTGATCACTGCGTTGCAAACTTCTGACTGAAACCATAATACCCTCTGCAAGGGTATAAATATTATAATATTGGGATATTCCGAAATTCACTCACTTGGTCGGCATTCCCGCGAGTGGAACGGCGCCAAAGGACACCACCATGGCGCCCAGGCTGTAGACCAGCGACAGATACAGTATCGTCTTGTACTTCCCCAGCCAGCCGTCGGCGATAAGAGCTCCGATCAGCGGGAAGATATAGACCAGCATGGTGAAGGTGTGGAAGAGCACCGTGGCGGTCTCCTCGTTGTAGCCCAGTTTGTTCGTGAGATAGAGCACCAGGATGGCTGGAAAGCAGGGGGATTTATTAGTTTGGTTCGAAAATATATATTATATATGGTATATCAAATCACTCACTGCGCATTCCATAGTAGTTGAAGCGCTCGCAGAACTCATTGCTGATGATGAAGGCCACCGACTTGGGATACGGAATGGCGGGAGCCTAAAAAAGAAGAAGTGAAAAGTACCAGAGCTATTAAAACCATCGCTTTGCTTTATCAGATCGAAGCCCTATCTATCCGCCTTTCCTTATCGATGGTCCCTCCATTGAGAATCTGTCGTTTCATCGACTGACTTGGCAAGTTTCTCGACCCAAGTACGTCGCTAGAAATACACACAACGCCCAAAGTCAAAGAGATTTTTTTTCGGTTTTCAGTGCACATTGGATTTGTTAGACATTCCATCGTAAAAACTTTCTACCCAGTTAACTTTGTTTCACTTCTGAGGGTTCTGACACAAAGGAGAGCTTCATAAATTAACTCCTTTATGGGGCGGCTCCTAAGAGCTTGTAACTCTTAATCTGCTTATAATAGCCTCCAAATTATGAGTTACTTGGGGAAGTGACTGAGAGAAATGTATTGTTGAGCCCTGCTAAAATGTTGTAGGTTTGTATATAGTTGTTCTATGGACATTTATTATTTAGCTTTATAGTGAATAGTGAAGGGTAATATAAGTTCCGGGTTATTAAAGTAAAAAGTAAAATATGATTGCAAATAATGGAACTTATATTTTAAACTGAAGTTCGATATGCGAATTAATTAGAGGAGAATGACGAATACTTTGGGGGAACTTTTACAAGATTGTGGGGAACTTTTGCAATGCTTTGATGAAATTCATTGGCTAGGGTACTTCTGCGTTCGGATACCCTTTAACTTATTTTTTTTTGCTTTTCTATGCCTACACTCAAAAAATTTTTTTTCCTAAATTTTAGAAAATCGCCATAAAATTAAATTTTTTCTTAATTTTAGAAAATTTTCTGAATTTTAGAAATTGTTTTCTTGAATCTAGGAAAAAAGACCATAGAAACAGAATTTTATGAAAAACCTTTCTTAAATTTAGAAAAATGATTTTTTTTCTTAAATCAATGGTGTTTTTTCCTAGTTTGCTCTCCAAAAGTTTTCTTAAATTAATGGCGATTTCGCCATTAAATTAAGAAAAAATGTACTTCAGCCCTTCCTAAAATCTAGAAAGTCACCATAAAAAACACGGTACATTTTTTTTAATTTAAAGAATTTTTCTGAATTAAAAAAAAGTTTTTTCTTGAAAACAGAAAAGTAGAAATAGAAAATCACCATAGATTTAAGAAAAACTTTTTTTATTTCTGTTATGCTTCTCATTCTTTCTTCGAAACGAAAAAGAAGAAGACATGGGGTTAGTCCGCGGCGCGTCGCGTTGACAGTTTTTGGCGTATGTATATGTTTATGTGTGTTTGTGTGTATGATCGAGAATTTTCTTGTGCGTTGCTGTAACTTTTATTGCGTTGTTGTTTTGGAAATGCAGTCTCTCGCGAGAGAGTTGCTTGCGTTGCGCTGCATCTTGAACCCTTGCGCTCAGTTTTGGATGAGCATTCAAAGTAATAAGTTTGTGTAGAGCCTATTTAAGAAAGTTAAAGTGCGATCCCTCTAAGAGGCAATTTATAGGTAAGCAATTGAAATAAATTTTAATATAAATTTGGTAAGTAAGTAATAATGTATGGTAAGCAAAGGGCAACTATTTTAATAGATTTGGCTATTAATAATATTGCAGGCCGCAAATACCATCCTTCTCTAATATTAATTTTTATTTTCGATTGCAGGAATAATTTCAATTTCAGGTATTGTTGATAATTTGGCAGTAAGTAAGTAAATTTTAATAACAATATATTAAATATTTAATAAAAATATGAATAATTTTATTTTTATCTTTTTTGTTTTCTTTTCTCTTTTTTGTTAAGGAAATATTTGTAATGTTATTTTTCTCTTTTTTTGTTTTCTTTTCTCTTTTTTGTTTAGGAAATATTTATAATGTTATTTTTATCTTTTTTGTTTTCTTTTCCTTTTTTGTTTAGGAAATATTAATAATTTTCTTTTCGTCTTTTTTATTTTCTTTTCTTTTTCTTGTTTAGGAAATAAAATAGTAAAATAAATATGTAAGCATTTTATTTAAATAAAGAAGATTTTCTGAAAATAAAAAAAGTCCTTTCTTATTTTAAGAAAAAAGATTCTATATTCAAGAAAAGTACTTTCTGGATTTTAGGAAAATTTCTCAATTTGATGGCAACTTTTTTTGATTTTAGAAAAGTATTTCTGCTTTTCAGAAATTTTTTTCCTATATTTTAGAAAATTCCTTTCTAAAAAATACGGTAAATCGCCATCGACTGAAATTCATGGCGATTTTTCTTGATTTAATGGCGATTTCGGGCTGTTTTTTTTTTGAGTGTATTCTCATGGTAATGTTGCTTTTTGTCGTCACTACGTCTCGTTTTCATTTTGGCTTTCGTTTTTTGTTGGATTTGTTTTGTTTTTTGTTTTCTGTTTTTTGTTTTGATTTGCCGCGTCTCTTGGCCAAGGTGAGCAACGGAATGCAAACGGGTTTTCTCCTCTCCGGCCAATAAGGTGCCTCCATCTGTCAGTAAGTCAGTGAGGCGGTAGGTGAGCCATTGATGATTGAGAATTCTGCGCACACCACGGCCTAGGCCAACTGCCTACTATTCTCGCCCCCAGCACTCCGCGCTCTTCGGAAGACTCACCGTTGCTGATTTGCAATTCTCCGGGCCCCCAACTGCATTGCCGACAAGTGCCATAACTATAATATAACTGGCTTTATGTAACACTCGCCTCGGTCGGGTTTCTTTAGTTTTGGCTCGATCTATAGTTAGGCTTTGGCTTGCTTTTTGGCCAACTTCACTCTGCACTCCACTCTAGACGCCACTCTATTCGGATCCCAGAAGATCTGTAGATCTTGAGCTGTTGGTTGTCTATCGAAGACAACGTTCGGTAACGAACTAAGAATTCTACGGCGCTGGGCCCGCTTTAAAGCTTTAAAGTTCGATTTGCCACCCGTCTTTCTTCTCGCCCTTTCTTCCGCCCCCTGCCACGCCCCCCGCGGCCGTAACAGTTGTTCAGCGTAGGCAAATAAATTAACAAACAATAGGAGATCGTTGGAGATCGAATGGAACTTCGGGGGGAGGATGGTGAGATCAAAGCTACAGCTGATAGTCTCAGAGGTGTCTAGACCTCATCGATGGGCATTCAGGGGAAGCCGGACGGACAAACGGGGGATCACAATGCTCGGGGTAAATGCATTCGCGTGGCCCGACCACCAAAGTGGGTCACTATCGATCATACCCTCTCTTTCCCAGGGGTAATATTAAAAATTCAAGCCATAAAAAATAAAAAAAAATTAAAGATTTGATGGGTTTCATGCGACAAATTAAATATAAGCGAAATGGTATAATAAATGTTTAATAGGGCTTAATAATGCTTGATTAGATAACCCATTAGTACTGTTAGTTGCAATTTTTATAGGGTATTCATAGGTCTAGCCTGCAGTGGAACTAAAAATCTCTTCGATTCTTGTTTTGATTCGGCTGACACTCGACGATTAATTCAATCAATTTGCGGGCAATAAAAGGATCTTGATTTGGTTTTGCTTTTGGTTGACACACATTTCTCGACCACTGGGGGGCGTTCAAGGTCGACTGCGCTGCCCATGCGATCAATAGCCTTGGTGGCTGAAGAAAATAATGATGGAAATGGAGACGAGGCCGAAGAGAGGAGAATGAAGCGGCCGAAGAAAAGTCATTGGAACTTGGAGCTTGGCGGGTTCGCAGCTTCTTTTTCTTTTTCTTATTTTCTTTTCTTTTTCTCGGTCGACCATTGCAAGTACACTAATGTGTGTGCCTTTGTGTGCACTGTACTTTCTCAATTGACAACTGAAAGTGATAAGTAGCTGTTCTCCGCTCTCTACTCTCCGCACACCGAAAGAAAAAGGGATACGACATGGTGGTATTTATAAGGAATATTATAATGGCTCTGATGTAAACTTATTAATATTAAATGAAAAATAAAATATTGAATATATTACGCAAGGATGCTGCTTTTCTGAAACCCTATCATCCTTTTTTAAATAATTCCCAAGTGATCTTTAAGATCTTTTTCTTTCTGTACATTCTTTTTTTAAACTTCTTTTTGTAAGCGATTTCTTCTGCCTGCCCTTTTAGGGCATTCCGTTTACCGTTCGTTAACAGCCTTAACCCTTTTCGACCACTTACCGCAATTTGGGCAGCGGGCTCCTCCTTTTGTCCGTTTTTACCGTTAGCTATTTGCTTTGCCATTTTCGCATTGGCTTCGTTCTGCTTTTTGGTCACCTTTTAATTGCTTCGCACAAAAGTCGCCGAATCGCTGGGCACTTTGGAATTTTATCGAAGTGCCCCCGAAAAATCGGAGAAACAGAAAACACACGCACACGTTTTGACAAAAAGGTTTTTTGCACTGATTTTGGTTTGCCAAAAAAAAAATAAGTAAGTGAATAAAAGTACGAAAAACAGGTGAAAAGAGGGGGAGGGGGAGGTGATCACCACGTTGACGCCATAAAACGATCGTCGTCGCTGGCCGACGATAAATGATGCTCTGTCCATTTGCAAGCTGCGCTTTTAAACTTGACTCGCAGTCGCAGCCAAAGTCGGCAGCGCAGTCGCGAAACAAACAGAAAAAAAAGCACACACAAATCGAGCAAGAACAAAAACCAAATTAAATTTTTAGATAAACAGGTGGTTGGGGTGAAAGGGGGAGGGGTGTGGTAATGGTTTTGGTGATGGTGGAAGAGAGCCGGAGCCAACCAAGCTTAAAGCTGCGCTCTCCACACTCAAAAAATTAAGTTTACACTGGCTTGGTCATTAAAAAACTTTTTTTTTCCAGTTACTACGAGTTGCCAAAAACTATTTAATAAATAACTCAAAAATATTATAAATAAGGTAAGGAATAATCTTAATATTAGCTTTTAAATTACATTTATCTAGAAATTTAAAAACAAACTTTTTCTTGCTTTATAGTTTTTTATAATTCTTATTTTAATCTTCCCATTAGAAAAGGTATATTTTATTGTGATACAAATATACAATATGAGTACCAGTTTTTAATGTTTCTTGAATCGAAATTTTTATAATTCTTACTCCAACTAGTTTTTATCTTCTGTGTAGCTCTAACCCTCTTTCTCTCTCTTATTTCAGAGATCATTGCAGCTGCAGCCGCGTTCTTCGTTCTATTTTTATAGGGGTGTTTCCACCGCCTCTTCTCTTTTAGGGGAGAGCTTTTGACAGTCAAGTTCAATGCTGATGGAGTGACGACGCTCTGAATTAGTGGATACCCCACCGATTAGCATTATCGCTAGGAGTCCCATAATTGGATGGGGTGCAGCTGTATAGTCACTGTTTTTATTTTGTCAGCATGTTTTTCCAGTGGTTTCGCAAGGAATGTATCCCTATCTTTGGATACCAAATACCTGGAGTATGTTTACTTATCATTGGATTCGATTTTCCTTTTCATAAGCAATTGTTGTGGCAACTGTTTGGCTGTTGTCGCTGAAAATTTGTTTCAAGAACTTCATTTTATCCTTATCTGTAGTTATATCGATACTGTTTTGTAGTTATAATCCCCCTTGGATGCGAGTATTTAGTTTTGTGTTTTACGAGGAACATTTAAGATTCATTTCTATTAATTCTTAAAGAATAACTTTACCCCTAATGATTCTTGGAATACGTTCTTATGGCTAATTGTAATCCCTGTCGTTTTCTTTTAGCCAAACATAATAAACCGATAATTCCGTATCGATCCTATCTCGTTTCGATCCTATTCCTATCTGGCGATCGGACCCCTGGCCGTGCAAAATAGCCGAGTGCCAAGTGGCTGTTATCTCTGTTTGTTTTCTTTACGGCTTTGAGTAATTTGTGGGACTTTCCCAGGCAACCATAAATCTATCCAGCTGTAAAGATTTACGATCCGCATTAGCAATGGTTTCGCTTCGAGATTACTGAGGTTTTTCACGAGCATGGAGGACCGCGGAGCGCCGTGCTATATCATTAGGTATTTATGTATGCGGAATGTGTCAAAAGCGTTATTTCCTATTTCCCATATGTCAGTCTCACCTTTTCCAAATCGAAGGGCCCATCTTGGTTGAAGTGGACGCGCTCGAAGCGATCTTCCCTCTTCCGAGTGCGGGTAAACTGACGAACTGTTGGAATTGCTCAAGTAATGCCGGGAATTATAGAATGCAACGATCGACCTACTGCGACTGAATTCCGAGCCGGCTATCAGGCGGCTCAGATCGGAACTGGAGCTGCAGAGGGAGCTGGAACTGCCGTAAGCCTCGGAATTCCGCTGCATGCGAAACATACTTGAACGAAAGTCTGGATTTCTGACAGCCAACACTAAGCAAATGGGTTCACATATGTTTGATAACTTGATTATTAAATTAGATTAAAGTCAGAGAGATATCTGTGTACAAATCCAATCAGTTGAGCAAACACTCCACCAGTTATCACCATCGATATCGGGGTCCGGGCCTTCGACTCGAGATCCACGAGTGCCCCTTATCGACGGAACATCTCAGCCCCTTGAGACACTGCCCCAAGCAATCGATCGGTCGATCGATCGATTGCGTATCTGCCTATCTGAAGCAAGGACACCGGATCGGCAATATCTTGCTTTCGCTTCGCATTTACAGCCCCCGGTTACTTAATCGCGATTAGCCCATTGATTATGGGTTTGTAGTTGCGATCTAATCGGAACTCTGGAGCCCGGCGAATTGATAAGACCCCGGGATCGGGCGAAAAGAGTTTCTTCACCCAGATTCCGCCCCATAAACGGTATATGGTTGGTACCCAATGGCCATTGGCCAACTGGGGGTACGGATCTCTATGCCTGTCAGCACGCAACCCGGTCGATCGGTCGATCACACAGACACCCAACGTCTTGATGGCTTTAATTAAGTGTTACTCAATCGATCGCATAGCTCGCATTATAAAGACTAGACACCATGCAATCTCGAGCCAAGTGACAATCGTAAAATCGAAAGCAAGAAGCAAAACAAAAAGTTCACTTGTCGCACAGTCAGGGCCCCTCGTTGAGCAATAATGGTTAGCAATAACAATAACAATGTCGGCTATATGCTATATGCTTTGGGCTACGGGCTATGGGCTATCGGGAATCGGCCGATCGGCTATGGCCAATAGATGTTTATACTTGTTTCTGGGCATGGCTATAATGATAGGCGGCCATAAATACTATTCGCAGCTATCGAGGCAGCGATTAAGTTCATAAAACAAAAACGCCACAAGTTTTGCGACCACCTCCTCCGATTAGATGGCAATCGATGGCGGTGAGCCAAAGGGGGTTAAACTATGGATAGGGGTTTCATTTCGGAATTTCCACTTCGGGGGATGCAGGATTGGTACGTGGCGAAAGAACCCTCCAAGGATGTTAACTATACTGATCTCAGTTTAAATATCTAGGCAGCACAATTAGTTTGCATATAGTTTATAAATACGTTTTCTTTGGATTGGATTTTTATAACGAAATATAAAAACTTTTAGGTTTAATTGCAAAGTTATACCATAGTTTTTTTTGCAGGATCAAAAAAACTAAATTTTTCGGGTTTAAAAACGGCTTAAATAATTAAGTTATGTAATTTAATGATTTCTCCAATTCTTCTACTGCACTCACATATTTTCGATGAAATTATCAAAAATTTGATAAATTCATCGGCCATAAAACTACTTAATGGCTTTCTAATTGTACATTTTCCCATTAATAAAATTTTAAAGGGCTTAGGATAATTTATTGTAGTGCTTCCAAAATAACGCCAATCATTTGGGTCTTAAGCTACGTTATTTACACCTTAAAAAGTGAGAAAAAGGAAAGTCACTTAGTTGGTTAAATGCAAGTCATTGGTATTAAATGCTGGGCGCCCTGCTTCAAAAAAACTTGGAGTACTTCAAATTTCTTGAAAAAAAAAAAGCTAATTAGTAAGTTTGCGATCTATATTTTTAGCTAATCAGTTAACCGTTTGGTTATTTGGGTATAATCTCTAGTACCAAATTAACCAGCAATCCAAATGATTAAAGGTGAACATACTGACATTGAAGATCCCCAAAACTGCCTTCTCACTTTCAAACTTCCTTTGACTCGCACTATCTTTTCTATTTTGCAGTACTATCAGCGTTCAGACGTAGTGGCTTCTTAAAATTTTATCTGCAGACCGTATATATAATACTAGACTACTTTTCGATTCATGACTTATGGCGGCTAAAGGTGGGAAGCTCCCAACCCACAGATCTGCAAGTAATGCCAAGGAGATAACCGTTAGGGCGTTGAAAATATTTAGTTAGTGACTGGGCGCAATCTGCACCACCTACCACCCACCGCCCACCGCCCACTGGCTGATGACAGACGGGGCGTGGCAGGTGTGATAAGCACTTGTGATGGACTGCGATGATCTGGAATCGACAGGTGGCGGTTAGAGGAGAGTTAAGTGGGGGTTTGAGAGAAAGGAGAGGGGGCTTATTTCGGTGGTTGGTAGTGGGTCATAAATAACAAGCTGCGGCTTCATTCATTGTGGGTAAGCGAACACCGGGCCGTAAATACTTCCACTCGGCTGTCGATAACACAGCGATTAGGCTTATCGCCATGTAGTTTTAACGCTTTTTGTCATCCTTCGGCGCTGGCAGCGACGCCGACCGAGGCAGCGGCAGAGCACGCGCGCAGTCGCAGCGGGCAGAGCGGCATAACCGTTAACGGCTTCTTAGCAAAGCTCGTCGCCAGTCTACTTCAGTCTGAGGCTGTTGATCGCCGCTAGCGGACGTGGTCGCTCAACCCTACTCTACTCGATTCGATTCAAAACCGATTCAAAAGCCAATCCCCAACCGATTCCAAACCGATTCGAAGCCGATTCCAAGCCGATCCCATCCGATCCGACGTGCGTTCTATATTTTTTTGCAGTTGTTAAATGTTTTAATGTGAGTTACGAGTGCGCGAAATGCAATGAACAATAAAAGCAATAACGATTGAAAAGAGAGGCAGACAATAAATACAAATTGAAAGCACTAAAAAAGTTGAAAACTTTTCAAAAATACTTTTTCGAGATTTTAATATCCTTTTAAAACACAATATTGAGGTTTAGTAGGAACATTTCACTGATATAATATACAAATCTTAAATTACTTCCTTATAACAGCTGGATTATTTATTTTTTGCACTTCACACTTAAAATCAATTAATAACCCATTACACATCAATTGAGATCATAGTTTTTCTACTTGATAAGCATATATTTCCCATGTCGTTAGATCAGTTTTATTATTTTGTAGCAGGCAATTATCCATTTAAAAATATTTAAAAATACGACTTACCCTTTTTGATCACCGATTTTTGGCTCATTGAACCGCAGGCGAGGATTATTACTTTTTGTTTTTGTCATATCTGTTGTTTCTCAATGTAAATAAGAAAAACACAAGTATTCCATTTTTTTGTACATTGAAAAGAAAGCTTGAGTTTATGCAACCCGTCCTACATATTATACACCGTACAACGTAATGATTTTTAAATAAATGGCATATTTCTCTTCGATTTCAAGTGACGCGTAACGGATGTAAAGCGATCCACGGATTCCCAACATGACGGATAAAGAAAATGGTAATGCTAATCACAAAAAAACATAGCTTCATAATTATAGTTTTTACAGCGGGGTGGGTAATTATACAGATCACTGAACCGAGATTTATGGCCCATATTTTGGTAGGTAATATATATGATGACATTCAGTGTTGCAATGAATTCAACTGCGTCGTATATTAATTGATTCCGTGACTACGATCTTTGAGTATTCGAATGGCGTTTAGGGCTGCCATGCTGTTTCTTATCAATGGGAAACTTTGGCTTTTCCTTTTATATGCACTCAAGTTCAGCATTTGAGTCATGGTATCGTGTTTCCTAATATGCAATTTATTGTACTGAAAATTGCCCCCAACCCCAGATTCTTTGGCACTTTTGCTTAATTTATTGCGGCCGTGCTTTCCCTTAAATATAGGCCGTTGGGTAACGTTCAAGTAGTAAAGATTAGCGGAATATCTGGGGACACTTATTGGCATTAGTGACAAAGCGGAGGAACGATTAGCAGGAATTCTCTTGGCAGCGTGTGCAGTCCGCAAATCTAATCGCCCCGATAAGGGACTTCCATCTGGAGTGGTTTGCCCCGGGTTATAGTTTTGGCCACTTGAGCACCTCCACGACCACAACAACAGCCGGTCCCAAAAAAAGAACCACCAAACTTGGTCAATTGGCACGGACAGACCTTGCCTATATCGAAAACAAAACTCGACTTGCTTACATTATATATATTTTTTCTATTTTCTAATTTGTATAATTGTGTGGTTGGTGCCTGCATTTCAATGTCAACCGCCGGCTTCATTTGCATATTCATCGACAACAACTGCCATTGCGGGTGTTTAAAGCTGTGACTACGATTGCGAATGCGATTTCAATTTGTTTGGTATTCCCCACGCGAACAATTGGCTGACAAATCGCTGGGATAGCTGGAGAATGCCTGCACTCTAGTGCAACTAGTTGCAATTAGTGAGCCATTTACCTGGTATTCGGTATTCGGTATTCGGTATTCAGTATTCGGTATGTGGTATTTCATATTTCATAGATGGGGCGGCAACGCTATCGGGGGACCATAATTGCCATTTCGAACGGAACAAGACAATCAAAGTTTGCGCACTACCGAAAACACCAACTTATCTAGCACAAGCACACTCGCTGACAACTTCCCATTCTTCAGAGCAAAAGTAAAACATTTGTAATTAAAAGTGGGCCGAAACCCCCCTTCTGCCCCGCTTATCACTCCCAACAAATAGCCTGTAAATCAGTTGGAATCGCCCGATACACCGGTGGATACTCTACATTTAGATCCTCTCTATGGCGATTACGATATTGGGTCGGTGCTAAATTTACAACCGATTCGATGGGCAATCGGTGAACAATAGCGACGGCGATAACGATGCCGATAGCGCTGGGAATGTCGTCATATCTACTACCAATCCGATGACATTGCATTCAAGAGCCCCTTGAACAGGCACGTACGCACTTGCGGGATCTTTTATTGAGTTCCTGTAGTATAGTATATCCTATACTAATACTCCTTTAAATGTTTCTTTATACCCACCAATCTGTATATAACATATAATTACTATTAATCATCAGCCCATCTAAATACCTACGCTCATGCGTAACAATCTAAGTACTCACCAATCAATCAATCCATTTCTCTTCCAACGTTTGTACCTCCCAAGCCCTAAAAGCTTTTAGAAAAAGAAATCTCGAGAAAGTGAAATTGAGAACACTTTCACAGCACTTCTCTCCGACTCTTTAAAACTGCACTCGAGACATTCCGGGCTTATCTTATTATTTATAGAAAAAGCCCTCATCATATTTATTTTTTAATTACCTCGCTGTAAATTCCAATGGGGCTGTCTCCTTAATAGAGCTAGGGTAACTTTTGATTTCCCATATCGCTCGATCGAAGATCTCCATCCTTGGCGACATTGACACAGATCCCTGGCACTACGTACTATTATCATAGGCGATTGGGAATGAATGAATGAGTGGATTTGAGTGGCCTGGTCTCCCGACTTCAAACGGCCACCGAAGCGGGTCAATGCTGTACACGTCTGGCACTCGTATATTTTGTATATTTGTGTTTCCCTGCGCGATAAGCCGTTTTATGTTAATGGATGTTTGATGTGGAGTGTAGTGCGTGCAATAGCATTGTTTCCACGGTTTATGGTGCCATGTGATGGCTACATTACTGCCTCAAATGGCGGCCGTAAAGGCTGATAAAGCATCGATGGATTAACCGAACCGTACCGATTCTGGATATCGCACTTAGATAAGGTAGTCAGTCATTCACAGGCCGTCATCGGGGACTTTCCCAGTTGGCTTCCCGATCGGATCCAGATTCAAATGCAGATGCAGATGCAGATACGGATCCACATCCACATCCAGTTGTCCGAAGATGGCCATGACCATGACTAAAGACAATTACCATTCAATCCACATGGACATGACCATTTAAGCCCCACCAGACATTTAGACGCAGCATCGTCGGTAATCAGCATGTGATTTATGGAGTGGAAAGCCATGCTCTCTGTCAAGTTGTCAAAGTAGCCAAGAGGCGATCCCCGAGAGAGCTATCTTCCCCGGCTATCTTTCCCGTCTGCCACTGCTGTAAAGCACTAATGCTGCTAAATTTATGCCGGGCCTCCGAATTCACACGCCCACGGGCAAAGTAAAGGCCTGGCCAAATATAGAGCAGTCCTTATCTGTGGCGGAGGTGTCAAGCACAAGGCCACCGGTTTACCTGTTCTGATGAAATGTCGCTGATCCCACAGATCGCTGGCGAGTCTGTGTGGGCAGACGAAATGGAACGGCCGGCGGAGCAAGTACCCCTGCTGGGTGGGCTCTCCCAACCTCCGAACACCAAGTACCCGATCCTAAACCTGTGTCCTGTGTTCTCTTCCCCACAGAAATACAGCCAGCGGCTGAGCCTGTGGCTGAACCAGCGTCGTTTTCCCCCGCAGCAGAGATCGTCCCATCGAGTCCCTCGCCCAGAGCTTCGGTTGTGGAAGACTCTACCCCGAGTCCTGCGCCCGTAGAAGACTCTACCCCCAGTGCTGCGATCGTAGAAGACTCTACCCCCAGTGCTGCGATCGTAGAAGACTCTACCCCGATTGCAGCTGTTGCAGACAGTCAGCCAGCCGTCGAGAGCAATGGTAGGGCATTGGTGGAGGCCAAGAAGTTGCCCGAAATCTCTACGGAACCGCTGAAGAATGGCAAGGAGCCGGAGTCGAACGGCAAGGAGCTGCAGGAGGCCAGTGACTTCAAGAACGTCTCCGAGGCTGAGGGACAGCAGAAGGTATTCCCCATTGGCCCCTCCCCATCCGAACTTGAACTAATCAGGACTCCACCCCTTTGATCCTCAGAAACTGCCCTATCCCAAGTCTGTGTTCTTCATCATCAGTAACGAGTTCTGCGAGCGTTTCAACTACTACGGCATGAGAAGTGGGTTTATCCTTAAAGATCCTCGCAGAGATTCCCTAATCGTGTGCTCTTCTGCTTATAGCCGTTTTGGTCCTCTACCTGAGTCGAGTTCTGGGCTATTCCGATGACACCGCCACCGTGGTCTTCCACGTCTTCACCATGTTCGTTTACTTCCTCTGCGTTTTCGGTGCCATCATCTCGGACTCCTGGCTGGGCAAATTCAAGACAATCCTGTATCTATCCTTGGTTTACATATGCGGATCGGTGCTGCTGACCCTGGGCGCCATCGGACCTCTCAACCTGCCCATGGAGACGTTCACGATGCTGGGCCTGGCGCTAATCGCCCTCGGATCGGGTGGCATTAAGCCCTGTGTTTCGGCTTTCGGCGGCGATCAGTTCAAGGTGCCGGAGCAGGTGAAGCAGATCACCTCGTTCTTCTCGCTCTTCTACTTCTCGATCAATGCCGGATCGCTGATCTCCACCACGGTGACCCCGATCCTGCGCGAGGACGTGTCCTGTTTCGACGACATCAACTGCTATCCGTTGGCCTTTGGAGTGCCCGCCGTGCTGATGATCGTCTCGGTGATCGTCTTCGTTCTGGGACGATCCCTCTACAAGATGAAGCCGCCCGCCGGCAACATGGTGGTCCTGGTGAGCAGCACCATCTGGACGGCCATCACGACCAAGTGCAGGGAGAAGAAGACCAATCCCCGGGAGCACTGGCTGGACTATGCCGATGGCAAGTACGACCGCCAGCTGATCGACGACGTGAAGGTGCTGATGCGAGTGCTCTTCCTCTACCTGCCGCTGCCCGTCTTCTGGGCACTGTTCGACCAGCAGGGCTCCCGCTGGACCTTCCAGGCCACCCGCATGGACGGCGACATGGGCTCGTGGGACATCAAGCCCGACCAGCTGCAGGTGCTCAATCCGCTGCTCATCCTGCTCTTCATCCCCCTGTACGATGTGGCCTTCTATCCGCTCCTGAGGCTCGTGGGCATCCGCCGACCCCTGCAGAAGCTCACCATGGGCGGCATCCTGGCCGGCATTGCCTTCATCATTTCCGGCGTGGTGGAGCTCAATCTGGAGGTGAGTAGTGAACTTGAATTGAACTTAGTGCGCGAGGGTTGGGTGGTTTTTAGGCCCTAGTCAACAGCTTTGCTTAGATAGACATTCTGTATTGTTCTGTATTCTCACCTGCACCTGCACCTGCACTTTCCCCTTCTTTCTCGTTGCACGCCTTGCTGTCGCTAGAAAACCTATCCCGACCTGCCCTACAGCCAGAACATCCAGCTGCGCATCTTCAATCCGGAGAACTGTGCCTACACCTTCACCTCGAACCTCGCGGGCGTGGAGAGCGTGACGGTGCCCTCGCTGAATGCCTATACGAACAAGGACCTCTACGTGTCCAGCTCGGTGAACCTCGTGTACTCGCTGACCAGCCAGGATCCGGCCTGCACCAACAATGTCGTCGGAGCCACAAAGACGCTGACCGACAAGAAGGCCTGGTCGCTGTTCCTCAACCCCACGAACATCACCACGCCGCACTTCTGGGAGGAGGACTTCGTGGACAAGCCCAGCGAGAGCCATCCGCTGATCCGAAACGTGGCCAATGTGCCGCAGACGCAGACGATCTACTGGCGAAGTGTCTCCAAGCAGGAGACGGCCTTCGAGGATCTGGCCTTCAAGACGAACCTCACGCGAGTCAATTCCGCGGAGTACGACGTCCTGGTGGGCGACACCAATGTTGGGCGATTCAATGTCCACACCGGCGGAGTGTACACACTCCTGATCAGCGATGGCCTCGTGGGCCAACTGGTGGAGGTCACGGAACCCAACTCGATGAACATCCTCTGGCTGGTGCCGCAGTACGTGGTGATGACCCTCGGCGAGGTGATGTTCTCGGTGACCGGGCTGGAGTTCTCCTACGCCCAGGCGCCGCCCAGCATGAAGAGCGTCCTGCAGGCCTGCTGGCTGCTGACGGTGGCCTTCGGCAACGTCATCGTGGTCATCATCGCCGAGGCGGCCCTCTTCGAATCGCAGGCCAGCGAGTTCTTCCTCTTCGCCGGCCTCATGTTCGCCGACATGCTGCTCTTCATGGTGATGGCCTACTACTACGTGCCCAATGATCCCAACCAGAAGGAGGAGGAGACCCAGCCCCTGACGGCGGGCGATGCCAAGGCCGAGATCCCGCCTTTGGAGGGCGGTGTTGAGAACAAGGGCAAGGACATCGACGAGTAGATCCTATCCGATCTGATCTGATCCGATCCCTCCTTCTCGCTCCTGCGTTGTGTATTATATGTATTTGTATTTGTACTTGTAGATGTGTAGATGTGAATCCTTAGTGGCCTCTGTCCATCCCCAAGCTAAGTGTAAGTGAAGCCCCGTCGGGCGTTGTTGCATATGAAAAGACATCCATCTAATCTAATAAAAGAAAACTATTATTATAACCCGCTGCCTGTTTGTCTGTCTTTCGTGTTTCCTTCTCTCTGAACTGTGCTCTCGTGAAATACTCCTTAGGTTAGTCTCCCTAGAAAGATCATTCAGGAGATTCTAGGTAATTAATTATAAGCGATATTCAAAAGACTCAAAAATAATCATTATTTATGAGTTTTATAAATATGGTTTAAACAAAGAAAATCTATAATTTTCTTATCAGGATATGTGCTCCGTGCTTCCACCTACAAGCACACATTTAAATCTTTGTAAAAATCCGCTTAGAACGGCTGCAATCGCACTTTGAGTGATATTTTTAAGCGGAATAATATCGCTCACAAAATAATCATTCTTTGTGAGCGATATTTTTTTCGCTTATAATTCCGGATACATATTTATAAAACTCAAAAATAATGATTAATTCTGAGCAATATCAAATAAAAATCAAAAAACCGTGATCATTGCGGATTTGAGAAGGTTATCTAAATAGTCCCCGAATGGTGTATTTTATTTGGTTTTCCGACTATTATAAGTGACTGATTTTTAGATAATGATCATTTTCGGTCCCTGAATTAAATAACTAAAGTAGGGAATAGCAGGGGAATAGTAATGTACTTAGGCGTCCCTATGCCTTCCTTGCAGCGCACTTACCCCCTGATCCCGAGTAGTGGCAATACCCAGCTTCGAGTCTTCAGCGGGATTCCCGACTGCGAGTATCGCTTCAGCACGAACCTGGGAGCCCGAGAGAGCTTCACCTTGAGGGGCCTGGACTACTACTATTCGGGTAGTGTGGCCACCAGTAGCGATGGAACCTTCAAGTTCACCTACACCGTGGAGAGCCTGACCGAAGGTGAGTTGCTATGGACCCAAAATCAATTCTACAGTTTCGAGATGAATATATTGTTCAGAACTTGAATCCAACTGAGACTTTTTGACACCAACAGTTAGCCGGTCTGTCGAGATAAGTGTGACACCACAGACTATGGTCATTCCTAAGCTCACATCATTAAAAGATATCAGGTGCTACCTTAGAAGTAGCAAGAGATTTAGGATCACCAATCAAGCTGTCCCAAAGAATGACGTCGGTGGGCTGGAAATGTCTCATTTGAATCCAAAGGTGTCTTACATTTTTTTAAATACTGTAAAAATATTGTTATAGGCATTTTTTTAATTAAACAGCTAGATAAATGTAATATAACATTCAAGCTATTTACAAGGAACGTTTTTAAAAATATAAAAAAAGATAAATTCAAGATTTAAGATTAATAATTTGCATTAAATTTGGAAAACTGGTATTTAAAGTCTCCTTGTGTATTTTAAACCTAGAAAACGACTAAAAATTCTTAGTTAAAATTTTAGTTAATTTTAGTTTAACTTGTACAAAAAAAAAACTTGGTAAAATGAACCAATATAATTGTCAAACAGTCCCCAACCTCAAAAATCGTCAATTCTACCAATTAAATAGTTACTTTCACAACTACAAATACACACAATTAGCAAAGACACACACCCAAAACGAAAACAAAATACACGTAAATATGTTTTATAGTTACGTAACTATCCGTATAGGTCAATTTTACCAATCAAAATTTTTTTTGTGTGGAAATACATACTCTGTTCTCGTTGGTAATTACCTATATACACCCCAGGTTGCTCCACTCTGGAGGGCGGCACCCAGCAACTCTACGAGGCCACCGCCCACTCGCTCTTCCTGCGTCCTTCGCACGCGATCGCCAAGTTCTGGTACGAGGACGAGGTGCAGAAGTCCAATCGCTCGTGGGCCTTCGTGCGGACCCTGGCCAATCTGCTGGCCACCACGCGGGTGGTTTGGACCGAGGAGTCCGGGGAGACGGCGGCCCTGGACCTGCCCGCCCGCAACCACGATCTCTACGAGCTCAGCACGGGCGACTACAGGGTCCAGGTGGCGGACCAGAATCTCACCCAGCTGGAGCTGCGGGCCGGGGGCGTCTACGCCCTGCTGGTCGGCCAGAGCCACAACGCCTTCGTGTCGCGCCTGGTCGAGGTGACCAGCCCCAATTCGATGCACATGCTCTGGCTGGTGCCGCAGTACGTGGTGATGACCCTCGGCGAGGTGATGTTCTCGGTGACCGGGCTGGGCTTCTCCTACTCCCAGTCGCCGCCCAGCATGAAGAGCGTCCTGCAGGCCTGCTGGCTGCTGACGGTGGCCTTCGGCAACGTCATCGTCGTGGTGATCGCCGAGCTCAAGTTCTTCGACTCGCAGGCCAGCGAGTTCTTCCTCTTCGCCGGCCTCATGTTCGTGGACATGCTGGTCTTCATGTTCGTCTCGCACTACTACAAGCCGTACGACGAGGTGGCGGCCCTCGCCGAGAGGATTAGGGCCAGGCGTCGGGAACGCAGGTGGCAGGATCTCGACCGATTCAAGCGGGAATAGGACGTTTCTAGAGTCTACATAATTGTGTTGCCTCCATTCCGTGTACCTAAATAACTGTTCTTTAAAATACCGCATAATAAAATAATATTTCTTTTGAATTTTTTACTTAAATTATTTTTAATTTGTCAATTATTGTCTTATTTAAAATTTTGTGGGTAGGTTTTTTTTCCAACTGATTTTAAGTATGTATGACTTAATTGAAATGTTAATAATAAATTTTTAGATACAAAAATGTTCTTTAACATACTGGATAATAAAATAATATATTATTTATTATATGTATATATTATTTATTATTTTAACGATTTTTAATTTGTCAATTGGTTTATTTTCCAACTATTTTTAAATATCTATACTTAATTGAATTGCACAACAGGCAGACAAAATGTTAAAAATAAATTTATAGATACAAAAATGTTCTTTAAAATACTGCATAATAAAATAATATTTCTTTTGAATCAATTTGAAACTGAGAAAATACATGTTTTATTTTAACGATTTTTAATTTGTCAATTATTTGCTTTTTTAAAATGTTGTATGTTTATTTTCCCACTATTTTTAAATATCTATGACTTAATTGAATTGCAAAACAGGCAGGCAAAGTGTTAATAATAAATTTCTACAATTAAACATAAAAAACCTCTCTAATAAATTTAACATTTTAATTTTGCAGTGCATTTTTTTGACTAATTTTTTTCGCTTTTGAAATACTTTGATTTTAAGCACATATTAAATACAAAACTGCTCGGCAAATAAAAGCATGGTTTATGCTCCCATTTTTTATGTTTTCCAGCAGTAAACAAAGAAAAATTAAGTAACAACATGAAATTCAAATTCAAACTCACGGGGCGTTGCCAGACCAGCGGTGGACTTAACAGCGTGCTGTTAGGCGCACGCTGTCACCTGACATTCGGCCATTTTTAGGCACTTCTGCGCTGACACTTGGCCGAGAAAAAAACCAACACGAAGAGGAAGAGGTGGAAATCATATGACTTGTCGATCGATAGAGAAAAAAGGTTGAATTTTCACCGTCGCTCCGTTTCGAACTGCACGCCCTTCGCCACACAATTCGCGCAACTTTCGGTCGAGCGAGAGCAGCCAAATAGAAAGGAATCCGCCAAGCCAGAAATCCAGTGGAATTCTGCACCTCCTCAACTTCCAGCCAGCTCCTCTCTGCGTGTGTGTGTGCGTGTGTCATCAAGATGAACAGCTCGGGTTTTATGTTCAACATCGATAATGGATATCTGGAGGGTCTGTGCCGGGGCTTCAAGTGCGGCATCCTGAAGCAGGCCGACTACCTGAACCTGGTGCAGTGCGAGACCTTGGAGGGTGAGTACCCCATTGGAACCGCAGCCAGCCCCCCGTAAAACCCCATTTTCCCACACGCCCCTGGGTCACATGACCAGCGATAACAGAGGCGTGCGTGTGTGTATACATGCACTGCTGTTAATATATCTCTGCGCCGGTGTGTGTAAGCTTGTCTTGTGATTTGTTGACGTTTTTCAACTGTTTTTTCAACCTGGCTTTTAGTAATTTTTCCTGGATTTCACAGGTGTCCAGGTTCTCAATCCCAGGAACACACGGTCAGCTGGAGTGTTATCACATAGCAGCCATAGAATCCACAGTTTGCTAGGCACTGACCGATTCCAGTGTCTTCAAAAACTGTCCTAGAACTACCCACTTTTATTCGAATTTATCCACTTTTAATGGAATATACTCCAGTTCGAGGCCAATATATGCTTGATTTTAGTGTTATGTCTCAATCTTGAATTCAACTTGTAATAATCCTTCTAATAAAGACTTTAAAATCGTTTGGCAAACAAACATAATCTAAATATGAATCATTTTATAAGAAGAATCTTCAGAATAATCAAGTTTTATTTAATGTAAATCAAATTTTAACAACCCTCCTCGAAATTCCTGCAAAACTACCTTGTTTTATTGAAATGTAGCATATCAAAATAGGATTCTAACCGTGTTTTTCCCCATTTTACAGATCTCAAGCTGCATCTGCAGGGAACGGACTATGGCAGCTTCCTGGCCAACGAGCCCTCGCCTCTGTCGGTGTCCGTGATCGACGACAAGTTGCGCGAAAAGCTGGTCATCGAGTTCCAGCACATGCGGAACCACGCTGTGGAGCCGTTGTCCAACTTCTTGGACTTCATCACCTACGGCTACATGATCGACAACATCATCCTGCTGATCACCGGCACGCTGCACCAGCGACCCATCTCCGAGCTGATCCCCAAGTGCCACCCACTGGGCAGCTTCGAGCAGATGGAGGCCATCCATGTGGCGTCTACGCCCGCCGAGCTGTACAACGCCGTCCTGGTGGACACGCCTCTGGCGCCCTTCTTCGTCGACTGCATCTCCGAGCAGGATCTGGATGAGATGAACATCGAGATCATCCGCAACACCCTCTACAAGGCCTACCTGGAGGCGTTCTACAACTTTTGCAAGAACATGGGTGGCGCCACCGCCGACGTCATGTGCGAGATCCTGGCTGTGAGTGGCTATACTTTCTCTATCGGGGGGATATCATTACTTATAAGTTGATAGGCAGCCACTTTACAGATCCCATGTTTTCGGTTCTTGTCTAACCCACTTGTTACATTAGATTTTAGTTTAAGTGAGGCAATTCCGTCTTCACCAGAGTTATCAATATGTGGTTAACATTTTTTGAATTCTGCATTGCATACAACTTTTTAAGAATGGTTGACTAGGTACTAGGTACAAGCTAGAATGTTATTATAACAAACTATTAATTAATTATAAAACTTTAATAATAATGTGATGATAACTTACCATTGCAGTTCGAGGCCGATCGTCGTGCGATCATCATCACCATTAACTCCTTCGGCACCGAGCTGTCCAAGGACGACCGTGCCAAGCTGTATCCCAACTGCGGCAAGATGTACCCCGACGGCCTGGCCGCTCTGGCTCGCGCTGACGACTACGAGCAGGTGAAGACCGTGGCCGAGTATTACGCGGAGTACGCCGCCCTGTTCGACGGATCCGGCAACAACCCCGGCGACAAGACGCTGGAGGACAAGTTCTTCGAGCACGAGGTGAAGCTGAACGTGTACGCCTTCTTGCAGCAGTTCCACTTCGGAGTCTTCTACGCGTACCTCAAGCTCAAGGAGCAGGAGTGCCGCAACATCGTCTGGATCGCCGAGTGCGTCGCCCAGAAGCACCGCGCAAAGATCGACAACTACATACCCATCTTCTAAGCGCGCTAGATGATCGCTAACCATTTGGCATATACATAATATTATACGTTTTTTTTTCCTGCCTTTCGATATGCGTTTTTTTTTGTTTGTCCCCTACCCTTGTTATTCAATTGTTTAATGTATATTATATTATGATACTGTGTCTGTACGTTTGTATGTAGTTTTGTTGCGAGTATTATTGCCGGTCCTGGCAAGTTTTTGTCAAGTGTTCAGACCCAGACCTAAAGATTTATCCGATTCCGCCGCTCCTCCCCGATTGTTGTCAGCATTGGCCCAATAGATAACTATATAATATGTATTCGGGAGACCCCTAGTGTCCCTTCAGGGCTTCGTGTTTGTGTACATATGTATAATTATCGAACGGAACGAAAACAGTTCAAATTGAATGTAGAGAAAGGAAAGCATCAGCACCATATGTTAACTACTATATAGAAAATGCATACTTATACAAAAACTACATATGTGAATGATAAATCAATTATTAAACATGTTTTCAAACATTCCCTTAAACGGTTCTGTCTAATAACTCATTTATGTGCCTCCCCAGTTTTCCCTCAACTAGATGAAACTACGATTTTAGTTTTCTAATGGAGAGTCTTGTAAAACGTAACCTAAATCTGATTTAATCGAGTGAGAGGTATGAGAATGCTAAAGTTAGCTTAAACAGATTCATTAGCCTAGCCAAAACCCAGTTATATGGTTGTCACTCAGGCGATTGCCTCTGATACCAACTTTCTTGTTTGTTTTTTGCATAATCCAAACACATTTTTCTTCTAATTTTACTTTAATACATATTTTCTCTTGTGTCTGCAAGTCTTTCGAATGCTTCATTAGCCAAAGCTCGAAATGTCAATCGATCGGACAAAAAATCACGGGTCGTTATGGGGTTACATAAAAATTGGATAAGACGTCAAACGAGTTATTGGGTGTCGAACGATTTCAAGTTGGTTTCCGTAGAAAGCACATCTAAAAAGATGGTATTCAGCAGGATGAATATACGGTTTCTTTCTTTAACACAAATGTGCTTCATAGGAAGCTAAAATATTTTGATTACTTTGATTTGATACGATTACTATTACAACTGTGAGATGGAACTAAGATTTACACTCTCTTAATATCACATCGTATTTTCTTAAGTACTTTATACTTTGATTTCCACCTCTGATTAGTCATCTGAAATATGTATGATAAATGCTTATATGAACGAATGACTGACAGGATCGCTTCATAAATTGTATAAATGCATAAAGAAGTCAGTTGAAACTAACTGATCACGTAGGTTTAAGGTGTGGCGAATTTTCAAGGATGTCAAGATATTCTTTGTCTGCTGGCGGAGTTCAAGGTTTCCATACGCTCAGGGTGTGACCACTGCAGTAGTTGTCATCGGGGCATCGCATACCTAGACAAAGAAATCCATCAGAGGGTTCACGAAAAAACTCTGCTTTTAACTGGTTTAAGTCTTAAAGTTTTTGATATAAAATATGTATTACTTTAAATTTGTATTTAACATATATTCCGTTGTAAATTTAGTTTAAATACCTAGTAGTTAATGATAATATTTATCTTTCATCTTAGTCTCAATCAACATTTAGTTATCCAAGACAAGGAAGGCCTTGCTCTCCATTATATAACTGTATTAGGCCGAGCTATAGTGTGCCGAACATGAGACTTAAGATCGGCTTTGTGTAGGCATGGTCAATAGGAAATCTATAGCTTTTCTTTCTGTGTCGTGGGTTAATTGCATGCAGCGTGCTACGTGCTACGTGCCCATAGATCGGCGCATTACCGTTAGGCCTCTGCCATCCATATGGATCTTGGCCTAGTGCGTACTATACCTATACCTATGTATAGGTATACCTGGTACCTATACCATAGCCATAGCCATAGCCTCTATAGAGCAGGTGTCTGTGCGTTAGAGCCGACGAACCCCGAACCCCAAACCCCGAACACGTTCGATGCGAAAAGAAAGCTGCTGCTTGCTGTTTGCTGCTGTGTTGTTGGTTCGATCAGCTGGGGAATCGTGGAGTCGCCGTGGAATCGCCCATAACTCGGCCTGGTGGCTCCAAGTCCGCGCAGTCGAGTTCCGCGTCCCCGAGCGTTGAGTTCAGTCTTCAGTCTTATAAAGAGCAGCGCAGCATCGGATTTCCTGGCAAAGCGGGAAAATCAACCGAAAAGCATCTACCATCATCACACGCGCGCCAAGCCAAGTTCAAATCTTACTATTATTTTTTTTTACACCCACGGAGTGCTATAGTTTTTTTTGTGTTCCAAGTGAAATACGGAAGTGTGTCGGAGCAGCAGCTCATATAGTCCACACCAGGATACCAGGATAACCAACCCATAGGTAAAGATATATACACCGAAAAGGCTGAAATGCGGTCGACCCGCAAGTGGGCCAATAATGATGAGCATTGGAAGTTGGTAGTTGGAAAAACCAAAGCCAAAGTCAGACGACCAAAGAGGCACAATTGCACGTAAAAGTCGCCAGTCGGCGTGGAATTGTGTCAACCAGTTTGGCCCCCACTTTGCGAGTATATCCAAATACCCCCTCCTCGAAGACCCGCCGCTCCTAACTCTCCAGATCTCCATCTACGTAGCTGGCCATCCGCTTCTGTTTGCTTTTGCGTTTGCACCGTGCGTTCTTCTTTTCCTTGTCATTAACTTATTTGAATTTGGCAAAACAAAAGAAACGCTTCGAGCTCGAGTTCTTCGTTTTACTTTCTACAACCCATCAACATCAACATCATTCTTCGCTGTCCAAAGTCTCAGGTGCTGGAAAGTGGAACTGTCTGTCCGATTGTTGCTGGCCAGCTGGTCCAAGAGACCAACTTTTGGCTCAGGTGGCTAATTGATGACCAAGCCAGCTGGATAAGCAAAACCCATCCCAAAAAAGCCAGTAATCTTCCCAAGAAAATCGTTGTATTATTGAACAGAAAAGTAGGGAATTCCTTTATAGGAAAGCCAGTGCCACAGAAAATTGGAACTTATTCATTATTTAAAAGGGATTTTGCTTTGTTAAGGTTTTTTCTTTAATATTACAAGTTTTGGGACCATTCGGAATTAATAATAATAATATTTGTAGGAAGCTTAAGATATTTTCCAACTAATGCCAGCATTACAAAAGGGTTGAGAACAAAAACATTAACTCTTTCTGGCTTTGTGTCGATCCAATCGCTGGAATCCAAGGTTTCCCAGCTCAAAGCGGACTAATTTTCTGGTCCATCGGGTCAGCCTTGACCGGAAATGCCCCCTTTTCACCCCTCCCACGCCCATGGCAAACAGAAAATTTCACCGTTGGCTGCATTAAAGAACTTAACCTTAATTTTGGCATAGGTCTCTCGACATGGCCATCATTATTATGGTAACTCTGATTTTTACCTCCTCTTCGCTTTGTGTTATTGGTGTTATTGTTTTTGTTGTTATCGTTGCCCACCGATTTCACCCACACACAGGCAGAAGAAAGTGGTAACACAGACGGCCAAGAAAAAAAAACACAAATCAGGCAGAAAAATCAGAAAAAATCATAAAAAATCTCACAGCAGCCGAAGAAACAAAAACAAAAGGTCGGACAAAAATTATGCAAATTCCGTTGGGTTTATTCGACGACCGTGTACGAGTATATGGGGTTATATAAACCACGCTGAAGGATGTAAAGTCTGACAAACTGTTTAGCATAATCGAAGCTCGCTGGTTTCGTAATCACCGTAGCATCCAAAACCGAAAAAAAGAGGAGAAATAAACAAGAAATACCATTATAATGGGCGAACGGGGTGAGATGGGTATAGATGGGGGTATAAAGAAAACCCAAAATTGAAAGAAATTTTGATTTTTTGGAATTTTTGCATCACTTTCGCTGTCGCACTGAATAATTAACAGTTCGATTTCGATTTCGGTGGGCAAACCCCCCTCCACCCAAAAACCAAAAAAAAGTTCAGATTGTGTTATGATAATTTCCGATAAAAGAAAAAAAAACACTACTCACTGTGTTTCACTTTCTATTTTCCTATGCGTTTAATAATTAATTAATGCTAATAACTTTTCACAACCGTTATAATTTATTGACAAAATTCGAAAATGCTCGAAAACAAACAAAAAGTGGGAGTGAGAAGGGCACACACGTGGACTCTTTTTTATATATGTATATTATTTTCGGCTCGCCCCCAAATGCGATATGCAAATTGGGGGACCCAAAACTGGACTTTCGAGGGCCCCGATTACGTATAGGAATTTTTGGCCCCGGCCTGTGGTGAAATTATTAAGAAGTCAGTGCACCATCAAGGTAGCAGACATGCTGCAATTCTGCCAGGAGAGCATCAGGTGGGGATACAGTGGGTTCTGCCTAAGTTGAACTCGATAAATCTATTATATAAATATTTAACCCAATATCGCTGTTATTAAATGAAGTAGATAAATTCAGATCCCATTTGATATAACTTGATTTCAAGGAACAACATTCTTGGGTTTGTCCTCAGGAAGTCTGTACTGTTTTCCTGCCCATTGAATCTAAACTCGAATCGAGACTTTGGCCACTTTGGCCATATTTAGCCACACACACTTTCTTTGCCCAAATAGCCACCAACTGGGTCACAAATGGTGTTTGTTGTCCCGCCCAAGCGGAAGGTCATCAATGGAATGGAATGTCCAGATACCACATATCATCATGCTGTGCTGTGCTGTGGGCCACGTACCATTTAAGAGGGCCGAGAAGCGGAGGGGCAAGGAGGGGCAAGGAGGAGGCGGTGCCCAGAAAAATGAAAGTGGAACATGAACAGCAGGTTCAGCTGGCCGAGATTTCTGGATCTCTGTATATTATTTACCGTTTCCAGACACAAATGATGCAGATGGAAATGGAAATGATGTAAGGAAATGGGCACCATTAGAATGGGTGGGCAGTGGAAGGCAGATAATACTCGGTAATAAGCCAGTTATGAAAGAATGGATTACCATCATCGCATGTGGCCAAAGTATTTTGGCGGGGGTCGTCCCCATTCAAGATTACACAAATTGTCCAAGGAGAACAATGTGAAATATATGTATGAATATGTTATGAATGGAGTGGTCAGTGGTGGGAGAAACCATAACGCACACCGTATGGGGCCAAAACCTTTAACAAATGCTCCATAACTTGGGTGAAACTAGTGAAATCTATTGTTAGATTACAGAAATCTGTAATCTAATATTTAAAATAGGGATTTAATCAGGAGTTGAATACTAATTCATAAAAAAGTACCTCAAGCAGAAGATTTTAACCCCACCCAACTTTTGGCCTAACCGTTATACATATTCATCTCTAAATAGTTCTGAACCTTTTGGGTTTCTCCGCCAGTTGAGCTCCAGTTAAGAGCCGCTAATTGATTTGGACATCTTGGGGCGCTCTAAAATATCCCCCCCCCCCCCCTCACTGCCTTCGAGCACTTGAGGTAAATGAGTCAATAGCTAAAATTTCACTTTGCCATCGGTGACTCCCCCTGCCACCCCAAAAAAAGAGAAGAAGAAGAGGAAAAAACCAAAAATAAAAGCCAAGTTTGAGTTGGCAACGAGCTGCAACTTGTTGGCTCTTAGGAAATGAATGAATTTCAGAGTGGTACGATATGGGATGGTATGGTATATGGTATAGGGGGGCTATTCTAATGAGCCTAACCCAATTCGTCAATTAAATAACTCTGCGGAGAGATTTCACTCTCGTTTTTTGTCTCTTCGCGGCCTGTTGTTATATTCGGTTTTTAGTTTTTAGTTTTCAAAGCCATTGATTTTCGCTGTTAATTTGTTTACTTTGCAAGAGGAGGCCGAGATGGAAACGAATCGGGGAGCAAAAGAAGTGAAAGAAATTATGTCAATATTTATTTAAATTCATTTCTTTTGCAAAATACGAGGCGGCCGAAAAAGAAGGAGGAAGAATGCGGTGAAATTTAATCGCTGGCCACTTGAAAGCGATTTCCGAGCTGTTGACTTTTGGAATACCTCTCGGTTTTTTTGTACCCACCTTCGCCTTCCTCAACCGCTCCACTTTGACTGCGATTTCGATTTCGATTTCGAATTCGGATGCCGATTCGGATTCGGATTCTGCCTACGCAGAGAAATAAAAAACAAATCGCCGCCGTTCTCGTTTTTATATTTTATTGATTCGCGGAAGAGTGGATTGTTGAAATGGCTTGAAGAGCACATATTTGGTGGTCTTAAAATATGATATACAAATATTCTCGAAATTAACTTATGGATATTTTCCTGAGCTAAAAATTAATAGTAATACACTGGAAAAAAATAGAATACTTAAAACAAATATCTGCATTACGAGTATCAATACCAAGACTTAAAAATACATATTAATTTCATGATTTAATTTTAAACTATTTGAATAAAAGTAGAAAATATTAAATACATTTTATTAAAACATTTGGGCCTTTAAATTTTTTTTATTTATATAAAAGTTTTAAATTAATTATAATTAGAGTATCTTTTAACCTGTTTTTTACTTTTTAAAAGATTTATTAAAGTGGTTTTAATTTTTTTTAATTTTCCTTAAAGTCAGATGTAAAGCCAAAATATCTATATCAATTTTTAAAAATAAAATTGTTAAAACAAGAATATTAAATTAAATTAAATTATTAATTTTCTTGTTAATGTTGCTTCTTTATTCATTTAATTTTTCTTTCTGCTCCATTGCAGTTTCCCGACAAGATGACCAGTTCGAGGAACATGCTGCTGATGCTGCTCCTGGTGGCCAGCGCCTCCCTCCCTCAGCTGGAGGCCAAGACCGTCTTCCGGCGCACGGACAAGATATCGGAGAACTTCAAGCAGTTGGATCTGCCGCCCGAGGAGATCGATCCGAATGTGGCGCCCCCAGAATCGGAGCCGCCCAAGGTCGAGGATGTGGCGGACGAGGTGGCTGCTTCAGTGGCCGATGCAGTGACGCCGGCTTCGCTGATCGACGAGAGTGCCAATGAGATTGCCAGCGGGGATGTGGAGACCCCGAATGCGGTGGCCCCAGTTCCCGAAGCCGCCGCAGAAGCCGCCGTTCCCGCCGAGGCAGCTGCTCCGGCAGTGGCCACCACAGTGGCCGCCAAGCCCACCAAGGCACCCACCACCGCCAAGCCGGAGAATCCGATCAGCAAGTTCTGCAAGTGCACGGAGACCCACTGCGACTGCTGCCGCAAGTTCGGCCTGCCCCTGCTGCCCAGCGGACCCGGTTGCGCCAAGATCGCCTACCTGGGCAACGACGAGATGAGCGTCTCCCTGAAGTACGGCGACATCACCCTGGCCTCCCGTCGCATCTCCAGCAAGCGGGCCCGTCCCATCTGCGTCGGCCTGCCCGGCGGCTACTCCCAGTTCTGCGGCAAGGTCTACGGCCTGTCCCGCGCCAAGGACTCCAAGGACTTCAAGGCCTGCCTGGCCTTTGAGCTGCGCGCCGACGACGAGGTGGAGGCCTCCCTGCGCGTCTCCTGCTTCAAGTTCGGACCCGAGGGTCTCCGCGTGGCCGAGGCGGAGCCGCTGCCCGTGAAGCCCAGCTCCGATGACGATGACGACGACGACGATGACCTCTTTGGATTTGCCGGTGAGCGGGGATCTTGGGAGGCTCAGCTAGATTGGGCTTGCCCTTAAAAATAAAGGGCCTTGCAATTATGTATATTTTATTTTTTTTTAGTATTTTTATTTAGCCATTTGCATTAAGAATTCTTTAAAATTCTGAAACACCTTCAAGTAATTTTGAAATCAACAAACAATATAATTTTCACGGCTCTGTAAATTGAATAATTAAGTCAGTGGGTTATCTTTCGATTTTTAAATACCTATTTGTTTATAAAATTTTAACACATATCCTTTTTATAGTTTTTTTTTTATATATCAATTTATTAGATTGTTAGGTTGTTAAAAAAAACGCACAAAAATTAATACATTTTTAGTAAAAACATAGATTATGATTTTTTACCCAAAAAAACTGTACCTTGTGCGAAACAATGGAAATTTTAATCCAATCATGAAAGAAATTTCATCGTTGAGCTCTTAATAAAATTTCTAATCGATTGACATTTTAACCTTAAAATTTTAATTATATAATATTCTGTTGCCAAAGAACATGATGTAACCCCTTATGTAAAATGTAAAAATTGGATAATTTTTTTTTTATAAAATCATATTACATTAACCTTATAACCTGGTTCCAAATTCTCGAGATATTACAAAATCATATTTGGGCTTCCATTATTCAACCGAAAACTAAATGGGTTTTTATCTGCATTTCTAACCCTGTGATTTCTTGATTTTCCCCAGCTGGTGGCGATGATGACGAGGATGAGGAGGACGACTATGACAGCGACAACGATGCGGATGCCGATGACGACGACGACACCGAGGACTATGCCGATGACGACGAGGCCGAGGCGCCCGAGGAGGCCGACTACGGTGGCTTCAGCCTGGCCGGACTCCTGGACGAGCTCGATGACGATGAGGACGAGAAGCCGGCGAAGAAGCCAGCGGCGGCGGCGGCGGCTGCCGTGGATCAGACCCGTGAGCATGTGAGTGTCGATGGGCAGACGACCTCGACCACCGATGGGCAGGTGCAGAGCAAGGACGATTCAGAGGCTCCTGCCGCCGGCGAGGCAGCCGCTGCAGTTGCTCCCGTGGAGGGAGAGGCGGTGACCCCGGCACCCGCAGCCGCCGCCGATGACTCCACCACGCCCAAGTCCAAAAAGTCCAAGAAGGCGAAAAAGAACAAGAAGAAGAAGGCCGCCGCCGAGGCGACGGAGGAGACAGGATTCGCCTACGAGCTGCTCAACGGCATCCTGGATTTTTTCAACTGAGCGGCCAGCGCGAGTTTGCCAACATGCTGGGCAACAGTGTAAATACCTTGTACCGCCGCAGCTGGTCGGAGAAATATGGAGGACATAGTTTGTAGTTCGTTTAGCGCCTAAGGGTCCCCCCCTTCAGAATTCACTTATTTATTTCATCTATTTATTCGAAGCAGTAATTTATTTAAAAATTTAAAAACGAATAAAAGTCGAAAATTTACCACCAAATGTACCCACAGCTCGGTTTGTTTTGTAGGCCTTCAGCTTCCGCTTCATTTACATCTAAATCGGAATGCGCTGGCCTTTTTCCGGTTTTTGCAGTCCGCATTCTGCAGTCCGCACTCCTCGCACATTTTGCGGCCAAAATTTCTGATTTGATTGAGGTTTGCAGCAGCAGCAGTAGCAACCTCTGCTGTTTTCACTCCTGTGGCAAATTTTCCGACCCGGGCCCTCCACTTTGATTAGATTTAATTTGCATCGAAATTCCAGCTGCATTGTGGAATTAGCCGCAGGCCGCCTGAAGTTGACATGATGTACAATAAAAGGCCATCTTGGCCAGAACTTTAATTCGCCACAAATCACAGGAGTGGCATTTGATATTTCTAACCGGAGCAATGTATGCAGATGACAATAAGGCTTGAGTTTTGATTCGCAAAATGGCAGAGCCCAAAGGTGGTAATAAATTCCAGTTGACTTTAAGCAAAAGCAAGAGAAAACGCTTTAGTCGGGTGCCCCGACTATCAGATACCCGTTACTCAGCTAAAAAGAGTGCGAGGGAGATGGTGATATAAACTTTGAGCGGGCATAACTCTTTAACGAATGGTCCGATTTGAAAAATTTCTTTTACATTTCGATAGGTATAAGTAAACACAACAAAATTGCATTTATACTTCTCCGCATTTATCGTCTGTGGGCGATTGTGGGAGTTAGAGGAGGCGTGGCGCTCGGCTGAAATAAACTTGCGCTGCGTAGGAAGTCCAAAAATATGTGTTGGTAATCCCAACTTTCTAGATTTTGTAGTTTCCGAGATCTCAGCGTTTATACAGACAGACGGACAGATGGACATGGCTATATCGACTCGGCTAGTGACCCTGATCAAGAATACTTTATAGGGTCGCTGTTACATACTTTTGCACGAATACAATATACCCTTTTACTCTACGAGTAACGGGTATAAATACACACTTCCTATTCTGTTAGATCTTTAAATTGTGTAATACCTTTTGCTATTAGTCGCCCTTTGTCTACAGAACTTACCACTTGCAACTAAAATATTCTAATGGCCTCTGTCTACCCATATCACATATCTGGGTCCTAATTAAAAGTAAATTTACTCCTTTTCCCCGCCTGAAGGATGACTCGGGCCTTTCTACTTCCGTTTCCTGCGTGTCGATAGAAGAAGGCCACCATCGAAACGGCATAATTAATATTCATAGCCAGCTATCCTTTAGTTTTTTCCTTTATCCCCCCTTTTTTTGCGGGATCTCGGCTCCGCTGGCATTTTGATTAGTCATTTATGGGGCTTTGGCCTCACTTTCGCCTTCGTCCTTTCTGAAACCTTAAGAACGGGAGAGAGCAACATTTTTGGAGGTCGTGGAGCTGCGTTGATTAAGTGCCGGGGCCATTTGTCGAATTCCGAGGGAAGGAAGGAGTAACTTTTAATTGGAAACTATGCGTTGCATTTATGTGGCCATCTCCAACCCCGGAACCCCCAATTAACCCCCTCACCATCCCATTCCCTTTGCCCATTAAAATACTTGCGGTTAATGCATATATAAGCTGTAATTAAATTGTACACATAGAGTAAAATATTTATTTATGGTTAAAAGTGTCCATTCAATTTGATTGAATGAAGGTTTCACAAAAAAAATTATGAATTACAAATGCATATGCATACGTACTAAATCGTGGCTTTCTAAGTATAGTATATGTTTGTGTACTATTTTTCCACGCGGAACCATCATTGCCTTTGCTTACCTAAATCAATTGCTTTGCTCGGAAACTTTGAAATCACTCGGAATTAATTCGGGAGAAGAGCAAATTGTCGTTCAATATAGGTATATATGTATATATAGGTATATATGTATGTATAAATATGGATATCAATTACAAATAGAGGTTTCTTGCAACACACACACACATATCATAAATGTTTAACGTACATCAAAAAATGTTGGATAACTATTTGTGTATATTCGTGTATAATAGAATCAGCTACAGTATCGTTTTTGATTTGTAAAGAATTTTGTAAGTCAAAAAAGTGGTTTTGGTTTTCGCCTGGGAATCCAAGGTGTTCTTTTGATTTGATTCGAACGGAGCGAAATGGAAAGTAGAATATGAAGGGCAAACTATAGGGGACAGATTGGTAGAAAACTCTATAACTAAACCTCCGTTCGCGTATCACACGTAAATGATATATAAGAACAAGTTTACCTCTAGTCTTATGGATTCCCATCAAAATGCAGCTCAACTTGTCCGAAATTCGTAAAGATTGGTTTAACTTAACTTATCGCACTCAAATGGCACGGAGTAAAACGTGTGTGTAAATATTCCATCGTATATAGTTTGTATACATATAGGTATAATAGGGATATATAATCATATAAGATATATTTGTATTCAAGTAGCTTTTGTAAACCCAACCATATCCAGCTGATAGGTGATTTGTAAATGTGTTCGCAAATGATCGAGTTAGTAGTGTAGTTAGTAGCGAAATGGGTCAGGAAGTGAAAGTTCAGGTTCTCAGGTTGTGTTTTCTCTGATCTAGGATATACTTGTATGTATGTGTGGTTCGTTTCGTGTGCCGTTGGAGGAGCAGTAAAATCAGTCTCGATTTTGAAGTAGTAGGTAGTGGTTAGGTTAAGTTCCGAAGTGATTCTGTCCGTGAGAATGTCAAGTCTGAGTGTCCCAGCTTTATGTCCAGTTGTTGCTGCCCTTCCACTTTGGGATTTCCCCTTTGAATCCCATTCTGTTTAATATACTTTTTAAGCCTCTAGGTTACTGGACTCTCAGCTGAGTCTTTAACAAAAAAAAAAGACAATATTAGAAAAGAATTAGTCGAACAAATCAAATAAAATATAATCTGATTGCTTATTTAAAAGCACCATAAATAATTTATTAGGTTTAAAGTTTTTAGGAACTCAAATAATTGTCAAATTAATTCATTAGTGGTCCAAGTTTTTGAATTTAAAAGCTTGCTCAAATGTAATACTGTTATTTTGAACATGGCCAAAAAAGGGGCACATTTATAACGATGTCGCCGAAGGTGTATTGGATCTTTGTTCGTTGAATGCTGGGTAATATGTGATCGCTTCCTTCCAAATCCCCACATTCACAGTTCGTTGTTCCGTTCGCTTGTATTTTTCCATGTCCATTTCTAGCTGTTCCGTTTAGTGGAAGCTCCGATCGAGTTTGGCCAAGTTCGTATGAACCATACCAAATACGACCTCTTTCCATTTTTCCCCCTCAGTTTTTGCGTTTTGGGCAATACATATTTCATTCCTTGCCTGCTTTTTCCATATTTCTTCAATTGTTTGACGTATGTATGTGCGGAGGGAGTTTTGTGTGGCTGAGTGTTTTCATTTTTCAATTTGCTTAAGTTTTTCTTTTTTATTTGTTGACTTTTGTGTACCAAAGACTTTGTGTTGTTGCTGTCGCTTGTGCATACAGCCCAAAAATAATGTGGAAACTTTCGTTTATTCTTTGTTCTCTTTTGTGTTCGGGTGCTTTAACCTGTCTTCCCCGGTTCCCTTAAAAAACCTTACCAAGTATTAACTACCTCGGTGAAATTCGGTTACAAAAAGAAATAAAAAACTAAAATCTTTTATCAAATTAAAAAAAAAAGCTTTAAGCAAAAAACCTGATTGATTAAAAAATTCTGATGGTATTTTGTAAAATAAAAATTTAAAAAAAATTATAATAAATCGCTCCCTGCCGTTTTCTTAAAACACATTTCGATAGAGAACCTTTTGTATCCTTTTGCGATGTAATTTGTGTTAGTTTGTGGTTGGTAGAAGCTTCTAGGAAACGCTCACGACCACCCTTCTGCATCCATATTTTCATGGCCTTTTCCATTTCGAGACAGTATTGCAGACTTTGGTTAAGCTCATTAAGGTTTTTGCTCGACTGCCTTGAGTTCCCTCGACCGACGGAATTGAAAAGGGAGCCGGGGAATCTTAGGGGGCGTGGAGCTTCTTATTTCCCCTCAGCCATTTCAACAGAGATTTGATTCGATATGAATAGTTGCTCTTTTTTAGCTGATATCGCTTAACATTGATAAGTTGTTAATATTGAATATTTTATGTGTAATATGATGCCAAAGCCCCAGGTAAGTCCCTGTTCGGGCGCCATACCATTTTTTTTAATTTCTCTGGATTCCTTTACAAATGTTCAAACTTGAATCTCTGCCCAATATTATTTGCTGTTTAAATAATATTTTATACCAGTTTGTTTTCTCGCAGGAAGAAATTCAGAGAAACCAAGGACTACCTTCTCGGGCTGACCTGATATATTTTATGCTCTCTACATTTGCATCTAAACTTGTTTTCTGATTTTTCTTGTTTTGTGTTCGTAGTGCTGGTGATTTAATGTGTATTTTCGGTATTCTTTACCACACGACATTTAGAAGTGTAAAATACTTAAATGTCTATTTCTTGATATAGTGCGCGCAAAAAAAATGGTTCTTCCTTCTTACAAACTTGGCGCTAGACAATTATGTTTTTAATTTATCGTAGTTCAGCAATAGCCAAACGAGCAGCAGGTTTTCCAAAAAACTCTCACATTGCATTTATTGTAAGTAAACATATAGAAAATATAAGTATTTTAATACATACATATTACCCATTGGTAATGGAAGGTCTAGTGAAGAAGCAACTATAAGACTATCACAAAGAAATGTAATTGTAAGTAAATAATTTAAATGTATCCAATATACTTAAAGGTGTTTTGATATTTGAGCAATTAAGCTGGACCGTTGGCACAATGAAATCGAATTCCATTAAAAGGCGTGCCACCATAAAAAAGGTTGTACAGTTTGCAATGGTGTGAACAATTTTGCACTGCTCTCTTTGTTTGTTTTGTTTTTTAATTTTATCAATATTTCATGGTCTGGCAAAAAAAATTGTTTCCGCTTTTGCACGTTTATCCAATATCTTTTGCTACCTTTCCATGTTCAGCTAGTCTGTCTATGTGTCGTAAAGTCCATTCCTTTGATGCTTGAAACTCGCCAGAAACCACGCGTTTAGTTATGACAAGAAACCTCAAAAAAAAAAAACGACATCAAAATAGGTGCAGTATTTTGTATTCGTATCCCTTTATATATTGCCTTTGCGGTTGTTTCCTGTTTCTCAAAAAGTATGTGCCACTTGAACAAATCCAGAGTTTTTTTTTTCTTTTTTAGCTGCATTATTAATTTCTTTAGCGGATAGGACTCGGTTTTCATTTGCATAAAATGTTTACCTCTCTTCTTTTTTTAGATTTTCGATTTTGTAAAATTCGCTGATCAATATTTTTTGTTTGTCAAGAAAATTATTGTCCGCATTGCAGCGCCACCTACCGGTTCGGTTTGGGGTGAAAAGGAGTGTGTTTTCTTTCGATTAGCCCACATAAATTTCTAGAGGTTTGAAATCACTTGAAAATGCCCCTAAAAGTGTGCCACAATTTATTTTTTAACCGGAGTTTGCCAATATAACCACCGGAAGACAAGTTTTTTTTTCTAAAGCGTACTTTTAGCAACCTTTTAAAGCGTGTCTCAAAATTTCTAGAGATTTCGTTGGCATTCGTTTTTGCTTTACAATTTTATTTGGGTCGCTTTTGGCAGACCCATTGCAGTTGCCATCTAAACAATGGAAAATATAGAGGTCTAATACTGCAATTGTCCGCTGACCCCTCAAAACGTATGATATTATGTATGTCCCTGTAATTTTTTTCGAGGACTATTAAACTGGCTGACTTCCTCATAAGCTGACCTCCTGCACTCCCTGCACTTCCGTGTTCGACTCCACCGCGGTTCGCGCTGCTTTTTCGTTGTGCCTGCTCTCTTGGTCTCTGGATCCCCGGATCTCCTGCTCCTTCTCGATGACAGTCCTCCTTCTTTATTCCTTCTATGTACATTCAGTCTATACTTCCTACTCCCTATACTATCTCACCTCCTCGAGCTGCCTAGATCACGAAGAGATCGCTGCAGCTGGAGGAGTTGCGCCGCTTGAGGCTGATGGCCTTCTTGAAGCGCAGCACCGACGAGATGAATACCTTGGTGCGGGCGGTCAGTTTCTTGACCACCTTGCGGTTGCAGGTATTCCGTCGTCCACCCTCGACTCCTCCTCCTCCTCCTCCTCCTCCTCCCGTTCCCCCAGCTCCTCCTTCCTCGGCACCTCCGTCCACCTCCAGCTCCAACTCATCATCGCTGTCAGCCAGACCGAAACGCTCCTCCGCCGCCAATCGGCCCTCCAACTGCAGGTCATCCATCGCCCGAAGTTGATAGCGCCGCTGCAGCTCGGCGGCCGCATCCGCTGCGGCAGATGTGGAAACGCCGCCGTCGAACGAGCGACGCTTGCGAAACGGACGCCGATGCCGTATAGTGGCCGCGAGCATATTGAATTTGCTGAGGGGCGACGGCTTGACACCCTCCTCCTCCTCGTCCACCTCGCTCTCGCCCATCTTCAGGATGCTCTCCAGGTTGAGGGGCTTGCGGTTGGGATTCTCGATCCGCGACCGGCTCGCCCTCGAGGTGCTAGGCACCCCGTCCGGATCGTCGCCGTTGGCGTCGTCGTTCGGCAATCTCTCCTGCAATCCGCCATCGAAGATCTCCTCGTCGCCCTGGCAGATGCTCATCTGGCGGACCATTCGGCGCGACTGCAGGTGCATGCCGCGGTGCTTCTGGATCGTACTCTGCAAGTTCAGCCGCTGCAGCTCCAGCTCCGTAAGCAATCGCAGCCGCTGCGGATTGAGCTTCACCTGGGCCACAATCCCGACCAGCAGCTCGTCCACATTGTGGTCCAAACCAGATGAAGTCTCGATGAATTTGCAAGCTATATCTTTGGCCACCTTGCGACCCACTGAAATTCGGGGGGTTAACAGAATTGGGGATAATGTGTAAGTTCTCGAAGAAGAATAAGTTGTGCGTTTCTGCTGACCAACTGGATTAATCCTGAGTATTTCTTCAATGATTTTGATACTTTTTTTCAAATTATTTGGAACTTATAAAATCTTTATTAAAACATTTATACCTATATTCATAAATTTAATTGGCATAAATTATTTCATTTTATTTAATTATTTATTGCATTTTGATTACGTAAACTTTTTTGAAATGCCAATGTCTCTAGCTTCTGACAGATAATTTGAAACCAATAAATGTAAAATCTTTAAAAATAAATTATATAAATTACAAAAACTTGTACTGTGAAGATTTGTATTTTTTTTGTTAAAAAACAATGATTATTTTATTATTTTTAAAGAAATAAAAATCGTGAGTAATGATTACTTGTGAGTTTTATTTTATAAAAAATTAAAACGCAATTTGGATTTTTATTTATTTATTATTAATAATTGGTTGCTTTTTTCTACTTATCAATAATGATTATAGCCCGAGTTAAAATATAAAATAAATTATTAAAATAAAACTTCCAAAATATAAATTTATGATGTTTTTGATCAGGAAAATCTAAAATGAATACTTGGTTGTGCAATTAAATCCAGTCAGTCAGCGAATTGAGGGGCTATGAACACATATCTTCATGGATAAATGGGGAAATGGGGAAGTGGAATACTCACTCTGACGGGTAACAACGCGATGGCGCTGCAAATCCGTTTTGTTGGCCACCAAAATGGCTCCGCGGGACAAGAGCATCTCGTTCTCCTTGAGATACTGCAAAACCCGCTCGGCCGCTGCGAAAGTGTTGCGATCTATAACCGAATAGACCACCACGAAGAGGTCGATGTTGTAGGTGGCGCAGAAGGCCTCCGTCTAAAGGGCGAAACAAATTGGTTGCGGGAAAGCACAAACACAAAAAAAAGAAAGAAATCAAGATAGAGATGAACCATATGGTGCACAAAAGTGGGCAACGAAAACGAAAATCGTTCTAATGAAATTTCCAAGCGGGGCGAGGAGTGGGAGTTGGTGGGTGGATGAGGATGAGCCGTGCCCCCAGTTCATTCGCAGCTGACCTTGGTCAGATTGAAGACTTAAAGCTCCTCAAGTCAACATAATAAGGCCAGCAATTATAAGGTTTTCAAAAACAATTGAATGATTCACCGAATATATTTATTTAATCTGTTTATTTCGATTTTCTTTGCAACCTCTCCCAAAAGTAACCTCTTTTAGAAACAGTAAATATTTTGTAGTTCCAAGTGACCGATTTGATTCCCTTTCAATGAGAAATCAAAACTTTGGGATACTTTAAAAATGCCTACCCCATCACGTTGTTTCTTCTTTAAAGTGACGGCAGAAACACAAAAGTGTTAATGACATTTGGCAAATGTGTCAGAGGCAGATGGCTCTTAGCCCACAGCCAGATCCACTCAACCAGACTGGGAAAATCGGAAAAATCCCCAGCCAGATGAGAAGGGTCTGAACTGAACTGAACTGAGCTGAACTGAAAATGGGGGGCTTTTGTTTGGGGCAACTACTTTCTGGGAGGTGCTACCACTAATTTCTATGCTTACTCACCGACATCTCGCATGCGGGATGATCAATAATTTCCAAATCCGTTTCAATGTTATCGACTAGCACCGATACCGTCTTCTGTCCATAATCATCATCTAAAAAAAAGGCAGCAAAAAAAAATTGAGAGCCTTTGCCAGTCGTTCCCTTAGTTTGAAGTCTTACTAGATAGGTTTTTGGGAAGTTATTAGAATATATATTTAATCAAACTACCCAAGCATGAGTGCGTTGTTCAAGCGTGTTTTTTTCAGGGAGTGCATTTGCGAATACTACTAAGAAAATAGGAAAAAGAAATCCGAGAGTCTTGGGGACTTTCAGGGAAATCAAAATAACAAGTTCTTAAATGCAGTTCCAAGGGTCTAAAATCGATTAAATTGCACCAGAGGCGGCGACAACCTTTGGGGGGCGTGTCGCCCATAAAACCGTAATCAAAGTGATTTTATTTGCCCAGCAAGTTAATGTCGCAATTGACGCTCCCCCTTTCTCTGTCTACATTGACTCGTTTTTTAACCGAGCCATAAAACGTGGAAAAGGAGGCAGACAGTGAACTTGGAGTGGAGGGCAGGGAGTGCAGGGAACCGGGTCTGGGAACTCGGAGCTCGGAGCTCGGAACGCGGGACCCCGGACTCGTAAAGCCTTCTTCTCCGGTGGCGCACACGGAAAGTGCTACGTCACCGCAACACTGTCATACAAAATAACAAGGAATTTATGCCTGGAAACTTGAAAAAAAGAAACTATAACTCTAAACCAGACGTATGCCAGAATTTAAAATGATTAAATGTAATTTACAATATTTACAATATAAAAAAAATAAATAAACGTTTTATTATATCAGGCATTTATATTTATATTTTAAAAACCCTTTTTCCACGCAGATAATATCTTTTGCTTTATAAATTATAATTTATAAATTATAATTTATATAATTTAATTAATAATTATTAGTGGCCATTATAAAAAGTCACGGAAATTGTAAGGGTTCTTCTGATATTACAAAATATGGCTTGCTTTAAAGGATTTAAGACTTAAGTATAGTATTATAATAGGTATTCATATTTATATTTTAAAATAATTTTCTAACAATCTTTTTAACTACGAGTATTATTAAAAGTCAGCAAAGCTGTAAATGTTCTTGTGATATTAAAAATATGGTTTTCTTTAAGGACTTAGATTTAAAGAAAAAAATGGCTAAATGTACTAAAAAGACAGAAAATTGGTAAGCATTGAAATAAATATGAAAAATATTAAGATTAAGAGCATTTATTTAGGAACTCGATTTCTGCTAGCTTAAGCCTTTTTTTCTCAGTGCATGAGCACCGCCCAATACACGCTTTGTCAGCAGTTTGACACGGGCCAACTTGGGCCAGGATGGAGGGGCAGCTCGGGTGGCCGGAGTGGCAGGACGAAAAAAGGACTAAAGGACCTGGGAAGGAGTCGCAAAAGCAGACAATGACTGCAGTTTGCGTCCGACTCTGTTTGCATTCAGCTGTGGCAAATATTTAGACGCCAGTCGACCCGCATCTGCCAATCTCCATACCCAACCATCCCCAGCCAACCCAATGTGGCTAAATGACAAAATAACAAAAGGAATAAAAGGAAGAAAAAAAAAACAGGGTCCTACGCTTAATTTGCATGTTGCAAGTAATTTTCCGTGCGTGGGCGGTGCCGCACAAATTGAATAGAAAAAGCAAACGTGCTGTTTTGCCGTATTTTCCGAGTGCCACATCCCTCATCCCTCCTCGAATGGGACTCACGGGTCCTTTGGGCGGCTTAGCCGATTAGTCATGCAATTGACAAGCGGCGAAAGCCAACCGTGTCGAGTCATTTGAATGCAATTATACAAATGCCCGTGCAAACAACCCAAAGGAAAGCGTCAAAACTCTGGAAACCTGTGGCAGCCCCCGCGATTTTGGCGGGATTAAAACAGGATTCACGGCGCGTGTGTCTGCGGTCTTTCTGGGGTATATCATTAGCCCCTAATGACAGTGTTCTGTCTGAAATTAGTGGGCATTACTAAGGCTCAATAGTTCCGGTTTTAGCCCAGCAAAATCAGATATAGCTTTTGTTAAGTCTATTTTTGATTACGAGCAACAGGTACCAGCGTGTTTGAGCTATTTAGTGCGTTAAATGGCAAGCTAAGTTATTTAGAAGAGCAATTAAAATGATATAGGCGAAATAAACTGTTTATTTTAAGCCATAAAAGTACAGTTGTGCTCAAAACTAGCTGCAGTTAATTTATTACCATAAATAAAACTAGGTAAAACCTAGAATAAGTTAACTAAAATTAAGGCTAGGCCTGGCATATTTTCCAAAATCACAACCACTTAGATTTACTCCAAACGGACATGGCATGTAATAAATTTGCCATCTTCTTTCGGGGCGTGGCGGAAGCAGTTTCGCCGCCCCCAGGATTTTTGTGGTCATGCAACGCTGGCGGCCATTAGCAAAAGATGGCCAAGACGACGCCCACACGCAAATCTGGCCAGGAATTTGCGTGTCCTGCAGGAAAGCATTCTAATTTCGAAACGCCGCTGCTGCAAAAAGGAAACCGCACACACGCAGGCTTCAAGCAGTGCAAGCAGTGGTCATCCTGCATCGGGGGAACTTGGAAACTAGGAAACTAGGAAACAGTTGCAGGACAATCCATCTATGGTAATTCGCCACAAATAGTTAACAAACAAAGGGGCACAAACCAACACACACACGACTGTCATAAAGTCCGCCCTTGCTGCTGGGCTAATTAAAACTCAGAGTTTTATTATCTCGACAAAACAGAGAGCAGCAAATTCCTGCGTAACCGGTAAAGGCATTTTTTTTTTGCCCTTGGACCCTGCTTCAAATGCCAACAGAGGCCGAAAATTCTCATACATATAGGCGTAGCCATCACGCAATCCACATTACACAGAAAAAAAATCATTATGATAATCTTCTGTTTATGTTAAATATTAAAAACATTTAAAATCAAAAAAAAAAAAAAAATTTAAACTTATTTTGAGTATAAAAATATAAAAAAAAAATTTTTTTAATCCTAAAATTATTTGGAGTTTTTTTTTATTTTATTTTTAACATTTTTCAAATTGTCAGGTACTGTTTATCAGAATCTTTGCATCGTGGAACTTTTTGGAGAACTCAGTTTAATTTGAGAATTCGAGATAAATTTTTTATGTAACATAGTGTAATAGGATAATTGCCTCGACATACATACTTTTACACACCTTTATGAAAGATTTGAAAGCCCTTAAGATTTCTGTGGCCTACCCAGTACTAAGTTGACCTTTCAATTTGCATTTATTCCCTGTGGGCTGGGCAATCCCTTTGAAAATCCCTTTCAAAAATCCGCCCGGAGGTCCCCTAAGCAACTTGTGTTTGTGGCGACACACGTGTGGCACCAGTTGCAGCTGCAATTATCTGCTGCTAATAAAATATATTGAGTTTCGGCAACTTTTGCCATGATCAGATTACCCAGGCCAGGACTCAAGCCGTTGTGATATAATATCACACACACGTAATTAACTCAGTGCCATCCATTAAAGTCCGCTGCTCAAAAGGTAATTCGATAGTGCTGCAATTCAATTAATTCGACTTCGAGTGGAGAACTTTTCGCAAGGCGCCGGCAGGTGTGGTCGCCTGCATCTTTTGGTCTCCACTTAATTAAGTCGATGTTCGACGAACGCAAAAAGAGTTCAGAGTGCCCAAGAGAAGCTTATCCCTTTAAAGGCATTTGCTTTAATTTCGATTGGAAAACTTAAAATAGAAAACACTACACTGAAACGCAGTTTATTTGCGCCTAATGCGATTTTCTGACCGAGAAACGCAAAATTCACTCTGAAAATCCACTTAAAAGCTCCAAAGCGGTTATCAAAGTGGGCTGGTGGCAATTCTCTAGCTCTTCCCACACTCCAGATCCGGTGATATGGTCGCGAAAGTTAATGAAATTAGCGCTGGCGCTTTTCATATTTTATGACTTTGTGCCATAATTAAAATGCAAATGTGTTTGATTAAAAGCCGCACAGAGCGGGAGAAGGTTGGGGATTTCACAAAAGTGAAGGAGCGACTTGGTTTTCAATTACTTTGCCTAACATGTGCCTGAACGGGAATAAATTTTGGGGATTTGCCTAAACTATAAGTTTTTAGGCTTTACAAGGAACCCCAAAGAATGCTAAAAAGTGAATGTCTTTGTCAAAAAGATAAGATATCATCGGTTGTATAAATCTATTATTATAAAAATGTCTACTAGGGTTTTAAACGTGATAATAAAGTTTCATTCGTTAAAACCTAACAAACTACCAACTTGTATTATTTTAGTCCGTATTAAATGCTACAAATTAATTACTATGCAATACTCTATGTGCAGTTTATATGTACAAATATCTACAACTTAGGGAGGTCTAGTAATAAAATAGGAGCTATTTGCAATATTCGGTTATGCGGACTGTACATTAGTGCAGACTTAAAATCCAACAGAAAGTTATATCGTGTGATATTGAAATTGAACTTTCGATTGGCGGTGACGACTTCGGTGGCAGGCCTGATAAGAGTAGTTTTTACATTGCCAAATCAAAAATTGCCAATTAGAAAACGTGATTGATAAATAACGAATGCCGATGATGATGACGATGGTGACTTACCGAGACTCAGGTCGTAGGCGCAAATGTAATCGGAGGTGGTGAATTGGTAAGTCAGTGTGGTTTTGCCCACTCCGGAGCCGCCGAGCATGGCAATTTTGTAGGCGGGCACATTCGGATCCCCGTCGATGACTTCGCCCGATGCCCCCGATGCGTTGCTACGAAGATATAGGCAATAACAATCATAAGCGAAAAGGTCGAGGCACAGTGGGACAATTTACCTCATTGAGCTTTAAAAAAATGTATACCCAAAAAGCTAAGTCAAATCTAACAACATATATCTCTGTTGCCTTTTCAGTATTTTTCAGGATTATTAATTAATAAAAATATATAGTAAAATACATTTTACATCTACTAAAATAAACTAAAATACAAAATTGAGCTTCAAAATAAATGTATACCCAAAAAGCTGAGTAAAATCTAACAACATAGATCTCTGTTGCCTTTTCAGTATTTTTCAGGATTATTAATTAATAAAAAATATATACTCTAATGATTTTTTTTATCTACTAAAATAAACTAAAATACAAAAACCTAATATATAATACAAAACATTTTAAATCAAATGATTTTATTAGACAATATTTAAATCAGTTTAGGAAATATTACATTCTACGTTAGTCAAATTTAATTTATTTCATTTTTTTTAAACGTTTGTCTTAAAACGTTTTCCTATCAATTACTAAATATTGGAAATTCTACGAAAAGGGTAAAGTGTTTCACTGTACAAGGATGCCGGCATTTCCCTTGACAATGAGATGGAAAACGCCTCGCCATTGTTACGACTCATCTTCATCTTTGGCTCCCCACACTCCAAACTGCTCTGTTGTTAATGGCAGCGGAAATTGTTTGGTGTGGAAATTGTATGAAATTAGTCAGACTATATAGACGTGAAAATGGCGTACGCTTCGCATTGTTGTCGCCATGTGAACTGTCATTTCATAAGCAATTTATTGCCAGCCAGCAGCCACTTTTGTTCACCGAACATTGAGCCAATGAACCACTGAACCACTGAACTCACCTATTGTGTCGATCCACGCCGCTGTTTGAAGTGCCCGTGGAAGTCACGGAATTGATCGAACGTGACCTGCGGCTTCTGTTTCCGAATAGAAGTGAAAATCGAAACACAAAATGGCAGAGGCTGGGGAAACAAAACGGGTCGGGGCTTTAAGAACTTACCTTAGGGAATCGCCCAGGTTGCAGATGCCATGGGAAGTGATGCTGAAGCTGCGCAGACGGTAGTAAGTCATGTCCGGATCACCGGCATGAATGGCCGAGCGTCGCATCTCCGCCAGGCGGGGCTACAAAATAAGCGAAAATTATACGCATTTTCCCCACAGCTTGTTGTAAAAAATTTAAATTAACTAAAGCTGCCAGAAAAAAAATTAAACAGGAAAAGTAAGCTAGCTTCGGCCACATTCCCATTATGGCGGTTATAAAATATTGTCGTCCGATCATTGTTAAATTTTATTCGAAATTCCGAAATATTAAAAAAGAGTCATATCCCAGAGTAGAAGATAATACAATAAAAACCAACAGAGCTATAATTTGTTTCCTTTTAATTTCCTAATAATTTTGCGATAGTTCCCAAGAAAGCTACATGATTTTTATAAAATTAAATTCGAAATTCAGAATTACTAAAATAATGTAATTCCCAAAAGTAGGAGGTTATTTGTCAAAAAAAATTAAAGTCATAATTTTTTATCAATTATTTTTCCGATCCTTCCTATAGGAGCTATAAGAAATAGTTGTTTGATCCGGCTTTTAAGAAAATTTTATCCAGATAGTTTCAAGTCTGAGAGACTAGTTTGTGTAGAAAAGGACAGACGGGCAGACGGACGAAAGGACAGACGGATATGGCTAGATCAACTCGTCTATTTATGCTGATCAAGAATATATATACTTCATGTGGTGGCAAACATCTCCTTCACTGCGTTGCAAACTTCAGAATAATAGCTCAATGGCAATGTTTGCTCTTTCTTTACAGCGTATACGCAATAACATACATTTACATATAACGCATACGCACCGTTGACTTTTTAATAAAACCATATGAGCGCTTTTTTTATAAAGTCAATTAATCCGGTCATCGTTTCGTATTTTACAAATGTAAAAGGCTTATAATAAAAATAGAGCAGAAAAAAGAGTTACGAAACCTTGATAAAAAGTATTTGGGAGCAAAATAAATAAATGTCGAGGCACAAAATACCCAATCGGACCGACTGCCAATGTTTGATTTCATTTAAGCAGTCCAATAAGGTGTGAATAAAGCCTTTACGAATGGAATCCGAGCTTTAAGGCACCTCCTGCAGTGCTTTGGGCCCGAAGCGAGTACCAAGTACCGAGTACAAAGTACCAAGTCGCATTTTCCCGGCTCCTGTTCCTGCCAATTGCAGGGGGCGATGGCCCCCGATGGGCTTACCGAACACACACACACTCACACACATATTTGCGGTTGGCCTTTTGGGCCATCACGATGGTGGCACAAAAGTTTCTGCACTTTTTCGGCTGCCTTGGGGGCTTTAGGCCCTCTGGTTTCTTTTCCTTTTCCTTCTTTTTTTTTTTGTTTGCCAAAGAAGAGGTGAAGTGTGAATGGATCTGGGACTGCAGTCGACAAGTTTGCTCCTTTTCGGTGTCGAGTGCCCCGCACACTTGACACTATTCCGCATTTAATGCTCAACCCCGACATCAGACTTGGCCAAATCCAATCGCAATCGCAATCCCTTTGGCCGGGGGCCATCTACATCTACGTGCTTGCCATTGATTCCTTTTTGAAGGTTCTCGCTCAGTTTAATTGCAAGCGGCGCTTGCACACTTGCATTGGAATCAATTTCGAGACGGCAGACGGCAGACTATATAAAGTTTTGTGCCGGATGAAATGATGAAAGCCTGGGGGTCAATGCCCCACGACTGCTCCAGTTTTCTTCTTCATCGCCGCTTTGCCGCTTTTGAGTCCCCAGCGACTGTGGCAGGTGGCAGGAATTCCAGGTGGCACGTAGTTCGCGCAGCACGCGTTGCACAATTTTCGCTCGAGCAATTTCACAAACTAATTACATTAGCTGCAGCGACTAGACAACTGCAAGTCAGCCGAAGAAGCGTGGGGATTATGGCCCCCACTGCCACAATCGCAGCCATAAATCCACATTAATGACACACAAACGTGGGACAAGTGGATGGCACGACCTTTGAATACCTATCGAGTATATATTGAATTTGGTGACCCAAGAGAAGAAATGTTGTCATACTTTAGAACGCGAATTCTTTAGGTTTTTAGTTAAAAATAATTATTATTAGTGTATAATTCAGTTTTGATTGAACTTGGTAAAACAAATTAATTTCCTGGCTGACCAAATGTTAGTATACTTCAAAACGCGAATTCTTTAGGTTTTTAGCTAAAAATAAAAACAAAGTACTGTATTTAGAGACCAAAAACTTTTCAACGCGAATTCTTTAGGTTATTAAATATTAATAAACCTATTCTTAAAGCACTATCTTCAAGTTACTTGCTTATAAGGACTGAAATACCTAAAAACTCTGAGACAGCCTTAATAAAAATCCAAATATGTAGCATAGTCAAGTGGGAGTGCACTTAACTTGCCCGCTGATTATGGCGATTTTTCAAATGTGCCAAAAACGATACAGGAAAACACAAGGCACAAGTTGGTCTGGTCGCTGGGGGATAGGTGGAAGTCGGGACATGATAAGCTTGGCAGCCACCCCTCCCACGAAAAAGGAGGCTCAGCCAGCAGCCAATGACCCGGGAGCAGAGGGCCAAAAGTAGAACCATGTATCAAATGCTTACTCATGCTGAATGCTGCAAACTTGGCCCAAACCGCACAGCTACTCCCACAGAAATTCCCACACACACCGCCCTTCCCCCAAGATACATGTGTAATCTTTGGTTTCTTCGTCTTGTATACACATCTAGCTTTTCTTCTTGTTTTTCCTTTTTTTTTTTTGTTTTTCTTGGGGCTAGTGCCACTATTAAGAATATTTCACTGCTGAGTGGAGTGCTAATGGCTGTCCTTAAATGGCTTTTGTTCCCCGGGCCGGGTTTCAATTACTTGCCGTCCCATGTCGGTGCGATAATCCCCATGAGCCTGCTCCTTGAACTGGCTTAACTGGTTCCCGCATCGAGTGACTATGCAGTTGCCAAATTTAGGCGAAAACAAATAATTTCAATGACTGCCCAGTTTTGTGGAAGGTTGGGCTAGAATGTGACTCAAATACTTTATATGTTTGGAAAGTAATTTATCGCTCGATTAGGTTTAAATACATCTTATTTATATACCAATTGTAAAAATTGTAATTCAATTGAAATCATGATGTCTTTTTTAATAAATCTTGATAATCTTTGAGTAATTAATGGGTGACGCGAATTCTTTAGGTATTTAGATGAAAATAATTACAAGTAATGTGTAGTCTGAATATAAATACAACGATACCTTTTGGGATTTATCAATTGACGATTAATAAATAAATAAATACATTTATTGAACCTAATAAAAAATCAAGCAAATTCGAATTTCTTGGATCCCCATGGTTTAGTTATTTATCTACTCACCCTGCGACTTTCTGCCGGCATGCTAGAGGTCCTCAAGCGCTGACGCTCCGTCATGGGTTTTCCCGACTGGGAGGCCAAGACCACGGAGGCGGCCAGATCGGCGATGACGGTGCCCGAAGTGCTGGCTCCCGAGGACTCGCCCACGCCTCGTTCCCGCTGCATTGGCAAATGGGTGGGCAGAAGCTGCTGCTCCTGCTGCAGCTGCAACTGGAGGAGCTGCTGCTGCTGCTGCTGCTTGCTGGTCGGGATCATGGAGACCGGCGATGGGGAGTCGGTGGAGTCGCCATTGCCATCCGGTCCACTAGTCACCTCGGCGACAGCAGCTAAGGTGGTGCTTGATCCACCGAGAAACCCCAAGCCCACCGTCAAATTGAGATTGTGCGCCGATCCGCCAGGTAGACCACCACCGCCCATGGCATCGGCTCCCACCATTCCGGGTTTCTTTTCACCGGAGCCGGAAGCCTGGGGATTCATTGAACCCACAGTGCCATATTGTGGTGAGACCGCTCCGGACATGGCCTGCTGAAAGGTTAAAACTCCGGCCAGAGACATGCGATCCCTGAAACACGTATGAATAATTCAATAAAAGGTATGATGATGTAATTAATATTAATTGTTATTAAGGTCATTGTCATTCGTTTTATAGGACTATGTAAGCAAATAATGAAATAATGATTATTTTTGATTTTTATTTTTCCCGCTTTTTATTTTATAACTATTAAAAATAATGATTATTGTGCGAGTTTTTAAATAAAAAATATTTTCTATAAAATATAGATTATAGACACACCTTATTCTTTGTTAATTATATTTTAAAGATTTTTTAACTCAATTCAAAGGCGAATATTACTTTCTGTGTACAGAGTTTGTGATACTTCTAGCTTGATTTAAGTTAAATTTAATTTGAACTCATAATTAAGTCACTTAACGGGTTTGCTTTTGGTGCAATTAACTTATTAGGCGGAAAAAAGTCGATATGGGCCTATATATTTGCTTGGATAAATCATCAAGTTCATTTTTAATTCAGCTCTAAAATTGCTTAAAAACGCCATTCTGATTTTCCAGAAGCCAATTAAAATATGCATCCCTTTCGAAATGAAATGTTGAAAAGAGTGCTTGCTTTTTTCCGTGAAGCTGAAGCTCTCTCACAAGCCATTTGCTGGTGAATTGTGAATGGAATAAAGCGTAAAACATTTGAAAAGCTATTTGGCATTAAATCTGCAGCTTCCATCTCGAGAAAGCAACCCATTGGGCCAAGGTCGCGCCGGGACGAGAAAGACAATGGCCGGTTGTTTGGCCCACAAGTAGGCGACAAGAGGTCACATGTAGAGGCCTCTAGGCGGTCGGGGTCACCTAATTAGGGTGGCCCTTCTTCTTTCCTCTGCCCCTTCCCTTTACCCCACCTGCCGGGCATTGTTGCAAAGTTTTTAATTATCATTTTTTCTTGTTTATGACTGGACGCCTTCTGCGAGGACTTCTGCCCCAAGCTGGTGCTTAATCTTCTTTAGAAATGGAAAAAATGTTGAATATGTTTTTACAGAGGAAAAGAAACCCGACGAAAGTCATAGCGAGTAATAATGCAAATTTAAAAAGCTATGTACTTTTTTAAATCCCATTAAATTACCTGGCGCTGCTGCTGTGCGAAATCCGCTGAAAATCGTTGGGATCGATCGGAGCTCCGCCGATACTGTTCCGTGTGTAATTATAGTCCGAGTGCAATAAATTTCCAGCTATCGATGAGGCGCGACGTCTGTTCAAAATCGGGGACTTCTGGGCCCGCAGACTCTGCTATGAATTGTGATGTGATCAAAAATAAACAGACAAATTGAAAGCGGTTAGCGGTGTCGCTGAAAAAGAACTTTGTGTTACAGGAGGGTAAATATTTAATGCAACATAAATATTTAATGGTTTAATTAATTGGTGTTTAAGTGTCTGTTGGTATTTAGCTATGAATATGAGACCGCAAGCCAATTAAAATTGCAATTCAAAGGGTCAAATTAACGTTGGCATTGGTTTTATGGAGAATTTTGCACTTCGGGTATGTTTAAAGTACTACATATTTTTAACTTTTAAAGGGAATTTATGTAATATTATTAATCTTTATCAATTTTCATCTCCAATTAATTATAAATTATAAATGAAATTATAGAGGGATACTTACACGACTGCCAGTTGGATTCTGGGCCGCGTTGACAAAATCATTGAAGGTGGTGAGTGGCGGGACAATCTGAGGAGCGGGCTCCTCGTCCAATTCCCACTCGGTATCGTAATCCAACTCGGTATCGTCGGCGTACTGCTGATGATGTTGGTGTTGCTGATGCGCCTGATGTTGCAGATGCGACTGATGTTGCTCGAACTGCAGATCCTGGTGCTGATCGTACTGCAACTGCTGCTGCATCTGCATCTGCATCTGCTGATGCTCCATGGACTGGTTGTAGCCGTAGGCCGATGCCGAAGTACTCGGTCCCTGGTTGTAGAAGCCGCTCTGCTGCTGCACCCGTTGCAAGGCCGCCTCACGGGTGTGGTAGGCCCCCATGCCGCTGTGTGTGGGCGGTGTGGGCAGCAGGCGGTGCACCACATGACCGCCAGGGGGCGGATGTTGCACCTGCAGCTGCATGGGCTGCGGGTGCGTCGGATGGGTGGCCACCTGGTGCTGCTGATGGATCACCTGCTGGTGGCCAACCTGTAGATGCTGCTGCTGCTGCTGCTGCTGGTGCCCAATCCCCTGATGTTGCTGATGGGTATGGGCCACCTGTTGATACTGCTGTGGATTTACCTGTTGATGTTGCTGCTGCAACATCACCTTCTGCTGCTGCTGCTGATGCGGCTGCTTGAGGATCGGCTTGAGGACATTGTAGGCCGGCTGGTGGGGAGCCGGCGAGGGCACCGGGTTCTGGGTGCTGCTGCTAATGCTGTCACTCTCGTCGCAGCTGGCGTCTGTGCACCGAGACCGGAACCACGAACAGCAATCAGGATAAAATAAAAAAAAAAAACGAAAAAAAACATTAAAATAAAATTACATAAATATATAAAGGTACCTCTATAAGGTGAACTGGTTAGTTAAAATACAAGTAAGAGGAAGACAAAATCCCAAAATAATTGTCTGCCGAAAATGAAAACAATTGACTTCAGTGTGAAGCATTTAATCCGGGGAGCGTAAATGTTATGAGTTGTATTTTAAAAATTGTTAGAATATAACAATTATTTTTTATTTTTTGATCCAAAGTTGCTGAACTAAAATAGTTTTCTTTACTAGTAGGTCTTGCAAAAAAAAAATGCTCCAAATTTCTAAAACTGAGCTTAACTTTAAAAAAATGTATAAAAAATAAATGGTAAGAGTTAAAAAAAACGGTTCGCTATTTAAATTTATATTTTTTTTTGAGATTTGACCCGAAATTGCCTGTAACGTTTTACGTGGAATGAGCCATACATATGTAAACTACAATGGCTAAGAAGAATATTGGTGTATTTAAACTTTTTCCGGGACTCTTCGTTTTGCATGATTTTTTTTAAGCAAAAACGAAAATAACAACAATGGCTTTCTTAAATAAATCTAGTCAGTTAGTCACACAAATGTATGTATCTTCCTAAATGTCAAATTAGAAAACTAACTAACTCTGCCAGGGAAATGACAGAATCTCAGGATTTGAGTACAATGGTAATCAGAAAGTAAGATAATTGTGTTTCGCTCTGGCCAGTTGACAGAAACCAACCGCAACCATGTGGTGAAGAACTAATGTGGCCAGCTCCAGTGGGACTGCTCGATATTCTCTACGTTTTTAACCTTAGCAGAGCGAAACATTTTGGGAGTGGGGTTCGCACCTGGGGCACCTGTGCCCGGGTGTCTATATATCGTTCTCCCTCTCTCCCTCTCTCTTTCTTTCCCTCTCTGCGTGTGTGTCTTTGCCAGGAATTATGTTTCCCAAGTTGAAGTCAAATATGAAAATGTTTTGGCAGAACCCAAAAAGCAAACTTTTTCCGAGACATTTTCCAACGACTTGGTATACTACATATATACGTATGTGTGCGTGTGTATTTGTGTTTGCTTTTCTGTTTACATGTTTATAGCCAAGCTTAAGTTTTCCTTTGCTGTTTCCTTTTGTTGCTGGGCGAAAGAGAAAAAAATTAATAAACTTTGGCTCTTTGTGCGTCGGTGGGCGCCATAAAAATTGTCGGTTAGACCCGAAGCATCGCTAAAAATATGGCCACACATGACAGGTTAACAGACTCGACCACACGAATACCCATTTAAATATTCATTTGCTTTGGGGAGATCCTGTCACTCAAATGTTGCGATTCCAAGAGGTTGACACCTTGACTTTTTGGAGAAATCAACTTTAAATCCGTAGGGTAAAATGAAAAACCCACAAACCAGTAAGTAATATAGAAAATTAGATTAAATTTAAGTGTAAATCAAATTAAAAGATTAATGAAAATAAATGCAAATCGAAAGTAAGAAATAACACGAAATATTTCTACCTTTTGGACATCGAAAGTTTTGCTTTAAAGTTCACAATTTGCCAACCAATCTACTATCATTATTTTAAAATTTTCTCTGAGGAATACACCCCCCGAAAGTTCAGCCATGTCCAATGGGTGGCCATAAAAATTGTTTTCAACATATTTATGATTAAATTTCATGGCTCCGAGTTTGTCTAGGAAACTTTCTGGGTGCTTTCTCTTAATTAGCGTGTGGCACATTCTTCGTCGACAGAGCTTAAGAATTTTATTATGCTGCCGCCATTTAAATTTTGGCAACTGAAGCCGAAGCCGAGGCCGGGAGGAGTCTATTAAATGGGATCTCTAAGGATGAATTTATATTGTCTGCCGCATATATGTATATATTATGCAGTTCAATCATTTGATTAATGAGCATGACAGTCGGCGGTCATTTGTCACATAATCATAATCGTGTTTTTTTTGCACAGAAATATCAGTATTTTTGGCGTAACATGAGAAAAAACGGTCAGAATATTAAAAGTCATACCTTTTTGAGCTCGTAATTAAATTCCCTATCGATTGGCATTCAAATATGGAAATTTTATTTTTTTTCAATTTTTTGTAAAAAATTGTGACCCTACCCCTTATAAAAAACTCAAAAAATCATAATCGTGTTTTTTGCACAAAAATAGCAGTATTTTTGGCGTAACATGGGAAAAAAAGGTCAGAATATTAAAAGTCATACCTTTTTGAGCTCGTAATTAAATTCCCTATCGATTGGCATTCAAATTTTAACAGTTTTCAATTTTTTGTAAAAAATTGTGACCCTACCCCTTATAAAAAACGAAAAAAATCGTAATAGTGTTTTTTTCGACAAAATGATCAGTATTTTTGGCGTAACATGGGAAAAAAAGGTCCGAATATTAAATGTCATACCTTTTTGAGCTCGTTATTTAATTCCCTATCGATTGGCATTCAAATATGGAAATTTTAACAGTTTTCAATTTTTTGTAAAAAATTGTGACCCTACCCCTTATAAAAAACGAAAAAAATCGTAATAGTGTTTTTTTCGACAAAAATATCAGTATTTTTGGCGTAACATGAGAAAAAACTATTCGAATATTAAATGTCATACCTTTTTGAGCTCGTTATTTAATTCCCTATCGATTGGCATTCAAATATGGAAATTTTAACAGTTTTCAATTTTTTGTAAAAAATTGTGACCCAACCCCTTATAAAAAACGTAAAAAAACATAATCGTGTTTTTTTCGACAAAATTATCAGTATTTTTGACGTAACATGGGAAAAAACGGTCCGAATATTAAATGTCATACCTTTTTGAGCTCGTTATTTAATTCCCTATCGATTAACATTCAAATATGGAAATTTTAACTGTTTTAAATTTTTTGTAAAAAATTGTGACCCAACCCCTTATAAAAAACGTAAAAAAACATAATCGTGTTTTTTTCGACAAAATGATCAGTATTTTTGGCGTAACATGGGAAAAAAAGGTCCGAATATTAAATGTCATACCTTTTTGAGCTCGTTATTTAATTCCCTATCGATTGGCATTCAAATGTGGAAATTTTAACAGTTTTCAATTTTTTGTAAAAAATTGTGACCCTACCCCTTATAAAAAACGCAAAAAATCATAATCGTGGTTTTTTCGACAAAATGATCAGTATTTTTGGCGTAACATGGGAAAAACCGGTCCGAATATTAAATGTCATACCTTTTTGAGCTCGTAATTAAATTCCCTATCGATTGGCATTCAAAAGTGTAAATTTTAACAGTTTTCAATTTTTTGTAAAAAATTGTGACCCTACCCCTTATAAAAAACGCAAAAAATCATAATCGTGTTTTTTGCACAAAAATATCAGTATTTTTGGCGTAACATGGGAAAAAAAGGTCAGAATATTAAAAGTCATACCTTTTTGAGCTCGTAATTAAATTCCCTATCGATTGGCATTCAAATGTGGAAATTTTAACAGTTTTCAATTTTTTGTAAAAAATTGTGACCCTACCCCTTATAAAAAACGAAAAAAATCGTAATAGTGTTTTTTTCGACAAAATGATCAGTATTTTTGGCGTAACATGGGAAAAAAAGGTCCGAATATTAAATGTCATACCTTTTTGAGCTCGTTATTTAATTCCCTATCGATTGGCATTCAAATATGGAAATTTTAACAGTTTTCAATTTTTTGTAAAAAATTGTGACCCTACCCCTTATAAAAAACGAAAAAAATCGTAATAGTGTTTTTTTCGACAAAAATATCAGTATTTTTGGCGTAACATGAGAAAAAACTATTCGAATATTAAATGTCATACCTTTTTGAGCTCGTTATTTAATTCCCTATCGATTGGCATTCAAATATGGAAATTTTAACAGTTTTCAATTTTTTGTAAAAAATTGTGACCCAACCCCTTATAAAAAACGTAAAAAAACATAATCGTGTTTTTTTCGACAAAATTATCAGTATTTTTGACGTAACATGGGAAAAAACGGTCCGAATATTAAATGTCATACCTTTTTGAGCTCGTTATTTAATTCCCTATCGATTAACATTCAAATATGGAAATTTTAACAGTTTTCAATTTTTTGTAAAAAATTGTTACCCTACCCCTTATAAAAAACGCAAAAAATCATAATCGTGTTTTTTGCACAAAAATATCAGTATTTTTGGCGTAACATGAGAAAAAACTGTCCGAATATTAAATGTCATACCTTTTTGAGCTCGTTATTTAATTCCCTATCGATTGGCATTCAAATATGGAAATTTTAACAGTTTTCAATTTTTTGTAAAAAATTGTGACCCTACCCCTTATAAAAAACGTAAAAAATCGTAATCGTGTTTTTTTCGACAAAATGATCAGTATTTTTGGCGTAACATGAGAAAAAACTATCCGAATATTAAATGTCATACCTTTTTGAGCTCGTTATTTAATTCCCTATCGATTGGCATTCAAATATGGAAATTTTAACAGTTTTCAATTTTTTGTAAAAAATTGTGACCCTACCCCTTATAAAAAACGTAAAAAATCGTAATCGTATTTTTTTCGACAAAATGATCAGTATTTTTGGCGTAACATGGGAAAAAACGGTCCGAATATTAAATGTCATACCTTTTTGAGCTCGTTATTTAATTCCCTATCGATTGGCATTCAAATATGGAAATTTTAACAGTTTTCAATTTTTTGTAAAAAATTGTGACCCTACCCCTTATAAAAAACGCAAAAAATCATAATCGTGTTTTTTTGCACAAAAATATCAGTATTTTTGGCGTAACATAAGAAAAAACGGTCAGAATATTAAAAGTCATACCTTTTTGAACTCGTAATTAAATTCCCTATCGTTTGGCATTCAAATATGGAAATTTCAACTGTTTTCAATTTTTTGTAAAAAATTGTGACCCTACGCCTTATAAAAAACGCAAAAAATCATAATCGTGTTTTTTGCACAAAAATATCAGTATTTTTGGCGTAACATGAGAAAAAACGGTCAGAAAATTAAGTGTCATGCCATTTTGAGCTCGTAATTAAATTCCCTATCGATTGGCATTCAAATATGGAAATTTTAACTGTTTTCAATTTTTTGTAAAAAATCAGTATTTTTGGCGTAACATGAGAAAAAACGGTCAGAATATTAAGTGTCATGCCATTTTGAGCTCGTAATTAAATTCCCTATCGATTGGCATTCAAATATGGAAATTTTAACTGTTTTCAATTTTTTGTAAAAAATTGTGACCTTATAAAAAACGCAAAAAATCATAATCGTGTTTTTTTGGACACATTGTCGCATTGGAGGGCATGATTTTAACCAGTAATTCAGTTGATCCCGCCGATTAATCATAGCGTTCGAGGCTCTTTTCGGTTCAGCCGCATTCACTCGAATTAATCACCATGAAGGGGCTCATCCATTATAGAAATGAGTCGCCGGCCCCTTTTATCGGGCGGCTCCATTCAACAGTTTACCAAATGCAATTAAGTGGACAAAGGCAGAAAGAATCTTTAAGTTGGAATCCTTTCACCTGACGCTTGCTCGTGGAAATGGAAGTGGACGGGGACGTGGACGTGGACGTGGACCCATCCGAAAAAGAGCCGATTATCCATGTAACCCGTCAATGTCACCCGCCTCCTTTTCTCCCCCAAACAGCCAAAAAAAAAAAAAACAGAAGGGATGAGGAGAAATGGAAAAGGACTCAGGACGAGCAGCGGGTAAATGTCGGACCTTTTTCGCTTTATACTCTTCATTTGCCACTTTTTAAGTTGATGTTTAATTTTCGTTTTTGGGCTCCCTTCCGGCTCCTGTTTGTTGGCTCTTTGGTGCGGCCTTGACTTATCCGCTTTATTATTTAAAGCGAATTTAAAGCGCGTTTACCCAAAGCAAGAGGTTTTTTTTTCTATTTGCCCAATATCCGTAGTCAACACACACGAAAAGCCATTGTTACAGTTTGCCTAATACAATTTTCGGCTTAAATTAAATCACTTTTTCAAGTCAAGTACCGAAAGCTAATGCACTAAGCTGATTCCCAACTGAATTAAGTTGAAAAGCTGTCCAAAAAGGTGGACAACTTGGCCAACGTTTGTTTAGCATTATTCCCTGTCATTACCTGGGGCCAACATCAATGAAAACTGTTTAGTTAGGGGGCACTTGCTCACAGGAAAAATATTTTTAAAATTATTTAGGAAATAATTAAAAATTCCTGAATATTTTGAAAGTAACTAATATATATGTACATATGAGAAAAAACAAACAAACATTTGAGGAATAATCTTTAGTCCGTAATAAAAGTCAAAACTTGTAGGCTAGTGTAATGGGCGTCCGGTGCTAAGTGCTTGGAAGGGACATCAAGAGACTTGTTCCTTGACTTGTTGTCAGGTGCCACAAAACAGCCGCAATTGCATCACTGTGGCAGCCACAACGGTGGCAAAGCAAAGGGACCTATCTGGTCTTGTTAGCTCTGTTAGCTGAAGTCTGGAGTGTGGAGTATGGAGTATGGAGACTGTAGTACGAAGTCTGGAGACGAGAGACCAGCGACCAGAGACCGGAGTATGCCCCATGTCATTGTCGCCGTAAAGTGTCACTTTGTGCCCGGAAAACAAGTCCAGGCGGTGGTCTTAATTAACCTGCCAGCCGATGGCCGTGCAGCATGCAAACAGGCATCAGGCATCAGCCATCAGCCATCAGCTCGTTCTGCAATTGGGGCCACCGCCCATGGCACGCACTTCCGACTTCCGCACTTCGTGGCAGTTCGGTCTGGTCCTCCTTCTTGGGGACGGAGAAATTACCCCCTCGCTGCCCAGCAACTGTTGACTAATTCCCTAATCAAGCGCCAGCCCCTGCAGCGCCTGCATTTCCGTTGCGATAATCCAGATGGCCGAGATTTCCGTTTTTTCCAGCTGTGGAAAAAAACGTCCACATTGCGTGCGCTTTTAATTGCGCTTTACAACACTGTCAAGTGATAAAACGGCGGACTGCAGTGCGGATACTTAATCAAGGGAAAATTAGGGCCATCTAGAGCGCTTTGAGTTTAAAGTGTGGCTTATCCTGTTGAGTCTTTAACAAGCTTTGAAATGTTTACAAGTAATTTTTACATAGCTTCCTAAAGCATTTTTCAACACTATGCCAAACTACTTTAAGACTTATCCCCAACCAATCCATTTATTATTTTGTCAATATTTCTTTTAGAAACTCACCGAAATCAAAGGCCCTCTCGAGAATGACCGATCCACGTTTCTCCTGCCGCTCCTGTCGCTCCTGCAGATCCTTGTTCTTCGAGGCAGCCACCTCGGCGGAGGTGAAGGTGCTCGACTTGTCGATGGTCTTGCCCTTGGGAGTTTGTGGCAGCAGATACCCTGCGTTGTATCCCCGCAGATAGTTCACCCCACCGTTGTCCTCGCCATCGGGTCCCGAACGTGGAGCCTTGCCATTGCCGCAAACACACTCGCAACAGGCCAGGGTCACATGCTTCTTCGGGCCAGTGCTCATTTGCTGCTGCTGGAGATGCTGGCGGCCATCCGAGGGCTGATCATCGTGCAGACAACAAATCTTGATGTTGCTGCCAACCAAGATGGCGCATCCGCGATCTGCGGACGCACTGGTTGGCTTTAGGGCCGACTTCAGGTTCGATTTCGAGGGTGATGGATACATATTCGGTCCACTTCCTCCTGCACATCCTGCTCCTCCTGATCCTCCTGCTCCGCCTGATCCTCCTGCTCCTCCTGATCCTCCAGGAGCATTGCCGGGTGGCAGGGTCAAGTCGAGGACACTGCCGCTGCTGCTCGAACTGACATTCGGTGCCAGGGTCACGGGACCCAGGCCCAAAGCATTTAGCCCATTGCTGCTCAAGGTCAGCGATCCTCGCGAGCGATTCCGGCGCAACGAATTTACCCGGCTGGTGGTGGCCGGGTTGGCGAAACCCACATTTCGGCTGGCATAAAGGTCAATGCTGCTGCCACTGCCACTGCGACCGCGCGGCTGGAAGCCTCGCTGCTGCTAATTAATAAATAATAAATGATAGATAGATAAATATTTACTCAAAATTGTAAATCTAAATTGTAATATTGGCCCTATTAAATTTAAATTTTTTTATATTGGGAGTATATGAATTATGATCTATATGAATTAAATACAAAATCATAATATTTAATATAAAACATATTAGATTGCATGAATTAATTTGAAAATAGATTCGTTGTAATTCATATTTAGTTTAAATATTTTACGTAATTGAAAAAAATAATTTCATATTTAAATCAAAGTTTTAAATATTTCAATTAACTATAAATGTTAAATGTTATATTTTCATATTTAAAACTAATAAAAACCGCAATGGATGAAAAGCATACGGAAAAATATTTAAATTGAATATTACATCTTTGAATATGACATAACTACGTTTTTTTATCAGTGCATACAAAATAAGTACATTGTATTTATGTCTAAGAAAAAAATGTTAAACAAATTCATCAAGTTTTATGAACAATCTATAACTCAAGATCACCATTCACCACAAATATATAAGGATAAATTCAAAAATAAACTCAAAATGTACCATTTCTTCCATTTCTGCCTGTGCTCTGCCAACACACACACTGTGTGTGCTTCTGCTGGTGAACATAATAATAATATAATAAATACCCTGTTATATCTCACCTGTTGGGCATTCTGCTGCTGTTGTTGCTGCTGGTTCTGGATCTGCTGCTGATGCTGTTGATGCTGCTGATGCTGCTGATACTGCCGTTCGGCGCGACCCCTTCGATCGCTGCGATCGCCGCCACTGTGACTCCGCATGCTGCCGCCGTACCTCTGCCGCTGCGGCTGAACGGGGCTGTTTTGGCGCGGAATCACCTGGAAGAATACACCGAAAAAATCACCAAAAAAAACGGGAATATTACGATTTAGATTTATTGTCTTTGTCACATTCTTAAGGGGCATGCGAGCAGGCGGACAGTCATCCAAGGGGCTCAGGAGCTACCTTATCCTCCAGCAGATTGGCAAACAGCCCCACATGATCCTCGTCCTCGTTCATCATCGCAAAGAAGTTCTTAAACGTGTCGGGGAACGAGGCCGGAAACTGGCCACGAGCCTCCAACTTGGTATCCATGGCTCCTCTACCACTCTTCTCTTCTCAAATTCTTCAATATTTTTTCTTTCTCACTTTCTCTTCTGTTTTTTATTTTTTGGTTTTTTTTCTTCTTCAATGAAAAAACTTTTTTTTTTGGTCCGTCGACGTCGCAAACCAAGTAACATGCAAGAAGAGAACAGGCATCAAAGTTAGAGTGGGACAGCGAGAGCGAAAGAGCTGGCAATAGCAGTGGGCGAAAATAAAAATTAATTTTAAAAAATAAAGTAAATGGAAATTAAATATCTTGTTAAATCATCTCATCCTGGACTCATCCTCTGCAGATCTGCGAAGCCATAGAAATCTTCTTAGCGAAATGAAAATTTCGAAAAAATTTGAATATAAATAAAACCCTCTTTAGAATAAAAAGTTTCTTTCCAACTTGCAGCTTAAAAATTGTTCTTACTTAAATGGAAATGGGAATATATATATATTTCAAAAATGTTAATCTTCAAAGCTTTCCGACCCACAATATGGCACAGAAATAAATGAAAGCCATTTTAGTTGACAGAAATCCAGTTCTTTTTGCATAAACATTCATTCAGCAATCGCATCCATACCTTTTATAGGGTCGCTGTGATTAAGATTAAGGCCAATACCCAAGTTTTCTCAGTTGTTGAACTTTAATTGAAAGCGAACTTCTTTCAAGCGCAACTCAAGGGTAAGTGAGTGGGTGGAAAATGGGGTGGATGGTTCCGTGAAAATACTTAGCATACTTTTCGGCACCCCTTCGCCTCATCCCCATCCCCATCCCCATTCCCATCCCCATTTTCCAACTCCCATTCAAGTTCTCCTTCATCTCGGGCTTTTCCTCCTCGAGCCTCTTCACACACTTTTTCCAAGCGGCTAAATTTGAAAAGTTATCAGACCGCCGCGCCTCGCAAAACTGATGTTGAAGTTGTTGACGTTGGAGGTGTCACTCCGACATAGATAGATATATTTATATGTATATATGTTGGCCCGGAAGAATTATATACATATATACCCCCATCTCGAGAAGTACACGAAAAAACATGGGACAAAAAGTTATTTTAATGGCGGTTTTTTCGGACTGGACACCCAACAACTTATTCAACTTTTATGCACTGCAAATGGACTAAACCCACCGCCACTTCTGTATAACAAAAAAAAGCCCCCATTGGGCATGTAAATGAGGTGCAGATGTGCGTCACAAAAATAAGAAAAGAAACGACAAAAATATTCTCTTGGCAACTTTAGCGAAATTCAATGCGTCACCGATATTAGAAATTTTTTAAAACTAAAGTATAAAATTTATATTGGGTTTTGGTAGGGCTTTTGAAAAACTAAAAGTAATAAGGGTGTACAAGGAAGCTGGAATCAGTTTGCAAATAATCAAAGATCTTTAAAAATTAAAAAAAAAAGCGTTTAAAGAAATAAAGTGCATTAAGTGCACTATAAAGCGACACCACAACCATCGACTGGGGAGATATCGTTATCATTCCCCGTCGGTTGACTCAACAAGTTGCCTCACTTTTCTGGGCGTGACCATTATGCTTTGTTGGCTTTGTGGGCGTGTCCAGTGCAGTCTAGACTCTAGACTATAATGCCCAGCCCAAGATTCCCTTCCACGAAGAGGTCATCGGTCGCGAACCGCAATTAATTGCAACGCAACAAATTATAAGCCACTCAAACGCAAACACACTTGAAAAAGTGCATTGCCAAAAGGGGGAGTATTTTATTTGTATAATAAGCATTTCATTGGAATTTAATTAAATTTTTGTTCAATATTTAATATATTTCACCAGTAACCTTTGACAAAAAGTCCACTTAACCATTTTATTTCATGCTGATTTTCGGTTGGAAATAATCTAGCTGAAATGTTTTGAGTGTTTGGAGGGGGAGGGGGGCGCAGGGGTCTGGAAAGTATTCGCTTCTTTAATGAGGGGATTTGCTAACCTAATCCGCTTTATAAAAGCGTTTGATCTAACCGCTGCCGGGCTATAATAACGAATAACCATAATGCCCTCTAATTTTCCACTGCAGCTCGAATTTGCTGCCAATTTGCAGTGGGAAAAGTTTGAGCGGGCGGGGGGTTCGGAAGCCCCCGAAAAAGCCCCCCTTGGGCAATTTGCGAGGCGTCGGCGGAAGCCAAGCACCCCCTTTTCCTTCATTTTTTTTTCCCCCATTTGTTTTTTTTCACTCGAAACATTCTGGGCTGTAAAACAACGAGAAAAAAGTTAGCCTCTTTCGTCAAGTCCCCAGCTCAACCATGTCAAGTGGGAACCTGGCCCAGACTCTCGCGTCGGGCTTATTAAAAAGTTGCGGACACAGTGAATTGCTCTTTGGGGGAGTGTAGGTGGGTGCAGAGAGAAAAAAATGCATTAGCTTTGATGCAGTTTGTCCAATTGAATATTGATATATTGATATGGTATACAGAAAAGAACATCACTTTGCTGGAATATCAATAGCAAGTCAATCGGAGATTTCTGAAATATGTAGGTATGTTTATTAAGAATCACTAACTAAACTATGGTTACTATGATTTTTCTATTCCCATATCTTTCTTTTTTCTCTGTAGAAAGTACTGCGATATGAGGGGATTTTGCAAAAGCGTTTAGTGTCCTTAGATGATTGTACGGAAACAAGGACAGCGTTTCAAAAAATATGAGCATACCTTACAAGCCGCAGCGTCCCGCCTCTATGGCCTAGAATCCCAGGATCCCATACATACGTACATCCCTGCTGCAGCCTTTTTAATTAGCAAACCAAATGTAAATTCGCCACAAACGACGGAGAAGATTTAGGCGAAGCCTCGGAAGCAACATATTATTCTCTGTCTTATGGTTTATTCAGTCATTCATATATTAAATTAACATGGAGTTGAAGGCACAAGGACATACATACATACGTACCTACATAAATGGCTACAAGAGTTTATTGAGCCAAAAAAGCAACTTGGCCCCAATTTCATTTCGCCTTCTCACCTATCTATCTTTTTTTGTTGGCGCACACAGTTGCGGTTAAAATTTTAGTAGCACGTGGCACATGGAAATGTTTAACAATTAGTCATTTCTCAGAAATGTTTTTTGTAAAAAGTTATACTACTAAATCTTTTCGGTCATGCATACAGTTGCGGTCAAAATATTAGTTGTCATTTCACCATTAAAAACTTTTCCAGTTCTGTAAAAAGTTAAATATCTAATTGACAAAGCCAAAAAACCAAACCGCAACAAAAGCTACTTCAGATCTTAATTGAATACGTGTGCTACCAATTTGTACAATTTCTGGAATAATATAAATAGACTAGAAATTGAAAATTGTATTAAATTTTACTCTTGAAAATGTATAAAAATCAATAAATAATCATTAAATATTGATTTTTATTATATCACTTTTTAAAATACACTTTTGGTATATGGAAAGTTCAGTTTGTTAATAGCTATTTAAAACACAAATAATACAAGAAATCGGAATAATAATAAAGAGTTAATTATACCATTCTAATATTTTACTCAATTATTCTAATTATGTTGATTGAAAGAACTACACATATTTTAGCAGCACACAGTGCTGTTGCACAGTGCAACAATTATTAACTCTAAAATGCAGAAATGTATAAAAGTGTATATATACATAAACCCAGAAAACCTTTACTGTATTATCCTCAGTTGTATGCATATGTGGGTGAATTTATTGCTTGCCCAAATAGGTATGCTACAAAACGCCAAATGAGCCACAGCCTGCGGCCAGAGAAAAGGGCGTTAAAGGGGCTAAAAAGACGCCAACGGGGGTCGAAAACAGGGTGAGATGCGAACGAATTGAGGGCTCCTAGAGCAAGGGCAGTCATATGAAACGGGGGCCAAGATATTGCAGCTGCCACTTTTTGGAGGTTAAGTACCAGTAACATTCAGGGCCAAAACGAGGTGATTGTGGGTCTTGCTAGTAAGTGAAGACCCGCGCTTAAGGTCAATGCAAATGCAACGGTTTACTCTTAAGAAAAATCCAATTGAAATTGAAATATAATATTGGGTTGGTAGATGTAGATATAGACCAAATCACAGAGCATCAACTTTAAAATAGAAAATATCAAGGAATATTTCAAGGAAACTATTTTTTAACCGACTCCAATGAAAGCAAATAGTAAAATAGTAAAATGGAAAAGTGGAAACGCAAAAGCCAACGGTTCATTGACACACTCAACTGCAGTTCTTTAAATAAACATTTCCCTAAATAATTTCTCGGTTTGTCAATCAATTCTAGTGGCAAATAAACAAGCTCTCTTCATTTTATTCCACTGACTTTCAACCACTTGAATATAGCGAATGTGTGTGCACAACACTAGAGGTCTATCAACTTTTTTTTACATTTTTACACTGATAAAAACATATATGTTTTTTAAAATAAATTGACAGAGCTTAAATTAAAAAAAAAAACCAAATGCCTAACCTTAATGTTCAATACTTTTCTATGAGAAATTTTTAAAATTTTCTGTGCATCAGACATTTTTCCGAAATTGTTCCGCATGAATCACTTGACTTTCGTCCATTCGCAAACCCATTCTTATTTCTTATTTTCGCAATCGAAACTTTTCCGCTGATTGTTTGCTTAGGTCGCGACAGTATGCGAATTCCTCGAAGGAACGATCCCATCTTGGCCAGATAATTTATACCAAATACTGACCCAAAAATCGAGAGGTCGCAAAGGAATGTCTTCGAGTGGATGGAACAAAACTTGGCACTTGGACATTGGACATTGGACGTTGCGCTGGGCAACAAACTAACACAAAGCATAAAACTGGCCAAAAGGAACCAGAAATAAATAAAAAGGCGCATGAAATTGGATTTGCACAACTACAACACATGACGAGAAAGTGGACAAAGTGGGTGAAAGTGCGGGGAAAGTGTGGGTGTGGGGGAGAAGTGTGAGGGAAATGAATGGGCTCCATCGGAATGAATGAATGAAATGAATGAATGGGCCAAAGGGAGCGGACAGCAGGGGGCTGAGCCTTATAAATGTTTAAGGAAAACCTCTTCCCCAGCCTTTTTTCGCATCCCCCGTCGAAAAAGGAAAACAGGAAAAAAATTATGGAGAAGAAAAAGAATAACAGAGAAAGGAACAACCAGCTCTAAGCACACTTTTTCCCAGGAAAATGTGATGCACTGGGAAAAACTAATGAAAATAATATCAATTATCTGGTTTGGCATTATTCCAATAAATCAAACTTCAGCCTATTAGGTTACAAAATTTGAAATTTCTTACTATTTTTAATTAATTTTTCTTTCCTTCTTATGGCGACTATAAAATATTGTCGTCCGAATATTGTTAAATTTATTTTGAAATTCTGAATTTAATTTCCCCTTCATATTGCGATCGTTCCTATGGCAGCTATATGATATACTCGTCCGATTTTGAAAAAATGAAATTTAAAATTCTGAAGTAATATTCCTAATATACCCCTTATACCTTAAGAACATAAATACTAGCCAATTTCTTAGAGTGCCGCCTCGCATGCTTCAGTTTTTCTATGAATTTGCTTATTTTTTTTTACATTTGCTCGTCATTCGGCTGGGAGGTTGATATTTATCCAGGGAGAAGGCCACTTGCGGCATGTTGATCTAGCTGTTAAGGCGTTTGTAATGACAGGGATAAAGTTTTATGACAACAGCCACCGGGCAGTGAAACTTTGGCTTTCACCTTCCTGCCACTGATTTCTCGGTTCCTATTCAGGACTCCGTATCCTTAACCCACCCACATAATCCAGATCCAGATGTTTAGTGGATCCAGATGCTGGCCTGCAGCCAACTGGGCAATCAACGAATCTTTTATACAAAAACATTCGAGATTCGAGACTCGAGTCAAAGCCAATGCCAATGCCAATGCAGAAGTTAACTTTTGGTACCCAGAAACGAAAAGTCGACAAGTCGACAAGTCGAGATGAGTAAATAAACAGTGGGTGAATGCTTTTAGTGCCAAGTGGGCGGCAAGGAAAAGTCATTTCAAACAAATACACATAGGATCCGGGAATTCAGGCTATATTGAGCTGGACAAGTCCAATGGTATGCATATTGAACCTTTGAGAAGACACCTCTTATTGCGTACAAAAATGTACATCAAAGAAGTTTTTAATAACTGCGAATGTCTGCTAGTCAAGCATAATGTTGACTCTGCCCACATGTCGTATAAGTGATTTCATATTTTTAAACGACAATTTTGCAATATATTCAACTAAATTTCTTTGGCACTTGCACTGTAAGGCTTGTAAGGCTTTTTAAAATTGCAAATATTCAGAATTCAGTCAACCGTCTTTAATGAAAAAATATTCCTTCCGTTTTGATTGCAAATATATTTACGAATATTTCTCAATTTTAGTGCCTGAACTGGATAAAGTCCCCATTAAATTCGAATTATTTATTGCTACTTACAAAGCAGCAATTATATTTTCCATTGTGCAAAATTGCCAACAATGCTTTGGCTTTTTAACAAAGAATAAACAAAAGGAGCCACCGAATTTACCCAGAACCGAGTGCAATAAATCAAGTAAAGACCATTATAATGAGAGTTTCTAGTGGTGGGGAGGGGTGCTCCCAAGTACTGCCGATGGTCCGATACAAAATAAGTACATTGTTAACGGGCATGCAAACGATGCCAAATGGACTGCAAATAAATTTGCAAATAAAATTATAATGCAATCGATGGCCCCGGAAGTAGCCACTTGAATTTCTATTTATTTATTGATGCTTCCGTTTGACGGCTGGCTTATTTCCCTTCCCTGGTGACCCCGTCGACAGCTTCAAGTGGGTCACCAGGGTTTAAAATAGAAATAAATCCGGCTGAAACGGACATTAACCCTCTCATCCCGACCTCCAGGATGTCAGTTAAATTCCAGATAGCACTTATTACGGACTTCCCATAGATGTCTTCATTCCTTTGGCTTTAACGCAAGGGAAGTTCTGATCTGCTGAGAAGTGCATTCTCGCCACAAGCGAAACATCTTTGAAATCACTTGCCACTCTGCCATCGAATTCCAATTAATCAGCCCCTAATTGGTGCCCATTGCCGCTATTAATTGATTCCCCTTCAGACACTTCGCTTTGGAGGGGGCGCATTAAGATGCCTCCGGTTGTAATTGAACACATGGACGGGGTGCGAAAAGTCAGTGGGGGATGACAGTTTGCCATGCAGCTTCAATGGCTTCGCCGCGGTTAATTGGTTGAACGAAGAACACTTTAATTTGCAGAACTCGAGATGAAATATAAAATGGGACTTACGATTATATGTTGTAAACTGGTCTAATTGAAACCTAAGAAACTTTTAAAACTCTTTCTGCTCCCCAGAAAAAAAAAGTTTAGTAATTAGAAAAAGAAACCAAATCATCATATATAAAAATCTTGATAATTATCAACTAGAATTCAAGATGCTTCGTGGCACTTGAAATTCCTTGTAATATGATACTATTTACAAGGGTAGAAATAAATGTACCGAAAATGGAAGCTTTAAATTGAGTTTAAATCCTCGCTTTTCATGTTTTCAGAACCACATGTTGCTCGACTTTGTGCGAATAAATTCCGAAAAATGTAATCCACATGAAAGTCGAGAACGGCAGTTCGAAGGTCAAATTCGTGGAGCTAATATAGCCAAAGGGAGAAATCATAGTGCAGCAAAAAAACAATGAGAACGGGCTACCCAACTGCGAAAAATCGCAGCGAACTGTCCGTTTGGATCAGACGGGAATGGATACCATTACCCCCGGGGGTATCTCTCTCCCGTTTTTTTTTTACCATCTTAACGGCTGATGGACTGCAGTGCCAAGCTCATTGAATAATCCAAAAGAGCGACGGGGAACACAAAATCCAACCAGAGTGTTGATTGCAAAAATTTATCCCCGTGCATTTCGTATTCCCTTCAATCAGGTTGTATTCAGGGCTATTCAGGGGTATTCGGGAATGGGCATGGGAATGGGTCTTCGGGATATACTCGTACCCTCTATGGTATCACGCCGCCGAAGGGGTGACGAGTGGGGTGTGTAATCAGTTGTCAGGCATCTGTCAGGGCATTGGCGCCCCAGCGAAAAGCCAAAAGCTGTCAGTCGAGGGCTTCATCACTGTCAACTTGCTGGCCGGATCATTATCGCGACGTTCCCGCCGCCAATTTCTTGGCAAAAAGCGTAACTTTATCTATTCGCAACCTTCGAAGCATAGTTAGGTACATATTATGCTAAGCCATAGTTTCGTTATAGCTAGAAAAGATTTAACGAATTTAATAATTACTATTCTCAAAATTGTATAAAGAATATTTAAGCATTTTTTTATGTCAAGCAACTCTTTAACTTTAAGACTTTAATCTTTTAGTCCCAACAGCGGACGCTCATTTCGGAGGCTAAAAATATTTTTAATTAAAATTAATTTCACATAATAAAGTGCACCAGTTGAAGTGTCAACCGTGGGGGATTTTCGGGGAGCGGAGTTCTGCGGAAGGTAGGTGAAACATTTCAAGCGACTGTCAGGCTGGCGTGCCACTTCATTTGTACTGTTTTGCCACCCGCATGCCACCCCTCCTTTCCCCACACCGCCCACTTCCTGCGCCCACCACCCCAAAACCACCCCAATGGCATTTAAATACCAGCAACATCAGCCACGTTGCATTTTAGCTCCGACTCACGGCTTACTTTTATTGCACGCAACAATTTCGTGCGCATTTTCCCCAGAGTGCACTTAAAAAAAAATCGGATTTTTGTTAGAACAAAAAAATACTTGTATTTACGAATAACAGGAAAATAGAAAATCAACCTTTACTGCTATCATAGCCATTTTAAAAGAAAGTTCCAAAAATATAGCATTCGAAATCGAAAATAACTAACTTATACGAGTATAATATAATTTTTTTCCTAAAGTTTTTGGGGTTTGAAGTTTTTGGTACAGATCAAAATAGGTTAAGGTTAATTTTATCAAGAATATAGGTGTGTGTCTTTACTAATTGTGTGTATTTGTTGTTGTGAAAGTAACTATTTACTTGGTAGAATTGACAATTTTTTGTGGTTGGGGTTGTGTTTGACAATTATAACAGTTGATTTTACCAAGTTCTTTTTTTGTGTGTAAATTTCACAGGGTTTTCTTTAATTTTTTTCTACTGAGAGTTAAGAAGGACTTGTTTCAATGGTTTATTCTAAAACAAGAAAAGTATTTATTCCAAGAACACTAAGATACTATATTATATAGTTTCTTTTAAAGCCGATTTAATACTTCTAAAACCTCATTTTGCCTGGGTGTAAATGATGGAAGACGAACAGCATGCCTGGACGCTTTTCTTTCAAGCGGAAAAAAAGTGGGAAAACAAGGGTAGGGGAAATGGGGTGATGAGAGTATGGGCACAAAGTCTCGCTCCTTGGAATCAACTTAGCCGCAATGCGCCTCCAGGTGCTCAACATTGTGTCCTGCCATTGCTGCGACGAAGCCAAGGATGCGGCAGATGGCTGCCTTCCTGGTGCCGCTTTGATCCACCGAGTACGTTGAGCCCGGGACACTGACACTGGGAAGAGCCAGAAGGACCAGCGAAAACAGCCGGAAATGGTTCATGCAAATGATCCAGCCCTTGAGGGTCCACCAGCAGAAATGCGGCGCACAAGGATAAATATCAACAGAGTTGCGACTGTTTGACTGACAAAAATGGCAAAAGAATTACAAAAAAGAAATGACAAAAACAAGGGTATATTTTATATGCATTTTCAAATCAATGTCTGCGGTTTCGCAAAAATCCTAGTCTCTCCGTTATTGCTTCACTCAATTTAGGCTTTCATTGGAAATAAGAACTGTATTTCCTATAACTTAGAATATGAAAAATGTAATATCAAGGGCCTTTTTTAACCACAAGCAATACGCTTGCATATTAGGAAAAAAATATGTATCACACAAATGAAACCATCCATTAGTCCTCGTTTTGATTGGTTGTTTTGGGGACGCAAACTGATTTTGTATTATTACTTTGCATGACAGACATTAAACATTATTACACTTTTATTTAAGCTTGTTTTTCACTCGCCGCCGTTGTCCCTGTCAAAAAATTTGATCATTAATCACCATTAAACTAGACCAATGCGACGCCTACGGGGTTTTTTTCTGCTTTTTTTTTGTCTTTATCGAGTGGCTTAAAATCGCAGGAAGCGAATATTGAAGGACTAGTGGGATTCACGAATTATGATTTATTACGCACTGCACCGTAGTTGGTCATCGTTTCGGTCATCTGACAATCGCCCACTCTCTTTTTGTTGGCTTATCTTGCCAAAACATATTTCCGCACTTAACCGAAATGTGCAGTGACATTTGAAAACTGATTATTGGCAGTAACAGCTAGTCAAAAGCGTTCGCCAGAAATTTGTTCATTTACATTATCATAATATCATAACTGCAAATCTGGAGGTATTACTGCCAATCACAAGTGGATGCCGAGTTAAGTGGACTTGTAATTTGTCAATTTCAATTTGCCAAGCCCGAAAGCGTGATAGTGTGAACACAGGTGGAAAGCGAGTAACGAGCAACTTTCTTGGAAATTTTAGAACTTGAACATAATTATTAATTAGCCTAAATCGAAGCAAATCTTTCATTTAAGGCTTATATTTTGTTGGCATATTGTTTCATTTTAAACTTTAAAATTTAAAGCACAACTATACTTTACGAGAGCATTCTAAGTCACCTTAGGTTTTTTCAGCACAACTATACCTTTAGAAATTCAAATTAAATAAAAAAGATATGATCAGAAATCTAATTACTGAAGGTGTCCAAAACGTATACCTTTCTAACAGTATACTGTTCAATTTCTACCGAAACTTTCATCACGAAATGTCAAAGAACCTATCAATTTTGGGGCACAACTGTACCTTTTTACAATCGCCAAGAGGCCTTGTACCCTGTAAAAATAAAAACTCCCTCCACAACAAAAACAGGGGGTAAAAATACTGTCGAAATGAAAAAAAAACTGTGCACTTTCCCAATGATAAAGAAGAAGTTTGACAAAACTATTCACCAAAAGTGTCAAAAACCAATACCTTTTTAACAGTTTGGTTCATTTTTCGACGAAAACTTTCATCACACAATGGTAATGAACTTATTGAGTTTAGGACACATCTACACATTTTTGAAATCACCAGGAGATGGTTCTTTGCACAATTGTACATTTTCAAAGAGGGAGAATAACTAAACTGTCAAAATTAAACACAACTGGTCATTTCCTGTCGAAAACTGTCATTAAGAAATGTACAAGCACCTATCGATATCGTTATCGGTTCGAGTAAAAGTCACTCACTCCACTTAACTCACGCTTTTTTTTGTTAACTTTTGGCTCGGCTTTAAGCCGAGACACTAAGCCAGTCACAATATCAACGGCTGGGAGAAAGTAACTTTAATTATTGATTTTTATTCGGGTGCCGGTGGCAGGACGGCAGGACGAGGGCGTCGAAAGACGTGGACAAGACGGTTAAGTATGTTGGCTGATGTATCTGGGTGCGTGCTGCCTGGCGACACATTTTTATTATAGTGCTGCTTTACCTTAATTACATTAAATCGATATCGCCCGTGTGTGTGGCGGGGAGGTTGGAGGAAATGAAGCTGCAAATGGAGTCCCAAGTGAAGAGCTTAGCCGCAAAAAAAGATAATGTAAAGGTGGGAAAATAAAGTGGGTTCTTATTTTGTTGTGCGCAATTCATGCTCCCACACTCATATTTCATTCAAAATGCTCTTGTTGATTAGTTTAAACGCTTTTGTGAAACCTACAAACCATTCGCCCATCAAACAAGAAAAAAAATAAAAACATCCATTTCGGGAGGCGGAATTGTAAATACCGAAAAGGTGGCCTGTAGAATTTGAATAGGCCTCAATTAAAATTAGGTGATGCCTGCCAATTTGAAATGTGAAGCGGATTTCGCGTAAACAGAATAAACAAAGGAGGCCGTAAATAATACCCGGAATTGGGCAAAATCAGCCAAGTATACAGATAATAATCGAATTTTCGGTGCGTGCCTGTCCAAAGTTTTTACTCGCAAATGTTCATTTCATTCCATTGGGGTTTCGAATTGATTTCCTTGACAGAGCCGAATAGTAACCACATTCTGTTGTAATTGGGACCTTGATTGAGTTATGTTTTTGACATAATAACTCATTCGCGGTCCGGCCAAGGTTAAATATGTGGTTTACAAAGTTAATTGAATTTCGGACTGCGATTACATTTCACAAAGCTAGGAAAAGTGTGTGGGAACTGAACTGACATAATGACATATCATAATTATCCACGAACTTTCCGCAGTTTTAGCTGTGGATCTAGTGAATCCAGCCAACATTTTTTCTATCTACCATATGTGGTTTTCCAACCACCTTGCGCTTTGCGCTTCATTAGAGATTTTGATTTATTTTTTTCTGCAAAGAAATTTTCCGCATCGCTTCAGTTTGCCGTCACAGGAAATTCATTTTCTTACTTACACATTTTCACACTTCGCTTGGGCTTCCCACGCCTTTAATTTGTTTTCTGTCACATTCACATTTCAATTTGCAGCAAAACCCCCGCCAAAATGTCGTCGCTAATCTGAGTAACAGGTGTAAAAATGATTTTAATTGAGGCGAAAATGGCATTTATCAACTGAATTTGCTGATAATGGTCATTCGTGTTGACAACGCGGAAAGGGTTCATAACAGTGTGAAAATCGCACTGACGGATGATTCTGCAATTGATTTCTATCCAGTAAACCAACAGCTATTAGCTTCAATCTCAGTTTATCCCCAAGATTATTGAGCAAATGAAAAATGAACCGAAAATTCAGTTCAGAGTGTTATTAATAAATAACAAGAAAATTTTAAAATTACCTTTGAGCTTAAATAAATCTAGATCTTTGAAAAAATAATTGTTTATTAATTTGAATTCGAATGTTAAGAATACTGTTTTGCTTTATTATTATGACCTGAACCTTGCCTAGGATTCCATGAGTCATTCTGATATTTTTGGGCCTGAATTTTTCTGTCACAATTTTTGGTTAGCTGCTACTATTTTATGCCAGAGTCACGAGCGCGTAATTAGTCGAACCGTGTATTCATATTTGCCTGGAGCAAATATTGGCCTTACAACCACTTTAGCCCCCAGCTGGAAGCCACTTTACTCGGGGGTTAACCAAAAAACCCCTTCCTCGTTCTCAGTACTCCACTTTCCTCTCGAGTTGCGCGAGTTTTGTTTTGTTTCCGGCAACTAAAACCTGGAGTTCCAGTCGGAGAAGAGGTTACATGTGTCACCCACATCCCCATAACCCGATAACCCCATAGTCCATAGCCCGTAGCCCGTAGCCCGTAGCCCTCCCACTTCCATTGAGCACTCGAGTTTCTGGTTTAGATAAAATGGCAGCCTGGTTGCCAAAAGATAAGATATACATACTAAACACAAACACTCGCTGTTCGGAACGCTCGAGTGGTTCCACCTACACTGCCTAAAATCGAGTGCTAAATTAAGGATTGTGCTCACAAACTTCATATAAAAGGAGAGACAATTTCGTCTGTCCGTTTGTCTGTCCGTTTGTCCGTCTGTCTGTTTCTACGCATACTAGTCTCTCAGTTTTAAAGCTATCGGGCTAAAAATTTCCCAAAAGTGTTCTTTCTTTTGCAGGTCGTATATACGTCGGAACGAGCCGGATCGGACAACTATATCATATAGCTCCCATAGGAATAATCGGGGAAAAAAATGTAAAAAAATTATATCTTGGGTGTTTTTGAACATATAACCTCCTACTTTTGGAAATATCATTTTTTATCTCATTTTGAATTTCGAATAAAATTTTATCAAAATCGGACGACTATATCATATAGCTGCCATAGCAACGATCGGAAAATTAATGGGAATATAAAAGGAAATAAATTATTCCTTCGTTGGTTTTTATTGTATTTTCTTCTACTGTGGAATATGACTATTTTTAAATGTTTTCGAATTTCGATTTTTTCTTTCTTGTTTTTAGACATTTTTAGAGAGAGATTTTATAATTATCATTTGAAATTACCATAGATTTCAAAAGGGATTTCGAGTCGGAAAATTGCACCTTAGGCTGAAGTTTTTCCCGCAGTGAAGGGGTGTTGAATGAAGCCTTGCTCTCAAGGGTTTCGCCTCCGCGGGGGGCGGGGTCCAAAGATTCGTATGATGGGGAACTGAAGTTACTTGGAAGCTCTAGACCGAGTCCTTCATAATTAGTTTGACAATACGGGGGTGTTGGATTTAAGTGGGTTCAATTTAAGCGCTGCTTGTGCTGTTCGCTCTTATCGCCGATCAGCAGCGGCATTTTCAATTGTATCGGCGGGTGGTAAAATCGAAATGCGTGTTGATTGAGCCCATTAAGTATACGCTCCGTGGGCCCCCGATTAATTATGAACAACAAGGGCAGTGAAATGGCCAAGTGGCACAGCGGGAAGGCGGGAAAGTACCTTCAGCACAGGCCAGGGGCTTAATTTTATGATTGATTAATCCATAAATATTAGATCAATAACAAGAAGCGGCAGGAAGAAGGCAGAAATGGCTGGAAATCTTTCAATTTTATAACGTATATACCCGTACCTTGCCGTAAGTCCATTTAAATGTCAATAAATATCTAGGGACTTCCCTCTTCCGTTTTCCCTCCCCCGCGGAAAGCCATCCTGGCCACTTGGCCTCCGAAGGAAAAGCTGGCCCCATCATTCGAGTGCATTGACTTGGACGCCTTAATGGCTTTTTGACTCGAGTCGCGTCGAGTTGAGTTGCATTTTTTTTTCGCTTTTTCTTTTTTGTACTTCTGCAGACGGCGCTAGGTGGAAAATGGAAAATGGGCAGGGAAAATGGTGAAAAACGCTCAACAACAGCACACATGAACGCGCTTGTTCGACAGACAGGCGAATAACAATAAGCAAAACACACACATCACAAAATTCCCTTGCTAAATTCGGGACAGCAAAAGCCCCAAAAAAAAAAATAAAAACAAATAACAATGGGGAAAACAGTGAGGGGAAAATTACTGGACATTTACATGTGATTATCTCAGTAATAAGCTAAGGCAGCTGGAAAAATGATGGAATTTCTAGGAAAACTCTATAAAAGCTAAACTAAGTTCTAAAACTTAAAAAGATTTTATTATACAAAGATTTTCTTTATTTTTATTAATATGCATTAAGATATTTCTAGACTTGTATTACCTTTAAAATTTAAAAAATTAAATCAAACTCCAACTTTTTTCCCCCGTGCAGGCATAGATATTAAAAACCCCAAGGAGGGGATAATCCCTTTCGATCATTTCTCCAAAATCAATTATTACACGAAAATACCAATTTGAAGATTCTCAGGCGCACACAACCGAAAGCGAAAACGAAAATAAAATAAATAAATAAATAAATCTCACTCAAAAATCTCGCTTTACGCGCTGTGATTGACAAACTGAATCCGCCTTTTTCGACGCTTGACTTGACTGCATATGGATTGGCCTATTAAGCGGCAAAAAAAAAAACCGGAGAAAGAAACGGCAGGTGTGGCACAGGTGTGGGTTCTCTGGGCCTTCTGAGTTCTTTGGGGTTTTGTGGGTGGTTCTGGTATTTGGTATTTGGTTATTTGTTATTGTGGCCGGGACACGCACGCCAAGTCAAATTGGCTCATTTATCTTATTTCACTTGGCTCAGTTATTCCAGGGAAATGTTTTTAAGCAAGCGGTTTGGGTTTGCTGCATGTGCTGGTCGTCGGTTTTAATGGCCTTACAGAGAGTTTACTGACTTTTCCAGACTGCGAATGGGATTTCTATTAAAAAATCACAGACAGAAATAGACAATTTTACCTAAGATTATTTCAAAAAGCCATAACTTTAAGGAAATAATCTGTATATTGTCTTTTAATCGATATAAAAATATATTTTGAAAGTTGGGAAAACCATAGTAAACTTTTCTCTTGTAAAACGTAAATTGTTTGGATTTAAATGATATTAAAATTGTTGCATGTCTGAAATTCATAAGATATTTGTCTTATTTGTCCGCCCATTTAAGTTGAAAGTTTGTGTTTGACTTGGAAATCGCACACTTGTTTATGAAGTAATACAGTGCGAGCCATAAATATTTATACGCACAGACGGCGGCGACAACTGCCATTTGGAAAAGATTGGCAAATTACTTGGGTGTGTGGTGTGTATGTGATATAGACACGATTTGAATGATTTTAAACGCATTAGCATATAAAATACATATGTTCCTCCGCAAGGCACCCGCTTTTCGACTTTTCACAGGGCCAAGGAGAGGCGTTTGGAATGAATTTTCCGACAACCATTCTCGGCATAAACATTCTGGCAGACAGATAAAGACTGAGGTGTGGCACACATATGCTGAAACAATATGTATTTATATGTAAGCACACGCAGGAAAAATGTACAAATTTATTTTGCACCATTTAAATATTTATTGTTAATTCTATTATTATTTTATAGCATGAAAATAACATTTGAGGAATGCCAAATATCATTTAACAAGTTCCTTTTTGTTTTAGTTTAATTTAATGGCTTCATTTCTATTTTTTCTGTGTAAACGTATGGAAATTCAGCTTGTCTTGTGTACTTCTTCATATGCAAATGTGAGTAATTTTTCATTTTGCCAGTGGGCGAAGACTTTTAATGCGATTGCACAGCTGCCCAAAAAAAAACAAGGAAAAAAGGCAAGTTATTTGCCTTTTTTTGTGACTACTTCTTTTTAGCACTCCTTGAAGATCTGCAGAAATGCGAGATGGTTATCGATTCACTTGGCCGATGAAATTTGAGTGCTCGCCTGTTGTTGATTTTTCACTCTTGTGAAAAACTTTGGTTATTCTTGAATGCAGCCATTTTCGTATAGAACTAAAGTAACTAAAGCTAAACGTATTATCGTCTGATTTCCGATCCAAGCCAATAAACGAGTTATGAATGAGTCACTGCCTAATATAAATATTTCCGTAATCAGTTCAACCATTCAATTAGAATCCTTATCGCTATCGATTGTCTCTTAATAAACTTCAATCAGATTGATCGTTTTATCGGCACGAAAAACCCCCCAAAAAAGCAGACAAACAAACTCAAATGAAAGAGGCCTTCATGCTTTATGACCATGTGATGTACACCCATCCGCGAATCCCCATTTTTCCACCCATTGTTTTTCAGTTCTCCGTTTTCAGTTTTTCATTTTTGTGGGCCAAAAAGTTAAGCCCCTTTTGTGGGTCAATCGGCGGAAGAAGATTGTATGGAATTCGGTTGGGTATTCAGCCGCGAAAGGAAATTCTGGTGAAGATTATTGAACATCTCAATTTCGCGGAATAGCATATGAGTTTAAAATCCAGTTACCTGGCATTATTTTGATTGCTGAAAACTTCAAATGGTTATAACCTATAACAAAGGGCAATAAAATCCACTCAAATTTGTATCCACTTTAATCACATAAGGTATACTAAAAACAAAAAAGGGGAAATAGCGGAAATCAAGGGAAGGATAAAGCATTCGAGGAGGGGGGAAAAATAGGCGGGAAGTGAAAGCTTTAGCGTGACTGGACATCGAAAAAGCAAAAAACAAACAAAGATGGCCCGAACTGGCCAACAACAATAGGAATTCCAGGACCAAATAAACCAAAAATACAGACCAACATATATTGGGTACATACGTACATATTGATAGATGTATAAAAACAATAGGATAAAACGACGACGACGACGACAACAACAAGAGGCCGCGCCGTCGGCATCAACAACAGCTTTTAAATTTCAGTTATAAATAATGAAAAACCAACAAACAAACAAACAGCAAACAAGCAAAATGGTTAACGAACATAAAAAAATTCCAGCGCGAAACTGGTGAGAAAAAACATATAAATAAAATGAACTGCATGCAGCTCAAGTGAATATCAAAATTGAATTGAGAAATTGAAAATGGAAAATGGAAAATGTATGGAAATAACTACAACAAGAGTAACAATAAGGGATTGAACGTTATCACGTAGAGCTAATGCTTCAATGTCAAATGGATGATACCAAAGAAATAAACAATGGAAATAGAAAACGTTTTTTGTGTAAACAAGGGTGAGTCAATATTTTTGTATGGGAATTACAAATCTTATATTATAATGGGCAAGGAAGTCAGGGAATGAGAATGAATATTTTTTTGTGTAGCTCTCTAAGTTCTACATAATTTTTTAAGACTTCTTTTTAAATATTTAAATATTGTAAAAAAATTCTGGGAGAACAAAACTTTAAAAATCTTTGAATGGTTAAAACGAATTGCGAAATTTCTAGGAACTTTTGCCAAAAGCACTTTAAGTGAATTCATGAATTAGTTGGGCCGTCTAAAAGCCAGCACAGACATGTCAACTTTGATTTTTATTAGCAGGACCACACTTCGCTATTTTTTTTCGTATTTTTTAGTTTTTTTTACCCGCCATGTCCTTGTGGAAGGAAAGTCCAGGACATCTGACAACGAAATCGGTAGTGGAAGCGGAATGGAGAAAAATTAAATTAACAGGCCCGGCAATTTCGAACAGGGCCCACTTTTTTTTATCCCCCTCTGCCAGCAAAATATTTGTATATATTAGGGGAGCGCAACAAAGAAAATATGTGGAGCAAAACGCCAAAGGACATGGCCGGCATTTTTGATTTTGTTTACATTTGGCATTTTTCATATTTTCTCCTTCCTTTTTCGCCCCCAAGTTTCCCGGGGCGAATGACAACGAACGAGAACACAAAAGTGTAGCATACATTAGAGGGTCCGAGGTGCCAGGATATCCAAAAGGGAAGCCCGTCGGTGGGTGGATACTTGAAACCAAAAATCTAAACACTTCAAAGGCGGGGTAGGTACTCAATTTTCGAATTTAAATTCCATTTACATGCTCAATTGGAAGTGGAGTAATATCATTAGGTTGCAATCCCATAACTGAAAAACTACGCAAACTATTAAGTCGTTCAATTTTGAAATATTCTAGAGGAAACTCAAGCGCATCTTGGTCAGTAAAAACTGAGTAAAGCACGAAACTTCAAACTGAGACGAACCAAGTTAAGCTCAGGGAAACTTGAATGCTACAAACCAATTCCCAGGCGAAAAGCAACAATCAAATTCATATGATTCCGCCAGCAAAGCCAAGACGAAAACAACAATTTCAAGTCCATGGAAAAAGTCGTGACAAACAAGTAGAAACGAAAAGGGCGCCAAGGAAAATGGGGGAAAGGATGAGCACAAAGGGAGGGGAGGCCACCAGGCAGATGTTACCCTCTTAGCAAATGCAAGGACACCGATGTCCTCGGGCCTTACCAAACTGTGTATGTGTCTCGGCACCGAAAGAAACTACAGGATCATAGTTCGGAATCAAATTGTTGCCTTGAGAATGCCTTTGCATCTAATTGTGTGCCGATAGTTGATATCGTCTATTGATAGTGGTATTATTAAAATTGATCACCTAAACTTTGAAATTCTTAATAATCACTTTGGCTATACATATCACAAAATTATATTTTTTTCGATAGAAAATACAATTGGTGCGTCATTCTATCGATTTTATCGATTTTTGTCTTTGCGATAGCCACATGGCAATCTAATACTAATTGTAATATGAAATAGAATCTGAAAATCAAGGCAACTGAACCTTTAAAGAAATCCTCTCCAATTTTTTTCGATAAATAAAATATAAATAATAAAATTGGTGCGATATAATAGAGATTTTTCGTTGTTGCGAACGATATAATAGTAATTAAAAAATGTTGTATGACATTAGAATCTGAAAAGCAAGGCAACTGATCCTAATCCAATTATTTGTGATAAATAAAATTACAATAATCCAATTAATCCGATAGTATATAGGTTTTTTTCTCACTGTAAACCCATAAGATGGATGGGGCGAGAGTATGTGGGGATAAAAGGCCAAATTGTAGGCAAAGACGTGAGTTGTCTAAGCCTCTGTCTAGCACAATCAAAACAAGGAGCCGTCAACCGGGCCAACGCAATTCTAATTAACTGCCAGATACACAAGGACACTCGCACACCCAAGGAGGTCTGCGTTTTTAATCCACAAATTAAATCGAAACCTCGAAAATCGAGAAAACAAAAGGCCCAACTACTGGCGACGCTAAGTATTTACGAAGGGTATCCCTTTTTAGCCAACGTCCTAAGTATTTCGGTTAACTAATGCGCAGTAAAAGGCATCAAGAGGCAAGCTTTCTTCAAGTGTCCTTCTTTTTTGTTTTTCTCGCACAACTGGCTGTGTGTATACCTTCGTATCTTTATATCCCTCGCTCATGTACTCAACATTAATTGTAATCGCAATAGCATTTGTAATTGCAAATGACATAAGTAAGAGCTACAGAGCGATGATAATGATAATGATAACAACGATAACAACGGAAACAACGAAAGCAACAACACAGCAATGGCAGCGCCAACAACTTAATGACAACGAAATTGAATTTTAGTCACACTGGTCCCAAAGCTTCTCACCTGCTAGTTGCGAAGTCCTTAGATCACATGTCCTGGTCGATTCTGGACCCTCATGATGAATGTATTTGGCTTCAGGTCGGGAATCAGATTCAAAGTCATCTAATTTACCACATTTATGTATGTTTTGTAGAATTACGCTTTAGATTTTGTTTGTGTTTGGGCTGAGAGTTCTTAATTCGATTCTATATCGATCGGGGATCTCTTATGAGAGGTCCTTAGGCTGGTATTTTATTAATGTCAAGTGGGGTTCATAATAATATGAATTTCTTCTCAATTAAGTATCGTCTCAATTCGATATTTTCAGATTTAATATTTCCGTAGATCTTGCCGATCTCGATTGGTTTATTGTGTATGATAAAAGATCGCTTACTGCGATTCCTGGGAATTTTGCCTGTTCTTCTTTCTTAACCGAATCAGCTCGATCAGATATCGGGTTATGAGCTTGATCTGAAATAGATCGCTGTAGTAGCGATCAAGTATGGGATGCATTTTAAGCTCTTCTTAGATGTTTCATTGATATCAATAGTATCGCAAGGAAAATGTAAGTAAATAATTACATTTAAGTAGTTGTTTGTGTATGTTTAGTATGTTTTTGGTTTACATAGTTATGAGCGTATTTTCATTAGCTTTTCTCAAATGGTTATAGCTGTTTTGGTTATATTTCTGTGTTTAAGAACAGATCAATAGAAGTATACTTGTCTAAAATTTTGATTTTTATTTATAGACAGTGATCGTGATAGGTTTAATAGTTTCAATCAAGTTGATTTTATTCTACAAATTTAAATATGTTATTCTGTGATCTTCTTGGATCGATTTTTAGTTTAAACAATTATATGTTGAAGTTTTTTCTTAAATACTTTTGCAATAAGTTTGATTATTATGTGTATATAATGATCGGACTTGATATCTAGTTAGTCTCGATCATAAAGATCATCTTAATATAGAATATATTGTTTTGAGATTAAGTATTCACACCAATAAGTTGATTAGTTAAAATGCTTATCTATAATAACTGAATACTTGCTAGTTGATTTGAAGTTCAATTCATATGATGGTAAGTTCAAATTTAGATTTTCAATTTGATTTCCATTGACTTTGATTTGAGAATTCCTCGATCCCTCGACTTCCTTTTCTGATGGTTACAATTTTGACATCGATCTCCGAAATTTTCTTTGAATTTTGATGGTTTTCACTTGATATTTGCGTAAGTATATATGTTTTAACTGATATGTTATCTACAAAAACAGGAAAAAACAAGACAAAAATGGGGATTTTAAACACACACTTAAAGAACACTCGGCTTTGGCGCTGAAAACGCTTCCTTGGCACTTCAAACACGGCAAAAAATATTAAAAAACTCTTTAAAAAAACCACAGCAGACACACTTTGCGCGCTTTTTTTCGTTGGGCGCCATTTTTTATTTTGAATTCTAATTTTAGGGCAACCGCCGAAGGAGGTCTGATTTTTTGGCGCCCAACCGAACGGGAGGTGGAGCTGCTGTGGCTCTTAATGCTCCTGTGGGAGTGCCAACGAACCGTTTCCAAACACTTTCGTCCGATGACTGGGTGCCGCCGCCGTCGGGCGGCTGAATTTAAACCTTTTGCCCTCGGCTCGAGGAGCTGCAAATCGGAAAAGCCGAGTCCAGGCTGCTCGGAAAAGCTTTGCCAGCTCCCACTCAAAAGCGCTTTCACAGCGGCTTACTGACCCGGTTCGCGGCCAAGAAAAGCGGTAGCTTCCGTGAATCCGGATGTGAGGGCGGAAAAGCGATGGAAAAGCCACTTGTTGACGGCAGGCGAGAGCTTTCCACTTGCAACCGAACCACTCTAAATATATTAATAATTCAATTAAAAAAATATTTAAAATTATGATATTAAGTTATACGTTATAAGGATGATACAAATACATTATTTTTTTGAAGACCAATTTTTGGGTAATAGAATTAGGAATGATATAAATTAAAATTGTTTAAAAGAATTAAAGTTATTGTCATTTGATAAAATTTTCATCATATCATATCATATCATATCATAATTATCATCATATGATATAAATTATATAAATTAAAATTATTTAAACTAAAAAAGTTCAAAATAAATCTTTAAAAATCTTAAAAAAAAATATGATATACCTATTTTAGTAGACTTTATGGTAGATCCATGACGCGATTTCGTGACAGAGCTATAAAAATGTCCCGTCTTGCCGTTCGCTTGCCACAAATCTTAAAAACCCTAAAACCCGAAACATTTTCCAATTAAACGAGACAAACTTCTGTTTGTGATGCGAATTAAGTTCTTCATTAACATAGAGTGTGTCTACTTATGTATGCAAATATGTACCTTTGTAGACGCTCCAATCCCAACTGCTCCTCATCCTTCCCCACATCATCCTGGGGGGCTCAACTCTTTTTACTTTCGCGAGTTGAATGAATGCTTTTTGTGAATGGAAAGTATGCACTGTCACCTGCGTTTTACACCTGAAGAAAATAAAGAGTACAAATCAAATGAAATTAAAAAACAATCGCACCAAGTTTATTGTAACATTTTCCTTTGTGAAATTTAAATGAGGTTTTTGAAGAAAATTATTAAGAAATATTCATTTATTTATTTTAAACATTAAATATTTATATATATTTAAACTTTGGTTAAGTATAGGCCACACATAAAAAAACTATTCTCTTTGGACTTGATTATTTATTTATTTATTAAATATTATATGAATAACTTAGCTGATTTCAGTCCGGGATCCATCCAGGCGATGTTTTTGCTCGGTGCAGCTTAGACTTAGTTGCAGGTTGTTTGCCGCGTGTCAATTAGCGCAATCCCTGCCCCGTGCGACTCCGACATGCCCACATCCGTGTGCCCGCATTTGAGGATGCCCAGTTCAGTGGCCGCCAGCCCGTCCAAAGTTTTCCGGCCAATGGCTTCCGGACGGAAGCTCACCGCTTACAGTGTGTCAAATAAGTATATATCCTTGCTTTATTCACTTGCTTTATACATACATTTGGTTTGGCGCTGATCTTGTTTTTCAGTGAGTGTGTGTGTGTGGTTGGGTGTGTTGTTAAGTAATTTGTGCAAAATTTAATTAAAGCTAAGTTAACCCTAGGCTGTATACATAGGCGTAAAATATGACGACATATGCGTATATACATATATTTCTTTTGTTTTTATATTTATAGCTTAGTGTGTGTGCCTACAGTGCGTTTCAGAACCATAAGAATATTGCATAGTTAAGTTAGAAATAAATATTGTTTTAAGGCAGTTATTTTCATGATCCCGTTAACAAAATTAGTTCTAAAGCCACAATGTACAGAATTTTTGGGAGCTTATCTTTAAAATTAAATCGAATTAGGGTACTTAGGTTAATTAAATAAGTTACGTTAACAAAACAATGCTTTTATTAATTTAAAGTTCGGATCTATTAACAAAGAAGAAATGGTTAGGGAAAGTTTAAGTTCCCGTTTCGAGACTTGGCTACACTTTGCTTCTTATAGCTATGGCACGCACTATATAAACTAGGGTGGTTCGATTTTTAAAGATAATAAGATAATAATAAATAGACTTGGAGTGGAACGTAATCTGATTGCGAAACATCATTAACAAATTAAATTATTGTCTTGTCTGGGTTTTAACAAAAAAGCATGACACAAATATTAGACCTTGGGATTAAGTATCTTTTAGAAAGAATTGAGATATGGCAAAGGGACTTGAAGATTTAAAGACTTAAAGCTTGCAAATGAAACCGATCCACCCTGTAGTCAAACACTCGTGTTCGCTCTTATTGCTTTTCAGGCCGAAGGCTGCTATCTATCGAATACTTTGGGTCACTACCTGGGCGGCAATTGGATTGCGGATCGCTCAGAATCAGAACATGCCGTCCGATCGGGCGACGGGTATGAGCACGATGAGGAAGATGACGAAGTTGCGCATGACCAGGCGCCAGTCGCTGGGCACCGCGTACGGCAGCAGGATCTGGGTGAGGCGATGCACCTCGTGCGAGGCGCACACGAAAATGAACGACGTGATGATCATGTTGAGCGTGGGGAAGCCGGGCAGCAGGACCAGGACGCCATGTCGGTCGGCGGCCAGCCAAATGTGGTACTGGCAGACGAACAGCTCCAGCGAGATGCGACCGAACCAGGCGAAGAACGCCGAGTAGCGGGTGCGCAGGATGCCCGAGATGTTCCGGAGCACCACATAGCCAACGATCGGGATGAACAGGATGTACGAATGGATCTCCTCGCAGTTCTGGACGTTGCGGCACAGGAACGAGAACGAGGTGTACACCCCGACGCCCAGCAGGGCCAGCAATGTGACCGATATGGAGGTCCGCCGCGAGAACAGATTCCCGTGGTTGTTGTCATCGAACACATTGTACTTCTGGGCAATGTGAAAGCAGGCGGCGTAGATCATGCCGAAGGCCACCGTGTACCGGTCCAGCTTCCACTGGTGCCACCACTCGTGCAGGTCGTCGTCCGTGGTCACGAACAGCGCCTTCCACGGCCGCGTCACGAAGATCCGCTCGAAGAAAACCTCCGACATGAAGAGCACCGTGATGCCGCCCAAGCAGCCGATGCACTTGCACACCAAATACAGGTAGTGCAGCGGATTGGCGTCCACCGAGGCGGACGAAATGCGTGGCGGCAGGGCGAGCACAAAGTAGACCACGCACAGCCAGAAGGAGAGCAGCGGCACAAAGTAGTAGAACTGATACGGCCTGTTCATGCAGAAGCACAGCAGCACACTGAGAAAGTTGGCGCGGAACATGGCCTGAAAGAAGCGCACGAACAGGGAGCCACTGCCGCCGGTCTGCCACAGGTGCGTGAAGTGCGTGTAGCCGGTGAGGAAGAAGTAGCCGGAGATCAGCAGCTTGATGTGCATGTGGATGGGCAGCACCCGCTGTGCCCCGGTCATGTAGTATATTAGCACCACCAGCAGTATCCAGCCGCGCAGCTCGTCCGTTTGATCGCGATTCAGGACCTTGGTGAACCGCGAGTCCTCCGTGAAGAACAGTCCCAGGGCAAAGACATAGCCCACCGGTATCCAGAAGCTGAACTCCGAGTAGTATTTATTCTCCTTCATAAAGAAGTTGGTGCGATCGCAGAGGTAGAAATAGGCCAGGATAAGGCCCAGCAGTGATAGCGCCACCATGGGTGTTCCATAGTCGGTTATCAGTGCGGATAAGGCATTACTAGGTGCTCCTCCTCCTCCTGCTCTTCCGCTTCCGCTTCCACCATCCTGCGAATGCTGCTGCTGCTGCAATGGCACATACAAAGTCTGACCCCGCAGGTGGAGCAGCCACCTGCGCAGGCACATGCCGCACACGAGGGTCATGCAGACGCCGAACAGGGCGTACGCGACTATTTGAAGCGTCGTGTGCGGCTCGGAGCTGCTGCAGCAGGTGCCATCGTTGTAGTTCATGTAGTCATTGCAGTACATGTTCCACAGCAGCTGGACCTCCAGTCGCTGGCCATGGGCGCACAGTTGGTGGCCATCGATGGCGTTGTCCAGCAGCCCGTTGGCTATGTGCCAGGCGGACTCCCAGACGCTGGCCTCGGTGTAGCGGAAGACGCCTCTGGCCACGTGATTCAGGCGGTCAATGTGCTCGTTCTGCAGTAGCCTCCAATTCGGGGGCAACTTCTCCTCGTCCACGCGATCCGCCAGCTTCCAGAGGACCCGCGACGTCTGCGCCACCAGGCGATGGAACGGGGCCACCAGCAGGGTGAGATTGGCGGCATATTGCCGCAGCACATCGTCCGTGGTGTTGCCGGCGAGCAGGCCGGCATAGGTGAGGCCCACCACGTAGACGGAGGACAGCTGCTTCTCGGCCTCCAGGCGGTACAGCTGCTCCACCAGCGCCGGACTCACCTCCTCCGCCCGAATGTACTGGGCCAGCATGTGCAGCTTCTTGTCCTCGAAACGGGCCGAGCCCTCCGTCGCCGAGGCGTTGTTGTCCTCCTCGTCGGCCACCTCGTCGGCGGCCAGCGGCAGGCGCAGCTGCTCCACAAATCGCTCGTAGAGCAGCCGCACGCTCTCGTCGCCGATGAACACGAAATTGTTCTTGTTGTCGAAGAAGGCGAGGTAACGCAAACAGCGCCTGGTGTCACTGTAAGTAATGGGAATTTCGGCTGGGGTGAGTCATCGTCGTTAATGGGGGTAGTGTTTGTATGTTGATTACTCACGTGAGGGAGTACTTGTGCACCATGCAACCGTACGGCTGCCACTCGTTGTCGCCCTTGAAGCGGCCCTTGGACAGCAGCCACTGGCAGGAGTCGCTGCCTGCGGGAAAACAGGACAAATCAATATCAATAGGGAAGTGACACATGGACATTCATTTAAATAGGAGCTACATATATAATAGATTATTACAACCAGATTATATTATCTGTACAAATAATATATGATTTAGGAGCTTTAAAAATCTGAACAATGCATTTTATGATTTTCTTTGGGTTTTTGGTAAATATAGAGAAAATAACTAAATATACCTAAAACCTTATCTTAGTCTTTCCTTCAATTTAAATGTATTTTTTATAAAAAAGGCTGAAACTGACTCATCAAATCGTATGATTACAATAAAATATATAGTACACATAAATACATGGAAAATATCAAAATTAAAGCCCAATTTTAAGACTTATATGGTCTGATCTCAGGAACATCATAAATAATTATATGGTTTTTGATGGGAAACTACATAGTATAGTATAGTACAATATTTAAGCAATTGGATAGGATATAGCTATAGGTATAGGATATGCTGAATGGTGACCACCCACCGTAGTTCCAGTTGAGCAGGCCGTGATAAACGATGAATCCGAGGACCAGGAGCAGAGCCACCTTCTTGGCATTGGTGGCGTTCAGTTGCTCCATGAATATATCCGCTTTGGTGGGCATTCGCTGCCCGCCGGCGGCGCCGCCAATGCAAATGCCACCGAGTTCGGGACTCGGCGCTCCGTTTCCCGATGCTCCTGATGTTCCCGGTGCACCTGCTCCTCCTCCGTTTCCTCCATTTCCTCCACTTCCACCGCGCAACTCGCGTAGCTCCATAATTTACAGACCCTCCCCCGCCGCCGCTCGTCGGAGATAATGGCTCGCCTACAGTATTATTGACAATCTGGGCTGTGTGGGCATGGCTTTAACCCAGTTTTTTGGACACCGACTCCTTCTTTTTTTCGGATCTCCCTGCTCGCGGATCGGGCAAATATATCAATTTATTCAACTTGAACTGTTGTTTCTCGGTATTTTGTTTTTATTACTAATACGGTATTATTATTTTTTACGGTAATACTAAAAATTTAATACTAAAAATTTAAGCGCTAACATTTGAGTGGCTTGAGTCTGTTCAGCTACAGCTGCATTGAGTGCTTTTCGTATGGCCGTTAACAGTGGAAATTGCAGGCCAAAGTTAACAGTGCGCACGAACTGGAGTGAAATAGTTAACAGTGCGCATCCCTGCAAGCATTTTCTATCGTGGAAGTAACTATTTAGTGACGTCTGGAAGATTCATTTGTATTCTTTCAACGCATTTGTTGAAATATATATGCAATTAGGAAAGCATTGCGGCATGTGAACACGGTCCATAAGCTTGTAGGAAACGGTGTTGTATTATTTAATTTAATTCCAGTTCCGTGGTCTATAAAAATTTCTAAAACAACAAAAAAAAAATTAATATTGTGTCATAAAAATCGGAGAAGGTATTTACCTTTTATAATCAAATAAGTGGCGTATAGTTAAGTTTTCGGTTTGCCCAGAGTTTCCTTTAAAAATCGTTTCTTCCAACCACTTTTATTTTTGATGTAAATAAATATTGAAGTTTTTTAATTTACAACCGTGTAATATCTAAAAAATAACAGGTTCACTCCGCATTTCATCACAAACACAGAAATTCAGAATAATTCGCACTGATCACAAAGAAATCTCGAAACAAACTGACGCTTGAATTCAAAACAAAAAAGTGCGTAGGTCACAGAAAAAAGGGTAGTTTTCAGGTATACGATTCACGATTGCAACCCTTTTTAGGTAGTCAAATGTGTTCTATCGTCCAGAAGTGCCTTAGAAGTTACTTCGCCACGATCGCGACCCTTTTTGTTTTTGTAAAATGTGTTCTATCGTATTTCTATCCTCCAGAAGTGACTAAGAAGTGACTTCTTCGCGATAGATGTATATTTTGTTTTTGTAAAATGTGTTCTGTCGTGTTTCCATCTTCCAGGAGTTACTAAGAAGTGACTTCTGGACGATAGGCGATAGAAATATCGCCTCTTTGCTTGCAGGGATGAATTGGAGTGAAACACATACATATGCAATTTTGCAATTCAACTTGAACTGTTGTTTCTCGGTATTTGTTTTTTTTTACTAATACGGTATTATTATTTTTTTATGGTAATGCTAAAAATTTAGGTCGATTTACGTTCTGTTAAGCGCTAACATTTGAGTGGCTTGAGTCTGAAAACATCGGTGTTTGGTTTTTGTCTCGGCTAACTTGTTAGAGACGTCGATTGGTTTTGGTCTTCGCTGTTTTGGGTCTATTGGTTCAATACCGTTTTTTTTTAAAGTTATTAAACTTTATTAAAACAATCTTGATCTTTCATTATTAATATTAACATTTAATATGTGTTTATTCAGCGTACAAATCGAGTAGAGAAATCACATCGAAATTTTGAAATGGATTTAGCAGAAAAATGGCATATTGCATATGCAAATGGCTATAATTTTTACTACGCATAAACCATGTTTAACAAGTGCTTAGAAGCCCTTTAAGCTCTATATTCATTGCTCATTACGAACAGTACCGAAAATGATGATAATTGAATAATTTGTAAATTTTGAAAACAGCTTAGTGGACGTTTAAGCACAACATTAAAACCTCACAACAAACAATTTCTAATTTGGTCTCTTTGGTGTACTTAGAAAAAATTCCACCAAGAACGAGTAGGCTTCTTGAACAAAACGAGCCAAGCCTCTCGAATCCTCACTGCTGGTTCGCCAACCTCATGGGCCCAAAACAGGATAAAGCCCACGAAAAGGGCCAGGAATAGAATCCCATACTTTAGGCGCCTGGGCATTCGGGCCAAATACTGTTCTATGGCCGGCACAATTCCAGAATCCTTGATCACGTTGGAAATATGGATGATGAGTTTCGCCATCGCCTTGATAAAGCAGCTCATCATGTTCAGCACTATCTTAAGGGTCCCGTCCTCGGGCAGCTGGAATCCTGGAGTTCCTGGATCTCCAACCTGACCATCTCCCTGGTTGGGATCATGATAGACCTCCAAAGCCGGTTTCTTTGCTATATTGTTCCTGGGGTTGGCGCTACGACCTTCGATGGCTGGAGTGCGACGACGACGGCGTTGATCAGCCACTTCCTCCCTATCTTCTGTCCTTTCCTCCCCTTCTTCCCTTTCTTCCCCTTGCTCCCTTTCTTCACCTCTTTCTGACCTCCGGTGACGACGCCTCCTCCGGCATCCCTCCTCATCCACAGAACGAGATCTGCGGGCATCGTTCATGCAATCATTGAAGGCCTCCACCACGGCGGAGCGGATTTGACGATCGAACTGACTTTTGGATATGTACTTCCTGGGAATCGACTGCGAACGATTCGCCGGAACGCGAAGTCCGGCGCGGATCTGCATTTCCGCCTCCGAGTCCGGAGAATCATTGTCGACGTTCACGTTCCTCCTTCTTTTGGCGTAAGAAGAGCTCCTTCTTTTCGGTTCCATTTCCAACTGATGGGAGATTGGGAAAATGGGGGAATAGAGTTAGTTCAACTCGAATAAACTCACCTCAAACACAGCTTTACCTCGACTTCAAGTTTAATGCACAACTTCTCAAAAAATTAGAAAATATACAACTCTGCCTTTTATCCCCCAAAAATATTGGTTGTTCACTGGGTCAGAAATTCTATACTAACGACACAGTCCAATCGAGACGACTGACTTTTCGTTCAAACGCCTACTTTGTACTTTGAATCTGTACAAAAAACCAAATGATATGTTTCCTTCCTCTATGAACAGTTCAAACATCATCATCTCGTACTCCTCGATTTTTTGCTTTCATTTCTTATAATATTAATTTTTCCAAATGTGCCAAGAAAAATAACTCAACCGACTTCATTGAACAGAAATTTTATACAAATATTTTAGATAATCTCGAAATCTTAAGAAAAACGCATTTTTTAGGTTTACTACACTGACACAAAAAATGGAAAAGTGTAAAAAATATCTGCAATGCAAATTTAAAATTTGGAATACCCAAGAAATCTCCACAAAAGTCAATTTTGATTAATAATAAAATGGAAGAACAAAATTAAATATCTGCAACAGCCCAAATAATAATCTTTGATCAGTCAATATTTGAATGTAAGTGTATTTACTTAAGCACTTTTTAAGTTAAAGAAAAAATAAAAGTTGTAATTTCCCTATAAATGTTTAATTTACGATCTCCATATTTAGAATTAAGAAAAACGCAATATTTAATGCAAAATAACGACAAACTTTAAGGAAATTTGGAAACATTTTGAAGCTTCAATAAATTATAATTAAATTAAATTAGATGGCCATAAGCACCGAGTGGCAAACGGTCACACGCGAATGATTGGAGACTGCACTCGCTAAATTAGCCGCGTCACACTCCCAACAGTGTCGGTATATTTTGGTATATACCGAAAATACAACAGAAATTGACCAAAAGGCTCACACTAAAATGTGGGTAGGGTGACTCCGCTAATTAAGCGAATACACCCTCCCAACATTTGCATAAAAACGTTTATAATATAATTAAATTCCCTATCGATTGGCATTCAAATATAGCAATTAAAACTGATTTACATTTTTTGTAAAAAAATATGGAAATTTTAACAGTTTTCAATTTTTTGTAAAAAAGTGTGACCCTACCCCTTATAAAAAACGCAAAAAATCATAATCGTGTTTTTTGCACAAAAATATCAGTATTTTTGGCGTAAAATGGGAAAAAACGGTCAGAATATTAAGTGTCATACCATTTTGAGCTCGTAATTAAATTCTCTATCGATTGGCATTCAAATATGGAAATTTAAATTTTTTCAATTTTTTGTAAAAAAAATGTGACTCTACCCTTTATAAAAAAAGCAAAAAATCATAATCGTGTTTTTTTGCACAAAAAAATAAGTATTTTTGGCGTAACATGAGAAAAAAAGGTCAGAATATTAAGTGTCATACCATTTTGAGCTCGTAATTAAATTCTCTATCGATTGGCATTCAAATATGGAAATTTTAATTTTTTTCAATTTTTTGTAAAAAAATGTGACCCTACCCCTTATAAAAAACGCAAAAAATCATAATAGTGTTTTTTTGCACAAAAATATCAGTATATATACATTTTATATCGATTAACTTAGTGAAGACAGTTTCCTAGCAAGTACACGACCCGCCACTGCTTACAAAATATCCCACTTCCGGTGCTGCCACACGTCGCCTTAGCAAGTACACAAGCCGGCAGTGGATTTCGCTTAGCGAGTACACCCACCGTTGTAGGCCTGCCTATCGATAGTTTCGTGAGCAATCATCGATTTCAGTTTCACCTCTAAGGGTTATTTATTTTTTTTCCTGTGATTTGTTTATTGAGTGAGCCCCACCATTTGCTGATTGCATTGTTTTTGGGCGCGATGTTATTGATCTCAGATGGCAAACATAATTGGTTTCCAATAGGAAAAGTTTGCATCATGTTTTCGCACGCGAAGCGCTCGTAATGTAATTGTGTGTGTGTGTGTGTGGGGTGTAAGGTGTGTGTATGTGTGTGCGTGCGAGGGGGAGGGAGAGGGTTCGTAAAAGTGTTTTTCATCGTTTTCTTGTAACCCATCTTACGCATATACAGATAACATCGGTTGCAAAAGCCCAAAAATCATAAATGAAAATTCGGAGAAATCCACCTGGTTAGCTGTTTGTGTGTGTGCTCGCTTCGTGTTTTTTTTTTTGTGCAAAAGAGAGGGAGAGAGAGGCTTTTCTTTTGTTGATACACCGCGAGTGCTTGTGTGTGTGTGTATGTGTGCCTGCGCCTCTCAATTTTGTGACGAAATGTGTATAAAATGTTTATGTTTATGTTTTCCCCCACCCCCTCCTACTCACTCACACACGCCCATTCACACTTTTAGGCGCCGCACAAATTTCGAGTGAAAACCGATCGGCGTAAATAAAAACAACAAATCCCACCACAAAGTGGCGAAGCAACAACAAATAAAGAAACAAAATAATAGTGGGCAAAAAGTACAAAAAGTCAAGCAAACAAAACAGAAAATATAAAAAACAGCGAGAAGCGTAAATAAAAGGTCGGCAGATGGGCGGCCAACGGATTTACGTGCCCTCCGCTGGCCATTCTCCCCATGCTTCTTGCAGTTGCAGTTGTTGTTGCACACGCAGTTGCAGTTCCCGTTCCCGTTGTTGTTGCAGTTGCAGTTGCAGCAGACCAGCGGCCAAAGCGCAGTGAGAGCGAGCGGGACGGCAAGCGAGCGCCACCAAAGGTGCGAGCGAGAGGTGAGTGACTTTGGCTTTCTAACGGTTCCTGTTCCCCCCAAAAAAAAGCGATCGGTGAATAGAGATGGGTAGGGGAAAGAGACGAAGAGGGGGAGAGAAAGAAAAGGAAGAGTGGGCACAGTGGAAGGAAATACAGTGATCATTCGCTAAAGGCAATTCAATGTGCTTTTTAAGAAAAATACTTTAAATATTTAAAGGTTAAAAAGTTTAAATTTATTTTTCGGTAGCACTTTTTAAACATAAATACATAAAGTGAGTAACATTAATATTCGGTTTTTTTTTTGTAACTTTAAACTGATGAAACCCAAATTTTAAAAATGCAGAAATAAAGCTTATTTCATTAGCTTTTCATAGCCAATATATATGTTTATACTTTTTTTAATTAAAAGAAAAACACAAACAAAAAAAAAACCGAAAATTAAGGCAACATTGATATTCGCCCTTTCCTTTTTGGACAAGAAATCACAAAAATTTATTAAGGAAATAAACTTAATTTGACATTTGAAATGCTAACCACTATTGTCTATCGTGTCCTTTAAATATTTAGACATATTTTGCATTTTTTTTGCATGTTTTGGGCCAGTTTTACCAACCTACAAAAGGATGGATATAATTAAGGACGTGAGGGCTGTTTTCTCGTTCGCTTGTTAAATTTAAAGTAGGCTTTAAAGTTTAAACCTTGAAAACAAATGGGAAAGCCGTGCCTAAAGCGTACTTTAAATTTAAATTTAGGACAAGAAAATGGCCCTTAGACAGGTTTAAGCTTTAAAGTTTAAACTTTAAACCTATGGACAAACAGACAACAATTAAATGAATTCCTGTAATAGCCTTTTGCCCATTTTTTTTTAAAGATTTGATAACATTTTTTTCTTTATTAATTTAAACTTTATAAACTAGTTAAATTTAATAGCTGCTAGTTTAAATACTCATTAAATTTAAAAGAAATGGGTACTTTTTGTATTTATTTTTGTGATTGGTGTATGGTATTGTCTACCGGTAGGTAGATCGATTCTTTCCAGGTTGGGTGCAGCCTCAGACATTTTCCCTCTTTTCCTGTAGCTGGCGTTTCCATTTTCATTGTTTGTCACGTGCGGCCACTTGAACTGAATTAGGGGAAAAAAATGCATGTATAGAAAAAAGAAAGGCAAATTGGGGTGGGGGTGTTGGGGATGTTGAAACGAATCGAAAGTGATGGGCTGAAAGTGAAGGTGGGTTGCCTCTTTTATCTCCTCATATTCTCTGTTAGCCTTTGTAACTTAAAAAAAAAATAAAAAAATTACATACACTCAACAAATTATTTGCCCTGATTTTTAAAAATGTTCTTCACTGGCGATTTTTTTCTATAGTTCAGGAAAATTTTTTATATTTCATAAATTTTGATTAATTTGAAGAAAATTTTGTTTAGCAGTAGAAAAAATCGCCAGTGAAGTAAATTTCTAAAATTCAGGGCGAACAATTTTTTGAGTGTACTTAGAAATAGATTTACAATGGTTAGACATAACTTGAAATATTAAAATACCTGAATTTCACTAACCTCCCCTGTTTTAAGGTTTTAATAGGATAGCAACTAAATAACTTAAAATATTGAAATACCTGAACTTCACTAACCTCCCCTGTTTTAAGGTTTTAATAGGATAGCAAATAAATAACTTGAAATATTGAAATACCTGAATTTCACTAACCTCCCCTATTTCTCGCCCCATCTTCTCCCATCTCGCCAGCCCTCTGAAATGGTCTCGAAGAAGCGCTCCAATGCCGCTGACCGAGTTCAGCGCTCGACGGCGACTGCGGCAGCGGCGGCGGCAGCAGCGGCCGCAGCAGCAGCAGCGGCGGCCTCCACAAACCAGGGCAAGAAGCGTCCCGGGAAGCAGACGAAAGCCTCCGGCGGCGGCGATGAAGCGGAGGACAGCAAGATGTCGTCGACCAGCAAGACAGATTCGAGTGCAGCCAAGAAGCCATGCAAAGATCCCACGGCATCGGGATCAGGATCAGGATCAGGAGAGAGTAGTGGAGGTGGCAAACCCACGGCCACTGCATCCACTTCATCATCGGCCGCCTGCTCGTCCGGCAGCTTGAAACTGTCGCCGGAGGAGCGACACGAGGATGGCAAGGCGCGGGCCATCAACAAGATGCTCAAGAGCCTGGACATCAAGATCCATGGCTTCGACAACCTGCTGCCCAGCGGCGAGGAGCGACTCAACGATGGCGTGCTCAAGTCGTCCATTTCGGAGAATGTGAAGACCAAGTCGCGGGCAGCAGCGGTCAAGGTGATATCGAGCCTGAATCCCGGCAAGATGCCGGCTGTCAAGCGAGTGCGTCCCTCGCCGGAGCCAGTGAAGAATAAGGTGGCGGAGAAGGTGACGGAGAAGGACAAACCCAAGGCGGAGCAGGAGGTTTCGCTCCCTCCGTTCGTTCCAGAGGAATCTGCGGCCTCTAAGGTGCCGACCAAAAAGACCATGCAGCAGGCTAAAAAGGCCAAGGTGGAGACTTCGTTATCGTCTTCATCCCCACCATCATCATCATCAGCAGCAGCAGCTGCAGCTGCAGCACAAGCGACAACAGCTCCAAGCTCCCATCCCCAAGCTACTTCAGCCGCTTCCAAGCAGACGGCGGCCAAGAATCCCGGAAAGAAACCAGCCCAGGTGGAGCAGCCCAAGAAGGAGCCAACCAAGTCCGGCAAAGTGATCAAACCGAAGAAGGAAGCCACTGGAAGCCAGAAGAACACTTCCCGCTTGCCGGACTCCAATACCGAATCCGTGCAAATGGAGCTGGAGGAGATTTGCGGCACGCCCACACACACACCGACGCCCTCGGCCACGCCCACGGCGACGCCAACGCCCACGGCCACGCCCACGGTTACTCCAACGCCCACGGCAACACGCACACGCACGCCAACGCCCACACCGACGTCCACATCCGCAGAGGCAGCAGCAGGGCATCCAGTGCCTCCGCCGCCACCACCACCAGCGGCAGCAACGGGAGCAGCGGGAGCAGCCAAACAGCGACCCAAGGTCAAGTACACCAAGACGGGATCGGCGGGATCAAAGGGCCGCATGCAGCAGGCACTGCACCAGAAGGCAACGCCGGCCTCCTGGAGCGGAGCCAAGGATATCTACGACTTCAAGTCGGGATCGGAGGATGAGGAGCCGATCAAGATGGTGCTGCCGTCGCTCAAGGAGCTGCGCGAGTTCTCCGACGAGGACAACAAGCCGCTCAAGCTGTTCGAGCGACCCGAGAAGGCCAAGCCGCAGGTGGACGAGGAGGAGCAGCCGCTGGTCAAGAAGGAGGAGAGGCCATCGGTGGACAAGGAGTTGAAGGTGAAACCCAAGGAGAAGGAGAAGGAGAAGGAAGTAGATCCCTTGAGCAATGCACAACAGTCCGAACCAGCAGCCAGCAAGATCAGCACCACCACCAGCAACTCCGCCTCCACATCTGCGACATCTGCGGCGGGTGGCAAGAAGCAGGCCAAGAGGAAGCTAAACACTCCGACGCCCGCTCCATCGGGCCGCAAAAAGAAGCCGGCGGCCAAGGGAAAGGCGGCCGCCGCCGCCAAGGAGCCGCCCGCGAGCAACAGCTCCGCCGAGAGCAGTTCCTCCGAGGATGAACGCAAGCTGAGCGCCTACAGCGGACCCAAGCGCCACCGGATGGCCTCGCTGAATGCGCTGGCCAAGGTGCAGTGCCTCTACGAGAACGAGTCCCGCACGGCCCACGAGCTGGGCCTGTCCAAGGCCACGCAGCAGCCGCCGCGCATCCGGACGCTGGACGGGAGCGACGATGACAACCACAAGGATTCGCCGGACAGGGACAAGGGCTCCGTCAGTCCGCCGCACACGTCGGCAGCCACAGCCGCAGCGGCAGCCACAACGAGTGCTCCGCCCAAGGAGGCGGAGCCGCGCAGGGAACTCCGCTATGTGCCCGGTGGCAGGGGTGTGGGCAAGCACTGGGAGTTCGACAGCGACAGCGAGACCGAGGAGCTGCAGCTCCAGCAGCCCCTGCCGCCGGTCAAGAAGAAGAAGCTGCCCAAGAAGGCGCCGCCCAAGAAGACGGCGTCCAACGACACGGAGGCGAAGCGAAAGAAGAAGTCGGCGCAGGTCCAAGTCCAGGATGAGAGCGACGAGGAGGAGCCCAGGGAGAAGGAGAAGGAGAAGCCGAAGCCACCGAAGCAGCTGCCCAAGAAGCGCAAGACCGCCTTCACCGAGGAGCTGATCGGCGACTACAAGGGCATCCTGGCCAGAAAGCGCATGGCCAGTCTGAATGCCAGCGCCATTGTGGCCGCCACCTACGAGGTGGAGCGGCATCTGGACAAGAATCTGGCCAGCGATTGCAGCAGCTTCGAGAGCTACGACGAGCTGGACACCATGCCCACCACCACCAGCAAGGCAGCCTCGGCGGCGGCCCTCAAGGCCGAGACGATCCACATTAAGAAGGAGCCCAAGGAGTCCAAGGAATCGGCGAGGGAAAGGGAGCGGGAGAGGGAGAGGGAGTGCGAGCGCAAGAGGGAGAGGGAGAACGAGCTGAAGGACTCGAAGGACGCGGCACTGGGCAAGATGTCCAGCCATTCGATCGTCGAGGAGAGCAACGACTCCAAGTACTCGAAGGAGACCAAGGAGACCAACACGGACACCACCATCACCACCACCGGCTACCGCGACTCGGCGGCCAGCACCAAGGACGCCAAGGACTGCAGTCGGCCCACCTCCTCGTCGGTGGTCATTGTCCAGGACACGGACGTCACCATCACCGGCGTCTATGTGAACGCCAGCAACGGCGCCGCCCAGGAGGCCTACTGCAAGATGCAGTACCGCGTCCAGTCGAGCGTCACCGAGGAGCGCGTCCTGCGGCCCGGCTCCGTGGAGCCGCCCAAGTCCTACACGCCGCTCAGCGCCCTCTCCAGCATGCTGCCCCCGGGAGCCAGTTCCGGACTCAGCGAGGGTGAGCATTCCAAACTTGCTAGAATCTTTATAAACTTTTTATTTATAAAGCAAAAATTGAGGAAAACCAACAAAATGTTATAGATTTCTTAAAACACCAGTAGTAATAACTTTAATAATAGCTTGAATTTTAATTAGCGCTAGAACAGAATACAGTCTTTCCAGATCAGGGGTTTCCCATAAGATTTATGGGTTTTATGACGTGCTAGGGGGAATTTTAGGGAGAGATATTTTTAGGGGGTAAGTTTAGGGGTTTTTTCCGAAAATGTATTACTTAAATAATTTGAAAAATCACCTAAATCAAAAAATACTGCACACGACTTTCCTATAAAGTACAAAGATTTTTCCAATACCAACTTTACTAAAAAGTCATATTGGAAAATATCTTGTTTTATTGTACATGTTCGAAATTAACTGATTTTCTTAATTAGGGGTAGAAATGGATTCTTTTTGGGGGAAATATCGACTGTTTGAGATTTTTTAAGGGGAAAGCTAAATTTTCATTTGGCAAAACTGCCGGAATTCTTTTTTTACCTGCTGTTTTTAAGTTCTAACAAACAAGGTACTTTTATAAAATTTATAAATTAGTATTAAACATGAGTATTATCTTTGGTGTTGCAGAAGCTTCCACTTATTGTTGCTAGTGAAAATCTTTTTGAAAGAACAATAATATTTTAATATTAACAATATTTTCGTACATTATTTATATAGTCACTTGGGAAAAAAGAGTTTTTTGCCCAAACCATCTTACAGTTTAGTAAGATTTCTTTTTTCACAATTTTTAAATTTTTAGCTCTTTTATTTGCATATAAATATATAGGAGAGAAGGGGGCAAAAATTGTAAAAGGGGTAGAATAGTATGTAACCCTAGCGGCCGAACGACTCGTTTAAATTGCGCGCCGTGTTTACTGAAGGTTCCTTAGAATTCTAGAGGGCTGCATTAAAAATTTGACCTTTAAGCGCCATCAGTTGACGAAATTACGAACCAATTTCCGTCAATGTCAAATTTGTGAAAATTGTTTCATTCTGTTCGGGACACTTCATTGGAAATTATTCGCTCGCGACTTCTGGTGATATTTTGCAAAAACTGAACAAACTATGTCTGGGGCTGCAATAGTAGAAGGTAAGATGTGATAATGCGACTATGTTGTCGTAATCGTGCTCGTGGTCGCGAACGTGGACGTAAACGTGGTCGTGGTGGTTTTCTTGGTAGTTTCAGTGGTAATTTCACCAGTCAACTGGAGCTCGATGACCCAAGATGTAGTAATTCTAAATCAAACGGTTTAAAACGCGGTCGGGGACTTCCAAAAAAAATTACACCGCTGAGTAATATATTCCTTAGATTACAAAAAATCCAAATTAAATTGACATAAATGCGGTCCTCCGCATCAAAAAGCCATAAACGAATTTTTTTACCATGGGAAAGGAAAATACAAAATTCAATTCCATTTTGGATCAAAAGATTGGTGGCCAATAAAATTTTATAAAAATTATCTCTTTTAAAAAGTATGTTGAAATTTTGCAAATGATGTAGGAAAAAGTTAGAGTCAAAAAAACAGCCTTTCCGATGATACCAGTCTCATTCCGATGAATCTCTATTTATAGCTGCTATGTCTAACAAAACTTTTCTTACTATTCGTGCCCCCTTCTCCCCTACAATTTATTTTATTTATCTAAAAGCCGTATATCAAAAAATCAAAATTTTTATTTTCTTAAAAAAAAATCTATTTCTTAAAAAAAAAATATATTTATTTAAAAAAAAAATTTTTTTTCTTTTAAAAAATGACATATTTTATATATTTTAATTGAACCGTACATATACCTTTCTAAAACGCCCCTTTTCTGTGCTCCATCAGCCCACAGCTCGCCGCCGCTTCCTGTCCACGCAGCGCCGACGGGACCGCATGTCCTGTTGCCCGGCGAACATCTCAGTGCCGGAATGTACCACGCCCCCGATCTTGGCCTGCACACGGAGCACGCCCTGCCCGAACACCACGGACCGCCGCCGCCCTCGTATGCAGCTGCTGCCGCAGCGGCCGCCGCCGCCGCCGCCTACCACGCCCACCAGCTGGCCCCGGGAGGCGGTGGGGTGTTGCACATGCATCACCAGCACCAATATGCCGCCCATGCGGCCCACGCACATCACTACCAGCAGGCGGCCGAGTATCATGGAGGGCCGCCACCGCCGCCACATCACTACGGCGGTCCGCCGCCACCGCCCCAGGGTCACTATGGTCCGCCGCCGGGAGCACCTGTTCCGGTACCGGTTCCAGGGCCCGTTCCCAATCCGGTGACCGTGCCGCCCGAGCGCTGCGACGTGGGATCGCCGCCGCCATCGTATCGCGCCAGCGCCTATCCGCCGCCCTCGAGTGTGGGCATGCCGCCGCCCACTTTGGGGGGAGGATCGAGCGCCTTCTGTGCGCCGAGTCCACTGCACCATCATCAGCACCAGCATCAGCAGCCGGGCCCGGGCGTTGGGCCACCGCACCATGATCCCAGTGGTAAGTGCTCGAAAATAAGTGTAATATTAATAGGGATAAATCCAGAATACGCTATGATATGATGCCAGTTGCTAGTTTTATCAAATATATGAGATGATATATGGGTTGATATATAGTACATATATAGATTATATACATATTTGATTATCTTTGTTCTTCAATCTTTAGATATTACGAATAATGTCTATCATAATTATCTTGAGAACTTTTAAGGCTACATAAATCCATCATATGCTTTTATGAAGCCCTAATTTAGCCCTAATTTTTCTAATAGCTACATTTTGTAATCGATTGATTATAACATGCCAGACATTAAAAATTTTTTTTTTCGGTGCCCTAACTTAATTTGTTTTTGCTAAGAAAAGAAAAGGTAGATTCCCGTTGAATCTTCTAGAATTGTCTTTGGTTTCTATTATTGCGAAACAATGGGCGAAAAATTGAGTTCTTACCGGAAAAAGTTTGCAGCACAAAAATCGGCTGATGTTTTTCGTCGGCTAAGTTTTGGATGGGGTTGGAAAAGCGGCCTGTGGCTTGGGGATTAGTTATTAAATAGGCGCAAAGATGTGTGCGGATTGGCGATGTCCTTTTGGCTTCCTTCCTTCCGCTATTCCACGCTTCAATCCCCTTGCACATCTTTCACCTCTTGCGGTCGACGACAAGAAGCATTGCTTACACTGGACAAAAAAAGGAAAGGAACATATATTTATAATATTTTGTAGGGAATTCCAAATTAAAGGAAAAATTTTTATAAATTTATTTATTATTAAATATTTATTATTCACTCCTCCAAAAGATTTAAACACAGTAAATATGTTTAAAAAAAAATTATTCAAAAAATGTAAATATTTTTTAACCCATGACGATTACAAAATAGTAATAACTTTTTGAACTGAGAATATTATAAAATATATTCAATGTAGGCAATTTAAAATTCAAAGAAAAATATTTATAAAGCGTTTACAATTAAAAGATTCAAATTAAGTAATTATATAAAAAAAAATTATACAAAATATGTAAATAATTTTTTAACTCATGACGATTACAAAATAGTAATATCTTTTTGAAATGGGAATACAATGATTTTTTATCTGCATACACTTAGGCGCGAGCCCAATAAGCCTCTCGTCTGCATGTGTGTGTATGTGTGTGTTTGGATGTAGTCTTGCGCTTGTGTTAGTGCTGGCCGCAGTCGGAAACTGTAAGCAGAAGCAGGCAAGCAGCAAACGGAAACGAAATGCAAGCAAAAAGCAGGCAAGCCTGCAGGCAGCGACTGAGAGGAGCCAGCCAACCTCCATTGATGTCATTTACCTTTCGACTTACACAGACACTAGCAGACTAGCACACACACTGACACACACAGGCACTCGCACACACACAGACATGACGGAGGCAAAATGCATATTACAAAAGTTGTGCTTAAACGCCTAAAAGCAGGCAGCATATTTTTTATTTCGCATTTCTCTCGCACGAGATGAAAAAGGGGTGGAATAGGGCGTGCTCTCTGGCGGTTGCCTTTCGGCGCCAAAAAAAAACCCGCATATCGATTTAAATTAATACGATCCTTTCGTCAACCAATCAAAAAAAAAATTTTTAAGTTTTGAGGTTATAACAATAAATTCTTTAAAATAAACTAATTTCTTGCGAAACACCTTGATATTTAGGATGGGATAGTATATTTTGCTAAGAAAATAGATTTTAAAAAGTTTTCCATTTGCCAGTAAAGTAAACAATCAATTGGAGTAGATTGATTCGTTTAGCATTTTTCCCCATTCGCAGGATCGCTCAATGCCAACTCATTTATTCCGCCCCATTGATTCATATCCAAGGCGGACTACATCTCCATCCGAACTCATTAATTATCCACTGTGCTCGGCGTCGATGTCGTCGCCTTTGTCGGGTGCATCCTTTAAGTAGGCTATCCCCCCCCCCCCCGAGTTGCATGGGAGGGGAAAACTGGGGGTTTTCATTCACGTTCACATCCTCGTTCACATCTTCATTTCCATTTCCATTCCCACCACCCAACTTCATTCATGTCCGCGTGAGTGTTTGTACTTTGCGCTGTGCTGACAGTTAGCACATGTTCTATTTGACGTTCGTTCATCCGTGTTGACATACACACACGCAACACAGTGCACGCCAGGGTGGACCTGTCACTGGTTATCAGATATATGTACATGTGCATTTTTGAATTGGCATAAAAGATTAAAATGTCAATCATTACAATGATTGGTATTAATAATATTATAGCTTCATTTATTTTAATAAACAAATTTTTAAAAGGCTTAATTTTAAGAAGTTAATGTGAGTGCAGGTTTATTAACTTCTACACAGAGAAAAAAAATACCAAAAATAATCATCCATCGGGTATTTTTTCATATCAATTTTGGTCCCATCTGTTTTCATATCAAAATGATATTTCCGAACATATGATTTTGTACCCGATTGATATGAAATCCATTTATGAAATACCATTTTGTTATGGAAAAATTGATATGAAACAATATCAGTTCCATATTGTTCCGTTTTTTTCTCTGTGTAGCTCTTAAGAAGTTGTTAATCGGTGCATCAGCAGGAGTACATTTGAATCAAAAAATTCTTTTAAAAATCCATAATATAATATTTTAAAGTCTCATATAAATTTTGTATACATTTTGAAAAATCGAAACATAAATAGTTATATATTAACTATTATACTCAGTTGCAACTCCTTAGCTCAATAAGGTTCACCCTAATTGCACTGCACACACGCTCACACTGCATTTGTATGTATGCCAAAGAGAGAGAAAGAGTGGCCGAAAGAGAGAGAGAGCTCAGACTTGAACTCAAAATCAAACTCAAGCTTTCTTTGGCTGCTGCGTCTCTGTTACCAACGCGGCGATAACAAGCCAACGAGAGAGCTAAAAAGGATTTGGCGTTTGCCTTTTTGGCCGCGTTTCGTCCGCTTTGTGCCGGCTCTTCTTCCTTTTAGTGCTTGCTGCTTGGTGGTTCTCCTCGATTCTCGATTCTCGGTTCTTGTGCCTTTTTATTCTTCCACCCGGACGGAATGGACCGGACTGCCGCCTGTTCCGCCGTGTTTCTCGGATTTTTAGTTCGCATTTAGACGTCGACGGCAACGGAGACTCGAGAAACTGAGAAACTGAGCAATTGAGAGACTGAGACTGCGACGGTGATGCCTCAGAAACGCTCGAATTCGTGGGTAACAAAAAACAAAAAAAAAAAGATGCTGTGCCAAGCAACGTTGCGTATACGTAACGTGGGCAGCGCGTGTTCGTGATAATGGGTGTTGCTTTTGTTGTTGCTCGAAACAACAAATCAGAACGATGATGATGATGATGATGATGCAGATAATAACGTGACTAACGACGATGCTTATGCTGATGTTCGTACGTCATCAACATGATGCAGGGCGTAACAACAAAACAGCAAGCAGCACATTGCGTATACGTAACGTGCGCCGCTCGTCTTCGCCTTCGTGTTTGTGTTAATAAATAATTGCGGCACTTGTAGAACAACAAAAAATGAATTATTTTAATGACAACAACAACTGGCAAATTATCGTTGTGCTTTGATTGTTTTTAAACAAATGCCGCGAGTGTGTAAAAAAAAGGAAATAATAGAAAGAAAAACAAAAGCCCAAATGTGAAACGTATTTTTGTTCCTATTTTTTCTTGTTGTGTGTGTCAATTATGTGCAAGAATGCAATAGCAATTTCAACACAAGTGTAATTCGCGCCCCACCCCAAATACAAAAAAAAAAAAAAGGAAAAAATTGCACTCGCGTGCCGGCTTCTGGGGACTGCGACGCCAACTGCGACTGCGACTGCGAGCGGCTGAACTGCCGCTGACCACAAATCTAATAAGCCTCGCATTCTTCCCCCAGTTAATTTTAATTGCAACTGATTTATGAACAACAAAATAATTTTTTAGTCGTCTCCTTCTCGCTTCTGCGTCTGCAATATTTTGTTTTGCCATTGCCTTTGCTCTCCTTCGTCGAGTGTGTGGTTTTTCCTTTATATTTTTATTTTTTTTTTTTTTAACCCCCTTTCTGCCCATATATACATTTATATTCCGTAGTCGTTGTCGGGCAGCGAGAAAAAGCTAAAGCTAAAGCCCAAGCATCCGGCAGTTGGAGACTGAAAACAGCTCTTTCGTCCACGGGTGCAGGCGACGAAAAGGCCGCGGTTCAGATGTTCGGTTAAATATTCTCAAACAATATTTTTTATTATTGGTACTTGAAAAAGGAATATTAAAAAATTCTTTCCAGTGAGCACCACCTACAAGCTATTATCGAATTTCGGTTTTTGATTTCAGACAATGTTTGGTGAAATATTATTCTCAAAAAAATTTTTTATTTGTAGTAGGTTGAAGAAGAATATTGAAAAATTCTTTCCAGTGACCATCACCTACAAGCTAATACCGAATTTCATTTCAGACGATGTTTGATGAAATATTCTCGAACAAAATTTTATATTTTTGGGAGGAATATTGAAAAATCCTTTTTTCAGTGAGTACTTACAAGGTATTATCGAATTTTGTTTTTATATTTTAGACGATTTTTGGTGAAATATTCCCGAACAAATTAATTTTTTTTTGGTACTTTAAAGAGGAGTCTCAGTGAGCACCTACTCGCTGTTAGCGAATTTCGGTTTTTGATTTCAGACTTTAAACTGAATCCATGTTTGCTGAACACTGATCCTCTCAACAATTTTGACAAATCTTTAAACTCTCCATATTTTTCTAATTCTTGCAAGGACAGATCAATCAGTGCTTCAAAGTCGATTTCGTCACTTTTGTCGCCTGATCGAATCGGTTGCGTTGCAATTGTCTTTCGCCTTTGGCTGCAGCTTCTGCTCTTGTTGCTTTTGCTTTCGTTGTTGCTGCCGCGCTGCAAGTCGCGCCTTGGCTTTTCTCTCGCGCGCTCTCTCTTCTTCTCTCTTTCGCTGTGGTCCAGTTCGCTCTCTCTCTGTCTCTCCGCCCTCTCGCTGTCTCTCTCTGTCTGCCTGACGTTTCACTTCACCCAACTAAAAAACTCAAAGGAAAAAAAACGGGGGGAAAAAGCTAACGGCAAAATCGCATTGCTGCTGCTGCTGCTTCTGTCGTCATCGTTTTTGCTAATTTCTTATAAGAATTTTCTTGAACAATTTTCTCGCTGCCGTTGTGCTCTTGTCTCGCTTTTTTTCTTTTTTTCTTCTTTTTTTTTTTTGTTTTTTAAAAGTCGTTGGCAGCCAGTTGAGATGTTGTTGGTGTTGTGTTGTTGCTGTTGCAATTGTTGTTGTCGTCTGCTTGCAACTTCAGCTGCTTCTTCTTACCTTTTTGTTCTTGTTGGCGCTGTGTTTCTCGTCATCGTTTAACGGTGCTCCTAAGTCGCCGTTTGTTTAAATGTGTTGGTAGAAGCGTGCACTGAGAAAAATCGTCCAAACCTTTCTCATAATTATTTTTTGAATATTTATTTATTTGGGAACGAAAAGAGTACGGAACTATTTGAAATTCCTTTTAAAACAAATGCCAAAAGAAGTTTAGAATAGTTTAGAATCTCAAGATTTTCTAGATGTCTTTAAAAGCTAAAGGTTCATAAAATCACTTTAAAGGTTGTCTAAAAGTATGGATTAATTTAAATATTTTATAAACCTTGATAAAGGCTGATAAAGGCATTATGTTTTTACAGCTAAAAATATGTTTTCAATGAATTTACAATTTTTTATAATATAATTTAATATAAATTTATTTCCAGTCAGAGTTCACATCCTGACAGACAGCCACAATTTTTTTTTCTTTTTATTTCACTACCTTTCCCCCTCTGTCCTTTTTGCCATTCTCCTTTCTCCCAGTTTTTCTCGTTCCACTTTGGCTTGGTCACTGCTTTTAAGGTTGTTATCAGCTATCAAACAGTAATGAGAAGATTTCGTGGGTGGCTGGTTTTTTTTTTTTCTACAAAGAACAAGATCGTGTGGGTGAGAAAAAGACAAAGAGATAGGTAGAGAGTCAGGGGGAGAGAGGGAGAGACAGAGACATCAAAGTGGAAAATGTAAACAGATTCATTCAGAGGCGAACTGCCGCTGACACATTGCAGTCACCAGTGCAGCCACGTCCCCCCTTTTGTCCACGTTTCGCCACCCCTGGCCCCCCCGAGCATACCCCCCTTCCAGCTCCCCACTTTGTTGCCATGAATTTAGGCCACAAAAATGCCATCGTTGGCAATGTCCAAAAAAGCAAAAAAGCATAAAATGAACGAGCGCAAAAAATAAGAGCCCCCCAAAACACATGGAGAGAAACAGAAGAGAGGAAATGTGCAAGAGAAAAGCATAAAAGCAGCGGATAAGGAATGCGAATGGGAATGCATATTGGGGATCCCCCTGCCGCACACTCCACACACACACAACAAACACACACACACACCACATTCACCTTCGGGCCATCAGAAACAGACGCGACCAATGCTCGAAAAATAAATTCGAAAATTTGCGTTGAAAATAACTCAACGTGACACATATACGGCATCCAAAATAATAGTGCCTGCAGGATAGTATTATTTTTACAATTTTTAATTTAGAATATTATAAGCATCTCAAGTTCTATTTTTCTCAAAATACAATTTATACAGTTTTTTAAAACTTTTTTTTTTAAGTTTAGAATTTTACGATAATATTTAAAATGTATAGAAAATAATATAAATAATATATAAAATGTATAGAAAAATATTACTAACATTTTTACCGAAGCTGTTGGTATAAGACTACAAAAAATACAAGGAGAGTGAAAAGTGGGGCTGATTAGGGTGGCAGGTGTCTTTTTTAGATTCTTAGAACTGCGGTCGAAACCAAATCGCATTTGGTCAATACACTTTGCAGTTCCCTGAAAAATGGATTTCTTTATCATTAAGTATGGGATATATTTTAAAACCCTAAATGAAAGTATCTACCTAGTAAAAGTAACTAAACATAATCAAATATTTTACGATCCTAAGTACTTAGATATAGTGGTTATGTGGAAGGGACTATCTTAATTGATAAACATTAATCAGATCTAGTTTTTATGACCTGTTTATGGCTAATGTGAAACAAAGTGCAATTTCGACTGACCACAAAAGGCGTTACTCATTTGGTTCTGTGAGTCAACGGCACTCGGGAGAGTCTTACTAATAAAGTGCACTGGTGAAATGAATTATTTGTCATCCAAGTTGCTGTTGGTTCAACCCCCTCTGTGGCAGGTGGTTGTTGGACAGGTGTGGGCGTATAAGTAATCACACTATTCCACATATGCGATGAATGCACGCAGAGGCATGCATCGATGGAAATCGAATTGAATCGAATTGAATTGAATTGCAATTCGCCACGACAAACCGCAGCAATCAGCTGGCATTCAATATCCAGCACAAGGCCAAGCAACGAAATCGAATTTGCATCGTAGTGCCCATCTAGGCATGCCACACCACCACCCAGAAACCACCCAGAAACCACCCGAAAACCACCCGGAAACCACCCGGAAACCACCCATGACCACCGACATTCGTCCGCCACAGGATTCTGTCATCGATGTGTCAGTTCCTGTGGAACATTGATGATAATATTGGACTCGCTTGGCTGGGCGAACAGTTCAGCTGCTGACCTTTGACCCATTGCCACCCACAAAAAGGGGTGGTGGGTGGTTACAATTAGTTCCCCTTGTGGGTGGTCACTGCACACGCACATTTCAATTTTCGGGGCCAACCATCGCCACCGGTGTTTACCTCTGGATTGTTTGTTGTGCTGTCCTTTCCCTTTTCCTCCACCTGTTTGATTCCTCCATGGTTATTGTGCTGAAATGTTTGTCCTTCCAGCGGAGCATGTTCATCGGTTTAAGGGACAAAATTAAAAAGGCTTTTAAAAATTAAGGGGCACTTGCATTTATTTTAAATACGAATTTAAGGGGCTTTGAAACAGGACAAACTTAAATTTTACGATCAGGGACTGTAAATAATGATGATAAATCAAGCACACAAATACACAAATAAGGAAAACACCATAGTAATCCTCTTTGCTTAATCGATCTATTTTCACCATGATTTTTATTTTTGTGATTTTTATAATATTCCTCAAAAATAATCATTATATTTGCGTTTTATTATAAAAATCAAAAATAGTTAGTTAGTTAATGGTAATGAGTATCGGAAATCCATTATTTTAGATCCATTTATGTATTTTCGAACCTAAGGTATTATTGAACAATAAATTGATATGTGGTTCTCCTAAATCATCCTAAATTAGCAGGCCATTTTGCCAACATAATTTTCACTGGCCTACCTTGATTAGCATCCATCCGTATGTCGCACACTCGTAAACAAAACCAGGGAATTTTAAATTCCACAGTGGAGCCACACAAGTGGGCAAACAGCTAAAAAATAAAAGGGGAAGTGGAAAATGAAAAATGGAAAATGGAAAAAAGGGGAGAAATCCGTTCGAAGCTCTCTGGCAGCAGTAGAAATTCCAAATCTGATTTGACACGCAAAGCCACAAAGTGAACAAAATCAACAATAGCATTAATAGCAGCCAAACAAAACGATGAAAAACAGGGGGCGTGGCAATGGAAAGGAGGTGGAAAATGCTGCTGGCCACAAAAATGATTGGCGGGCAAAAGCGTTTAGCGGCAGCCGGATTATGTTTTGCGTTTATGCTAATGTTTTATGCTGCTCTGATGACGAGTCAATGTCATCAAAGGGGGGTGAAAATGGGACGGGAAATGGATGGGTGGACAATTGTCATGGTCGACTGGTAATTCAAGGTAAAAACGAGCAAGGAATTCTCAAACGCAGCCACGTTGACAATAACAATTAGGTTAAAAAAAAATACCGAAACTTTGAAAAGGCTACATAGCCGGTATTCATTAAAATGTTATGCTGTTTTAACTGTTTTCCACAAGTTGAAGGCCAGTGCCTTCAACCTTTAGGGAAGAACTTTTTAATTGTGATTAAATTGGTCCCAAGAAACAACAAACAAGAATCAAAGTTAACTTTACAAAGTCAAAGTTTTCATAGCCTCGTTTTCTTAAGAAGCTTTTCACAGCTATTGAGTTTAGATAAAAAACATTTATATACCTATATTTTTTAAGTTAAATAATAGTTTACAACCATAGATTTTTATATACCGGATAAGTACTACAAAATACTAGAATATACCAAATGCAGTATTTTATTGTGGCATTGATTTAATACTAAGTAATGGAAAGTATGTATTCTGCAATTAATTTTCATACTAAATATTATGAATTGTATACTTTGAAGTTTCAAATTTACACCGAATGCTTTAATTTAATATTTAATGCAAATTTGATACTTAATAAGAGTATGACTATTTCTCTTTCGGTGTATTTTTATCAGATTTACATACGATTTCTTCGTAGATAATATGACAGTTTGTTTCTATGGATTCCCAATGGGTCCCTGGATTATTTTCGCAAGTGGATTCAAGTGTAAACGCCACCCTCTGCAATTTTCAATTTCAGCTTCTTACAATATAGCTGCATATTGCCAACATTGTCGTCGGATTCGCCGTTCGTGGCCATTGTTTTGTTAACCGAATTGCCCTTGAGGGCTGACTGGCTTATGGATTTGGCTTGCTGGCCAAAAGGGTTGCCAGAAACTGTGCTGTGCTGACTGTCCGCCCACCATTCTACAATCCTACCACCCAACCTCCCCCCGAAAAGGGAGCCTTGACATTTTTAAAACACATAGTTCACTGGATGGCCTTCCCTGGGCTTGCCTCCCTTTTCTTTGTTCGCGTCCTTGTCGCTTATTTGCATTTCCTTTGCCAGCGAAATCCGTTAAAATGCGCTTTTGCACTTTGCCTGCTGCCTGTTTTCCCCCTTCTCCAAAAAACCCCCGCGACGCCTCTGTTCATTCATTACGGCGTTCATTGTCTTGTTCTGCGCCAAAGTTGATTTGCAAGCGGATGGAGAAGGTCAAGGAGCAGAAAACACATGTGGAAGGCACATGGTGCAGTTGGGCGACAAGGTGGGCGGATTTTTTCATTACAGAATGGTTTTTCGTATCCCCAGTTGATAGCATACTAAACTTTCAACTTGAACATAGTTTTTAATAGCAGAGAAAATTAAATTATATGTTATATTGGTGATCTGATTACACAGAGAAAGTAAAACGCTTCATACAAGTTTTATTTTACTTTGGATTTTAAAAATATTTAATTTTTATTTTCAAAAAGTTTTTACAAGAAAACGGCACCTAAAATGTCGTAAATTATATATGTATACATATATATATCTTATTTTTATCGGAATTTTCAGTGCCTTTAAACCCTAGTTCAGGCATATAGAATAAAATTACACAGAGAAAATTATCAAAAGTGTAAGGTGAAAAATCAGTGGTGAAATATTTTAAAAAAGTAAAACTCTTCATACAAATTTTATTTTACTTTGGATTTTTAAAATATTTTTTTTTTATTTTCAAAACGTTTTTACAAGAAAACGGCACCTAAAATATCGTATAATTTTCTATGTGTATTTTTGTGCAAAATATATATTTTTTAAAATTTTTAAGGTTACATTTTTTGAACTTTTCTTAGTAACATCTTCCTACAATTGTGTTTTTTTTTACTTTTACACTTTATATTTCAAAAGCTACCTGTCTATAATGCTTATGTATATTCGTAGGAAATGTAATTGAAGGCTTCAGTTTAATCGACAAGGTATTTGAGCACCAGCCCCCACTTGTGGCCATTATTGCTGCCGTCATTAGAGTAATTATCGTCACTATCATGGACACAATCATCGTAATAGCTGTGCAACACCCAGTTAGAGTCTCGTCCTCCTGCCTTCCTGCGCTCCTGTGCTCCACCCTAGTCCAAAGTCCAGGGCAGAGGACCAAAATAATGCCCAGACTATTCCGCAGCAGACCCACAGGGGCCGTAGGCGTCGATAATTGTTCTATTAGGCAAATGAGTTCGGCCCAGGTAGCTCGTACCTCTACCTCTACCTCTACCTCTGCTTCCCATCCCAAACTGTTGGTAATGTTGTTGTTATGACGGCCACGCCCACTGCGAACCAGTTGCAGTTTGCCGCCCATCCTCGCCCTTCGATTTTCGCATTCATTTGTGTCAAGGTTGTCGAGTGGTCAACTGGTCAGGAGCAGCTGCCTGTCATCGAGCGAAAAACCCTTGGGATATGGATATATATACATATACGTATACGTATGTCTGATGTTGATGAGTTGTAGTGTAGCAATAATAATGCTTATTATGATACTGATGATGATGATGATGATGATGAAAGTGCTGGTGGCAGGCTCAAGTGCAGTGCGAAACTTAAACATGCAAATTATGCTTTTGGGGAGTTTTTGTTGGGTTCTAGGAAGTCATTATTGAATGGGGCTGGTTGGTCGAGAACATCTATATTTACTTAACTCCCCAAGTTATGGGGTTCCATCGAATGTCTCTGAGAAAGTACTTTGTTAAAATAGATTAATCTAGAAAAATTATATTCTTTGTTTTTATACACTGGAAAGAAAAAATTTTAGTAAATCCAAATATTTTAAATAAATAAATAAATTTAAATATGAAAATGTTACATTTAACATTTAAAGTTAATTTTAACAACGTTTAATTTTTATTTGAACAAGAAAATATTTTTTTAAGTAAGTAAAATAATATTTTCTTCTTGATTGAAATATTTCCATTCGTTAAATTAATCATTCAATTAAATATTACGTTTTTTTATTTTATTTAAATAGGGGAGAGGTCTGTAGGTTGGTACACCTTTTGTTTTTAGTCTCCCATTTGGACATTCGCTTTTGAAACTTCACGTGTTAGGTACCGATCGAAAGCTTAGTCTTTTAGCTGTACAATATAGCAAAAAAAAAATTTTTTTTCCCTGGGGAAAACTAAAAAATAATTTTTTTTGAAAAGTGCCAAAAAATGACAATTTGAAAAAGAGGTCTGTAAGTTGAGACACTTTTAAAAGTCAATAATACTCACAACAAAAGTACTCCAAACTTTTAAAAACTATTTATTTATGTTAATTTAATCAATTTTAGTTCGTCCTGAATTATTTCCCATCCATTTTTAAAACTTAGACCAAATAACAATTAAAACCAAAAGGCTCATTGAACATTCACTTTTCCCCTAATATCAAAGAAATGTACTAGGCAGAAAGCGACCTCTGTCGGGCTAAGGCCATTTTGTATGAAAAACGGGTGTCTCAACTTACACGCTCAAAGTGTCCCAACTTACACAAATTGGGATGTTTCGGGAAAAAATTAATAACTTTTTTTCTGACTGTCACATTAAGCTGATTCTTTTTTTAATTTGTTAACAGTTGAATTACTAATGTTTTAAATCTCTTACAAAGTTAATTTAAGCACGTTATTAATTTTTAATGGAATTTTGAAAAAAGTGGACAAAAACTTTTTTGGTGCAAAATGGTACACGACTCTCACAGCTTAAATCTGGCTAGAGCCTGGCTTATAATGTTTTCCCCAAAAGTTTTGTCACTGAAAAAGACTACAAAAAAAAAAATAAAAAAAATTTTTTTAGTGGAAAAGTTTTGAGAAAATTGAGTGTCTCAACTTACAGACTGTCTCAACCTACAGACCTCTCCCCTATTTAATAGGAATCTTTGCACTTAATAAGCAAATATTTATTTTTACTATTATATTGTTTTTATCAGTGAAGTTATATGATCCTATAATATGGTCTCAAAAAACGAATAATATTAGTTTTTTAGATATTAAATCAGAAATCCCAGAGATATAAGACTGATCATACTAGAAAGGTTCCCAAATCATTATATTCAGTCCCCATGGTTCCTTGTGAAAATCTACATATGCACATGCTTCAGGTCATTAGGTTATTTCCGACTTCGATGGGCTCGACTAATAGATGCGAGCTGTCGGCGGGCTGCATTATCGCGCTCCTCCAGCGGTGCGTTCCATTCGCAACCTCAGGAACCAAGAACCAAGAACCAAAGAGCCAAGAGAACCCCAGTATGAAAATCCCTCGATCGCTGGCTTTTGGTCTCATTTGCATGGTTGGGCGATTCCAAGTTTCGAAGTTTCTTTGGTCGCTCGATGGACGCTTCGTTTTCGTTCCTGCTTGGACGGGGGGCTTCTCGACGGTTCGTTTTCGTTCCGTTCTCACGTCCGTCGTGGTTGCCTCATCATCTGCTGCTCTTTTTCTTCGTTTTCCCCAACTGCCTACCGCTGCTTCTTCACGCCGCTCATTATAATTTTCCATCAATGTGCGGGTAAGCGTGACCGTTTTGACTTCATTATTCCCCCGCCGCAGTTTACTTCCCACCTTGACACTTGGAAAAAAGACCAGAAAATAGAAAAATCAAGAATAGATACTTGAATTTTGAGTTTCGGTAAGTTTACTTAAAAACGCGATCGTCTAGGAAATAACAAAACTAAATTTTATTATTCGTATATTTGCGAAACTTGGCCAATAAGTTATTTTTAATAAATAAAAAAGTAATATAAAAATTCATTAAACTATGTCTAATTTACACAATCCTTCCTTTTATTATTATTTTTTTTAAGAGGGTGCAATATGTTAAACAGGCTTTTACAAATATGAAAATTGCTTATAGATCCTAGAGTTTTGTCAAGAATTCACTTGATCTCATTGGATACTGATTAAAACGAATAGTTATAGAACGTTTTTTTTTAGAACTTAGAACTCGCATAGAGATTTTTCCAGTGTACGATCGACCCGCTCTGGACTGCTCTATCTTATCTCTCAGTTGTTGGCCGTCATGTGTGTCCGTTTCCATTTCCGTTCCCTAAGTCCGTCCGCCTCTTCGGAGTGCCAAAAAAAATCTCGCGCTCTGCAAATGTCGAAACATATCCACTTACCCACTCTCAATTACCAGGGGAATTGGCTTTGAGAAAGAGCCAAATTATCGCCAGAGAAAGAGACAAGTTATCGCCAGAGAAAGAGAGGCAGGAGAAAGTAAAGGAAGGGAAACAAGTTTGCCAACAATGGATGGTCAAGAGCTTGATAAATTTGGCGCATCAACAAATACAAATGCATTGGAAAATACAATAAAGAAAATAAAAAAAAACAAATTAGACATTAGCCAACATAGGCCATCCCTTTCACTCAATCTCCGGCCACTCTCTACTCTCCATTCTCCAAAATTGAGGCAAGCGCGCATTTTCCTCCCGAAAAACTTTCTCCGTTGCGTCCGGCTTGAATTGCCTGCCCTTGATGCCTCAAGATACAACATATACCATCTACACAAAACGGCAGATCAGCATTGGCTAATGAAATTATTGGAAAGGATTTTTTTTAGAAAAAAAGGAATATAAAAGATTTTTTGTATTACCCTTTTAAAATTCAAGGAAGAATAATATCTTTAATCTATTCTGAATAATACAATAATATAAATCATCATAATAATGATGTCATTACAAAAAACCACAATGAGATAAATCTATTTATAATGGAAGACCTATTACAAACGCAAAGATCCACATAGAAAACTAAAAAAATAATTAATAAAATGTTGGGTATCGCCATTTTAAGATCTATTTTGAATTCAGTTTGCTCTGGTCGCTGAGACTGTGTGATGCCTTTTAAAGCGGGTCTCTGATTCTGATTTATTCGTTCGTATGTATGACTCACTTTGGTCACTTTAAAATTCAGAACCCACAAAACCGAATACCACGACACATAATTATTAACGGGACATTTGGGCACGCGCTGAATTCGATTTACTCCGCACCCACTCCCTTCTGTCCGTATTTTCGTATAGTTTTCGGTTTGTCATTTCTATGGACTCTCGACTATCTTATCAGCTGAGTTTGCAAGTGTTTGTGCAAAAAGCAATGGCAAACAGATTTCTTTATTAACAAAAAGGAACGATATAGTCGAGTTCCACGACTATTAAAATACCCTGATGAGAAATCTGTTTTCTTTCCTTGGGTTTTAAGAAATTTTAGAAACTAAAAATTATCCTAAAATCTTTGTTTTATGCTGAGATTTTCTTTGCGACAAAAAAAATATAAATTTTTAAATTCGGGTTTATTAAATACAATACATAGGGTGCACAAATCATTCGAATATAAATACGTGTTTATCTTTATTAGCATTTTCGCTTTACAAAATGCTCACAAAGTACATCGAGACTAAAATGAGCTCAATTCACAATTCTTATCAGCAATTGCAGTGGTTTCATTATCGTTCATGTGCTTAGATCACAATTCTCGAGAATTCTTTAAAATGTATATTAATCGTCTTTTTTAAGTGTTCTATCTGTAATGAAAGCATATGTGATTATATGGTTATTGAAACTCTCAGTTTTAATGCAATTTCTCTAGGGTGTGAATCAATTTCGTACTCGCGCTGATTAAAAATTCATTCAATAGCTTTTCAATTGCTCTAAAATCTTTATCTTCGCTGTATTGTTTGTGCTGGCAATAGCTCTATTCAAATTTATTCCGTTCCAAAAGAGCTCTCGACGCTGGCGATGATGTGGATGCTGATATGCTAACATTTCGGTCACTCTGCCCAGTCCCCCGTTTTACAATCCCTAAACATTCTTATCGGTCCCCCATGTGGTGGCTTCCTTATTCCCAAAAAGTTTAACAAGACTATGTGCTTACCACTCCTGTTGCTAGTGATTAAAGGGGTATATTGTAAAATTGAGAAATGTGTGACATATCATTTTAAGAGGTTTATGAATCATCTCGTTAAAAGGGTAATTCTAAAATAGTGGGCTGACCAAAATATTATTTTTTCTCTCTATTTCGTAAAGTGTAATATCCCGCTGATTACCAAATATATTTTCACTCTTAAATTAAAAAGTAAAAGAATTTGAAAAAATTAGAAAAAAAAAACGATTAACGGGTATGTGTTAGTCGGAAAACTCGGCTTCTGGATTGTTCGAGTGTTTTGGCTTTTCCCCCTCTTGCCTCCCCTCCCCCACGCGAGAGGAGAGAGAGTGAGAGCCGAGCGGGAGAGAGGCCGCACTTCGGGTCGCCTCGTGGCGCCGTCGGCCGACCAATCAGAGAGCAGCTTGGCCGCTTCGTGAGCCCGTTCGTGCGCCCCTTCGTTTCGCTGTCGTTGCATAATGGCCAAGAGGCGACAAGTGTTGGCCCAAACCGCACAGCGAAACTGAACTGGCCCAAAAGAAAAACAAGGGAAAAGTCCGAAAAAAAAAATTCGGCCGCGGAATGTAAGAGCGTTTACAGCACACACACACACGCACCATATAACAGCAGTAGTAGTAGTAGTTGTGGTAGTGCGAGTCGGGTCCGGTTCGGCTCTCTTCGGCGCTCTTCGGCACTCCTCGGCTCTCTCAGCTGTTCGAGTTGGCGGCAGAGGCCCCAGTGCTGCGCTACCTTTTGAATTGCTTACAACGCGTCAGCGCGACGCGGACGCTCTAAAAGTGAAAAAGAAAAACGGAACGGAACGGAGCGGAGAAAAAGTAATACGCACTGCAGCGCCACAGCAGCCGAATACTAAGAACAACAACAAAAACTGCGCATGTAAAGCCGTGTTTTTATTATTATTTTCCCTCGACGTTGTTGTTTTCTTTACGGTGTTTTGCTGTTATTGCTTTCGTCGCAGACAACAAAAGTGGCAAAGTTTTCGCCACGGCATTGCTCATACGCCCCGTCTCTTGCAAATTCGCACACACACACAAGCTCACACGCGCGCTAATACAAGCGCACTTCTACATACAAGTGTACGCGCGCGTTTTGTGTTTTTTTTTTGTTTTTTCGTTTTCTGTTGGTGACATGCAAAAAGCAACAAAATAATAATATTCAATACGACGAAAGCGATTAGTTCGGGGCTTTTCGCAAAAGTGGGCAACAAAAGTGCATCAGCGCAGTGCAAATCAAAATCAAAACAAAACAAAAACAAAAACAAACCGAAAAATAAATAAATCATTTATTAATAAAACATCGCAAAGTAAGCTTCTCCACACACACACACACACGCGCGCTCATAGACTGGCTCACAAACACCAGCACACTCTCACACTAACACACACAGATGGAGCAACAAGTTTGCGTGCCACAAAATTTCCATTCGGCATTTTTTTTTTGCGTTTCTGTTTGTTTTTATTTTAATTTTTTTAGACCGATAGTTGTTGACAACAAGCTAGCTTTATCTTGTTTTTGTTTTTCCTCGGAAATAGTATAAGTATTCAAATGGCGCTTTGGCCTGACATTTGACATTTTTATTGTCTCGTTTTCAATTTTCGTTTTTCGCGTGAAATTTGTTTTAGCGCGAATTGAATCGAATTCTTGGACAGCACTTTTCGAAGGGTTCTCGAACTTCAAAATTCTTCGGAAATACCAAGTTTTTATACCCCTGCAGTTGTAAGCACAATTTATCTGCAATAAAATTCCCAGTTCGTTTTTAAACAAAATTTAAATGATTCAGTTTTATGGAAATATTTAAATTTTTAATATTAATTTAAATTAATTTACCAGATATACAATATTGTTTCAATCTGCAACCTTGGGTATTATTTAGCGATTTCTGTATTTATTTTGTTGTCCAAAATGCGTTTTAATGTTTGTTCTTTTTATGACCAAAACGGAATTATATACCATAAAAGTGAGAAAATAACAACTTGGAAAAGGGATCACTCAAATCCATATTTATAATTCTTATTCTACGAAAACTAGAATTTTTGGCAAATTTCCATGATAAGAAACGCATTTCTCTTTCATCAACTAGAATTATACAGTGCATTATAAAAAGGAAGCCCCAAATTGTTGAACTGACTTTATCAATGCAAAGTCTTCATCTGTGCTGGCATATTCCCATATCCTTTCAAGGATATAAACGAGTATGCGTGATTAAATCCGCACCATGTGGACGTTCAGAACAGTTGGTATTGGTATATCTGCTTAGAAGATCCTTTGCCCACATTGTTCGCGGTCCTTGTCTTCCTTTTTGTTTCCTTCTGTTGACGCTAAGTACAAGAGCAAAGTATCGTCCTTCGGTTGTTGTTGTTATTCCTGCAGCACACACCTTTGCACTTTAATTCCTGCCGTCTTATTTAGCATCTGCGCCGGGTGTTACTTAAAAAAAAAAAGGAAAAGAAGAGAAAAAAAACGTGGAATGGATGGGGAAGGACATTTGAGAGCGGGTATATGGAATCGACTAGCGGCGGCAGCGGTTTTAATGTCAATAAGAAGCGGCGGCTGTTGCCACTCACTCACTCACTCTCTCGCCCCCTCTCACTCGGGCACGCACTCACACATGGGCACAAGGCGTGTGCACGCGGTCAGGACGTGCACACACACACACACACAGACACACACACAAGCGAAGCAACAGTGCCGTCCTATATCCTTCGGCTTGTTTATCCTTGTTTTCTCTCGATTTCATGCTCGTTAAAACGGCCACTCGCTCTCCCTCTCTTTGTTACACTGAGAAAAAAGAAGGAGCTCTCAACTTCTTAATATATTTTATTGAAATACTACACTCAACAAATTGTTCGCCCTAAATTTTAGAAATTTGTACTGGTGATTTCTTTCTTAAAATAAAACAAATTTTCTACTGGTAAACAAAATTTTCTTCAAAATTATCATAATGTACTAAATATAAAAAAATTTGCCTGAAATATAGAAAAAAATCGCCAGTGAAGAAAATTTCGAAAATTCAGGGCGAAAAATTTTTTTAAAGTAGGAGAAATATAAATACGTACTGCAAACATATTAAAATTTTGTAAATTGTATTTGGTTGTTAAATATGTTCTGGTTTTTCCCTGTGCATTTTAGCCTTCCATCTTCTCTGGCTCATTATTGTTATTATATGAATATAAGTAAGGGAAGGGGATTGGAGTATATGGTTAAAGGGTTCCGTAGGTGATTTCTGAATCATCTGGATGATGATCAAATGACACACGCTGCTCCTGATATCATCGGTATTATTATAGCTCGGTAAATATAAATAAAGCCAGATATCATAGTAAACTAAATACCTTTAAATATATGATATTGATAATATTTTTTTAAAATGCTAATACAGTGCATACACGAATGTACTTTGCATACTTGAAGAACCGTATTTGCAGTTCGTATTCCTTTCCCTGATCCAAAAGCTTGCAATCTTGGGTTTTAGGGGATGTGCGCACCCCTCTTTAAGGCTCACACATACACTCACACTCACACGCACACCGGCACGGGGAACTTGTTCTGCCTGCCACGCAATTCGAAACGGCCTTGAACGGCATTTGATAGTTGCTTTCGGTGTCTGTCTTGGCACTGCCCTAGACCTGCATGCCATCTATGGGAACCGAATCTATACTGTGTATACATTATATATGCAACACTTACATATAAAGTTGTTTGTCAAATTAAAGGTTCGTTGCGGCTTGTATGCCTGTTATTTTTTATAGCAAGGGGGTATTTTGTCTTTGAAAAAACGTATGCAACAAGTATCTCTCTGATCTCGAGATTTAAATTGGTCACTTCAGAATCTTTTCATAAGGATATACATACGTAGATCAAATTTCTAGAACTTACTATTGCTCAAATGTGCATTTTAAGAACCTTTTATATAGGCAGTAAAATGCATTCATTATTTACTAAATATGAAAAAGAAAAAATATAAGCTGGCATTGCTATAATCTTGTGCACAGGTGTATAAACATACATACATACGTACATATGCTTTGGATTTTGTCAAAAATTTGCATTTTGCAGCCGCACAACAAAAGTTCGAAGCGATTCAAGTCAAGTCCGAGTCAAGTTGAGCCGAGTGGAATTGATTCCATTGGCAACTCATAAATAAACATGAGTCGGGGGGATCGTTAGGCGAACATGCTTTCTGCACCGCCGCTCCGCCCCTCGAAACGCCCCATGAAAAATCCCCCATGCCCGTCAAATCCATGCAAACCATAAAGAATCGACATAACTGTGGCAATATTGTAAATGCAATTAACTGTTGTTCTCTGCCGCTGCTGCGCAATTGAATGTCGGACATTGGATAACCAACCGAGCGCTTTGGAGGGACTATGATATAGGGGCACTTGGCACGCGTCGACTCTTTATACGGCAGAGATATTACGGCAGTAATGGTTCTATTCGGACCCTGTTTCATTAAACGCATTTTCGAATTATTATTTGTTAATATCCAACCATTTTCCAACAATTTCTTCAATTTTAATATATTTTCTATTTTGCTAAGTAATCTTAGCTTTAACTGAGAAATGGGTAATAATAATAATAACAATAGTAATAATTCGTTTTTAATGGAATCCGATTCAAATTAGTTACACACAAAAAAAATGTTTTTCAAACAGTCCCCAACCACAAAAAATAGTCAATTCTACCAAGTAAGTAGGTGTGTGTCTTTGCTAATTGTGTGTGTTTGTTGTTGTTAAAGTAACTATTTAATTAGTAGAATTGACAATTTTTTTGTGGTTGGGGACTTTTTGACAATTATAACAGTTGATTTTATGAAGTTTTTTTTTAATAAATATATTATTATTGTCTTTCTTTTCTTTCTGTAATATTCTTGATATGGAATATGGTTTATTTATTCCCTTAAAAGTAAAGAACCAAAATTCTTAGAAGAAATAATAATACTACAAAGAGTTCCTTTTTTTTATGCGCGACTAAAGAAAATAATCCAACTTGAAGTATTTGTTTAGCTTTGAATGTGTTGTGCAAATAACCGACTTTTGCACAATGTGGCCAAGAGATACAAACAAGTTTTTAAGATAGTAAACATAGAGAAACACTATCGATGGGATCGCCTCACAGGCGACTTATGGGCTTTGATGGAATGTATGTTCCATTAGGTGCTTTACTTTGTGGATCACTCTGATTTGATTAATTTATTCTATGGAAATTTCTTTCGATCTTCCATTCTTCTCGTAGCGCCTACTCGCTTTATTTTTTTTACTACGCCCACACTAACCATTTCCCCGCGTTTTTGGTCTGGCTTTCGTTATCGTTACTTGGTGGAGCAGTTGTTTTTTATTTTCATTTGTTGCTGCGGCTGCTTGTGCGACCTTCGCATAGCAAAGCGTCGCCGTCGTCGTCAGTCGAACAGCTTCACTTATTATAAAAGTATTATTATTATTTCGCTGGCTATCCAAGTCCACGCTTTATCGCATAGTTTCGTCGTATGTGTACATACATACTCGTATGTTAATTCGCTTGCCCGTCGCCCAGCCCTTCCGGAATTCGGAATCCGGACCCGCCTTCAAGTGATGTGTTACTTTTAAAAAATAATGAACTCATTCGCTCATTCAGACACCAAACTCCAAAACCGGAAGTCACCGAAACAATTTTGCCATGTGCCTATTTTATGGGTTTTTTTTCTGTTTCTTTCTATCAGTATTCGAGATCTGAATAGAAAGTAACGTGCTTTGGGTTGAAATGAAATCGGAATGAAGCTAGAAACATATAGCCAAGAAGTCGAATATTAATTGAATAAAGAACAGTACCTAAGGACTGTAAAAGCTGAAGATATAGATATTTTAATTTTTATTTTTATTGGTAAATTTTTTTTTTTTTTGTAATACATGTTTTTGATGTTCCTTATCAGAAAGCGAAATGGTTTCGTAAGAATTTGAAAATATTTTAGCCTTTGTATAATTTGTAATATTGTTTGTCAGAAATCAACAGAATTTGAGACACAAGTAAAATATTGGTTAAGAAGTAATAAAAAATAGTCTTGTTGATCGAGGCAATCTCTATTAGAAAACACGTGTTTGCTTGCCTTCTTGTTATTCTCAAAATGACACTTAACATCAAAACAACAACAGCTAAGATAATAACAATACAACGAAGCCAAAAAAACATCATAAAACAAACAATCGAGAAATAAAACCAAACATAAATAGACTTGGAAAATTCCCTTTCCCACACATTCTCACACATGAAATGCAGGGGCAGTTTAAAATTTGTTTTATGGATTTATCTCGAATACTTTAGCCCAATTATAATTTCTCCTTGCCTTTATCGGTTATATTTTGTGGTCAGTTAGTTGATAGCATTTAGGGTTATTTCCCAACCCCAAAAAAAAAACCCAAAAATATTTCGAATGAACAATGAGGAGATCCCATTATGTGTTTGGATTGTGTGGCAGAAACATTTCCAATTCGGTTTCGATTCACAAAAATTTGCAAATCAGATTTCATCCGTCTGTCTGTGTGTGGATTTCTGTGTATGTATATATGTCCGGGCATTATGCAAAAATGCTAATTTAAATGTGTTAATTTGATTGGCAGAGGTCCGACAGCTGACGACGCGATTTTTCGCTCGGCTCTGCGCTTTTTGAGCGGTTTTTTACCCGATGTTGTGGTTTTTTATGTTTCTGTTTAGTTTTCAAAAGTTAATCGTAAAAACTAGGCAACCGAGCTAGCTAATGAATAAATATAAAGTCATAAAACAAAAAGCAACAACAACAATATAAACGAGATAATAAAACACGCATACTAAAGTGGCGATAAAAACGCGAGCGCTTTATTTCAAGCTGGTAGTGGTCTCATATTATTGTTAACATTTTTTATTTATTTTTTTTTTGCATACACACTTAGGAAAACAAACTTTAACTAAGCGAAAATTTTGGGCAAACAAAACAAAAAGATAAAGAACAAAAAACAATACTTAAAATCACATTGAAAAACGATCGAAAAGGACAGTATAATAATGTTTAGGCGAGAAGACAGTTGTGTGAGTATTTTGATCTCGACGATCTTCGTCTTCTCATTTTCTGTGTGTTATTGGTTTCCTATTGATGTTGTTCCAGTTATTGTCGTTGTTAATTAAACAAACATGTGTATTTATTCTTGTTGTTGTCACTTACAATTGTTACTCTAAATGTCCTTTTCGATTTAAACTTCTTTACTAGGATTTTTCATGTTCATAATACCATACTTTATTAATGCAAAATGCACTCATACATTTCGTTATCACATTTTCATTATCTAACAACTATTTACTCAGAAATAAGTATACCTATATTAAATGTTAATTTCAATTATTTTCACAACATGTAATATCGCACTTTTGTCGATTCAACGATTTATTTTATTGTAGATTCCTAAGAATTGTATTTTAAAGCGAACTTCAATATATTACATTACATTATTTAAAATATATTTTTTGCAAAGTGTTCTATTTGCACTTAATATATATTTATTTTAAATAACAATTTTTTAAAACTATTTAAAACCTAAGCCGTAATATCTATATTGTCAGCTAAAGCGAAAATCAAAAATCATGCAAATCGTGAATCTTTGTTAAACTTTTTTAAAACTTAAAAATGTCCATACATTTCTTTATGAATAAATATTGATGTTTCAAAATGAAATGTTATACTTAATATTAGAAAATTATATTGCTAAAAAATGTTCAAGAATTTAGAAGAACCTTTTGGACACAAAGAAAATGTTTAATTGTTATTACAGTAGTCTGTAATTTTATTTTGGCAACTAGTTTAATAAATGAATGATACACGCCCACTTGACCGATCCGTCCGTCAGTTTTGGAAGGGATGGATATCGGGGTAATGATGACAATTGCCGGGTGTTATTTTTTCGAGTTCCTTAAGAAAAGGTAACTTCTGCATATCGATGCTGCTGCTGCTGGCAAACAGCTGACTCTTACCTTTTACCCTTACCGCTACCGCTACCATTACCTCACGCTTGCCTCACCTGTCTGTGGTTTGTGGCAGGTGCCAAAACAAAACCGCAAAATATTGCTTCTTTTCTGCTCGTCTGGCTGCTGGCGGTTTTACCTGGCTTACCTGTTGGCCAGCCGTTGAGCGCAATTTAATTGAATTTTATTTCAGTTTCTCGAGCGGCATTAGGGTAACGCCCCTTACCGCCTGTTCTTCCTTTTCCTTTTCTTTTTCTTTGTCCTTGTCCTTTTTGTCTGAATGTGTGTGTGTGTGTGTGTTTCCTTATCTCTTTGCAAGCAATTTCAATATTTTCGCTGGGGCCTCCATCCTTCTCACCTGCTGTTTCGGTTTCTCCTCCGTTTTCAGCTGTTAATTCAAAGTAAATTATGTATTTAGCATAATTACAATATTTGACTTTTACTCTTGACTGCACGCCATACACACACACACACACAGGCGAAGAAGAAGAGACTCGAAAAGTGCAGAAGAAACTGGTGCCCTGTCTTCGTCTTCGTCTTCAGCTGCCCGTTTCTGCCGCCTTCTCGAGGGTTCTTCCTTCTTCCGTGTACAAATTTAAATATATATTTTTTATACCCTTGCAGAGGGTTTTATGATTTCAGTCAGAAGTTTGTAAGGCAGTGAAGGAGACGTTTTAGACCCAATAAAGTATATATATTCTTGATCAGCATCACTAGCCGAGTCGATCTAGCCATGTCTGTCCGTCTGTCCGTCCGTCTGTCCGTCTGTCTGTTTCTACGCAAACTAGTCTCGCAGTTTTAAAGCTATGGGGCTAAAACTTTCCCAAAAGTCTTTTTTCATTTGCAGGTAGTATATAAGCCGGAACGAGCCGGATCGGACAACTATATCATACAGCCATAGAAATAATCGGGAAAAAAAATTTTAAAAATTGTATCTTGGTTGTTTTGAACCTATAACCTCCTATTTTTGGAAATACCATTTTGTATATAATTCTGAATTTCGAATAAATTTTTATTAAAATCGGAAGACTATATCATATAGCTGCCATAGGAACGATCGGAAAATTAGTGATTATAGGAATTATCTCCAAGGGTATATAAGCTTCGGCTGGCCGAAGCTATCTTCCTTTCTTGTTTTTATAAGAATTTTTCTGCCGGTCAGCCAACTGACACTGGTGGTTTGTCTGTTTGGGACGCTTTTTCTTTAGCTTTTTAATCTTAATCCCGACTTATCGCACCCGGTGGAAAGAAATGAAAAAAAGGAAAGAAAATTTAACTCACTGTGTGCATTTCTCATGATTAATGTTCAACTTTCGAGCTTAAGGTCTTAATCGATTTTTATCGTTAGTACTCTTTGGCCTTGCCACATGTGGGTTAGCTTACCTAAATCGACCACTAAATCGATTAAAAATAAAAAAGTGCTCTCTCTAAACAAATATTAGAGTTTTGAATTTGATAAATTTACTTACATTTTTTTACAAAAAATTAAAATCCTTATCGCAGTTTGTCACAATCTAAAAGTATTTATGTAAACTATTTCGCAGGAACACGTAATCTTATTCAATCCCGTATTGCTTTTATTTCAAAGCTGGTACATCTGGTTAATTTCACAAGGAATTGACTCATTCTGTATTTCATCATAGGAATATTCTATAAAGTATAAATAAAAACGGCAACTCATCATTGAAAATGATTTACAAAAATTATTTAAATTGGTGTTTTTCATAAGAGTGTCCGTAATATTTAGTTTTTATTTCGTATCAGGGTGAAATAGTCGAAAAAATTACGTTTTAACTCTTTGATAAATCTGTATGTAAATCAATAAAATTCATAAAGCTATTTGATCTTTTTTTTTCACCTGCCGATCCCTTTCACCTAAAGAAAAAGGAGAAAGTAGGATTTTTTCGGGTATCTGATAAAGGACGGAATCGTTTCGGGGCTTTTTAATCCGATCGGCAGGTGTTGTTGCGGTGTGCATTTTATTCGGGGCGTGTCACAAGTTGCGTGCATTTAATTACGCGTAATTATTCACTTAGTCTGTTATGCCAACAGCAGCAGCAAAAAAAAAAAAAATAATAAAATAAAAAGCAACAGCACCAAAGATGACGATGATGACGTTCGTGGCCCTTAATTGCAAGCGTTTCCCGCTAATTATCCGAACCGCGATCCCAATGAAAGGCAAGGGGTGCCGGTAAAATGCGGTGGAAAATGTAGAAATGACGTTGGACTTGCGATTTCGGGATTGGGAGTTGTAAAAGGTGTCTTACATGTGTTTAACGCCCCAAAGTTTTGCTTTTATCACATTTTCTTGCGATTCTCACGTGATTCATAAGCGGGGCGATTAGCGTTTACAAAGTGACGTTGCCAGAAGGAGAAAAATAATTAGTTCTAAATAGCTAGAACACATTTTAGATTAAGTATTTTTTGATAGGTCAAATTAAAATATTTATTTTTCCACTTATAATCTCAACTAGGCAAACTTAGCCTCTCGCTTAAACTTAATCGATGGATTACGGACTAGGATTTAAACAGAAATCCAGTTGTTCTTCTTCATATGCGATAACCATTCTCTTTTGACCCGCATTGTTGGACGTGGAATCTAGGCATTCACTAAGCTCCAATGATCCAGAAGAGGCTGAAATCGATGCCAGCGAAAGCCTTTCTTTCGGCTTATCGGCTTTCTATTGCTTCTCAACCAAAGGCATAACTCACCTTCGTTTATTGACAGAAAATAGATTAATTTTCAAGAAAGAAGGATCTGCTGAAAATACAATCTATTTAAAACATTCATTCACCAAAAAACAAAAACTCTGACGCTCCAAAATACGACAAGATTCTAATTTTATTAAATTAGTAATCACTTGGCAGAACTCAAAGTAAATACCATCTACGTTTCAGGGGCCACACTCAATTTGATTAAATTTGCCGACTGAAAGGGGTTTTGCTTTTTAACTTTCCGCCTTTAAATGCAGCCACCCACTCAACTACTCACACTTTTAAGCACCTTTTTTGATATTCGTCGTATGAGGAATATATTTTATCTATTATTAATATTATCTTAATTTTTTAAAAATTTATAAAACACCATTCCTTTTGTAATAATGTTTATGGGAAATCTATTTTTTTTCTAGTTGGGTTTCCTTTAAATTGGATTTCCAATTACAGTAGTCCTTAAAAAAGAACCCGCCAGTACCTGTATTTCTAATCAGCTGTCAATGGGTGTACATATATTACTGGAGAAGGGTATAGCCCCCCACTTGCCGTGTCCCTTTTCGTTTCTGTGTGGGTGTGTAGGTCAAGTGCAGGCGTTGACAAATTGTCGTCGTTGTTTGCGTGCTGTCTTGCACAATCCTGTTTGCATTTGACAGGCGATGGCATAAAATAACAATAATGATGACAGCACCTGGCCTGCACTCGAGCGCCATCTATCCCATTTCCCCACTCCCTTACAGTCTGCTACCTTTCAAACGGACATAGAAGAGGTACCCCTTTTCCCGCCTCCCTGCCTCTCGGCTCATCAACATCACCTGTTGGCCAGTGCTGACACTATAACTTTTAAATATTTTAGAATTGCCCATTTCCCTGACTTATCGTTATATCTATTCAAAAATCAATTATTCGAGGGTGTCACAGAAATCTCTTCCAACCAAATTCGGTTGGTTTTGTGCATTGATGTACGTAAGAACTAAAAGGGATTTCGGTTGGAAATAATTTCTGCTACACCCCCGAATGATTTATTTTTATGAAAGCTAAAATTCGATCTTTTCACTTTTATGGGGAAACAAAACTTTTCAAACTCCTCTTAAAATTTTTTTGGGATATTAAATTAAAATTACCAAAAATATGGAAAAGAATGTTTTTGCACATTAAAGATAAATTCCCAAAATAATATATTAAGTCATGAAATAAGTACTTCAAAATTTTATGTTCCAATTTAAAGAAAAATCTTTAAGTTCTGTTTAGCCTGTAAAATAGCTAGATCGGCAACTCTAGCCATTCTGCGTGACGTCAGCGCTCTACGTTGTTCTACGTGCTACGTGCCGAAGTCCCTGTCTCTCTCGCTCTGCCTGCGTCTCTGCCGGCGTCGGTTTTCACACGCTGCAACTTCGGAGGTTATTGTTATTATTGCTGTTGGCTATTCGGTTTCGTTCGTCACTGGTCGTTTGGCTTTTTGGCTTATAGGAAAAGAAGGTGCGCGAAATGGTGTTAGACAATTGGGAATTGAGAATAGAGATTGAGTGGGAATTTGTTTTCAGTTGGTTCTTAATTTTTTTCACTTGGTATCAAAAACATAGAGTAGTGTTTTTATGATATTTCCACAACACATTTCCAGAACACTCTTCAAGCGTACAAAATAATCCACATTTATCAATGAACGAATCGTGTGAAGTTATAAATAACTACAAATTCGATTAATAAAATAAAAATAAATTTAAAAACGCGAACAATACAAAAAAAGTTAAAGTGACCGTTAAAAAAGAAAATAATACCGGAAAATGGCTTTAAAAAATATAATAAAACTATTTTTAAAAATCGGCTAAAAAAATAATCAAATCGAAAATGTTGCCAACAAAAATTGCGATACTCGCAACTCGTTAAAAATAAACTTTTTCCACCTGTGCCAAACTTACAATGATCAGAAATCTCAAACTTTGCTCACAGAAAAGCAATCATGATACACAATGATAAAAAACAATCGATTTTTGACAAGGGCCGTAAATAATTTTATTTTGAAAAGACTACTGTGATCTATAGTTTAAAATGGGAAAAATAATAATTATTTTATTCTTGATAACAAAGTACATTTATTCATTTCAACGAATTTTGAAAACAAAAAAAAAGCTTTATTTGCCCTTGTCTATAAAGTGCATAAAAATCAGCCTATTGGTGATTAAAATATCTAAAAATATCAGTCGGTCTTTTGAAATGAAGGTATCAATTAACTGTTATTTACGGTCCCTGATTTTCCAAAAACAAAGCCAAAGTGTTAAAAGTGAGCCGTTTGTGTGTGTGTGCGAATGCTTAATAGCAATTGTCGATTTATCTCTGTGATTGCAGCCCGTCAAATGAAAAATACGAGAAACATTGAATAATTCAAAGGGAAAATAATAAAAACGCCTTGGAAATAGTCGGCGCTAAAAACCAAGAGGAACCAAGCGAGGGAAACGTTGAAAACAAGAGTTGCCTTAACAATAGAACTTCCTTGTTGACTTACATATACATATATACAAATACATATACAGTGTACATATATACAATAATATTATATACAAAACGAAAAAAAAAGAAGGAAAATATCAAGGAAACTAGAAGCATATAAGTCTTAAATATATACCTATATATATTTTTTATACGAGAGAAGAAACCAAAAAAAGGAAAAAATCGAGGAATCGCAAATCAAAAATGCGCCTAAAAGAGACCACAAAAAAGTCGGCGCCATCAGCAAAAAGAACAGCCAACGATTATCATCCTAGCCATCATAAGACCGCCGTACCGCTCTCCGGCGATCTGCTGAGTACGCTGCACATTTCACCGCCACACCAACATCATCATCACCATCAGTTGCCGCTCTACGTGCAGCTGCAACAGCAGCAACATCAGTTGCTCCACCACCAGCAACGCTGCTCCAGCGTGGGCAGCACCAGCAGCAGCGGCACCTGCGAAACGGACCGCTCCGGATCCTGTTCGTCGGCACTTTCGCCCGCCGGCGGTGGCATGATGCCCGGCCTGGGGGCAAGCGAAGGATTGGTTGGTGGAGTTGGAGGTGGAGGAGGTGGAGCTAGTGGTGCTAGCGGTGGTCAGGGACCCAACGACGAGGCCTCTGCTGCCGCTGTGCTGGCTGCCAATATCGCCGAGTCTTTCACGTTCCTGCAACAGCATGCGGCGCATCATTTTCGCGACATTTTGTATGCGGCCCACATGCTGGGAAGAGGTAAAGGAAAAGGAGTAACCGGTGGGTGGTGGTGGTGGGGAAAAAGGGGGGGGGGGGATATACGTTGCACGACCTGCTGCTGTGGGCAGCAAACTGGAGCCGCTCAACTGGTTTTGCTAGCTTTTTTTTCTTTCTTTTTTTTATTTTTTTTTTTTTCGGCCAGGCCAACTTTCACTTTATGCATTGTTGCCGCACTTCACTTCTCGAATTTTGGCTCGAATTGCACTTGCCATCCGTCCCGCTGAGTGAAAAGATCCCCTAGTTGGCACCCCATCAAAAATTGCAATAGCGAGGAATACAAATTTCCAAATGTTCCAATAACAGTTTAAGGAGAGGCACAAAAAAATTCAACTTAATTCTAAGGAAAAAATAAAAATCCTTTAAAAGTCCTACTTGGTACTATAAGTATCTCAAAAAAATATATTATAAATATATGTATATATAATAAATATATATTATAAAATATAATATAAAATATATTTTGGTCTGGCCTAGGATAATACATCTTTCTGTTTTTTTTTAAGTATTATAGCTTATAATTTAAAATAATTTACATTTATACTTGCTTAAAAAAATAAAAATGTAAAGTGTATAGACTTGTGGGCATATAAGCATGGTCTGTTCTCATATATGTATAAACTATAACTTCATCATATTCCAAATTCATGAGATATATATAAATTGAACTGTATAAAGTTGATTATATTGACTAACGCTCCACCCTTTTTCCCTCTACATTGCAGGCTACTATCAGCCGGCTGGACCGCTGATCTCGCCGCATGTGATCGCCGCACCGCCGCCGCCGGCGCAAGTGAAGAAGCTTCAGGAGGAGGACAGCGCCGCCCCCGTTGCCGGTTCGCCGACGCAGCTGCAGCAACAACAACAGGCGGCCGCCGAAGCCGCCGACCAGGCAGCCCAATCTCATTCTCATTCTCAGTCGCAGGCCCCAACGCACGGACACGCCCACGCGCACGGCCACGCCCACAATCCGCAGCAGGCGCAGCATCCGCCGCAGCCACAGCCGTATCCGGCCAGCGCCGTGGCGGCCGCAGCAGCGGCAGCCGCCGCCCACCAGGGTGTGCCCTATTCCCGCTCGATGCACGCGGCCCAGATGCACTACTCGACCGCCTATCCGCCCAACTATTACGCGCCATATCCGGGCGAGGTCATGTGCTACTCGCCGCCCACCTACCAGCCGTACTTCTCGAGCAAGGTCTACCAGCCATCGCATCCCGGCCATCCTGCCGCCCATCCGCAGGGACCGCCGCCGCCGGGCGCCTATCGTCGTTATCCCTACTATCAGCACGCGGGTCCGCCGCCGCCGCACGAGCTCTACGAACAGCAGCCGCCCCCGCCGCCCGTCTCATCCGGATCCTTGTCCACCGGCGGTCCGCCGCAACAGCAGCAGCCGCCGACCAGCAGTTCAGGAGCCGCCGGAGCAGCCGGAGTGGCAGGAGCAGCTGGAGCGGGAGCGGGAGCACCAGCCGGCAGCCAATTGGTGCCGGCACACCAGCAGCAGCACCAGCAGCAGCACTTGGAGCACTACCCGGGGCCACCCAGCTACTACGCCGGCTACAGTCCCGGCGGAGGAGCCTCCTCCGGCCAGTGCTACACCCGCGGCCTGCAAGGACCGTATATGGGTAAGGAAAAGTATGGTCCAGTCCCGGATGCATTTGAATCCAGCGAGGAGTTGCCAACTTAGCTAGCCAGCAAAGTGAATCGTACAGAGGGTTGATCTCAGTTTAGGAATTGAATTCAGAATGGAAAATGATTGTAGTTATAGAAACAGTTTAAACGGTAGATTCATAAACTAATTATAAAATGGTCAAAAAAGTTATAACAACCAGATAAGTGAGGAACACAAGCATATAAAACAAACTATTTCTGGTAAAGTAATTAATTTAATTAAATAGGAACAAGAAAGGAAGCTAACTTCGGCCCGCCAAAGCTTATATACCCTTGCAGATTATTCCTGATAAATTGCAAATTACAAAAATTTTCAATTTCGATATGTTAAAAACAAATTATTATTATTCTGACATTAATTTTTCCATTCTTCGTATGGCAGAATTTTTTTTTCAAAATTTTGAAATATTAAAAAAAATTATATCTTAGAGTTCGAGAAAATACAATACAAATCAACGAAGTTAGAATTTTGGTTCCTGTTAATTTCCTATTAATTTTCCGATCGTTCCTATGGCAGCTATATAATTCAACATTATTAAAAGGTTATGTGTCAAAAAACACAGAAGCTGTAATTAAAATAAAACCAAAATTCCTATCCTTTGTATGGAGTTATATGATAATTTGTCCGATCCAGCTGGTTCTGCAAAAGAATGAAGACTTTTGGGAAAGTTTCAGCCCATTAGCTTCAAAACTGAAAGACTAGTTAGCGTAGAAACGATACGGACAGACGGACGGACAAACGGACATGGCTAATTACCTAATAATCTAATGATGCTGATCAAGAATATATATACTTATATAGGGTCGGAAACGTCTCCTTCATTACCTCTTCTGCAAGGATATAAACATCCATAGTTAGTTGTCCAGGAAGAATTTCATGAGTTCGATTGTAGAAGACCGTCTTACATTTTAAAAATTAAGATAAAATAAGAATTAAGATTTTTAGGACAAGATTATAGGACAAAGATTATTAGTTGGCAACACTTGTTAATATGTCTGCACTTATTAACTCCTATTTAACTTTGATCTTTGCAGAGTATCCACCGCAGTGTCCCTGCCCAATGCCTCAATCGTGTCCAAAAAACGTCCATACTGGGCCTCATATTGGTAGCAACATAATCAGCAACATCGACCAGAGCGGCAGCAAGAACAGCAGCAGCAGCAGCAGCAGCTGCAGCAGCAGCAATATGTTGCTGAGTGCCACGAGCAACAGCAATAGCAGCACCTTGACTGCCTGCAGCAACGCTACGACAACAACTACAGCGTCAGCGTTGACTACCAGTAGAGGCCCAGTGAAAAATGTGACCCCCAACAATAGCGACAGTGGCAGCAACATCAGCAGCAGTTGCAACACCAATAGCAACACCACCACCACCACGAACAGCAGCAGCAGCCAGACAACCAGTGAGACGACCTCACGGGCAACGGCAGCAACAAACACAACAAATACAGCGGCAACCACCGCCACCACGGGCACCCAGTGCCAGATGCTCGTGAAGACGGAGCTCAAGGGCGAGAACGCCAATCCTCAGGTGACCAAGATGCAGTACGAGGCCCATGTAATGCCGCCGCCCACTCCGCCGGAGAGCTACTGTGCCAGCGACGAGAAGCTGCTCGACGATCAGGAGCAGGAGGCCGAGCTGGAGCTGCGGTTGCGTCTGGGCCTGCGCATGGAGAAGAGTCACGGTGGCCAGCAGCTCATCGAGGCGTACGATCTCACCTGCAGCACCCCGCCCCCAGTGACCGCCCCCCAGGCGGCGGCCGCCGTGCCGCGCAAGGCGAGGATCGGCAAGAGCATGGCCAGGGAGATGGTCTATGCCGCCCAGCAGCAGCAGCAGCAGAAGCTGCCGAAAGAAGGAGCTTCGGCCAAAATGGAAGCGGAACCAGAGATGCCTTTCGTACTTAAAGCGGAAATCAAAGCAGAGACCAAAATCAAAATCGAGCACGACGGTGAGGCGCAGGCCAGCACACATATCAGCGATTTGCCGGATCTGAAGCCCACCATCAAAACGGAGCCAGAGCAGGAACAGGAGCCCGATGCGAATGCGCATGCGGAGGTGGCACTTGTGCCAGCTGTGGCCAAAACGGAACCGGAGCCAGAGCAACAGGAACAGGAACAGCCGACGCCCGGCGGCAGCAAGCAGCGCATCAACCTGCTGGCCTCCTCCGGTGGCAACAAGAAGACCAAGACGAATCACAGCTACAAGAGCCTGATCAAGCAGGCGGAGCCCAAGAATTACCTGTGCCCCGGTCGCCGGTTTATCCGTCGACACGGGCGTGCTCCGGCCAAATATGCCAAGCGGCGTCAAATGATCCTCACGCAGCGACAGCAGCAACGTATGCGTCTGCAGCGCCGCGAACAGCAGCAGCAACGGCGCCAGCAACGCGAGGCGGCAGCAGCAGCAGCAGCAACGGCGGCGACGGCCGAAGGGGCGTCCTCCTCTTCGGGAGCACCTGCAACGGAGCCAGGAGCAGAAACAGTCGGCGTTAAGGAGCAGGGAGCAAGCATGACGCAAGGCAATAGCTCGGCCACGCCCACCGCCTCGCCAAAGAGGGCGCGGCCACGGAAGCAGGAGATTGCCGCACTGCATCTGCTCGAAGGCCTGGACACGACACTCAGTCGTGGTTACTTTAGTGACCCGGAGCTGAATCACAGCAGTCGCAAGCAGGCGCCGACGCCAGTGGGCGGACTCTATGCCGCTTCCTCGCCGCTTGCCCCAGCGACGGACCACAGGGGCAAGCAGCCCTCGGCCGAGAAGCGCTCCAAGTCGGAGACCAAGAAGCCACCGGCGGGAGCGAACTCGGAGGCAGGCCTGCCATGTAAAAAGCCCCGCAAACAGACGGCTGCCAAAGCCAAGGGCAAGAGCAAGAAGTCATCGGGAGCAGCAGCAGCAGCGGCGGCTGCAGTGACAGTTGCATCCTCCACCACCGAAATGCAGACAGCAGCGTTGCCATCAGCTTCCACGGGATCTAACCAGGAGACGAACAACAACGAGTATCAGACGGCAGATCTGCAGGCTCAGAAGTTCCGTGAGTCACCGGCTGACACAGAGGCAACCTCAACCGGCCAGCAGCAACATTCCGATGAGCAACACCAGTTCCTGGTGCCCAATCAACCGGCGGTGGGAGCGACTGCCGTTGCCCCAACAGCCACTCCGACTCCCAGCCGTCAGGGCCAGACGACGCACACGAAGCGGGCCAGATCGCGGTGCAAGTTCGGCAATCGCAAGCGCCAACGTCAGCGACCCGGAGGTGTGAGCTACGAGCTGGACGTGACCCAGCCGCCGGCTACTAAGGCCAATGTGGTGCCCAAGTGGAACAATGGATGGATGTGGGCGGGCACGGCCTTCCAGGGTGCCGTCTTTCTCAATGTGAGTGGGCAATATCCAGTGATATCCATATACTTAAATACATTTTCTTCTGTACTCTGTAGAGCGATGATCCGCTTGTGCTGCGCACCTGCTACCCGGCCATGCGGCACGTGGAGGGCGACATCATTCGCATCAGGGACTGTGTGCTACTCAAGGCCAACGAGGACAACGAGCTGCCCTACGTGGCCAAGGTGGCGCATCTCTGGCAGAATCCCGAAGATGGTAAGAGTAGCCTATAAGGACTCTCAGTTGACTGTAAACTAAATTCTCCTAAACGTACCCACAGGCGAGATGATGATGTCGCTGCTGTGGTATTATCGACCCGAGCACACCGATCAGGGACGGCAGCGCAACGATTGTCCCGACGAGGTCTACGCCTCCCGGCACCGCGATCACAACTCGGTGGCCTGCGTCGAGGACAAGTGCTATGTGCTCACCTTCAGCGAGTATTGCAGGTGAGTCGAAGGAATGGCGTCGCTTTACGGTATTTTTAGTGACATTTCCATGTATTTTCCAGGTATCGTCGCCGCCTGCGTGCCGCCGAGGAGGATGTGGAGGACGTGAGCATTGTGCCACGTCGACCGAGCAGTGCCATCGCCACCGGGTTCCCAGTGCGTACGGTGCCGGAGCACACCAACCCGGAGCTGGTGATGTTCTGCCGCCGAGCCTACGAGTTCCGGACGCGACGACTGCTCAAGCTGCCCCAGAAGAACGGGCTCGTGTGCAGCTCCAGCTAGCGCAAGGCGTGAGCCGTCGGCGATCGAGCTCCCAGTGGGATAGTTGAACCAATGGGATAGTTGAACTGTGGAGTGTAGGAACATTAGCTTAAATTCAGATTGCAGTGGGTTGCAATTGGAGGAGCGAGGGGAGATGAGGAGAAGGCCCTGGCAGAGGATAAGGGGAGCATAGGAAGAAAGTTATATTGTTTTGATCAGTCTACAGTATTGTTAAAGATATTTTTTGTCTTTGTTGTTGAGAGATATCTGTAAGGAAGGCAAGAAGGACAGGAGGAAAGAAGGAAGGGCGCGGGCATTCGTTGTTCCTAACCAAATTTCGATTGCTCTCGTTGCGCCCCTCGTTCGATGTTTCCTGACCCAAGCACACACATACACTACCTCTGTCGGGGCATTTTAGGAGATACACACTGCTACACACAGATGACACACACCAGAACCAGACCAAAATGTAGGCGAAGGCTTTTCACTTGGATGTGAAAATTTTGAGAGATGCGAGGAATGAAAGGAGAATGTGGGGAAGCTAGAAGAACTGCTAGGAGAAAGCATTAAATATATTTAACATTGTATTACATAATTTATTTATTCTGACTATACCAACCCACACACACACACACACATGGATATTTTTGTTATTAAGTTGTATGTATTTATTATCATTAATATCGAGTTAGTCAACATTCTGTGTACAGTTTTCCGCTCGCTTTTGCTTTTGTCGCTCGAGAAATTCTTGGAACCCGTAACGAATAGTTTCTCATGTAGACTGTTACTCAGTAGTCCTTTGAAGCAACAATGACCCTTGCTAAATAGTAATTGTGGGTGCCACCGAAACTCGTCCGAGCATTTTCTAAAACTAGTACTTAGCTTGGTGCGATTAAAAAAACATATTTAAATTAGAATTATCTCGGATAGCCATCGACATAAAACATTAGGTACAAACCTACTCTGAATCGCCAAACTATGTCTACCGACTTTAAATTCTAATGATTTCCGATACACTTTTAAAAATAAGAGATTTTTAAAAATTCCGATTTTTATCTCCAGGGAAAGGGATATAATTAACAGCAGCCAACAATTTATTTACGAGGATATCTTGAGCTATGGGTTTCTCTGCTCCTTTCATATATACTCAAAATTAAAGAAAATCCCATCCCATTTAGTCTATAAACTCAGATATATGTAAAACCATGCTGAACCTATCGATGCTCAGGCAAAAACTTTGCGCACAGACAGACACCAACTTAACTATTTAACACTTCGAAATGAGATTTCTCGCTCCAGAGGCGGAAAACTGGAAGACTTGACATCGATTTTTGCTAGGCGCTGTTGGTATATTTTTTTAGTTGTTGTTAGTTTTTGTAAGCGAAGGAAAAAACATTTTGTACTCTTAATTTGACACTTATTTTTTTTTGTTTTCGTTTTATTTTGGAAATTTGATTTCAGAGTTACGATTTTCTGTTTACTTTATATTATTCAACTGCAAACAGTTAAAACGAATCTTTAGGGAAAGAGGAACAGAAACAACAACAAGTCACATTACATTATATTATATAATATATATATTATATATATACGTAGTTCTATATATAAACAAATATCCTTATCAATATAAATATATTTTTTTTGTAATCTTAATTTAATTTAGTTGTAGCGTTTTTAATTACTAAGTTGATATTGCTAATAGTTTGTTTTATACCAAATACACAAAAAAAGAACACTAAGCGATTCTAAGAAACCTATTTATGCACACCCAAACACACATACATACATCTATGCACAAGTGTATAGTTATATATATATGAATTACATGTATTATTTTTTTAAACCAATTACCTGTTTCTTTCTTATTTTTTAATGTGACTTGAGGACGGGCAGAGTTATTTTTGGGGCCTACTTTCGGGCTGGAAAGATATTCCATTCCAGATATCCCGGATGCGTGGGCGTGGGCGGTTAGGTGTAGGCTAGTAGGTGTGGCAATGTGTAGAGCTATGGATAAAGCAACGTAGGACAAGAGATGCTGTCGACGCTTTGGAATAGAATGTGCAAAAGATAGAAATCGTATATAAATACACACATATATAGGGAGCATAGCCAGACATATGATACAAGTATACAAGAAACAGGAAATCACAATACAGAGACACACGCACACACACACACAAACACAAGGATAATACGATCCATTAATACTTATGTATACCTAGTGAAGCAGGACGATGAAAGAATTCAATTAGTGAAAAATCAACAAGCAACCACAAATTGTAGCCTAAATTACCAAAACGAACAAACAAACAATATATTTGTATGCCATATATATGATATATATATATACACAATACATATACATTTACATACACATATACATATACATAATATATAGAGATATCTATATATATACTGGAGCCTTGTTCCTGCTGGGCCAATACAAGGAAGGACTCATATATATTTCTATAGGCAAATTGAAGGAACCACAGGAAGCAACCACAACCGAAACCGAAAGCAATTCAAACCAGTTTGTATTATAGATGGGGAGACGTCAAGAAAATGTTTTGGCGTTCTTCACAGCAGAGTACAGTCAACCCACACTAACGGAAACACACGAACACACACACACACTAATGCCTCTGGATACAGGTTAAATGATTAACATGTTTTTTCGCTGGTTTCTGTTGGTTTAATGAAAAACAAATGTGGATCCCCTATTGTATTTTGTAGAGAAATCTAAAACCAAAAGAAAAAAAACAAAAGAAAACAAAAATCGTTTGAAAATCATTTCATTCCAATCTTGTCGAAGTCCTTCGACTTGATAATTTCCATATAGTTGTTAGTTATACATACTGTACTGTCTGTAAGCCTACAGTCTGATCTTTTTCTTCAATGTTTGCTTTAAGAAATACATTTTGAATAAAACTGTAACGTAAAACTGAAAATCCACAACACAACAAATGAAAAATGAAACTTAACCAGAGCAAGAACAAAATAAGTAAGAAAAAAACCAGGAAGAACAAGAACAAAACAAGATCAATAAAACAAATCCAATATAATTATTGTTTATTACTAGACTAATAAATGTATTTTTTGGCAGATTACACCGAGTCATTGTCAATTAGTTTGGGTTTTTTTATAGCCGTCCTTCGGGGATTTATTACCTGACTGAGGTATTGCCCTAGTGTTACCTTCGATTGAGACTAACCAAATCAAGTTCACACGCCTCGGTAATAAAGGCAAGTAGGCAAGTGCTGATGATTGTAGTTGGCTACTGAATGAAACGTGCATGCATATTATCGATATTTTCGATATTTTGACAAAATTGATTCAATGATATCGTTTTAAGTGAAAAGAGCTTGAAAATTATCGATATTTTCGATATTTTGACAACATTGATTCAATGATTCAATGATTTAAGTGAATAGAGCTTGAAAATGATCGATATTTTCGATATTTTGAAAACATGGATTCAAAAATATCGTTTTAAGTGAATAGAACTTAAAAATTATAGATATTTTCGATATTTTGACAACATTGATTCAATAATATCGTTTTAAAAGGAAAACACAAATTAAATATCGAGAAATAGCAAACTAAAGCTTTTTCGCTTATTTTTGCGTGTTGCCATAATTGTATCCAACTTTATTTATTTAACTACATAGTTTTGAGAGATTTCCTTCTTTTTAAGATCAGAGTAATACAAATAAAAGTACCTAACATTATTTTTTTTTTAAATTTATTTTTTTAATCGAAGAACTTGTTAGGTTTAATTGTACAGATGATGGTTACTTATGGTGGGTTAACCACAGTAAACGATTCACCGCTTATGTACATATGTCTAGGGTATTCCCTTCCCAAATTCCCGACACATCACGCCCACATTAAAGTGACGGGTATGATAATCATCGCCAGCACGTAGGACTGAGAACTGAAATCAAAAGTGATCACACTTTGACATTGAAATACAAAGTCTTTTGGTTGGGCAATTAAGTTAATCGTCGGGTAAATTGTTCCCTCGGATGTGCATAGAAGAAAGTCAGATCTACTTATGTATGAATGTTTGTATTTGTGTCTGTGCTAATTAGTGGCTACATGTGCATGTCTCAATTATCCGCTCGCATTTACATGCCAACATATGTATTTCGAGCAGTTTATCTGGTATCTTTCGGGTGCCTATGAGATCATGGGGACCTGTGATGTGACTCAGTTAAATTGGGTCCAAAAGCTTTATCAACAGGTGTCATACTTGTTTATCGTCTTTGTTTTCGTTACGTTTCGTTTCGATTTCGTTTCTTGTGTGCTTTTGCCTGCCGAATGCCTTCCGGTGGAAGGGGGAGGGTAATTACATGGGCGTTGCTCGCCTAAATATATCAATTGTGTGGGCGTGCCCCTGCCCCCAAGAAGATGACGTACTCCTCGATCTGCTAATTCAACTTGTTTATTGTTAGTCACTAAAACTGCGCAGCTGCGTGCGAAACAATAATTTGTGTATTTCACGAGCTCAGATGCACACAAATTTCATGTACATATACTTATGTACATATATGCTGGTAATACTTCCAGAAGGTCTTTTGGTATTAGTCTACGTTTTCCAGTTTGTATCTACTTGGGCATTCCAATTTTGCATTTTTGGTACAGCAAATTTACATTGTTACCTGAAAAACAAGATTTTATGCGAGATACAAACATTTGAAAAAATAATCATACATCTCACCTCATATTTTCCATGCTTTATCGTAAAAATCGAATATTTCCTTTGGTGAATCAATTATTTTGACGATATGATACTCTCCGTTACGCTTGCGGATTAGTCCCCTATCCATAAAATAGTCAATGATTTCATCCACTTTATTTACTAGGTTTATGACTCTAGTTCCGGTGGCCGTGCTTACATTACACAGGATCACTTCCTTGGAGGCGGAACCACCCATGGCATCGATGGAATCTATCACAAGTCGCGCTAGCTTCCTATCACTTGACTCCATCTTTCTAGTTATAATAAAAAAAACTACGTACAATTTTGGAAAAAAAACTATTTTAAAATGAGACGTCCAAACACGACCAAAGTGGGGTACAAAATAGTGAAGTTTCATTTTAGTTGTCAAAGGCCACTTGGAATATGGGAAAAACTAAAAAGATATTTACAGGTTTTCTTTATTTGATTTTTATACCCATTACTCGTAGAGTAAAAGGGTATATTGTATTCGTGCAAAAGTATGTAACAGCTAGAAGGAAGCGTTTCCGACCCCATAAAGTATATATATTCTTGATCAGGATCACTAGCCGAGTCGATCTAGCCATGTCCGTCTGTCCGTCTGTCCGTCTGTCCGTCTGTCCGTCTGTCTGTCTGTATGAACGCAGTGATCTCGGAAACTACAAAAGCTAGAAAGTTGGGATTACCAACACATATTCTTGGGCTTCCTACGCAGCGCAAGTTTATTTCAGCCGGGCGCCACGCCCCCTCTAACGCCCACAATCACCCATAATCGCCCACAAACTATACTAAAATGTGTCTGGCGCCCACATTTTCAAAGATTTTGGATAAGTATAAATGCAATTCTGTTGTGTTTAGTTATACCTATCGAAATGTAGAAGAAATTTATTAAATCGGACCATTCTTTAAAAAGTTATTGCTGATCAAAGTTCATATCTCCATCGCACTCCCTTTAGCAGAGTGACGGGTGTTAGATAGTCGGGACAACAACCCGACTATAGCGTTCTCTCTTGTTTTGGATTTAGCTATACATCCAAAAAAAAAATCGATATGAAACGTAGATCGATTTTACATTATGTAATTTCAATTTTAACTTGCCCTGAAAATTCATATGCTCGAAATGAGTATTTCATGTTAAAACAATATGCGTATTCCCATAACCAGAAATTTACATGCGCATATCGATTTTACGGCAACGTGCGTTTTTTCTGTGTGTAGTTAAAAATGATAATCTAAAAAAAAGTTTAGAACATACTTCCAAAGTTTAAGTCCGATCAGATTAAGAGATATGGCCAAGAGGCATTTTCGTATTTGAGTATCAGAAGTAAATGTTATTAAAAAACATAAACAAATCAGTGAAGCCAAAAATCACAAAGAACAGGTTTTCGAAGCGTCAGCAAATATATACCTATACATTAAAAATGCTTTTTGCTCAACACTTTAAAGATGTAAACAATTTTGTGCAAGCTTTGGTTTTTAGCTATAATTGCTGCATTTAATGTGGTGAGAATTGAATATGAAAAGCATTGTTTTGATCTTAGGTTTTTGTATTTAATGAGAAATTTACATAATAAAAAAAGTAACATAAATTAAGCTTACAAACTAGGTAAAAAAAAACCGATTAACCGCCACCGCATCAGAGTCTCATGGTGGCCAGTGTAAATCCCAGTGCCACTAGGGTCAAGGTCGCGCCCACTGAGGTGGTAATGCCCTCCGCCGCGCTCTGATAGCCGTAGGAGCCCGGATAGTTGGGATCCGGCCGTCCGCCCACATAGCCCGGCTGTCCCGGCTGTCCGGCCTGATTGCCATAGGAGAAGGGGCGACCGTGCTCATCTGTGCCGCTTACGTAGTAGCCACCATTGCCACCCGCACCGCCGTAGGAGCCACGCGAATCGATGCCGGCATACCCGTAGCTGTACTGCGGATCCTGGCCACTCAGGCTGCCCGGCGGATGCATTCCACCGGGCGACTGGGCGTTCGAATAGACGCCCACGCCAGCCGCATTCCCGTTGTTCCAGTGCACCGTTCCGGCCTGAGCGTCCACTGGAAGAAAAATATTTAATAAATTAGTATATTTGTAGGAAAAAGAAATTCACCATTGGAATACATACAAATTTTTGATACACTCAAAACATTTTTCGCCCTGAATTTTAGAAATTTTCTTCACTGGCGATTTTTTTCTTAAAATAAAACAAATTTTCTACAGGTAAACAAAATGTTCTTCAAATTAATCAAAATGTACTAAATACAGAAAAATTTTCTTGAAATATAGAAAAAAATCGCCAGTGAAGCAAATTTTTAAAATTCAAAGTATATGTAGTCACATAACCATAAAAAAGTATACATTGTTTTTGCTTTACACCCAGAAAAAAAAGAGACCGAATTTCTTACATTATTACCGTTTTGTTCCTTCTTTTTTTTAAGACCATTTTCTTATATTGATACCATACCGTATAGAACAATTTTTTCCCTGAGTGTAGTTACTGTTTTATAGTATAACTACTAAAACAATGTGAGAGTAACTATTTGATGGGTAAAATTGAAAATACTATGGTTGAGGCAGATTTACTACATTTAAAGTAAATGTTATCAGTCGACTTTTTTGTGTATTCCAAATCATTTGGAAAGAACCATGACCAACAATTTCGTCAAAAAACTAATCGCTCTTCTGCTATCAACGAATCCCACATACATTGGAAATTTAACATACAAATATTACTTAGAAAATTCAAATTTTTTGGTTTCTCAGCAGTAACATTTAAGTACCCGCACAATTGGGTCATGTGAATCCACGTTCATTCATTAAATAAACAAAAACTTGTAACTTAAAAAAAATATCAATGCAATATTGCTTTATTGGAGACCGTTTTGATTATTCGTATCGTAATTAAGGGTGATATTCCAGTGTATTGTGATATTTTGTGTTTACTCGGAACTCGCAGAGCACTAGAATCGTACTTAAGTGTGAGTTCTAATCTTTCCATTCGAATTTTCACTATTTTGCAAACAATTTCCTTAGACTCACCCGCACTAAATTTGAAAAGTGCCAGGCAGATCACAATGCTTCCGCTCAAGATGCGATTGAAATTCGACATGTTTACCGAATGCGCGCTAAACTCCAACTAAACCGCTAACAAAGTGCCGGCTACGGTTTTAAACTCGATTCCCAAGCCCAGCTCTCATGCATCAACAACAATCGCAATTTGCTGTTGTCTGAGTCATTTGTTTTTTGGTTTGTTGGTGTTTATCCACTCAATTTGAAGGGAATTGTAGTTATAGCTGATCGACGCACTGGAGATGGAAACATTTGCATAAGAAATCTTTGGTAATCAGTCTATGCGATATTAAACGAATTGCATATAAATCTCGTCATAGTTCTGCTAAAAAAACATTGTATTATATAGGTGTTTAAAAATAGTAATACTTTTTATACCGTTTCGAGGGTATTATAAATTCAGTCATAAGTTTGCAACGCAGTGAAGTGTTTCCGACCCTATAAAGTATATATATTCTTGATCAGCACCATTAGCCGAGTCCGTCTAGCCATGTCCAAAAGTCTTCTTTCTATTGCATGTAGTACATATACCGGAACGATCGGACCACTATATCTTATGGCTCCCATAGAAATAATCAAAAAAATAATAGAAAAAACAATAGAAACTTTGTAGAAGGTAGGCGCTTTGGTTTTTGACAATTTAAAATCAAAATTTTAAATAGGCATACCTGCAGGGGTATATAAACTTCGGCTGGCCGAAGTTAACTTCCTTTCTTGTTTCGATTATTTTGAGACCGAAACAGTAAACGAAAAAATGATCAACTGTTATTTACTTTTATTTAAATTTTTGGTTTTTTTAATGTTCAGAAAATAATTTTTTTTTAATTTTATAATTTTACATAAACAATTTTGAAAAAAATTTCTAATTAAATAAAACGTTTTCTTCATTCAGCGGATTAAAAAGAAAGCCGAAATCCGGACCAGAGCTTGTTTCGCTATCTGTTTCTTCTTCGAGTTGATCGTTATAAATTTGCTGATATAGTTCAGTACGACTATTTAGACCCGTTTGCACTCTAAATTCTTGCTTTTCCTGATAACTCATCTTGCGCCAAATGGAGGCTCCCTCCACTGCTAATGTTCCTGGATTTAATTTTTTGAATTCGCGAAGGAAATTATTGTATGCAGTATTGGGTCGGCGTCTTAGTGAAGAAGTGATCCCCGCTCCAAATTCTTCTAGCTTTCCCTGAATACTGAATTCGAGAATTAACTGTTTCAGGTTGTTGCGATTTCCCAGTGGATCACCTCCCTTTTTGAAAGAATTTGTCGGTGCCACCGACACGCGAACCTTAGCATTGAGCCGCTTGACAGGCTTACGCACTCCTTTGGTCGATTTATCCTGCATTTCAAGCTTTGGGTTTCTCATTGCAACGAAGAAGTAGGGTGCTGTGCAGGTCCCGCGAATCGATCTAGATAAGTGTACGACTCTTTTTGCTTTGCAATATCTCAAATTAAAGAAAACAAATATTTACCTTGAATTACAATGTGTGTCTGGGGTTTGTTACTGAACGATCTGAATAGCTGAATGAATAAACTAGACAAAAGTAAAGGCCAGGGTAACTGGGTCTTTCACCTGAATACACATCCAAAATACACCAAGACTCCTAGATCAAATAAAAAGGCAAAACAATTTTTTCAAAGATGTTTTAAAGAACAAAATCACGAATTTTCGAAAAAAAAACAAACCCTTTTTTTGGCCGAAACAATCTAAATATTGATCCAAATATGGGTTGTCATACCTTTCTGAACTCGTTATTAAATTTCCAATCGATTGCCATTTAAATCTGGAAATTCTAATTTTTTTCCATTTTTCGTAAAAATTGTGATGCACCCCTTAAAAAAAATATGAAAATTGGCCAAAATTTTATTTTTTCAAAATCACACGGAAAGTGTCATGGATTTATTTATTATTTCGTTATCTGTTCAAAACAGTATATATTTTTGGCGTAAGACCATTTTTGGCCAAGTTACAGCAAAAAAACGAAAAGCAAAATTCATACTTTTGCCAAAAACCCAAATCTCATTTTCCCCAAAAAAAATAAGTCGTTTTTTGACCGAAACAATGGAAGTATTGATCCAAATTTGGTTTGTCATACCTTTTCGAACTCGTTATTAAATTTCCTATCGATTGGCATTTAAACCCAGACATTTTAATTTTTTTCAATTTTTCGTAAAAAAATTGTGATGCAACCCCTTAAAAAAATGTGAAAATTAGCCAAAATTTTATTTTTCTAAAATCCCTCGGAAAGTGTCATGGATTTATTTATTATTTTGTTATCTGTTCAAAACAGTATGCATTTTTGCTGTAAGACCATTTTTGGCCAAGTTAGAGCAAAAAGACGAAAAGAAAAAATTCCAATTTTTACCAAAAACACACACCCCGAATTTTCCCCGCAAAGATAATTTGTTTTTTTGGCTGAAACAATGGAAGTATTGATCCAAATTTGGATTGTCATACCTTTCTGAACTCGTATTTAAATTTCCTATCGATTGGCATTCAAACCCAGACATTTTAATTTTTTTCAATTTTTCGTAAAAAATTGTGATGCAACCCCTTTAAAAAAATGCGAAAATTGGCCAAAATTTTATTTTTCCAAAATCCCTTGGAAAGTGTCATGGATTTATTTATTATTTCGTTATTTCGAATTTTCCGCGCAAAAATAATTCGTTTTTTGGCTGAAACAATGGAAGTATTGGTCCAAATTTGGATTGTCATGCCTTTTTGAACTCGTTATTAAATTTCCTATCGATTGGCATTTAAACCTGGAAATTTTAATTTTTTTCCATTTTTTGTAAAAAATTGTGATGGAACCCCGAATTTTGTACGCAAAATGAATTAGTTTTTAATTTAACAGAAATAATCTGTAAGGGTATATAAGCTTCGGCTTGCTGAAGTTAGTTTCCTTTCTTGTTTACTTATAAAAAGTTAAAAAAAAATATATTAAATGAAAATAATAATGAGGTAGTCTTTATATATTTATTTTTTTAAAGCCCCTTTGGGTATAAAGTGGGTATCACAAAGCTGGAACAATCGAATCGCTTTTCATTTACTTCTGGCTATCTAAGATTCGTCTCCCTCCAATCACAAAAGTCACGTAAATCGGAGAATTCAGTTACTCTTTAAATTCAGAACACGCAATATAATGCGTTACGATGTGTGAATCTCATGATGTTTTTTATTTTTTTTTTGTGTACTTTTTTTTCTGCTGTATAGAACACGATAATTAGTTGGGTCATTAAAGATATGCACGACACGGGCCAGGGTCATCGGGGGTTATGTTGGTTTGGGGCATCTCCTCGGGAATACAGGGTCAGTCTGCTTTGATGATCGCCCGAATTGCATTCGACTTCGTTGATACATGCTCGTCTTTTACATATTTACATATTTTGTTGTCTATCCGTTTCACACCTTTCAGGTGAGCGGAGGGGGCGTTTTACAGGCAGCCAAACAATGCAGGCACGTTGTTGCTGCCGTTTGGCGGGCTGATAGAAAACGAAAAGCCCCCGAACACAATTGCTGGGCCAGTGCAAATTATTTGCTTTCTCGCTTGTGACGTAAAGCAAATTTAGGTCGGGCGATATGGTAATACATACTATGGTAGGTAATGTGTACACATATGTATATACGTTTATTTTTTGGTCTGGAGTAGAAAAGATAGTGAAATTGAATGGTGACTCTTGCCTGTCGACTGAAAAGTTCATTGAAGACTTTTTCTACCTATTGCTTGTAAAGAAAAAAATATATCTTGCCTTTTCGACATGTTAGTTTAAGCAAGTTTTACAATAATTAGATTTATATTAATTTTCAGAGGATTATCTTTGAAATATTTAACAATTACGAATTACGAATTTCGATATATTCGATACATTGCGAGAAAGCGATAAGTAATCAAGCTGTGATAGTCTGGCCACCCTGCGGCGTAGAGTGTTGCCACCATTCGGGAGGATCCTGCGCACTGGACCAAATCCTCCGGCCAAGGGTTCAAATCTCCCCCTGGCTGCGCTCTCTGCGCTCTCTGTTTGTGTGTGTTTTGCTCATTTACTACGTTTGTGTTATGGTTCTTCCTTTTCGGGGGAGTCCTAAACCACCCGACCCGCCGCCCAGCTGCGAGTGAAATTGGAGAGGAAAAGCTACATCCATAGTTCGAGTGCGATTACTGCCGCTGCTGGTGTCAGTGGCTCGTGTTGGCCTTGTTGGTTGGATACGAACCCATTGCCGTTTTCTGGCTCAGAGCGGTTTGTTTGCTCGCGAGCGGAATGCAGAAAAGCGAGTTTTAAATGAATTGCTGATCGGTTAAATGTAATACCCATCGGAGGGCCGCCAAAAAAGCAGCAGTCAAACAATTTTTGAGAAAGTGCACGCGAAATAAGGAGCGGAAAACCGTGGAAAAGGGTGGTGAAAAGCGAGCGTAGGGAGCTGGAAAAATTGCATTGCCTTCTTTCGGGCGCACAAAGAAAATGAGCGCAAAGGTAGGCCAAGAGCGAGCCTCTCTCCTTGTGTGTGTGTGTGTGAGTGTGTGTATAGGTGTGCGTGTGCCATATGAAATATTCTTTACCCCCCAATCAGTTCCCCTCACTATCCATCCGATTCCAAGTTGTAATTTCGTTTGCAATTGAATAAATGCATCCGAGCCACGCCTCCCTAAAGCCCCCCTATAGCCAAGAAACCCCCCCCCCCCACCCAACCATTCCCTGCGATTTTATGGCCCTTGGTATACAGAAATTGCAAGGGACTGCATCATAAATTAAGTAAGGTCCCCAACAAGTTTGATTCCCACCATATGGTATATGGTTTGTCGTATATGGTATACCATAAAGCCAAGATACTCGTGCGAAAATCGAGTAGGGAGATGGCATAACGGCGGATAATGGCGAATTGAGAGTACTCATGTTACCAGATTTCAACTCAATGCAATTCAAGTGAAATCCCATTGTGGTGATTCGGAAAGCAGAGAGTTCTCATCTGTTGCCTTGCAAAAAAAAAGAAGGGGTCATAAAAAGCATTTATTAACTCGGCGAATACCAAGAACCGACTATTGACTTTAAGCCATTATCCTGCTCGTTTTTACACCCTGTGATTTTATGGAAAAGAATAAGAATTTTTATAGCCATCTTCAAGATTTCAAAACGTTTGAGATATCCGCTGAACAGTATGCAATGCTTCCTATAGGAACTAAGTGACTATCCTATAAATATCTCTAGCAAGGGTGTCATATAATGTTGATTTACCCTTTACTTTCTCCTTTCTTCTTTACCAATACATTAGGCGGATTGATTGGTGAAAAAAGGAGTGTTCGCTGGGCAAAATGCCATTTAATGTCTGTTTACATTCAACAATCTGCTAAATGTCAGTGTGTGTGTGTGCAGTTTGTGTTTACATTTACGTAGACTCTACAAAAAATGAGTACCAAAGGGTTCAGACTATAAAATACCCTTTTTAGACTTAGATCATTCGATATGTGATCGTTTATCATGTTCGTAAATCAATGTCAAAAGCCGAGAGATACCAACCAATCAGTATCCATAAAAATAAAGTGCGATAATGGCGACTTTCCAACCTACGAATGTATGTACATATATTTTGGAATATTCAAAATATTCGGTATTCCTTATATGGCTACTAATATTGAAATGCACATAAACAATAACGAATGTTTGGATATTGCATGCCGTTAATTGAATACATATTCTTTGTTGTTTGGTATTGCCTCTCCTTTTCATTAAATATTCCCAATTCGGCTATATCTTTGTGCATATATGTATATACATATAGCCCGTAAAACACACACAGCCACACAGGCTAGTCAATTAATTTGTGTACAAAGCAAAACTATTCGATATAACGAGCCGGGCGGCCGTAGATATTTTCTAGATTGGGTTTTTCGGGTGTCGGGGGGCTGGGGATGGCGAAATTGGGGGCTTGCGAGAACTCGCGACGATGCGTCGTTCCTGTTTGGAAGCTCAGTGCCTTCCCAGCGGTCATGGGCTGAACACGAAATTTATCGCTGCCGCGTTCTGTTATCGTTCGTACCGCTCATCCCGCTGAAAAGCCGAAAACAAATACCGAGCACCGCACACCATTCCCATTCCTTTGCCGTTCAGGTTGCCAAAAATGTGGATCTCCGACTGCCGTTCGGTAGGTCCGCCTTTCAGCTAGTGATACCTATATATGTGCATTGTCCATCCATCGGAATCTATATCTATATCCACATATATATAGGGTGTTCAAGCCTAAACATATGCGATGGTTCTGTTTCATGGCGGCCATTAAATGCTGACAAGTGGTTGAAAATGGTTTGGTGGAGTTAACCCTTGTGTGGTTAGGATGTTTTGAGGATTTATTTTCAAACATTTCTAGAACGAATAATTAATTATTATTATGGTCAGTACAAACAAGTGGCCCTTACGACACCAAGCAAAGCTTGTTACGCGCGGAGCCCTAAACTGTTTTGGGCAAGTAAGCGGAATCGCGGACATGGAGAAAATACGATTTAACAATAGACAGTTTAAAATACATGCTTATAAAGAATTTATAAATTATTTGAAGACAGAAAATACATAAGTTTATTATAATTAGTAGCATTGGGGGTATCAAACAGTAAGACATGGCACAGTGAATTATAGTCGTCACACAGAACACGAAAAGGATCATGCAGGGCATAATTAGATCTACATATTGGCAGGGACAACGGACGAAAACGGCGAACTGTTCTACAGGGTACATTCCAGTTAAGTGAACTAAGAAGGAAAGGGGAGTCGACATCACCATTAATAAGTTTATGTAAGAACATAACTCCATGACACTTTCTACGATGGTAGAGGGTTGGTAAGTCGAGCAGGCGCAACCTCGCAAGATAAGAGGGCAGTCGACTACCTGTGTCCCAGTGTAATCCCCTCAGGGCAAATAAAAGGAATTGTTTTTGGACAGACTCTAACATATTTTGGTAACAGCTAATTTGAGGAGACCATATACAAGAGCAATATTCCATAGACGGACGAACAAGAGAAACATACAAAAGCTTTGTTGTGTACGGATCATCGAACTCCTTTGACCAACGTTTCATAAATGCAAGAAGACTTCTGGCTTTATTAGATATAGTAGATATATGGTCTTTAAAACTAAGTTTATGATCAAATAAAACGCCAAGATCCTGAACTGATAAAATTCGTTCAAGGGCGTTATTTCCAATAGAATAAGAAAACAGAGATGGATTACAACGATAAAAGGTCATAAAGTTACATTTAGAATAGTTTAAATTTAACATATTAATCATGCACCACGTATACAAACAGTCAAGATCTAATTGGAGGTCATTAAATGAGCTAGGCAAACACATGGACAAACATAGCTTGACATCATCAGCATACATTAATACGGTAGACGATTTTATAACATTAGGTAGATCATTAATCATTAAGCCAAAGAGTAAAGGACCCAGGTGGCTACCCTGTGGCACTCCAGAAGTAACATTAATTATTTTGGAAATTCTATTGTTAAAACAGACCATTTGAGTTCTATTAGAAAGGTAGGAAAGTATCCAGTCAAGTAGGTTTGGAGGAAACCCTAAACGGGACAATTTAAAAATAAGAAGTTTATGGTTCACAGAATCAAAAGCTTTAGAAAAATCAGTATAAATCACATCAGTTTGATGATGTGTCAGGAAGCCTCTAGTAATTAAAGATGTAAATTCTAATAGGTTTGTAGAAGTAGAGCGACGTCTAGTAAAGCCATGTTGACACGGAGAAATAATAGACCGGCAATGATGCTGCAACTGACAGGTAATAATTTTTTCGAAAAGTTTAGGAATTGCACTGAGTTTTGCAATACCACGATAATTTGAGATATCGGACTTGTTCCCTTTTTTAAACAATGGAACAATAAACGATTCCTTCCATATGGATGGAAATCTTCCTTGACTTAGCGACAAATTAAATATTAATGTTAAGGGAAAAGCTAGATAAGTCGAACAATTCCTCAGTATACAACTTGGTATTTTGTCAGGACCCGGTGAAAAAGAGAGCTTAAGAGTATCAAGACTCTGAAGAACATCAGATATATTAATCACTGGTTTGAAGATAGAGTTCAGATGAGGTAGTGGGTATGGATAATTATTATCAATAACACCATTGCATTCCGTATAAGTCGATTGAAAAAAATCAGCAAATAGGTTGGAAATCTCATCGTCATCAGATGCAATATTATTATTAAGAAAAAGAGAATGAGGGAAGCAATTAGATTTCCGCTTAGAATTGACAAAAGAATAAAAAAGTTTAGGATTACTTTTGAAATCACGCTTACAACGAGACAGGTAATTTTGATAACAGTCAGAATTGTGCTGGACAAATTCCGCCTTAGCAGAACTATATTTGGCCCAGTCCGTCAGCGAGCCAGAAATTTTGAACCGTTTAAAAAGTCTGTTTTTTTTATTTTTTAGATAGGATAGTTGACGAGTAAACCATGGAGAGCTATACGAATTCTTCAAGGAGGAAAGAGGGACATGTAAATCAAATAGACGATAAAGGACTTTATAAAAATACTCAACTGCATCATCAACAGGAAGTTCTACAAGATAGGACCAATTAATTGTCGATAAAGATTCAACTAGTTTGGCATAGTCAGTCTTTTTAAAACACAAACTAGGATGTACATTTATTGTAGTTCTGGGAGCATTAAAAAATCCATTTATACAGAGCTGAAGGGTAGGATGATGACAATCTTCAGGTAGAGATAGGGGCGGAATTCGACTAACTTCAACATCGATACCATCAAAGACGAAGATTAAGTCAAGGAGACGACCAATATGATTGGGAATCCAGTTAACTTGCTGCAAGGATAGTTCAACAAGACCATCAACAAAGTCATGTTGCATCCTAGTAATCATTGCCAATGAATCATTACTCTCCAACCAAGAAATATTGGGAAGATTAAAGTCACCGAGCACAATGAGTTGGTCAGTTTCAGCAAGCAACAAGGAGATAGACTGTATGGCGGACAGGTGCAATATATAAACGTTAAATTCGGAGTTAGGGGGTATATAGGAGCAAGTTAAAAAAATTTTATTTTTAGGGAAAGATAATTTTACACAAATAAATTCAATACCTGATGAACCAGAAATATTAATAAGCTCGGAAGTTAAATCGGATTTGACTCCAATAAGAACGCCTCCACCTCGACGGGTATGACGATCATTCCGATAAACAAAAAAGTTATTTGACAAAATCTCACTATCGTGTACAGATGGGTTAAGCCAGGTCTCAGTGAATACAATAACATTGGCTTCAAAAATTGAGCTGTTTTTATAAAGCGTTGAGAGTTTACTAAGAAGCCCCCGTACATTTTGATAGTGGATTATGAAATTTAGTTTTTTGAATTTGAAGCAGAGCTGGGCGCCGACAAGGAAGTGATGGGAAGCGAATTATTTTTTTTTATATATTCATGAACAATTATATTAGCAGGCCAAAAATTAGGGTCAAGAAGTTTGGAGAAGAGTTCATCCGGAACAAGAATTTTAAATGAAGAATAATCTCTTATTTGTTTAAAATTAAATTTAGTGATGTCAACACCTTTTTGATTGGGAAGGGAGAGTTTTGAGACAATATGATACATCACGTCGTTGACTGTGAGTGCTGCATTTAATCTTGACACAAAAATAGACTTCCTAGGTACCATGAGAGTGAGTGGTACCGGAGGAGAGGGAGCTGGGCTATTACTGTTCATCCTAGGGATCATGCTAGAAAGTGGAACAGGAGGAGGTATAAGGGTATTATCTAGGGGCAGAACGAGGTGCGGCTGGACCCCCGAAGTGGCAACAGCCGGCGACCGATTAGTAGGCCCTAAAGACTCAGGCGAAGCTACGTTCAGCGAGTCTGGCCGAGATTGCATTCTGACATCGGTCGTTGATGATTCGCTCCCATTGGGATCGTCCTCATCGCACGACATATAGCTTGCAGTAGGGCTGGGAAGAGAGAGGTTGCTCGAGAGATCTGGAACATGTAGAGAAATATTAGGCAGTGTAGGATTACGATTTATATTTAAAGATATTTGATTAAGAAGGATACGACCTTTAAAGTTTGAGTCGAAAACATTAAACCTACTTAATAAGTCCGTAAATCCAGCACGTAAGGCCTGGAACTCAAGCTCCATTTGCCTCATAAAAGATCTAATATCAATTTTGATATGTAGGCATGTAGGGCACGTCCAGTCCAGGTTGGCATTAGACCTAGTACGATCCGCAATTTGGGCCGCACTATGCCCAAAGTCAACACACTTAGCGTGCGCAATGTTCTCACATAACCAGCAATTAACAATCGGCTGACGAGAAGTGATTTTGCCAGTAAATAGGCAACCAGCAACACAGCAAGCAGACATTGTTACAAGTTAAAGTAAGATAAAAATGTAGAATGTAGAATGTAGAGAAATGTAAGCAGAAAGCTTTAGATGAGTGCCAACAAACAGCTGAGTGGCTATGAGGGCGCCGAGGAAAGAAAGAGCGCGATAAGAGGAAAGAAAGAGCGTGATAAGACCAAATCAGCAAAGAACCGTTAACTCGAAAATGAGAGCCGGTGACTGAAATTGGGAGATGAGCAGAACAAACAGTGCGAGAGAGCGCCAAAACGACAATGTAAATAAAAAACAACAACAATGCACAATGCACTCGCGTCGTTAACTATTTTTCAATATCTTTATAAAGACGATGGTTTTAACACAAATCACTAATTTGCATTCAAACGGCGGGCTCAACCGAGTTGAGAATGAAAACTTAGGGAATATAAAAAATCGAAAATTTCGACACTAAGCGAATAAATGTGGGAGCGAATGTAAAACACGTCCGTATACAACAGAGAGTGGAACAACTGATCTGTATTTTCATGCTTTCGTATAAAAAGATAGAGATTATTATTTTACAGGGTTTATTATTTTATGTTTTGTGAAAAACGGGTTTGAAATAAGCATTACTGAAAACTAAGAATTCTTAAAAAGAACCTTAAAAATAAATGATGTTTCATAAAAATCATTAATAATATAATACAGTTACGGTTGCCACTTTGCTGATACGGTTAATTTTAAAAGAAAATATATTTGTTTAGTATTATAATTTCATATAATTTACTATACTAACCGTATGGAATTGACTATCTCTATTTAGGCTTCTAAAATAAGTTTAAAAATGTAAGATTTTATTTACTTTTTGATTAACATTCATTTTAAATTCTTTTACTCAATATTATTTGAATAATTTGTTAGACTCTCATGATTATTTGTAAGTGATAACTATTTCATATGTAGATTTTTTCGAGCACTTAAAAAAATATGTATTTCGCCTAAATAGCTTAACAAAGCGCCAAATTCAGGATGATCTGTGAGCGTTGCTGCCGATGACACAAGGGTTAAGTGAAGCACTAAACTTGTGAATACGTAGAGCCCCAATGAAAATGGGGAGCCCGCGGGGATGTGAGAGAAAAAGCAGAAAAAATAAAGCACAAGGCGCTGAGTGAGCGCTAAAGAACTCACGATATCTACACAATCCGCAAGGGAAAAAAGCTTTGTCAGCGCCACTTTATGTACACACTATGTGTTCAAAGAAACACTGTGGCCCCTTATCAGATGCCCTACGGCAAACACGTGATATAAAAAGCCAAAAACAAAAATATAATAGGGCTGCCCGTTTTAGTTTCTTTAACTCAAGATTAGATACCCAGATAATCGCTAGTAAACAGATACATTGGATAAACATTAACCATTCAAATCTTATTCCAGATGACGCGATACAAGCAAACCGAATTCACGGAAGACGATTCGAGTTCAATCGGCGGCATTCAATTGAACGAGGCGACCGGCCACACTGGCATGCAGATACGCTACCACACAGCGCGGGTGAGTGACAGACTTTTTTTTAAGGAGAACCCTATATAACATGCTTACACAGAGAGAAAAAACATTCTGAAATCTCGATATATCATTCTAAAGTCGAGAATATTTTTTAAAGAATATTTTAGGCTTACAAATCATTAATAAAAAAAAAAAAAAAATATACAACATTAAATAATTCCTATACTTAAAAAAAAAAAAAAAATTTTTAATTTATTTAATATAGCTTGGAATATTTGTTATACTTACAAACGAAAAAATACGAAAAACCAATGTTGTCTTCTCCTTGAATTGACAAGTCCTCAAGCTTAAAGGACAAACCAAACTTTCTTAAATATCAAATATCATTTGGTTCTTTTTTCCTCAGTGTATAAGTTCTAACACCCCACATTTAAGCCCCACAATTGGCTAGATAAACAGATAGGCACTAAGCTCCATCTTCATCTCTGTGGCAATGACCCAAAAACGAGAGGCAAATGGGGCCAACGTGAACGTTTTTCTCATTTGCTTGAAGGTTACCATTTGACAGTGAAAAGTATGCTTTTATATGTGGGTGTACGCTGATGTGAGCTTTTCACTCAGCGATATTTACATGTGCACCCTACCAAATGACAGGGTAACCAAGACTTTGAGAAGCGGTTTGTAATGAACGAAAATATGTGCTTACATTTACATTTCTATACTATTGAAATGAAGTAAATATTTCATACATATTTCATATTGACCATTCTTTGTAGAGCGTATTTTATAGTCGATGTAGTTTCGCTATAAAAATTTATGTGAAAAAAGTATGTATACCCATATGTGCACAAGTTTGAACTCATTTGAACCGGCATCGTCTTGTTTTCGGATTGTTTACAAAACAATCACATTTATGTACGGGGAGGGAGCTTTGGCTTTTGTGCCGCCTTTGGAGGCCAGAATGATTGGTTGATAATGGATGGTTTTCATTGCACAGGCCACATGGAATTGGCGCTCGAGAAACAAGACGGAGAAATGGCTGCTCATCACCACCTTTGTGATGGCCATCACGATCTTCACTCTACTGATCGTCCTTTTCACCGACGGAGGCGGCAGCGGCGATGCGACCAAGCACGTCCTCCATGTTCAGCCGCACCAGAAAGGTATAGAATAAGGTCACTTTATAATCTGTGCTCATCATCCCTTTTTGGTTGCAGAGTGTCCTTCGGGAAATGAGCTTCCCTGCTTGAATAAGCACTGCATCTTTGCCTCCAGCGAGATCCTCAAGTCCATCGATGTGACCGTGGATCCCTGCGATGACTTTTACGGATATTCATGGTGAGTTCCTACAAAAATCAAATGTATTTTCCACAAGGATCAAGGATCGCTTGCAAATCCAGAAAAATTCATGACGGAAAAGAACCAAGATCAAATGTTCTCAATTTGAGTATTCGTTTTCTCAATTATTCAAGAAGAATTCTTCTTGAAATCAAGACGAAAGTACTCTCTACTTTGTTTTTCAAGACGAAAGTACTCTCAATTTTGATTTTCAAGACGAAAGTAGTCCAGCAATTTTGAGAGATTAAGTCGAGAAAACGGTTTTCACTAAAACTATGAATCCCATCCTCTCTCTCTCACAGTAATCAGTGGATCAAAAACAACCCCATTCCCGAGGGCAAGTCCACGTGGGGCACTTTCGGAAAGCTGGAGCAGATGAACCAGCTAATCATCCGCAATGTGCTGGAGAAGCCGGCGAAGAGTTTCAAGTCGGACGCGGAGCGAAAGGCCAAGGTCTACTATGAATCCTGCCTCGACGCGGATGAGCACATGGAGAAGCTGGGGGCCAAGCCCATGAACGATCTCCTGCTGCAAATCGGCGGATGGAATGTGACCAAGAGCGGCTACAACGTGGCCAACTGGACGATGGGACGCACCCTCAAGATTCTGCACAACAGGTGAATGGGATTATTGGGATTATTTTTGTACCTTGTTTTTACATTCTTTTTTTTACCTCTACAGATACAACTTCAACTGCCTGTTTGGCTGGGCGATTGGCGAGGACGACAAGAACTCCTCGCGCCACGTCATCCAGATCGATCAGGGCGGCCTGACGCTGCCCACCGCCGATTACTACAACAACAAGACGGACAATCACCGCAAAGTACTCAACGAGTACATCGAGTACATGACCAAGGTGTGCGTCCTGCTCGGCGCCAACGAATCGGATGCCCGGGCCCAGATGATCGGCGTCATTAACTTCGAGAAAAAGCTGGCCAACATAACCATTCCGCTGGAGGATCGCCGCAACGAGGAGGCCATGTACCATCCCATGCAGCTGCGCCAGCTGGCCAAACTGGCTCCGTTCCTCAACTGGACGGATCACTTTGATAATGCCATGCAGATGGTGGGTCGCCGGGTCACCGATGACGAGGTGGTAGTCGTCTACGCACCCGACTTCCTCAAGAACCTCTCGGACATCATCCTCAAGATGGAGCAGAGCGAAGAGGGAAAAATGTAAGTTTACTTGGGGGACACTGGAAAAAAACAGAGGCAGAAACACATACTATTAAATCGAAGTAGGATATTAAACAAGAGAGAATGGTATAGACTTTGCTAATTGAGTGCGAGGGAGATGGAGATGAGCAACTGCTAAAATGCGCGCCATCTAGCGGCTGTTTTTTTTTATTAGCTTAAAACTTTTTAATAAATGGTCCGATTTCAAAAATGTTCAATGGGTATTGATAAACAAAAGACTTTTTAAAAGACACTTTTACAATATCTTGAAATTGATATTGGGGCCACACAGTTTTTAGAGTCGTTAAGGGCGATTGTGGGCGTTAGAGGGGGCGTGGCACTGTGATGAAAGAAACTCGCGTTGCGCAGGAACCCCAGGAGTCTGCATGAAAAAACCCAACCTTATAGCTGTTATAGTTTTCGAGATATGAGCGTTCATACGGTCAGATTATTAAATTAAAAAATTTTTTTCGGTTAACAGAAGAAAATAGGATAGACATTAATGAGACTAAATTCAAGTAGGCAATTTCGAGCGATTACAACTAAGGACAAGAATTTGTAAGAGAAATATAAGTGATCACATCAGCAGTTCCTCATTTTGACTATTCAAGTACCAGTGTTTAATCCTCATTATCTGATCTTTGCAGCACCCTGAACAACTATCTCGTCTGGCAGGCGGTTCGCACCCTGACCAGTTGCTTGTCGAAACCCTTCCGGGATGCCTATAAGGGCGTGAGGAAGGCCCTAATGGGATCGGATGGCGGCGAGGAGATCTGGCGATACTGCGTCTCGGACACGAACAATGTGGTTGGCTTCGCCGTGGGCGCGATCTTTGTGCGCCAGGCCTTCCATGGGGAATCGAAGCCGGCGGCCGAGCAGATGATCGGCGAGATTCGCGAGGCCTTCAAGACGAACCTACAGAACCTGACCTGGGTGGACAAGCAGACGCGCGAGAAGGCCATCGAGAAGGCCAACGAAATCTCGGACATGATCGGCTTCCCCGACTACATCCTGGATCCCGTCGAGCTGGACAAGAAGTATGCGGAGCTGAATATCACGGCCAATGCTTATTTCGAGAACAACATCCAGGTGGCCATCTACAATCTGAAGAGCAACCTGAAGCGGCTCGACCAGCCGGTGAACAAGACCAATTGGGGCATGACCCCGCAGACGGTGAATGCCTACTACACGCCTACCAAGAACCAAATCGTCTTCCCCGCCGGCATCCTGCAGACGCCCTTCTTCGACATCAACAACCCCAAGAGCCTGAACTTCGGGGCCATGGGCGTGGTCATGGGTCACGAGCTCACCCACGCCTTCGACGATCAGGGGCGTGAGTACGATAAGTTCGGCAACATCAATCGCTGGTGGGACTCCAAGAGCATCGAGCGGTTCAACGAGAAGTCGGAGTGCATCGCCCGCCAGTACAGTGGATACAAGATGAACGGACGCAACCTCAACGGCAAGCAGACGCTGGGTGAGTAGAGTGGAACTCAGGGTTCGAGGTTGGGGGGGTAAAGTTCGTTCCACAAGGAACTTGTTTATCTCCAGATTACAACATATGTTGGGTAGAAAGTATATACATTCAACATTTGTTGAAATTAGATTTAATTGTTATTTTTATACCCGTTACGCGTATGAACGCTGAGATCTCAGAAACTACAAAAGCTAGAAAGCTGGGATTACCAACACATATTCTTGGGCTTCCTACGCAGCGCAAGTTTATTTTAGCCTAGCGCCACGCCCCCTCTAACGCCTATAATCGCCCACAATCGATACTAAAATGTGTCTGGCGCCCACATTTTTAAAGATTTCGGAGAAGAATAAATGCAATTTTGATGTTTTCAGTTATACCTATCGAAATGTAGAAGAAATTTTTCAAATCGGACCATTCGTTAAAACGTTATGCGCGATCAAAGTTTATATCTCCATCTCTCGCACTCCCTTTAGCTGAGTGACGGGTATCTGATAGTCGGGGCGTTCTATAGCATTCTCTCTTGTTTTTAAATAAATTTAATACATTTTTTTTTAATTTATATATAATTGGATAAGCAATCACAATGTGTATGGGTGATTAATTTTAAAACCATGTTACTAGTATATTAAACCGTAACCCAAAAATCATTCTTGGCATTGATAGTTGAGAATAGTTATTTACTTTATGAAATTCCTATTAAAAGTAAGGTTTTGTCCTGTTTTTTTTAATTCAAATTCGGAAATTAAACATTTTATCCTAGTAGTATTATATTAACCTTTCCTATTTCTTTGTTTTATCCAATCCAATTAGGCGAAAACATAGCTGACAATGGCGGACTGAAGGCGGCCTACCACGCCTACCAGCGAACCAAGAGTGACCGGGATGTGGATGTCCTGAAGCTGCCCGGCCTGAATCTCACCCACTCGCAGCTGTTCTTTGTGTCCTTTGCCCAGGTGAGTACGGTACTCTACTGTCTTGTGGACTTGGTTAACAGGAATCCAATATCCAATCGCTGGAACTGATCATTTTTGTATCCCACCAGGTCTGGTGTTCCAGCACTACGGATGAAACGAACCTGCTGCAGATGGAGAAGGATCCCCATTCGCCGTCGCAGTTCCGGGTGATCGGCACATTGTCGAACATGAAGGAGTTCGCCGAGGTCTTCCAGTGCAAACCCGGCAAGCGAATGAACCCCACCGAGAAGTGCGAGGTGTGGTAAAGGGAGCAGCTTAATCCCGATCTCAGAACGAGCCAAAGATATATAGTTAAAGATCAAGCCAAAGCCAAACAACCAAATGTGTACGAAGTGCGGATGATGGTTCGCTGACTGGGAGATATGGGTTCAAAGTTATGATCCTGTATCCCGGACTTTATTGTTTCACTTGTGCCCTTCTTTTTGTTTCTGTTTCGCATTTTGTATATTTTTTATGTTTGTCGAAAGACCGTCGGTCATTGTGCCTATGAAAATGATAGAAACTGACGATAAATTCACGTTCGTGCTCCACGGGGTCTGGAGTTGGGATATACATATGTGTAGGATCCTGGGGCAGGAGCAAGGGGACCTTTAACTACGTTTGAATGTGAACGCACGAGCTACCAACTATATGGGGTGGCTGATATTTATATATATATAGATATGATAACGATTACGATAAACGATAACTGTAACTTAGCTATTTGTAGAACTATCAATGTATATTGTATTATAATGATACAAAGTTCGCAGCTCTGTGCTCCGCTCTTTTTTAAATGTCCCCTCGAGAGTTCTAGAGGGAAATTTCAACCTCTTTTTCTCCAAATACGTTAACGTCGAAGTTCCTGGCTAAAGGATAGGAATTAAATGATGGACGGACTAGTGGGTGTGAAAGTGAACGAGATGGCGATATCGAGTGAGAGGCGAACAGTTTCTAAGCGTTTGGGTTGCCAAAGTGATTAGGTTTAGTATTCATATAAGTTGAGAATTAAAAATGATTTATAACGATTATTAAATGGGTTTCTTGATTGTTGATCTATCTCTAATTTATTTTCCCATGAGGCAGACAGGCAGAAAACTAAACACCAATTAATTAATAATTGCTCAAATAATGAGGTATATAGCCAACCAACTTGGACTCGTTTTCTTTTGTACGAAAGAAAAACATATCAGACTAAGATGATGTGAACGAAAGCCAATACCAACCACGTAAATCTATGGAATTTAACTAGGCACCAAATCGAAATCAATCGAATCCAAGATCTAGCATTAAGATTCAGAACTCTCCCAAGCCGAATCAGTCAGAGCACAAATCTCCATACTATGTAGACAATACGGCCAACAGGTTATTCGGTTATCCACCAACTCGACTCCCAAGGGCGTTTTCATTTCCTTTCGGTTGTTATCCATCTGTTGTATTTAGAAATAGACTACGGACATACGAAGAATGCATTTATCTTTCTGTTTTTTTGTGTGTACCTCCTGGAATCACATTATTCCAGATAATGGAAATAATGGTTTTGTTATTATATTTTACATGCATTTATAATTTATCCCAATCATTTCCTAGGGCGGGCGAGGGGGGTGTGGGTGGAAGGGGTGTACTATCAAAACCCCCCTGTATCCACGGCGATATCAAGCAGATGATTTTTGTATTCTATATATGTACTATATGATAGATGAAGAAATGATAACTATAATACAAATATTAAAATATTATTATTATACAAACTACATATACATTAACTGAATGTTTAAATGCAAATTATTTTTATTGTCTATTAATAAAGTGTATATGTATGTGCATGTATACAATTGCAAAAACAAAACAAAAAAAAACAATAAAGAACGCTATAGTCGATCATCCCGACTATGGGATACCCACTAATCATCGGCATTGTTATGAAATTTGTGGGGAGTCATAATCAATTGTACCCAATATAATCAGATTTGCCAAAATCTCTATAGTTTTACCATTTTTAAATGGGTACCACAGGGGGAAAGTTGTCGATAAGTAACTAAACAACTCAGGAGGTGAGCTACACAAACAAGGGAAAGTGTGATTTCTTCTAAATGCCATATCCTTAAAATCAAGGAGTTCGAGGCTTTGGAAACCTTAAAGATTTTACCCAGTGCTTAGCATTCCCACCAAAGATTTCTTAATAATCGACTCGTTTTTTGCTTTTGATCTCTAAAATCTATGAAAAACAAGTGAGGACGCTATATTTGGGTGCCCCGACTACAGATACCCGTTACTCAGCTAAAGGGTGTGCGAGGGAGATGGATATTTAAAACTTTGATCGCGCATAACTTTTTAACGAATGGTCCGATTTGAAAATTTTTTTTGTACATTTCCATAGGTATTGATAAACACAATAAAACTGCACTTTTTCTGAAATCTTTGAATACTCTTACTTACTCTACGGGGAACGGTTATAATAATAACATGTAGCATAAATATTTAAAGTTGTTCTCATTTAAAACCCAAATTAATGAAAAAAATTGTTAGGAAGCGTTAAGCAAGTTGATAATAATTAATTGGATTAAGTTCAGAATTTGTTAAGGCCCCTTAAGGAAATTTCACGGTGTTTCACATTAAACTCTTTTTATTGCGACGAAGGAAAATTACACAAATATTTTGGGCCGACTCCCGCGACTCTTAAAGTGTTTGAACTTTGACTTTATGACAAAGTTCTAATAAACTTTTTGGTGTTGTTGCGCACTCAAACACACACACACACACACACACAAGCACTGACACCCGTATGTGGATATACAGAAATGCCAGCAAATTGCTTACATAATAAATAATAATAATAGCGTGCGATTTTTAGCGCAATTTAAATTTATTTATGGCACTTGTTTGTTCGCATGTCATGCGCAAGTTTTAGCCAGACATTTTTGCGCCCACAGAGAATCGACAACACCACACAAACTCATTCAGGTGGGCCAGTATGTTGGTGTTTTGGTGGCTTGGTTGGCTGGTTGGTTGGTTGTGCCAAAGGTGGGGAAGAGTTTGCCAGAGTCCCTCGTCGGATTTGCCTATTTTTATCATTGCGGCTTATCCCGGTTGCCTGGCAACTGGCAACTGGCAACTGGCAACCAGGCTTTGCGCCAGAGAATTCAAGCTGCTTAGTGGGAGCGATGTCGACTCATAAATCCTGCCGATGGCATTGCCGCAGCCATGGAACGAATGTCCTCGACCTGCCGTCTTATCGCATTCACCCAATCGAACCCAACCCAACGGCCCCTTCCCCACCCCCAAGGGCAAGGACTCGGGGTCAGATGGAGATGGGCTGCTTAAATGGCAATTAGGCAGCCGCACTTACTGACAGCTTCCTTTAGCCGTTGATGATGCCGTTGTTGTTGTTGCTGGTTTCGCCACCGAATGATGTCATCAGGGTGTCTGGGCCTAATTAATGCAATCCAGGTCAGAATAAAGCCAATGCATGTTCGCAGGTCCCAAAAAGTTTGGGCTTCCAAGTGCTGAAATTAATCACCTTCTGGCTAGAACCCTTATCCAGGGTTCTCCTTTTTTTGCCAGTGTTCCTCGTCGAGTTTACGGCTAAGGTTTTATCTACATTTTACTTTTATTTAATACCAGAAATTAATGGTAAAAAGATATTTGTTATCTTAATCAAGCTGATTTCTGCTAATTCTCAGATTTGAGTCGGATTTCCGTAGATCTCAAATATAGATCGACACTAATTATTTATTTATTTAGTTTTTATTGTTATTCCCTTTGCAGAAGGTATAATGATTACAGTTAGAAATTCGAAAAAAATAGGAATTTTTTCTTTTGGCTTTTTTGCTTTAACTTGGCCAAAAATTATGCTACACCAAAAATGTATACTGTTCTGAACAGATAACCAAATAATAAATAAATCCATGACACTTTCCGGTTGATCTTGAAAAAATAAAATTTTCACTAATTTTCACATTTTTTATAAGGGGTTACATCACAATTTTTTACGAAAAATTGAAAAAAAATAAAATGTCTGGGTTTAAATTCTAATCGATAGGAAATTTAAATACGAGTTCAGAAAGGTATGACAATCCAAATTTGGATAAATACTTCCATTGTTACAGCCAAAAAACGAATTATTTTTGCAAGGAAAATTCGGGATCTGTGTTTTTGGTAAAATTGGAAGTTTTCCTATTTGTTTTTTTGCAATAACTTGGCCAAAAATGGTCTTACAGCAAAAATGCGTACTGTTTTGAACAGATAACAAAATAATAAATAAATCCATGACACTTTCCGAGTGATTTTAGAAAAATAAAATTTTCGTCAATTTTCGCATTTTTTATAAGGGGTTACATTACAATTTTTTACGAAAAATGGAAAAAAATTAAAATTTCCAGGTTTAAATGCCAATCGATTGGAAATTTAATAACGAGCTCAGAAAGGTATGACAACCCATATTTGGATCAATATTTAGATTGTTTCGGCCAAAAAAGGGGTTTTTTTTTTTTCGAAAATTCGTGATTTTGTTCTTTAAAACATCTTTAAAAAGAATGTATTTAAAAAAAATTGTTTCGCCTTTTTATTCGATCTAGGAGTCTTGGTGTATTTTGGCTGCGTATTCAGGTGAAAGACCCAGTTACCCTGGCCTTTACTTTTGTCTAGTTCATTCATTCAGATTTAGTAACAAACCCCAGACACACATTGTAATTCAAGGTAAATATTTGTTTTCTTTAATTTGAGTATTGCAAAGCAAAAATAGTCGTACACTTATCTAGATCGATTCGTGGGACCTGCACAGCACCCTACTTCTTCGTTGCAATGAGAAACCCAAAGCTTGAAATGCAGGATAAATCGACCAAAGGAGTGCGTAAGCCTGTCAAGCGGCTCAATGCTAAGGTTCGCGTGTCGGTGGCACCGACAAATTCTTCGAAAAAGGGAGGTGATCCACTGGGAAATCGCAACAACCTGAAACAGTTAATTCTCGAATTCAGTATTCAGGGAAAGGCAGAAGAATTTGGAGCGGGGATCACTTCTTCACTAAGACGTCGACCCAATAGTGCATACAATAATTTCCTTCGCGAATTCAAAAAATTAAATCCAGGAACATTAGCAGTGGAGGGAGCCTCCATTTGGCGCAGGATGAGTTATCAGGAAAAGAAAATATATCGTATTAATCCATATCAGCAACAGCAAACTTATTACGATGAACTCAAAGAAGAAACATATAGTGAAACAAGCTCTTGTTCTGCATACAATTGTTTCCTTCGCGAATTCAAAAAATTAAATCCAGGAACATTAGCAGTGGAGGGAGCCTCCATTTGGCGCAAGATGAGTTACCAGGAAAAGCAAGAATTTTGAGGGCAAACGGGTCTAAATAGTCGCACTGAACTATATCAGCAAATTCATAACGATCAACTCGAAGAAGAAACAGATAGCGAAACAAGCTCTGGTCCGGATTTCGGCTTTCTTTTTAATGCGCTGAATGAAGAAAACGTTTTATTTAATTAGATATTTGTTTCAAAATTGTTTTTGTAAAATGTTAAATAGTGAAAAAAAAATTATTTTGTGATCGTTAAAAAAACCCAAAAATTTAAATAAAAGTAAATAACTATTTAAAAATGTTTGAATTCCAACACAGACCATTCGTCTTGGCGTCATTGTGTAATTTTCTTAGCTCGAGAATGGGAACATTTCGAATTGTGAGGCATAAGGCTTAAATTGTTTTCGAAAGTGCGCATTCCTTGGCGATTAACATGATTAATGGGGCAATGAAAACAAAACAATTTGAAGACTCGGCCGAATAACAAGTGCTTAGCAATGAGTTGAGTGTAATTGCAATTAATATTATTATTGTTGTTGTTATTGTTTATTATGCAGGCAAGTTATGGTTGTGTGTGTGAGTTGGTTTTTGTGGGAGGCTGACAGCGTAAATATGCATATGTTTTGGCCTGGACATGTCCATAAAGCCCCCTTCTGCACTCACTCAGGCATTCATTTGCTCGTTTGTTTATTTATGTTAATTTAAATCAACATGCAAAAATTAGCACATGACACAAAGAGCAGGTGGATGTGGAAACGGGACCAAATGATGATAATATGAGGATGAGAATGAGTGTGAGTATGAGTATGAGTATGAGATGAGTGGGCGTAGGCGGTGTGGAGATAAGTTTTGTGAATTTGCGGCGTGGCTCGAAAACATTTAATTTATTTAATTACTTGCCCCTTAATTTGCATATTTAAATGAATTGCCGCAAAGCCAAGGCTAAGTGTTTGGCAGTGGGCGGCATTCTGGCTAATAACTAGATGACACGCCGTCGGAAGGGCGCAGTCGCCAGGATGATATAATGTATGTATGTCGCCCCGGAGGCCTGACTTTTGGCCTTAAAATCAGCTCTACTTTTAGGGGTATGCACCTAGCGAAAAATTTGAGTTAGAATGATCAAAAGGTGGGGAGAATTTTCAAAACTTCCTTCGTTGATATAGAAAGAAATAAACTCGAAACTTGTAAACAAAAATTGTACAAAATTTTAAAACAATTTGTGCAATTTTAATATATGTAGATAATTATATTATGACAAGAAAATTCAACTTATAATGAATCTTTTAAGTTTCGAATAATTAAATGTTAAGATTAATTAATTTCTTTAACGACAAGTATTTAATGGTATTTTTTATAAGTGTAGTTGGAAGTGTGTGATTGATCGATTATCACAGAAACTTGTTTACAGTTAATTGCTATGTTTTTGTGTAGTGACTGCAATTTCGGGCAATTTCCATTCGATTTCTTTGCATATTTATGGCTGTGAATTATTATTATTCGCTCATTGAAAAGTTGTGTATTCAACACAAGTTTTTGTCCAGACATTAATTGCTAAAATTTCTCGCCAAATGGCTGGAGGGGGCTTATAAGGCAGAAATGAGATTTCAACCACAAAACAACGGCAAACACAATTTTGGCTTTCGGAATTTCGCAATGTGATGTTCTCTATGCGGGCAATAAAATAACAATCAACGCAAGCCGCGGTTGCCGCTGCGATGTTTGTAGAATGGGGAGTGGGGATTCCCCTTGAGGCGCTGCTGCTGTGGGTGGCGGTGGGTGGTCAATGGGGGGAGTGGGGTGCCGCAAGCAAACAATAGCGAAACAAAGAAAAAGGCCTTATGCCTCTGAATCATCAAATACCCTGGAAGAATCAAAGATCGGGATCTGATATTTCGGTTAAATTATTTTTAAATGAATATTTTTGACAGGTTTATTAAAGTTGATATGAAACGATGATCAATTTGATATTATCTGATATTTTGACTTGATATGCGGAATCTCACTCATGGAACTTTAATTGAATTGAGAGAATTTGTTCTCCTCACTTCCACTGGCGTAATTTAAGTCACCATATTGCTTCTTCCTCTCTTTTTCGAAGTCAGAGAATTTCAGAGATTGTATATAATAATATTATAAAAACGATATGCGTATAAATACCAGAAATTTACCATGTACATATCGATTTGATCCTGGCCTGTGTTTTTGTGTGTAGACCTTTTTTGATTTACTTTAAATAATTTACACCTTTACATTGTAAGCTAGGGTATCTGAAACAAAAGGGTAAAATGTTCTCTCCACCCACTTTTTAACCTGACGATGGGTATTCCTGGGAGACCTGGCCGCACTTGCAGCCATCGGTTTGCAATGGAAAAGTTGGCAAAGCCGAGCATGCGCTGGAACAAACTAATAAAATAAATTAAATCGTTTAATTGAAGTAAATTGCCTATAAAATTGTTTTTCAAAAGTAGCCGCAAGAGTTGGCGGGAACGAAGGCAAAGAGGCACAGAGAAAGCTGAGGCCATAATTGAGTAATAAATTCAAATATTTATTGCATCAACAAATGTACAAATTGTGTTGTCGAAGCTCGGGAAGCTTCAAGTGTTAAGTGATCTCCTCTCCAAATGGCAAATGGCGAGTGGCTAGAGAGGCTTTGGGCCATTTCAATTAAGTTCCCAATCCTTTCCTAAAGCTACATAATTTTGCACTTTCGAGCAACAAAAAGGAGCGAAATCGAGATGTTGGGGCCATCGGGGCGAATGCGTAATATGCATAAATATTGAATGACTTTTTGGTGTGACATCAAGCGATGTGCACTCAACACTTAAACACGCACACCCACAGAAACATTGGCCTGTTTGTACGGTAAAGTAAAGTGAAAGCGTATGTAAAATACTTTCACGCGCCCAGTGAATAATTTAAGAGGCACAGAACGCAGAGCCCCCAAGTACGTAGAAAGTATGAAGGAAAGTACTGCGAACCACTGGGGCTGGGAATCCATCAAGTTTGCACCCCATCTCGGCCGCCTTCATCAAGCCACTCCACGGCCAAAAAATGAGTTACTTTACATAACTAAGTAATTTCCAAGCAGCCGGGAGCGACACAAACGTAAAATTATTATAAACAAACCATTCGGCAGTCGTAAAAAAGGAAACACAAGGATTCGGGGATACTGGGATACCAGGATACCAGGCATCCGAAGAAGATGATGTCGAAGCAAAAATGAACAAAAAACCGCATAAAAGGTCCTCGCAAATTTTGTCATTATGCAAACATCGGCTGGCAAAGAGTATAAAATACAAAACATATTTAAATGCAATAAAGCAAAGCGCAGGGGGGGAAAAGCAAGGGATGGACATGGATGAGTCCCCCGGGGGAATATAAATACTTGAAAGTGTGAAAACATGGAGTATGCCAAAGGAATGTGGCTGTCAACCCACTAGCTGAAATTATCACGAGGGGCGGAGATATTGCTGCCAAGTATGAAATTAGTTAAGCTGGTATTATGGGAATTGGGGGAAAAATAAACGAATACACTGTGCTACACCAAAAATGTTACCTCGGCGAATGCTCATAAATCTTATTCGTCAACTAGCAATATTAATCCAATATTAAACATAAATTACAACGAACCTTTAATAAGGATCTACAATAAAATCTACACAGAGAAAATCATCAAAAGATATAAAAATTTTATTTTACTTTGGATTTTTAGAACACTTTATTTTTAAAACGTTTTTACAAGAAAACGGCACCCAAAATGTCGTATAATTTTCTCTGTGTATAATTTCACTAAGAAAATATAAATCCTAGAATAAAATACACAGACAAAAAAAATTAACAACAAATTATATTGATATGTGCTGGTCAATTTTATATTTTTTAAAGATCAAGTTATTCATATAATTTTCTAAATCAATCTAAATCTAAAATTAAATCATGTTGATATATGTGAATTGTAAAATTGACCCTATTTCATATCGAATTTGTTTTCTGTGTATAACGGTCTTTCATTGGGGCCTAAACATATGATAGAGTCTTCTGAAAATATGGAACTAAATGTTATGTTTCTATATTATTAGGTTAATTGAGCAGGCCCAGGATTTGTCGAATTTAGATAGCAGAGCAGTCAAAACAATGGAATAGATGCGACTTCCTTTTGGTTGAACCGATTCCGGGAAAACCCATAAATCCCTCGGACAGCCCAAGGAGATGTTTGTCCTTCTGACTGCCCATCAATCAGATTAAAATTGAAATTCCTGCTGCTCAAATGGACAGGATCTCCGAATGAAAACTGAAGCGCAGATAGGTTGGCTCACTTAATATTTGGCCAACAGCTTCAAGTGATTTACGGAGATTACGGCTTTAGAAAGGAGGTTGCCCGTTGGTTGGCCGGTTGGCAGGTCGGCTGAAAAGGGGCTTTTGTAAGCTGATTTTCCTGCTGGCACACACAGCGCCTTTGTCTAAACCGAATGCTGCCTTGGCCACCCACTTGCAAGGATGCTCCTGCTTGTGCTCCTTTGGCTGCCTGCCCCACGGGGCCATTTGGAAGTCACTTCATTGCCTGCTGCATTATGAGTTAGTTGTGCGCCCAGCTAAAATGTTATACAATTTATTACGAGGCGAAGGAGTCGCAGGACTCGAACGTCCTAAGCTGCTGGAGCATCTCTTTTCTTGGTTTTAGTTGGCTTCCGGCTATGCGACTGCCCGGCACCTCTGGTCCTTTCTCTCCTTTCCACCGACCACTGACCACTGACCAGATGCACCTTTCACCTTTGGCCACCCGTTCACCTTCTCCACTGCATTCAATGCATTTCAATCGACGGCCGTGCGGCCAGAACACAACATTTTAATTTTCCCTCTGCGATGGCTAAGCTGTCACTGAATGCAATGCATTTTCGATCAGCAAAGCCGCTTTCCCAATCAATTGGCTGTAATCTCAGCGACTCCATGCGTATTATATATTTATTACTTATTATGTAGCCATTGGCCAGCGGCTGCATCGAAGGAAGGAACTTAAGATTTTGCGACTTTAAATTAAGTACAAATACTTCTTTAAAGTTACTCTTGCTTTACAAAACAATTTTTCTTGGTTTTCCTAACTTTTTTTGTACAGCTACTGCCATTTTGTTGTGTTTATCAAAATGTAGAAGAAAATTCTTAAATCGGACCATTCGTTTAAAAGTTATGTGCAAATAATGGAATGCAAGCAGTGCAAGCAGTTGAGTTACTTGAACTCATATAGTTTTCATGATAGTTTATAAATATTCGTGACTATATTTAATTCGATTATTTAACCAACTATGAAGCCTTTGGCATTACCATTCGTTTAAAAGTTATGGGCAAATAATGGAATGCAAGCAGTGCAAGCAGTTGAGTTACTTAAACTGATTCAGTTCTCATGATAGTTTATAAATATTCGTGATTATATTTAATTCGAATATTTAACCAACTATGAAGCCTTTGGCATTACCATTCGTTTAAAAGTTATGGGCAAATAATGGAATGCAAGCAGTGCAAGCAGTTGAGTTACTTGAACACATATAGTTCTCATGATAGTTTATAAATATTCGTGATTATATTTAATTCGAATATTAAACCAACTATGAAGCCTTTGGCATTACCATTCGTTTAAAAGTTATGGGCAAATAATGGAATGCAAGCAGTGCAAGCAGTTGAGTTACTTGAACACATATAGTTCTCATGATAGTTTATAAATATTCGTGATTATATTTAATTCGAATATTAAACCAACTATGAAGTCTTTGCCATTACCATTCGTTTAAAAGTTATGTGCAAATAATGGAATGCAAGCAGTTCAAGCAGTTGAGTTACTTAAACTCATACAGTTCTCATGATAGTTTATAAATATTCGTGATTATATTTAATTCGACTATTTAACCAACTACTAAGAAGTATTTGTCTCCCACTTTTATCCTTAAACTTGATTAGTCCTGCGAGCCTCACCCATTAAACCATCTCCCTGCAATCGTAATCCCTCTTCTTTTCTCGACACGCGCCATGCAGCAACTCGAGTTGAACGTTGATGAATCGTCTGCACTTTATGGAAGGCAAAAACATGTTGACGGCTCACTTGTATCCTGTATCCTGGCGCAATCCCTTCAGGACCTGGGCTCATTGCCTGACGCCCACATGCCTGCAAATCCTCGACTAACAAGCCATATTAAAAACGTTGCGACTGCAAGTGCAGAAATCTAGATCCAGATGCATGCAAACATATATCAAACTTAAAACACAGGCGCAGGGAGTGGTAGGTGGACAACTTATTACGTTGTTTTATTGCCATCTTGAAGAGTCCGGGATCAAAGGAGGGGCAAGAACGAGCCAAACAGTCAACTGCAACAAGATTAATGAGTTTTTTTAAATTTATTATTGCCGCTGCTGACTCACCTTCTTCATCCCTTTGTTCCTCCGTGCCTGGGATCTCCTCCTTGGAGGAGAATCCTGGAATGCACAATAAGGTTATAAATTTCCCAACTACTTGCTGCCAATGAAGGGGCAACCCCTTTGAAGTGGCTCATTTATTATGCGATTGCTGCACTCCCGATTTTCAATCGGGGTAAACTGAGGCAGGATTCCGTCTTCTACTTTTTTTCACAGCTTAAATCAGGACAGCTTTTGAACAGCGCCCAAAGAACTCCTGTCTCCTGTCAGCGTCAAGCTAAATTGTCATCAAGGGCATTTTAAAATCATTTTTGCCGCTCTCACTCTCGGCAGCGAGTTTTTCGTGTTAGTTGAAAATATTTCGACGTCCAAGTCACGTGATTAATTATGTTCCCAAGAGGAGGGTCTTGGGTCTGCTTGCAGATGGTGTGGAGTGCTCAGGACTCCGGACTCTGGACTCCAGAGTGGTCCAGTCCACAGCGCAGGGACAACACAACTAATGTGAGAAACGTGTCAGCTTGGAGCAACGGAAGGGGAACCAGATTCAGATTCAGATTCAGACTCAGATTTGCTTGACCATTCAGCGGGGACCCAAAAAATGCTTTCCCTCATTTTAAATCAGGTCATCATCGGGTTTCCTGGACGCTGGTCATTTGAGACTTCTCTTCTGCAGCATTTCTTTATCATTTGATTAAGAAAAATTTGCATGACAAACGCAGATGGTTCATTTGGTTCCATCTTTATCATTTCTTCTTTTTACACAGCCTTTCCGGCTATTATTTCCTATATTCACAATTTTTTAATCATGGATTTTTGATGGTCAAGCAATTGAATAAAAATACTGCCTAAGCCTCACTGGATAAATATACCTATAGAATATATTTAAACATGGAAATTTCAATCTATTATTTTCCCATTTTAAGTAATGGTAGTTTATTATCCTTGGCAAATTTTCCCCAGCACTGACCACAATTTTCATTGAGCATAAAATGAGATTGAAATTTGTGTCAAGGTTTCATCCGTTGACCAACGATAGGCGTTTCCATTTCCCCTGCAAGCGATTCGCGGTTTCGAAGTTCTGGTGAATTTTTTGTCCTACCTCGGGGTCCCAATCCCAATCCCAATCCCAATCCGAAACAACTACAGCTTGTGCGGCGAGTATCAATTATCGTTCATGGCGAGAAATGCATCAAATTGAAATGTTCATTCATGCATTTGCCGGACTGGCAGTATAGGCAGTGTAGGGCGTTTCTGGGCTCCCAGGCAAATGCTGTCGTTGCTGCCATCCATCGATCTGGCTACCAAACGGGCCTAGACCAACCCACCAACCCCCAAACCCCCTCCCTACTGCCCCTTTACTTCCCACACCTATTTTTTGTTTTGCTCCGTTTTGTAGGCTGTGGCAAAGGGTTCAACGATTTTCAGTTAAAAAGCATTCGAGTGGATGAACAATATTTATTGGTTTCCATGTGGGTCCTCTCTGTCAGTGGGTGTTGCCATCAGTGTGTGTGTGTGTGTGTGTGTGTGTGGTTGTGTGGGTGTGTCTGTGTTGGCCATGTCAAAACTTCCGGTGGCAAAAGGCGGAAAAGAGCTAGCCGGAGGTGAACTGAAGCGAACTGGTCAGTGCATCGACCGTCGGCCATTAGATCGGAGTCCCCATGAAATTCCACTAAAGATAAACCTATTATTAATGAGCAGCGATTTAGTGGTTAGAATTAGGAAATTAGTTGATTGTTAAGTGTGAGATGAGCATTTAGATTGTAAAAGCCATTTGACATTTATGATATCCAGTTGGAAATGAAATAATTCTACTAATTGTTTTAGATAAAGTCAGAAAAGCTAAGGAAAATAAATTCTCATATACCAAATCGATGGTATTATTCTAAATGGATAATTATAATACATATGGTATAGATCCATATATATCCAGTTAAAAATGAAATAATTCTACTATTACTAATTCTTTTAGAAAAAGTCAGAAAAGCTAAGTAAAAGAGATTCTCATATACCAAATCGATGGTATAATTTTAATACACATGTTAACTCACTAGAAAAATGAAACTATCTTTAGAACTAGTTGAATTCCATGTTCCATTGATATAATCGACTGGTGTGTTCTTCTTCTGTGGTTTTCCATGGGTGGCTACTGTGAGGGGGGTGCTGTGATTAAAGGACACCATCCCGCCAACCGCCGCGGATTAGTGGGAACGGGAAATAAACACACAAATACGGCACTCACACTCTGATATTTTGGTGGCAATGCAATGTCGGATTTGCGGCCGCGTTTTCGTCCTCTTTGCTCCTTTTCGCTGACTTTTTTTTCTTCCTTTTTTTTCTCGTTTTTTTTTGTGGCAATTTTCATGTACGGCCTATGCCGAAGCTCTCGTGTGCGATTTTACGGCTTCCGGTGGTGTTGGAGGGGGCGGGGAAAGGGGGAGGGGGTTGGGTGACATCGGACAATATAAAACCGTCACCCACAGAGGCCCCGACCCCCTGACAGCCCCCCTCCCCCCGCAATTCACCCTTTCATCCAGCGCTATAAAGTTCAATCGAGTCAGTCAACAATTGGCACAGAGAAAAATACACAGAGATACAGATACAGATACATGTGTGTCGTCTGTCCGTTTTGTCCGTTTGTCTGGCTGTTGTCAAAGTCAATTGGGTGGCTCTGTGGGTGGGTGGGGGTGGAGGCCAGGCCACCCCAAATGGACGCTGGTTTGGCAAAAGGTTAAAGTTTTTGCCGCTCTCGATTCTTTTTCACTTTCGGGTAGGCTCAATACTTAAATACATTTGATTGTAATTCGCTTTTAAATTCGATTCGATGCGATTTGTTATTGGACGTAATGGTCCGACATCTGAGCTCGCAGGATCTGTGCCAAAAATGTGTGTGTGTGTGTTTGACTTGGGGGCCATTTTGGTTATTGTCGGGTTTTTCGGGGGTTTTTCGGGTGCTTTTCGGGGGTTTGCGCTTTGTGTCGACTTACATATGTGATTAATGCGGGTCGCCAGTGCAATGGGGATTCCGACCGATGATCGTGTGTGTGTGATTGTCGAAGGTCCTCACCTTGACTTTATTTATCCCAGCTAGCTTGTTGTTAGTAGTAGTTTTAAGTTGCTTAAATATAAATTGCAATATATAGCTTGAACAATAATTGAGGAAGCTGCTCGTAGCGCCATCTATTTGTCGGCTGTGGTACTACCATTGGGCTAGAGGAAGAATCTAGGGCATGCTCAGAAATAATCAGGGATATAAGTACATCAGCCATAGAATTCTTACAATTACTTAGGTTTGGCGCTTAATACAGAATTATCAAAGACCACGATCGAAGATTAACTCTCTGGAGCGAGCTGCCGAACCCCAATCCCCAACCTTGAGGATTCTAACCACTTTATTTGATGCCAATATATACATAGGCATATTTTAAACTCAATCTCAGGGGTTTATAGAAAATAAGAGTGTTTTGTGAGGGAATTAAGCCGCCAAATCTCAAAAAAAAAAAGTTGTTCTATGCAACTTTGAGCAGTGCTGCCATTTTGTCCTTTTTAAGGACAGATCTGTCCTTTTTTTAACGGCTTCGTCCTGAAAAAATTTCAAACATCCCCTGTCCGGAAATTTGTCCTTAAATTTTTGTATTACCAATGTAATTACTTGAAATGCTTTTATTATTTTAATAATTATAGATTATTACGTATACGTACAATTTAAATTTACATTGGTAAAATGATCAAGCGAAGAAGGTTGTGAGTCGGGCGCAGTAGATCATTACATAATTAAATTTAATATTAGATCCATTTAAATTAAGTAAAAATATAACCCTTTGATGAAAACTGTGAAATATGTGTAAGTATTTACTTTTGTTCTTTTTTTTTGACCTTTTTTAATTTTTTTGGCTTTTTTTCCCTGTTTTTTTTTTTTGGCTTATCTGTCCTGTTTTTCAAGCTAAGTGAGGGCAGCACTGACTTCGAGCCGCTCCGACCAGAGAGTGAATTCGCCGGGATTATCACTCGATCCCGTTTCCTCTCTCTCCCCCAATTCGCCGAGCTTCGAGTGGAATCCGGAACGATCAGTTTTTTTTGGCCAGCGCGTATCGTCGGACGCATGGTCGCCAAGTTGCGGTAAAATAACGAAATAAGGAATAGAAAACGGCGGAAAAATCGTAAATAAATCGGTGAAAGATGTCCGGCGGAACGCGTGTCGGTGAATAATTAGATTAAGCTTTTTTTTTTGTGTTAGTGCTAGTGTGTGAGAGTGAGAGTGAAAGTTAACGGGAAAAAAATCAAACCCCGATTGCCCGAAAAGAAGTGAAGAATAAGGAAAAGAGAAGAGAAGAAGAGAGCAGTGAAAAGGGCAGGTGCAGAGATGCGCTAATGCTGGCACAGTGGGTAGAAAAGTGTATTTTTTTTTTGGTTTTTTTTCAAGTTGTACAGCTTTTGGAAAACCTTACGGAAGCGCTTTCGTCGTTGGATCCCCCGAGTGTTGGTGAGTGATATTTCACAAATAAAAACATAGTATTTCCTTATTATTTCCTACTGAAAACCCAGAAAGTTGATACTATTTTCCCCACTGTCCCAAGTCCCTGTTGAGCGAATGTAAATGCAAAGAGGATTAGAGTTTCACGGCCGCAGCCATTACGGATAATCGGGCAATGGCAATCGCGTAATTTCATGGGCAAGATCTCTCTCCGTTTCTGGAACGGTGGGATCGGAATTCAAGGGCAACTTAATAGGTGTGTGTGCGGCGAATTCGCAGACACTCGTTTACTTTGCTTTTTAATTCTTCTTTCTTTCTCTTTGGTTTTTTTATTTTTATTCGGTCATATAATCCAAATTTTATATATGTATGTATGTTCGGGTCTATTTAATTATGTATGTTTGTTGGAAAATCTTAGTCTAGCGACAGTTTATATTCAGTCATCAAAAGCCAGACATTTTCCATCAATACTCGTTGGCGAATGTAATTGCATCTATTTTTATTTATCTATTCATGTTATTATGCCTGTTAATCGTTAGTTATTTTATAAGGTTTTAAATATATTTTATAATGTGGGTAGGGATCTTTAAGGAGTTTCTATCTATTTTGTCTTTCTGCGTATGTGTATGCGATTATTCTCCCTCTGTATAATTCTTGTCGTAGCACGCAAAATTGATATATTTTTTGGAAATGAAAGAAGGCTGAAGGTTAAAGGACAAGATCACCACCCCACACAACCGACAAGGAGCAAGCGTCCTGAACCCTTCCATCACCATCGTTGCCACCTAATTGAAACCGAGTTAAGTTGGCTGGGCCACCAATACGAACTCAGTCAATTGAACGGCACTGTACCTCATTCAATAAGGAATATGTTCAACGAATTACTCAACGATTTTCTTCTACATAAGGTTAACAAAATCTGTTGCGTTTACAACATCGATTTCTCGCATCTTTGATCTTGTATTTGTTTCCAGTTTTTTTTTACCATCCTCTCCGCCATTGATTCCCCTGGAAAGTTTCGATTTGTTTAATTCGTTGCCGGCGTTGTTGCTCTGTGTTTGGTAGTTGTGTGCTCTTTGGCAACAAAGTTTTACGGCATGTCGCACGCACCACCACCGCTTGAACACCCAGCCAGCCCCTTGGTGCAATCTTCACCCACCGGGAAACCCACCACCCACCATTCCCACCCACTGACAGGGGCGCAAATCATTTTCAAATACGAAACTTTGGCAAGTTCCCTGTGCAATAAAGTTGTTTGTGCGTGGAGCCCCCTAAAACCCCTGGCCAAAACCCCTCCAAAAAGTGTAGCACACCTGGGTCGATGGCTTGTAACTCTTTGGTTTTATGTAGCAGGTAATTTGTGTGTTTTAAAACTGTAAAACGTAAATTTAATGGAACGTTTAGGTGTTGTAAGGAAGCGCCGAAGTTTCTGTTGTTGCTGGGAAAGTGTGGTTACATGGCTTGTTGTTTGTTTGTTTGGCTGGCGAATGCTGGAAATGTTCGGCATGCGAATGTTCCTGGGGCTTAACTTTCCCTGCAGCCGAATGGAGCAGCAAACTGCTGCACAGTTGAGAGCTGCAAAGTTTCGATTGTTCGCTCGGATACCTCTCAGCTGGAATCTAGTTTGTCCAGATAGATAAGATAGTTGTGCAATGCAGAAAAAGTAAAATAGTAAAAGGCATTAAATCAAAATGAGGTGTTCTCTGAATACCACATGGCATTGATATTTCATTTGAATGAACGAATTTAATTTAATTTACTTTTTCTAGCATTTGATAGCTTATTATATCCACACGGGAAAAAAAGTAAAAATAAATATTTGTATCAAAGATTCCTATTACGTATAAACCATATTTAAATGTATGATTTAATTTGAAAATATTTAAATATAGAAATAAAATATTGCTTAAAATTTACCTGAAAAATGTCATTAAAAATAAATATTTATACATTAAATTTAAAGTTTAACATTTTCAATTTACAATAAATATTAACTTAATATTTTCATATTTAAAAAAAAACAAGAAAGGAAGCTAGCTTCGGCCAGCCGAAGCTTATATACCCTTGCAGATAATTCCTATTAATGACTAATTTTCCGATCGTTCCTATGGCAGCTATATGATATAGTTGTTCGATATTGATAAAATTAAAATCGAAATTCGAAAACATTTAAAAAGACTCATATCCCAGAGTAGAAGAGAATACAATAAAATTCAACGAAGCAATAATTTATTTCCTATTATATTTCCATTAATTTTCCGATCGTTCCTATGGCAGCTATATGATATAGTCGTCCGATTTTGAAACAAATTTATTTGAAATTCAGGATTACATAAAAAATGGCATTTCCAAAAGTAGGAGGTTTTAGGTTCAAAAACACCCAAGATATATATTTTTTTCATTTTTTGTCATTTTTTTTTTCCGATTATTCCTATGGAAGCTATATGATATAGTTGTCCGATCCAGCTCGTTCCGACTTATATACTACCTGCAACAGAAAGAAGACTTTTGGGAAAGTTTTAGCCCGATAGCTTTAAAACTGAGAGACTAGTTTGCGTAGAAACAGACAGACGGACGGACAGACGGACAGACGGACAGAAGGACAGACGGACAGACGGACAGACGGACATGGCTAGATCGACTCGTCTAGTTATGCTGATCAAGAATATATATACTTTATGGGGTCGGAAACGTCTCCTTCACTGCGTTGCAAACTTCTGACTGAAATCATAATACCCTCTGCAAGGGTATAAAAAAATTGTAATCTTTCAATTTACAACGTTTTTTTAATCTTAAGATATTTGGCAAAATTTTAGAAACCTATTAATTATTCTTTGTTGAAAGGGAATTTCTTACGATAAGTAAACATCTTAAAAACTACAATTCCTATCTTTTCGATGTTTTGAATTCGGTTCATTTGGCTCTCTGTCAATCTATAAATTATTGTCCAGCCCCTCACTTTGGGATAGCTTGATCCTTAACATTTAGTGGGAATTATTCGAAATTAAATTCTATTAGGTCCCCTTTTCAGTTCGCTCGGTTAGCGCCTTTGGCTTTGGGAACAGACAGTTGGCCATCCCTTGGTTGGCTTCGTCCTTAGGATATACATATGTATGTATGTTTGTAGCTGAAGCTGTAGCTCTGTCACTGTGTATAACTGTGAATGGCTGCCACGCCCTTCAGCCTCAACCGCCCCCACTCACACTATCCCTTAGTGTCTCTCTGTCGGAAGCTGTCTGTGCGGAAAATTAATTTGCGGCTTATCGAAACCATAAAAATTTTCTAATCCACTTTGCGTAAATAATCATGAGCGTCAATTCAATGCCAGCAGCCATCAGTCGCAGCAACCCTAACTAGTTTGGCCACGCCCATCCAGCTAAAAGCCCCCCAAAAACACCCCCTCACGTTTCGCGTTGTTAATATCTGTGTGGCATACTTTTGTGGGCTCCAAATGCGAATGCAGTGCGGCGGAAGATGAGGGAAAACTTTCAACTCCAGGCGCCAAAGTCGAAAAGTAACTTTTTTCCGCTGCTTAGCGCAACGTCAACAAAAATTGTAAGCAACACAACTGAGACACAAGCATGTCAGGCTAAGCCCCAGACAATATTACATTTGTTGACCTCAGAGTCTTGTTGAAGTGGGTTATGTTGCCCTGGGTGGTTGGGTGGTTGGATAGCTGTATAGTTGGCTGGTTGAATAGTTGAGTGGTTGGATGGCGATGGAACATAACTGCGGATGGGGAAGGCAACTTTGTTCGCCGCTCGAATTGCAACAAACTTTGACAGCAACAGAAACTGCAGCACCAGAAACAAACAAAAAATGTAAAGAAATTCCGAAAAAAAGAAAAACAAAACAGCGAAAATGTTTGCCACATTTGTCCAGTCACTGGGTCATAACCCTATGTATTCGCTAATGCATTCTTATATTTATCTTAATGACTTAAAATAATTCCTTACGTAGCGGAATTAAATTAAAAATGTTTTTAAACGGCCTAGAAAGTAGAGCTGTATTCTTTGTGAATCGATTATTTTCGATTGCATGCTGAAAAAGATTTATTAAATCAATTTAAAATTGGTTACAAGAAAATAAAAAGCAAAAGGAAAAGGAAAAAGAAAAAGAATTACAAAAATGGAGAAGAAACAACAAAATTAGATTTAGAATTTAGATTTCGAATATTATTTACATTTATCGATTCTTCAAAATAGAAATCGATTTTTTTGCTTATTCTAAAAACTCGATTAAATCGATTTTAATATCGATTTGTTAAGAGCTTCACTAGAAAGTATTATTTAGTTTTTATTTTTATTTCACTTTGCCAAACCGTACTCCCATTAAAAAAATATACCTCATATTTTACTAAAGAGGCCAACAATGATTTTCCTTTATACACTTTTCAGAACCACAGCCAACATTGTGAATACTTAGAACAGGCTGTGAAAATACCAAATAATCCGTGCTGAAAAGGTCATAGAATAAGCCAAACACACTCGTGTGTCTTTGGATAATTAACCGGCATCTTTGCAGCATTTAATAAAGCACTTTGGTTATCTGATGCTGCCGAGATTATCTCAGTCATTTCTCATTTAATTTGGATGTGGCCGCATGGCAAAACGACTGTGGGAATATTTTCGTCAGCGGGGCGATGACAGCCGCACCCTTTGAAGTGTTGCATTTGCATTTCCCCGAGGAGCTCCACTTGCCGCTTGCCGCTTGCCACTTTCCATTTCCACTTTCTACTTTCGGCTTTCAACAAGTGTGCCAGCCATAAATAATCCCCAGAATAAAGAGATCCTGCTTTCCCTCTCGCCGTTTGGCGGCGGCGAGGCGTTTTTAGGCTGGGCAAATAAATTTGTGGCATTTGTTAATTAAATTCTACAGCAGAGAGAGCCGAGGATTTGTATACATTTGCGTACATACTGTGCATATGTGAAAAGTTTGCAACTTAGACAAGCCGAGGAAAGTCTGAGTGAGTTTTGCCATGGAAAATATGAAAAGTTTTGTGCTTTCTTTTTGTATTTCATTTCGGTCTTGTTTTCGCCGAAAAGTTGTTGTTGATTTCATGATCCGAAATTAATATGGCGTATACGTAATGCAATGAAATGAAATTGAGACCCGGAAAGGTTCGGGCTCTGGCCCAAATGATCAGTCAATTATCGTCTAAATGGGCTGTTTCGATGTCCTTGACATATTTGTGCCAAGTTTTGATAAAGTAGTCTCTTTAATATTCAGCCTGCCACTTGGTTCATTAGGCAGACGGTTTCTTCTTTGGGGGTTGCTTTCAGGTAGTTTTCCTTTTTCCTTTTCCTTTTCTTTCTTCTTTTAATTTTTTAAACGTAAAGTTGAAAATCTCTTTGCCTAGAATGATTGGTTCACTAGTTGACATTCCAATCGTGTTTGCTTTAACTTTAATAACTTTTCAACTTTTTCGACTTTTCTTTGTCCGTCCGTTGAGCTTTGATTACTACACACAAAAAAAAAGCATGTTCCCGTAAAATCGATATGGCCATGTAACATTTCAGGTCATGCAAAACCCATATCGTATGAAATACTCAAAGTTACCTGGCCTCATATCAAATTAAAATTGATCTTAAATAATGTAAAATCGATCTACGTTTCATATAGATTTTTTTTGGGTGTACGTACTATGTACTTTCTAGGCACGCAAAGAGGGGGTTTCTCTCACTCCCTCCATCTCCCCATCTATCCATCTCACTCACTTTCTCACTTTCTCCGAATCTCCCCTCTTAAGCGGCGTGTGTTTCCTGATTGTCGCCCGTGACGTTGATGGCCGTTGGTTGTCTGCTGGCCGTGATTTGTGTGCACCCGCGGGCGCCATAAAAAACTGGGCAACTGCTCCTCAACCTCCTTCAGAAATCGCAAAAGAGTGGGGGGAACAAAAACTAGAAGTGGTCTTGGCAGCACTCAAAACTTGGCCAAACAAGTCCACAAAACGGTGGAGCAGCTCCTTGGTCCTTGTTCTTGTTCCCAAATTCTAATTACTGGCCGCAAATGCTCCGCCGTGCAGTAAAGTTGGGTCGGGTATTAAGCGATAATGAAGATAAATAACTGCAAGGAAAAATACCTCAATTACAAACTTTAAGCGAACTACACTACTTCGGTAATCAAATGAGTGATCAGCAAAAACTTTCGGCACGGCCTAAGGCTTTTTTTGGGATATTTTGGGGGAGGGTGGGTGGTTAAAGACTGCGCGCTTATTGAAATTGATTTTTGATGGACGGCCATGATGATGCGCTGCGCGCAAGACGATGAAAGTTGCGAACAGACCGCCTTTGGGCCCCACTTTTGATAACAGTTTGTATCGGCTTCCGATTCGCAGTTCGCAGTTCGCTTTGCCCTCGGGCAACCAAATGCAGTCGAATAACTTTCCGTAAATTAGTGGAGCACTTTACTTTCATGTTTCAATTTGTTTTAATCCCTCTGCTTCTTGTAAGCCATCGAAAAATCTAACAAAAACAAAAGGCTGCAATCACAGAATTGATGTCGGCCTCGCATACGAACGAGATGCACTGGAAAGAAACTCTACGTCAAACATATTGATTAGGAAAGTTATGCAAGCAGTAAATCGACTACTTGCACTGCTTGCACCGCTTGGATTCCTTTAATTGCTCATAACTTTTTATTGAGTGGTTCGATTTAAAAAATGTGTTCCACATTTTGGTACGTATTACTAAACCAAAGAAAATTGCATTTATACTTTTAAAAAATCTGTAAAGATGTGGGCGCCTGCAACATTTTATTATTTCAATGTATCTCAAAGTAATCAAAACGAATTTTAACAACAACTATGATCATAAAATATTCAATTATGAAATAAATATATTGTATTCCAGCACTGAGATTTTGGTAACCTAATTTTCTCCCTGTGTGCGGATCCTTGGTCCGTTGGCTGTCCTGCGTGCATCGCACTTTGCGCTGCATACCGTTTGTGCTGGTCGAACACACTGCTGCTGCTGCTTCATTCAATCAAACAGTCAATCAAATAAATTGCATTCGTTATTCACCAGAACTCAATATGCTCGGCAGGCAGCTCCTTGCTGGAGGGGCAGGATGTGGGGGGGAGGGAGGATGTGGCAAGTGATGGTGCCGCGTACTCACACATAACCGAATTATGAGCAAACACGCGCCGTTGCTCTTGCAGTTTTAACACACTCACACACACACACATGGAGGAGAGCCCCTCCTTCCGGTTCCTTTTGTGGCTGCTCCACTCAGACGACTGTAAATGACGCCATTTGTTTTTTCAACGCCATTTTGTTTAAGTTTTCTGTGGGATCGTTGCGCTGCTGCTCCCCCCCCCGCTGATTGTTGCCGCTTGGCTCCTGCAACTATCAAAACAAAATTGTTGGCAATAAAAATGTATACAAATGCAGATAGACAGGTGGGGCCAGGTGGCAGGTGGCAGGTTCACTGGTTCACTGGAACCGGCGGGATTGAAAGGAGTTGTATCTGCAAGTTTTGCTGCTCGTTTCGCCGCTTTTCCAAGCAGCAAACATTATTTATTGGCTCTGCTTATGGGTGTTACACTCGCCGTGTGTGTGTGAATTGGAATTTATTTAAATATGTTTTTCCTGGCACGAGTTGCCTCACGTCCTCCGTCGTTTTTCCGTGTTTCTTTGGCCCACGGCTCTGGGTTTTCCTCCTTCTTTGGTTTTTCTTTTTTTTTTACCGCCAAAAACACCCATACCCACTCACACACATGGTCGTACATCCTGTTCATCTGCGCCTTGGGCTAGCATTTTTATAGCCTGCCATTCGCAGGTGCCACGCCCCCTTCAGCAAGCCCCCGTTTTATGCTCGGCAGCACTTTTATTGTTCGCTGTTAAACACCTGTTATACAATATTTGGACTTGGGCTCTGGCAGGCAGCGCAACTAGTTGCAGATGTATTTCAACATTTCAGTATTTCTGTTCTTCAGGCAAATGCAGATACTCTTTGCTCCCCATTCGCTCGCCGAAACGAAAACGAAATGGAAACCGAAACCGAAACGAAACGAATCGGGCAAGAAATCGGCAAGTGTCAAAGCAAATACTTCAAATCCAATTGAAAGCCAATGTTGGCTTAGGTAGAGATGGATGCTACTACAGTGACAGGTGTATTCACACATCTTCCTGCACTGCCAGAAGCCATAAATGTATCGCAATTTAGGCATTTAAGATTGAGTACTTTTTAAAAATATTTTTAATAAAATTATGCAGTTTTAGTAAAAGGAAAATCCTGAGAAAGAAATGTTTGATTAGGTATTTGTTAAAAATATATTAAAAAAGGCAAAAAGTCAAAGGTTTCTTTCCAAAGAGATGTTTTAGTTTTTTGTTCCTGATTAAAAATAAATAACTCTAAAATTTATATTTTAGAAAAATAATAAAGTATTTGTCAAAAATATAAAATTATTTAAAGTCAAAGGTTTTTTCCAAAGAGATATTTTAGTTTTTTACTGATTAAAAATAAATGATTCTAAAATTTATATTTTAGAAAGATACTGAAATCGTTTAAAAATTAGTTTTGAGACCACTATTCTCAAGACAACATTGAGTTTTATTTAAATAGATTTGCAGATGTAAAAAACAATTCTTTATTTTTATTTCCAAACGTATGTTTTCATTTTTAAAAATGATTTTTAGGATCACTGTTCTCAAGACATCATTGAGATTTATTAAAACAGATTTGCAGCTGTGAAATACAAGAAAAAAAATCCCTCTGGCCTTTGTAAGCTGGACATTATTTTAATCAGTAAAAATTCCATTTTCCGTTTTACATTTTTCTTTCGTTTTCCGCTGTGTGTGGCAATGTGGAAGATGCATGACCAGCTGGATAGATGCCTGAATGGTGGTCTTTGCCTTGACACTAAGCACTCAAAGCTCAGTGCAAACAATGCAGTTCGAGCTCAGCAGTTGCTCAGCATGCCACGCCCCTCCCTCCGCCGCCCAAGGCCACGCCCACACTCCTTTTTCGCTTTGTGTGCAGTGCAATTTCATTAATTTAATGAATTACATTCGGCAGCTGCTGCCAGGAGAGAAGAGGAGAGGAAGAGGAGAGCAGAGAACAGGACAGGACACGACAGAACAGGATAGAACAGGATAGAACAGGATGGCTTGGCTGTGAGAATTCCATTTAATTGCGCAAATACGCACAGATCCCAATTCCCAGAAGCCTGGCATAACCGCTTGTGATTATTTTTTAGTCTGCCATATTAAATTCGCAATTTGCATTTGTATTCCGCACTTAGTTGATGTCTTGGCATATTGAATTAGTCAAGGAATTACCTTGTGGCGACGGAATTTGAATTTGAATTTGGATTTGGATTTGAGTTGGCAAAAAAGCAAATCCTCGAAATTAAACATAATTCCAGCTTGGTGTGTGTGTGTGTGTGTGTGGGAGGGGGGTTTTTGGGTTGTGTGCTTATCTAACATTGCTGCTGGTTTCGGCTTTGATCTGTCAAGTTTATTAAAAGGTGCCTGTCTGTGTGCGAGTGTGTAATTTGTGTGTTAGCTCGCTGTCCGTTTTATGTGCGAGTATTCATATGCTTATAAACAAACATAAATTACACAGACACACAGACGGCAGACAGGAAAAGAGGAAGGCAACGCCAGATAGACACACACACATATTTTATGGAAATCTCTGTGACCTGGGGAAAAAATGTTCGCAATTAGCCGCAGTTTTTACGGGCAAAGCAAAAATACAGCAAAAATGCAGGAGAAAAAAGACACACACACCCTCTATAAATATATATAAAACACACATGAAAGATAAATAAATGTATGGAAATGTATACACGGCTGGCATTTCTGTGTGCGGTGGTGGCTACAATATACAATATTTTGCAATTTAAACGCTTTCTCTCCCAATAATAATAATAATAGTGTGCAGTAGCATCGGCGGCAGCAGCAGCTCTTCAATTTTTCAACCGCAAATTCCCATTTCAGCCGATGCCTCCGCCGCCGCCGTTTGTTTGACAAGCGATTGATCACAAAATGAATGCCATAAATTTTAGCAACGAATCGAATCGAATCGAATACCCTTGGGGAGGATCTGCGGGGCCATCGACAAGGCCAGCGAGACCTTCAATTTGGCAAAGCCCCTCTCTCCACACCCCCATAAACAAAATGACGCTGAACTATGCAAATAGTTTTGCATTTCTCAGCCAACGCTGAATATCATCCGCATCACGTATACGCCCCGTGTGCACACTGCACTTGCTCCTGCTGCCCTGAAATATTAAAGGCAATTCAATATGGAGATTACCTCGGCCTTTCGTTTCTCGCTCCTTGGCACGCGATCAAATAGTATTTGTTAACATTTCGCAGCTATGCAGGCGATTTCGGAGGCCAAGAGGTGGGAAATTCGCTTTTCGGTTCAGGTTTTGGATGTGCGTGCTCCTGCCGCTGATTTATGCCGTCTCATTAGGGTTTACAAGCTACCATAATAAGCTGTGCCTTCCTGTTCCGAGAGTGAGCGTGTGTGCAGGGTGAGTCAGCGCTGCTTTTGGCAAACAAACACCTGAATACCGAAACACCTGGCCTGAACTGAACTGAACACTGGAGCACTGCGAGCCGAACAAATCATCCATGATGCGCAGCAGTTGGAGAATCCGAATCAAATTCAACCACTTTCGCACTCGTAAACTCGCAAAGGAACTCAACTGGCCCTGACAAATAGCTTATTTTTATCGCTCGATCAAATCGCGAAGTAGAAAGGATTCATCAACCAGTTCTAATAAATCATAAAACCCAGTTTTGGATCTATAGAACTTGGGAAATAATGCCCGTTAGCTAAAATAATTACTTATTTTTTATTTTGATACAAAATAAATATCAAATAGATATTATGTAACATTTTCAATGACTTTAAACAGTTTAATTCAATCAAAAAAGTATTAGCTAAGAATTTTCGAAAAAAAAATCAAAATCTCTAAGTACTAAATAAAAAATATAAAAAAATATATATGTATAGATTAAGTATAAAAAAGTGGTATTAACCTAATACTAAATAATACAAATTCTATACTCAGTAGTATTAATTTCATATGAAATATTATAAACATAATATTTTGTAATTTCATTTCTATACCGAAAGTTTCAATTTAATACTTTAGAAATTATTAATTTAATACTCATCAAATTTGACAATCATTTATGTAACAATAGTTTCATTTCTATGACTATTTTTTTTTTGGGTGTAGGTAGGTAGAAGTGGTGAGGTCCTCTCTGAGAGCCTCCAAGTAGAGCTGAACTCCGTTTTGATCCGTTTTGGGTGTACAAATTATAAAAACTATCTACTCTTTGAAAACATTTTTTTTTTTAATAAAGAAAATTTATAAAATAAAACTTATTTCTAAACTTTAGGGCAAATAATTTAACTGATCCCAATCTTGATCTTAGTTCTGATTAGAGGCTCCTGAATTTTTTACCTTCCAATTTCTCATATTTCTTTTTTTCGTTCTATGGATGTTAACTTCCTTCACCTTGCTTCGGTTGCACTGTGCTGTCCAGAAGGTCAGAGAAGGTCAACTTCCACTTAAACTCCGGGCTGCCAGAACCGCCGAAGGTCGCCTGGCTGGCCTTGTCGGTGACCTTGGGGGGTTCTCTCCTCCCCGGGGGGCGCCGACTAATCACTGAGCACCGGACTGGGCTTTTGGGCCATGACTCCTGCTACCGTTCAGATACCCCGCTTTCCCCGCTTACCCCGCGAATGCGCAATATGCAAATCACTCTCGTTTTCCGGCCATTCCGTTTTTGGGGCTGCACTCGAAGGCTGGCAAAACCAACGAACGCTGCACTCCAGAACTACGATTATTGCCATCTTCTGCTCTCGACATCGCCATCATCCGCAAACAGTTGCCAACTAGAAGCCGCAAACGAATTATTTGAATAATTACTTTATTGCCAGGCGGCGGTTGCACTCCCTTGGCGATTTTTCCCCGCTCTGGCTGTCCAGCCAACAGGGCTTAAATAAAACAAATAAAACTGGAAAAATCATAATTAGACATCGGATTATATGCAAAACACGATACGCGACAAGATACACATATTAAAAAAACCCAAAATTGGTTTAAGGTTAAATCTAATTTTAAATTTGGTTGAACAATTTATCTGTATACAAAGTTTGATTAAAATTAAATGTTTAGAATAATCTCGTTTCATCGGATTTTATATCAAAGAGAAAGCTATAGTCCAGTACCTCGACTATCAGATACCCGTTACTCAGCTAAAGGCAGTGCGAGGGAGATGGAGGTATGCATGCAGCAAATGGACTGCTTGCACTGCAGTACACTGCTTGAATTTCATTATTTGCTCATAACTTTTTAATGCATGGTTCGAATTGAACAATTTCTTCTACATTTCGATAAGTATTAATAAACACAAAAAATTGCATTGAATAAAAACATAAAATCCGACGTCAACTCAGCTTTCGGGCTAACTGTCGCTTTCGCCCCACTGTTCCGTTGATATACCAAGAAAGTTGCTAAAGCAAATATATATTTGTTATACTTACATGAACTTTTTGAAAAATTTAAAAGACACTGAGGATCAACTGCCACCACACTACCACATTCCAAATGTTTCTTTTCATGTACCCAATACTACATACAAACATCCGCAAGTATGTATGTACTTCAATATGTACAACTTGCAGAGACGAAATTCTCATATTTTTTGAAAGTTTGACTCCGTGTTTGTCTTTTGTTTGTTGATACAATGTTAGCGGGGAGGTGGGTTCCTGGGTTTCTGGGAGGAATGCCTGGCTAAAGCCGAATGCAAAGAGGACTAATTAAACATTTTAGCCAAGATGAAAATGAACATTTTTTGACTGCCTATGCGAGCATACGGCACAAGTCAAATATTATTCTTCTCCTGGACCTCCCCATCTAACGAGTTCTTAAGTTTTGCCACTGGTAGCACTCGTAGTTCTGTTTTCAACTCAGTTCTGGGTACTTGCTGTTATTGTCTCTGTCATTTGCAGTGTTTGCCCAGTGACGGAGTCTGAACATTTACGGCTTTGCTGGATTCCGTTTCGTCTGAAAACTTGAAATACTTTTCAAGAGAGACCATTTCCGAACTTTCGAACTTCCGAACCGGCTGAGGTGCATAAAGTTATTCGCTGGATGGCAAGGCAAGCAATTTAATGCCTGACAACGGAACCAAATTAAAGCTGTCAAATGAAATTAAATGCCCCAGTGACAAATACAAATGCCGCAGCAGCTGACAATTCAGTGGCACGAGGACAGGCGGCAGGCGAACGCACTTCAAGTACCTGTCACGTGTGTGGGCCACATAAAATTGAAATTTACAAGAGCAAAAGCAACCTACATACGTATATGTATAGCACATATAGAATGTAGAATGTAGAGCAGTCTGGGTAAGAACAACAGTCCCCCAGAGGAGGTGAAAGGTGAATGGTGAATGAGTATATTGACATTGCATGACTTGACGCGACTTAAGTACGCCAGCAACAGCACAGCGGCAACATCCATCCACCATCCACCATCCCCACAGCAACATCATCTCCCCCCCCCACAACATCATTGAAAAATGTGTCTAAGTGAATCGTCTGTTGACATCTGCCACTCCTCCCTTGACAGCCCCAAACCGCGATCCTGGCAGGCAGGACCTACTCGTGCGCTAACTGATTAAAGCTAATATGCACTCATATTGGATTATGAGTGCTGTCAAATGGGTTCTGTTCGTAAGTTCAGTTCTGTTATGGAGCATATATACCATATATATATGTATTCCAAAGGAATAGACCAGAGCAACTCGACTGTTTGCTGGTTTCGCGCTACTTTTGTCACGCCGACAGGACGACTCCCCGAATTTATGAGCACTACGCCCTCTAAGGGCCACGCCCCCTGGCGGCATTGCCCTCACCTACACCATTAATCATCATTGTACATCAAATGGGAGAGAAGAGCACGCTGCAGAAATACGCATAAATAAGTATGGACATAAATTATATACACACGCACATAAATGTGTCATGTCTGTGCCTTGTGTGTGAGTGTGTGTGTGTGTACGAGTATGTATTTATGTGTGCGGCACCATGGGCCAAATAAAGGCCTTTAAAAGAAGACAGGGGTCTCGTTCGTTTATCCTTTAAGAATTAATAAATACAAATGTGTTTTTACTACTTCAGCTTATTTGTTTAAAATCAATTAAAATTAAATTTTTATTGAAAAGTTATAAAGATATTTCATGTCAAATTAGTACAACATTTTTTAAGAATTTTTATTGCCATGCAAATGATATTAAGATTTTAGTTAGAAGTTTTAAGGGTACGTTTCCGACCCTATAAAGTTTATATATTTGTCCGTTTGTCCGTTTGTCCGTTTATCCGTTTGTCCGTTTATCCGTTTGTCCGTCTTTCCGTTTGTCCGTTTGTCCGTTTGTCCGTCCGTCTGTCCGTTTATACGCGAACTAGCTGCTACTTGAAACTCCTCAATGATTAATTAAATTAATTAAATGCTATAAAATCTAATTTTGCACGGCAAGGAAATAACACGATTATTTTAATGTTTTGTTTAAAATATTTATGTACGAATTGGAAAGCGCTCTCTTGCATTATTTATAGCCCCAGCCAGGCGAACGAAGTGAAGTGCTTTAGCTTCCCTTCTCCCCAAAAGTTACGGCTGAGCCTTTTTCTTATATTTGCCTTTTCTCAGCTAATTACCAAAAAATTGTGGTTTGCGCAACGCTGCCTTCGCCGACGACGTCTAATTCGCTTTTCTTGGGCGCTCTTCGTTTTCGATTTGCAACGCATTACGAAATGTCGCCGACAAAGTGAAATAAAAATCAGATAATGTGGATTTTCGCAATCGGGATGTGGGTGGTGGGATGTTATGTGATGAGAGGGGTTGGGATAGGATAGGGGTGGACCTGTGTACACATATTCAAGGAACCGGGCGGCTGTCAGCTGGCAGTTTTCTTTTAGCAGCTGGCAGCCGGCTGATGGGAATTCCCGAAAAGTCACAGGGCCTACACAATGGCAGTGAAAAATTGAGTTAGCGATAGCACGGGCAACGACAGAACAACGCGCCGAACAGAGGAGCAAAGCTTTTAAGGCTGTTAAGTTAATGTCGCTTTACGATTTGCCAACCCACTCTTACTCCCATTCCATCCCAGTCACCCCTTCACTCTCAACGGCCCAAGAAAGGGGGTAGCATGGGTGCATAAAGGTTCACGAAGGACCTCATCCTCATCATCCTCCTCCTCCTGCAAGACAATTGTTTTCGCTTGGGAAATGCCAAGTTCAAAGCTTCTGGGAAAATAGCACCGATAGAGGATAAAGAACACACCACAAATTCTAAAATTGTTTTTTTTTTAAGTTTATGTTTTTTATATTAACATTTTAACAGAATTACCTAGAAAAAACTCAGAAAATATTCCTATTATTGCCATAAATCCTTAATTTTGATTGGTTTCTCAATACCCATCGAGATTTAAAACAATACTTAAAATGAGTTCATTACAAAATGGCCACTAGGTGGCGCTCTATCAGGCAGTCGCCTTGCTCCTTGCATATTTCCATCTCGAAAGGTTGTTGATCCTCTATTGAAGATTAACCGAGATGATCCCGAACTTAGTTAGGGTCTAGGACTCACCTTTAAAGGTCCGATTGGCTTGGCCCAGCGGCCATTCAACAGGCTCTGCAGCGGTGAAGTGACACTGGCCAGTGAGTCAAAGTGTAGTGACATTTAACGGAAATGAAGAAAATTTTTCTCATTTCCTTTGAGTGAGTCGGTGCCCCAGGAGCTGTGGAAGCAACAGCAGCAGCAGCAAGGAAAATCGAGGAAAGCCAAAAACCAAAAACGACTTTAAGTCCAAGCTGGCTTAAATGGAGTTGCATTTTAGCTGCTGGCTGTTGGCCCGCTCAAGTGAAATTATGCGAAATGCGCTGAAAAGTGTGCCATAATTTGTGGTGCCAGGGAGGTTGGTTGCTTGGTTGGTTGCTTGTTGTTGTTGTTGGCCAGACACCAGAAACCAGACACCGTCAACAGTGTCATTATTGTCATATTATTACCGCCTTCTGCCTGATCTTTTCACTGCCTTTTGCCTACCCAGCGAGTCGCCTTGGCAAAGTTAAGCTTATATAGTGTAAAGTTTTCTAAGTACTTGCGACAAGGCTTGGCGTCGTCGACAGTGATGAGGACTATGAGGACCATGAGGACTATGAGGATGTGCCCCCGAGTGCTCCAGTCAACCAAACTAGCTGTCTGTCATCCGTAGCTCACCTTGGCCGCAACAACAGCGACATGTTCCAGCTGCATTTATACGGTAAGTTGTCTTTCTTCCCCCCCAACAAGTTTTAGCTGTCTACGTCACGTGTAAGTGGCACGAACTGCCGTTCCACCCACCTGAAAGCCCCGAAAACCCCGAAAACCCCAACCCTCAACCCACCTGGCCACACGTACGTAATTGTCGCAAAAACTTTTGCGTTAAGAAAATTATAGAAGAATGTGCAGCGGAAATTCATGGCTGGTTAAACTTTTAACATGAAAGCTCAACGAGTAGATAATGCAAAGCAGTGCAAAACTGCTGACCAGACGATAAGGGGATAACGGGAAAATCGGGGCAAAAGCGAGGGAAAGCGGGCGAAACTGAAAAGCTGGATGAACAAAAGGAAATGAGAGCTCAGTTAATTAGTTGATCTGGGGTTACAGCTGCATTCATGGAAAAACAAAAGCGTTATACGTGTTAATTGGTGGGAAAAGGTTTCAAAAGATTGGCCAACAGACTTCGTTTAGAAAGAAAATTTAATTTGGCTGCCTTAGGAATTTATCTGGATTTTTTAGCACTACATAAACAAATTTTTAAATAAATAAAATCCCAAAAAAAAAATATCAATTATTATAAATAGGAGGTATAGGAATTTCCTAAGAGTTTTAGATCGCTTTGCAGGAAAATACAGCAAAGCTTGAGAATGATCGATATTTTCGATATTTTGACATATCGTTTCGATAATGTCGACTTTTTGAAGGGTATCGAGAAATAGCAAACTGTTGATATTTTTTTAAGCTCTACAATACAGGATAATGGATAATGCAACGATATCGAATGAAAACGGAGTTGGCTTTCGATTTTGGCTTGCTGACGTCAAACGCGGCTCAACGCACAGAGAACGAGTGAAAAATTGTTGGAAAAAATGGCAATTTCCCTGATTGACGTTCATCATCATCGTTGAGAGAGAGAGAAAGAGGAAGAGAGAGAGAGGGAGAGAGCAACAGCCGGGAGTCCTGGGAGTCGCATTGAACTGCTCCTCAGAACTTTGGCTTGGGCAAACATTTTGGGCGCCATTTCGCCTCCTGGCTTCCCTACCTACACACTTACACTTACACAGCACAGCCACTCACAAAACATTTAGATATGTGGACTCTTGTACAAATACTTTTGTAAGAGGTCCTTCTTGTTCTCATTCTTTTGAGGGACTTGGCTGCTTTTATTTTACTTCTGCCGCTGCCGCTGCCGCTGCTTCTACTTCGTTCTGCCGCAGCTACATTTTTGTCTTAAATGATTGCCATAAAAAATAAGTGCACATTATTGTTACAGCATGGACGGTGAGAAGGAGAGAAGGAGGAGGACGGTGGAAATGGAAAATGGGGAAATGGGAAAACGGGGAAGCGGGACGGACAGAGACGGAGTGAGTGCCTTCAGAGGCACTTTACAGTCATCCATACGCGTAGTGTAACAAATGATTTTCAAAGCTTTTTTGCATTATCAGCTTTTTAGAGCACAGCCATCGCTCCTCAATCCTCAATCCTCAAGCCAACCGGAAGTGGAGAACCCTTAAATGATTTACACGGTTTACACTGCTAAAGCGCTCTAAGGATAATTCTCGGACCTTACATGAATCCTTATATAAAAGAAGTTACCTGAACCAGTCCTTTTCTAAACAAATAGGATTGCCTTTTTTATCCGGAATAAAAATATTCAATTAATTTCCCGAAAAACGCCAAATCAAAAAAGGAAATGTATTTTCCTTAGAAAACAATAATAACGGTATAACATTATTATGACCAGCTTATAACCTATTTTTGAATTGAAAATAACACCAAAATACATAGGCAGAAAACAAAAATTTAAGATCCACTTCGTTTAAGTTGAAACACTTAAATATGTTCAAAGTTATAAATTCTATTTTTATTTTATTTAATTAATTTTCGTACCAAAAAACACTTTAAGTGTATTTCTTACTTGTACTCCTCGTTTACTTTAGAAATATTTATTTTTAGAGTATTTTTAGCAACCCTTGGGGGGTCTCGATATTTATCGCAGTTTAATATTCATACAAGCCCCCGCACACTTGGCTTGGCTATTTTTAAACGTGGTCCCCTGTTTATGGGCGAGTGGGACAGCGTTTGTCACTCAGTGAGTAACACGTGTCCTGCCATTCGGCAATGATTTTCACTTCTGCGAACGAGATGAGTGCTGTGTGCTGGGCAAGGAAATTAGAGATCCAAGGGAAGCGGGCGAGGGAACTTAAAGTTCGACTCGGTGAGGATTCGGTGGAAAGGCAGGTGAAAGGCTGGAATCCGGGTTGCAATGGCAAAGGTTCAAGGAATCGAATGTCATTTCCCTGAATGTCATTTTCCAACCATGAAAAAGCCTCCCCCTGCCTTCCACGTAAATGACATTCGATTCCTTTTGCCAGTTGTTTCGCAGAATTCACTCATAATTGCCTTCTGGAAAACATTGCGTATACGCCGTGTGGTGCAGCAGCAGAAACGGTAACTAAACCATAAATGACAGCTCTCTTTTCCCCCGAATTCGGAAATACTGTGCATGTGTAACAATACCCAAGAATATCCGAACTTTGTCATCCAGTTCAAATTCAAATTCAAGATAAAAACTGGATTTTCTGGGCGCATATGCAATATTGCTCATACGCCGTGTTGCCAGCCAACAAATTGCAAACTACCGCAATGCGTTTTAAAGCCAACAGAAAGAAATGTGCGACAGAGAGCGCTGCTAAATAAATATGCTGAAATAAATCAATATAAACAAAACGAATTAAATCATAAATGAAAATCAAATTTGAAATCACTTTTATTTTTTCTCTTCATTTCCTTTCACTTGTGCCACACGTGCCATTCTACATATGTATGTACATATATTATATATGCGATATTTGCGCCTCTGTCTTTGTGCAAGCCGTAAATTAATTAAAAACAATAAGGTAAGCAAAGAGAAACAAGAGTTTTCGAGTTATCCACTGCTGTTTCTGCCATTACTTAGTTTGAACAATGGCCTCTGCCGACGTCGCTGCCGGCGTCGTCTAAGTGCAATCGATATATGCTAATAAAACTGTCCCACACACTCGCAGCCACACACTTCCGCACTTCAGCTGACACTTTTGGGGTTATTTTACAAATATTCGATGCGAAGCCGAGAAATCGCTTTAAAATAAAATTCTGCGTGGGGAGAAAAATCAAACTGAACATAAAAGACAAGGTACAAATAACAAGATACCCATTTCAAAGTTAAAAGTCATCGGGCTAATTTTTAAAAATTTTTCATTTATTTCATTCAATTTAAATATCTAAAAATCATAAAGCACCTTGTCTTTGAAACTAATAGAAATTTGATTTTTTTTTTTGCCATATTTGATACGAACTAAAGCTTTAATAACTTCTTATACTTTGATTTTATTATCATCCAAGATTTATAAATAAATTCATCCTTTTTCAGCAAAACCTATAGGTTTTAAAATAATAGGCAAAGCAAAGAACTTTACTTTCGAAATAAAAACAAAAACCTGGATCAAGAAAAAATGGTTTTAAAATATTTTATTGCTTTTGCTTTTGCCTTTCTGTATTCTTATTTCTAAGAAATACATTCGTTTGGGTTTAATTAATCGATTAGCTCAAGATATAGTGATCTAATTTGAACACAACTTGCGTTGAGTTGAGGGATTAAAGAAAATGTTGAGTGGCTTTTCTTGAAAGTTACAATTTTCAGACAGTCAGAGACGGATCTTTCGCCCGACTTTGCCTGGCTGTTTAACCCTCTGACACCCCTTTTTTGCCCCTATATAACTGTATATCTGGCCAGGTTCCCAGCTCTGAGCCGCGTGCGATCACGAAGCGCATAAATGGCATTTGACACGTGACAAAAATGTTCAATTTTAATATTTGCACCACTGTGTTTTGGGGGCCCAACTCACAGACAGCCGTCCGTGTGGTTGTGCGGGTGCGCATTAGTGTGTGTATCCCCGTGGTGGTGTGTGCTTCGGTTAAACTGAATTTCATTTGGTTTTTCCCATAGCTATTGTTTCTTCGACATCATTTCCTCGATGCTGGTTCTATGTCTCTATAGCCAAACGGCCATATAGAATGGATGCCAGAGGCTTCCAATCCGTTGGATTGGATTGGCGCTCTTTAAATTTGTCTGCCTTGCATGTGCGGACACTTTGTTCAAATGATGCGACATAATAACTGCCGGCAACCGGTTTTAGTCAAAGTCAAAGTCATGGCCAAAGCCAAAGCCAAAGCCGAAGCCTTCCTATCGCAGGACCTGGGCCCCATCAACTTTTGACTGCCCATTAAATATTATGGCAATGCAAACGAATCAACAACGGCCCAACAAACAAACAACAACAACCAAACAAACCAACAACATGGGCAAACAACCGAGGAAAATCAACGAAAACAGCGGCAATCATTGGTTGGGCATTTTGCATTTTTCGCCGTTTGTTGGCTATTTTTGGCGACGTGACGGCAAATAAAAGTTAAATGAAAATTAAACTATGCAAATACAAGCAAATTCGGTGGCCCGCTGGCGTTTGTATTGCTGGAAAGCGTTTGATTGGAGTCCAAATGCAGGTCATTTTTCCAATCAGATTTAGTTTAAAGAGATCTAAACTTTCAAGTTTATTATGTAGTCAAAACAATAATAGTTATTGAACTTATTGAAAAGATAATTAAAAATATTTTTGAAGGAACTTTTTTTTATAGACCCAAAAATAATCGATATGAAACGATGATCTATTTTAACTTGATATGAATTTCGAATGTGTTTTTCTCCCTCCCACTCATGCAACTTTAAGCGCTAGTTTATCTCGCTCCCACTCCCTTTATTTTATTTATTTATTTATTTATTTATTTATTTCGCCAACGGATATACCTTAACTGGCTAGGTCGCCATATTGCTTATTGCCTTCTTTTTCGAAGTCTGAGAATCTCCAAGAGGGAGAAATCTGCAAAATGATTTTATTTAATATTAATTTTACCTGTATTGCATGGTAAAATCGATATGCGCAGAAATACAAGAAATTTACCATGCGCATTTCGATTTGATCCCGGCCTGTTTTGTTTTGTGTGATTTCCCTAAATTAGTTACATTAATTTAATAATAAAATAAATTGTATAATTATTTATTTGAAAAACATTGCAAATATAAGACTCCCAGAAAGAAGCGCGAATATATGGTAATTTTTAAAAATATGTATACCATTTTTGAATACTTTGTATTACCAAGTTAATTTTTGGGAACTTTAAACACTCTTAATTCACTTTAGTAAAAATTTAATTTGTTATGGGTAAGCTAAAATCATATGAAATTGAAAGTAAGTCTTGCTTTGCATTTAATAATTATTTTTAATTTTTTTTTGGCCCAACTGCATTTTGATTTACATAATGAAATTTATATAATTTTGTGTTTAGTCTTTTTCTGGATGGGTTGTATGGCAAAAACAGATATAAACCGTTAAAATTTAAACATCAACTAGAAATTTGGTGTGCGGTGAGTGCTCCAAATGGGAACGAGCCAAGTGTAAGCGCGGTGTGCAGGTGCCCCTATGTAGTGGTAGTCCGTAGTTCTAGTGGTGGGTTCTCCTGGTCCTGAAGCCCTGGATGTTGTCCAAGCTGGCGTAGCTGCGTGGCGCATCCCAGTCCTGTTCCTGTCCATGTCCATGTCCCTGGTTGAGGATGTCTCGTCGTTGGTGTCTGGGATTGTGCTGCTGCTGCTGCTGCTGCACCTGCTGCTGCATCTGCGTCTGGCGGAGATGGTGGCCCTGACTTTGGCTGCGAGCTCTGTTGCCCGCCATTCGATTGCGGGCCGATGAGATCCTGGCACTGGAATCCTCGAAGAAGCCCTCGTAGAGAACGAAATGATTGCCCTGGGGAATGGTGCTGACCAGGCCGTAGTGTTTGCCGAGGAAGGCCAGCAGCTTCTCGGATGGCCGGTCCACGGAGCACTTGCTGGCCAGCCAGCCCTGTTCGTCGAGCATTCGCTCGAAGAGCTGCTTGCCAAGGCCGCGACGCTGGCGCGACTCGTGGACGTAGAAGTCGAGGATGGCCGGCGTTTTGTCGGCGCGACGGCAGGAGCCCTGCTTGTCGAACAGGAAGAGGTCCTTGGTGCCGACCTTGAGCAGCCCGGCGACGCTCCAGCGTCCCCCCTCGTGGTCGGCCATCAGGTAGACCACCTGGTCGGGCGCCAGCTTCTCGGCGGTGGTCACCGGCTGGCGCAGTCCCTGGGCCACGGCCGACAGCTGGCCCATGGCGTCCAGGATCTGGCTGAGCTGGCACTTGGGACCCACCTGGGCCTGGTGGTTGATTCGCTGGCGGTGGTGCGGGATGAAGGTGTTGATACGGCCGGCGGGGGCGGCGGTGGCGACGACCTTGGAGCGCAGCGAGTTGGCCTGCACCCGGATGATCGGCTGCGGAAAGAGGTGCTTGATGTCGAACGCGAACTCCACCATCTTGATCGGTGACTTGAGCCTCGTTCTCTTTCAATTTTCTAGCACGGAGATCTGTTTGCCAGGGAGTACCAGTAGCGATTTTTACGCAGCAGCCACAACTTTTGAAATTTTTCTCATACTTTTTCAACTCGCCCGAACAAACACAGCACGATTTTTGACTACTCTGCTCTATCCTACCTTTACAGAGCCCTATACAAATGTCAAATAATATCACTGCTCATATCATTTCATGATTTCGTTTGAATCTCATAAACAGTGATTTTCTTTTTTTCAAGATTTCAAGAATTAATGAATCTCATAGCATAAGCATAGTATATGTAGGGTAACCTATCGACTCGATAGTATCGAATGAGCCAATAACCTGATTATTCCAAAAAAGTGTTTCCGTTGGGTTAACTCCATATATCCTATGAGAGATAGTGTTCGTCAACGATAGGAAAAAAAACGAAACATACCGAATAATACAAAAAAATACCGACAAATACCAAAGACCCCAAAAGTATCTCACTTTTTCCCAAATCTAGTTGGCTATACAAAACCTATATAAAAAAAAGGGTTATGTTAATAACCCCATATCTCCAAAACTCCACCAGTTTAAATGGCAACCAAAAACAAGAAAGGAAGCTAGCTTCGGCCAGCCGAAGCTTATATACCCTTGCAGATCATTCCTATTAATCACTAATTTTCCGATCGTTCCTATGGCAGCTATATGATATAGTCGTCCGATTTTGAAAAAATTTTATTCGAAATTCACAATTAGATTAAGAATGGCATTTCCAAAAGTAGGAGGTTCTAGGTTCAAAAACACCCAAGATATAATTTTTTTACATTTTTTTTCCCGATTATTCCTATGGGAGCTATATGATATAGTTGTCCGATCCGGCTCGTTCCGACTTATATACTACCTGCAATAGATATAAGACTTTTGGGAAAGTTTTAGCCCGATAGCTTCAAAACTGAGAGACAAGTTTGCGTAGAAACGGACGGACAGACGGACAGACGGACAGACGGACGGACAGACGGACAGACGGACATGGCTAAATCGACTCGTCTAGTCATGCTGATCAAGAATATATATACTTTATGGGGTCTGAAACGTCTCCTTCACTGCGTTGCAAACTTCTGACTGAAATCATAATACCCTCTGCAAGGGTATAATAAAGGACCTCAAAGGGGATGTAACAAACTCATACTCATAGTTTAACGAACCATGAATCATAGTTTCTTCTTTAGATCCTTGATAATGAATCATCTGTGATTTAAAATATAATATTTTATTCAAGGAAAAAAGTCATCATAAAAGCCAGAAACTGCAAAGTTCAATGGAGCAGAAAGATGAAGCATAAATGGAGCCAAAGAGTTAATTGAGAACACTCGACCTTCTCAAGGGCAAACCATCTTGAATCGATCTTGAGTTAATGCAGGCAACCAACCCGGACGATAATCGGATGACAGTAAAATTATATTGACCCTGCCAACTGAAGAGGGAGCATGACGAGGACTGCGGTCTTTTCTGCAAACTACAAAAAAAAGCATATGTGCATGTTTATAAGAGCTTTCAGCTTTCACTTGAACAAATGCCGAGTCCTCACGGCAACAGGACTACAGTTGAAAATATTTCAGAAAATATGCTCCTGAAAAATTTAATTTTAACAATACGACATATTAATAAAACAATCACTTTAAAAACATTATATTTATAAACATTAAATACATAATACAAACTATTTTTAGCATTTTATATGTTTACTAAATCTTAAAAATATAATTATAGTTTTAGTTGTTTGTTGAGTAAATTATTACCTAGTAAAATATTAAAAAATGTTGAAACCAATGTACCGTGATACCGAGAAACATTTAAAGTTTGAATTCATTCCGAGTTTATAGCTGGTCACTCGGCTTACTGGCGAGCACATCCTTTCATCTTCCGCCGGCCAGAAGGCTGAAAAGTCATTGACCGTGAAGTTGAAATGGCGGCAGGTCAGGCCGGGTACGGTAATCCACTGAGAAGGCATGCTTGATTGCACTAACCCCATCGCCCGAGGTCCTGGGTCCCGAGTCCTGAGTCCTGCGTCCTGCGTCCCGAGTCCTTACACACATTTTAATATTCGGCCTTGTATTTAAACTATTTCTGGTCGTGTGCATATTTTTCGATTTTGACTCTGGCCCGTAAAGTTTCCGGTTGCCAGAATTCCATTCCGGGTCAGATGTTAAGCCGTAGTGGTTGGGTTTGGGGTTGGGGTTGGAAATACCCCAAGCTAGCTGATTGGCTGGGCTGGCTCTTTTGGCGGAACGCCTCTTTAATTTTTCGTACGTTTCGAGGGAATCTTAGTCCTGAATTTCGATCAATTCGCAAATCACACAGTTCTCTGGACATCGAGCCTGGCATATGGATAATAACGATGGGATGGCGATGGAGATGGCTAACACACATCTAAAACGCTCTCACATTGTTGTAGTAGTTTCACTTTGGCTCTTGCAATCCAAACGTTAATGGTCTGTCAATTATCGCCACCCAGTGTGTGTAACGATAAGATATCGCCCCCAGACGGAAAACATTTCATACGCAGCAAGCTCCTAGTGCTGCTGGTTTCCTGCTTTCCTGCTTTCCTGCCGTCTGGATGTCTGAATGTCTGAATGTCCATTCCTCTGGGCACGAGTATCCGTGTTCCCTCAACACTTTAGTACATCATTTAGTTCGAATTAGTTATGGACATAGAGCACACAACTCTCGCACACAATCGAATGGAGCAACTTTTCCCACACACCCGGCTAAGGCCAGGAATTCCAAGGACGATGAGGAGGAAAAGGAGGCGGAGGAGTCGGAGGAGGAGTGGGCAGAGGTCAGCGGTCGGCTCTGGTTGCCCTTTTTACATTCGTATTTATGGTCAGGCCGAGGAGACACAGCTCAAAGACAATGAAGGCCCGGCTTGAGGAACGAGGGCGAAAACCAAATTGGCATTCGTTTGGAGCGGCAGTGAAAGAAATAAATGAAATGAAATGGAGTGCATCCAAAATAATATACCTTAAATATACTTTATGGCTATCTAAGTTTTAACCTGTACCTTGGGTTTTATCGATAATTTCGATATCTAAACAATATCGGTTCGCTTTAAAGGGCAAACACAAATTAAATATCGATCTTTTTCAAGCTCTATTTTGTGTACTCAAGAATCTCTTTTGGTTTCCGAATTTTCGATGTTGATCTTGCCATGTTCTTTCAAAAATCTATATATATCTTTAAATATTTTAGGTTATCGCGCTTTTAGGTAAATTAATTTTATAAATACGAGTTTTCCGCAGTGTACAAGGCCGTTTCGTATCAGGAAACGGACAACAGACAGGCGGTCTTCAGTTCCTTTCCATTCTTCCCATTTATTTACTTGGTCTGTGTCTCCGAATCGGAATAAGAATACGAATCCGAAGCCGAATTCCGCCTCCGACTCCTGGTCCGTCTGGCTGAGTACCCATTAGAGTATGACGAGTGGAGGAGTCCTTCGACTGCGACTCCTTTCATCTATTTAGAGGCTCTTAGTTAGGTTTTCGGTTTCCCAAGAGGTGGCGACGGCCGTGAGCTAGCATTGATTTCACTATCCAGCAACCCAGCAACCCAGTTACCCTGTCCATTGTGCCGCTTGTTTGTCTTGTGTAAGTATTTTTATTTCCTTTCATGCTTATTGGAATTTTATTATCAGCTCATATAAGTGCAATAAAATGTTGATATACGCATGTATGGGGGCCAAAAGCGGAAAAGGGAATGGAACAGGCCATACTTACATATATGTAGTCGTATGGGAAACTTACCAACCAACCACCGAGCCAAAGGAAAACTTTCTCCCATCGAAATGAAAAGTTCGCAATTGGTTTTGCCTTGAAATATTTTCAGTTTTGCTTTATTTATTTGATGTATTCTTATGCCGACGCAGTTTGGGCCGCTCCACATCCTATTTGGTATCATTACATTATTGTTGTTATTCGCTATTATTATTCCCGTAAGCTATGATAATTATTTTTGAAATAGTTTGCTTTTCATAGAGCTTAGCCTACGTTCTTCATTTAGTTTATAATTCTCATAATTTTCTAGAAAAAAAAAACCACAAATGTTTTGCCATTTCTTTAAAATAGTTTTCATTTTCATTTCAGTTTTCCAGTTTCCATGTTTCCATTTCAGTTATTTTACAAACTCGTATATATATGCTTTATTGGTAGAGAGATCTCGCTACGGAGGGTCATTAAAACTATGCTATATCTCATTCACAAATTAACGATAACAGACAACAATTCAACGATTTGAAAACTCAGGCTACAATTTTGATAAATCAACAGTAAAAGTGTGTGTATGTACGTATAAATAGTTTGTTCAAATTGCAAAATTACCAATTAGCTATAATTAATAAGCGTTTCCTTTGGAAGAACCTAACTTAAGGGCATTTCGCGCTGATCTGTAAGTTGAACTGTTTCCATATTCTTAGGCTAACCTTAACGACTAGAGTTCTAAACTTTAGACAAAAAAACAAACACTCACCAACACACATGCACACACTCACTGCAGTCACTCAAACACACGGCGACTCTATATATGTATTGGAGTTTTTAGTTTTTAGTTTTTAGGAAAGTATAAAAACTGTTGAGCTTTTCCTGGAAATGTGAGCTGGGGGACACTGCTTACACCTAAGTACACAAAATCCAAGCTTATTTGTTATACTATAAATGGAATTGTTTTTTAAACTACTACACGTAGTAGGAGTAATTATAATTACCTATCAATTATTTGTCACATAGAAACAGTTAAGAGGACGGCTGTTGAAATCAGGGACCAAACGCCTTCAACCCTGCCGATTTCAGAGAGTCCTTTCGGCAGGCCAAAGGCCTTGGTCCGAGTTTCAAAACTCAGTTTTGATATTTCACTTTACACGTATGAGTATATCTGCTATGGTAGCGCTCCCAATAGGAGCTCTGATTTCGGATTTTCCCCGCATATTGCTTCTAGCAATGCGATAGCCTTTGCTCTAGATACCCTGATTCCTCCCCCTCCTTGCTATGCATACCCGCCCTTGGTACTATCCGATATATAATGAGTTCTAGATCTATGTATTAAGTGACTAGCCTAGGTACGATCTCTGGATCTTAAATGCTCTTACATATCTCATCTCTATAAGTACATTTGTATATATATTTGAACTGAAAGTCGAACGAAAAGTGAGTTATAAGCGGGTTTGGCATCGAGGTCGGCGCCCCTCGATATTGTATTCATTTGTGGGGCTCATTTGATTTATGGTGTCTGTTCGTGTGTGTGTGCGTGTCACTTCTCCAATGGTTCGGTTTCCATTTCCATTTACATCTTCATTTCCCTTCACCCGATTTTTTTGGTTTTTGTATCGGAAACCCATCGCCCATGTCGTACATGTGATGTGTGTCTGTGGTGAAAGGCGCTGACCTCAAGGCCCGCTTTTCTACCTTATCTCTGATGATTTAACTAACTAACTCTATGTACCGACGATATGGGAACAATCCCCAGCAGAACCTTTAAGGATATGAATTTCTTTAATACTCTCTTATCTAATCAAATATTGGGGTTGTGTGGGGGGGGGGGGGGGACTGTGTGCTGTGGTGGGTAGCTTGCTGCTCGTGATATGTGATAGGTTTTCGGGAGCAGCCTACAAAGAACACTACATTATCCTGTTAAAGCGTAACTTATGGCTACTTTCGAATGTTAATCGCGTGTTTACTGTGTGTTGTCGTGTGTCTCTTGTCTTGATTATATCGCTAGTTTGGTTTAGCTTAACGTAATTGTTTAAAATTGTACCTAGCCTACAGCTCTGACTCCCGGGATATATAGATAGGCCTAACCGAATAGAGGTATATACAGATCTATTTACATAAGTAGCTGAACCTTAATGCTATTGGAGAAGCCAACGAACGACAAACGAAACGAATCTAAAGCCCCAAGCACAACGTTTGAGATCTCTTGTGCTTCGATGGCTTCCATTTGGCATATCATCATTATATCATCATCATCATCATCATCATATCCATTCCTTCTTGCAGTCGCATTTGCTATTGCTATTGCTATTCGCTTGTTTAATCACCCCATGTGCATGATCTTCTTGAAGGCCTTGCGAAACTCGGGATTGAATATCGTGTAGATCACCGGGTTCACGAAGCTGTTGATGTAGCCCAGCCAGGTGGTCATCATGTAGGCCGTCAGACCCGGTCGGCAGTCTTTCTTGAACTTGGCGCACATGGCGTCCATGATGTTGCAGCTGAAGAAGGGCAGCCAGCAGAAGAGGAAGACACCTGTTCGGTAGTTCAAGGTAGTTGGGGGTTAGAAAGTTAAGAAGTTACGAAGGCATTAAATTCAGATTTTAGATTTCACATTTGCATATATATACCATATACATATACTATATATTCAAATTCAGGGTCTGCGGTTCAACTTACCCAAAACAATGGCCAATGTTTTGGTAGCCTTGCGTTCCTTTTTCGCCGACGATTTTTCGCGTTTCTTTTTCGAAGCCTTGTGCACCTTGTATATCGTGAATCTGTACGACACGCAAAGGATAATAGGCCATGGTTTATGTTATATATGTATATTGCATTTTCGTTTAAGGGGGCCAGGGAAAAGAGAGAGCGAGTGAAAGTGGGCAAGGGGTGGGGGTGGTGGTGGCCAACAGAAAAGCCAAAATAATAACCGTAATTATGGGGCGGCGGCGACCGTTACTCACCTTGACGCCTGCGAGTTCTTCTTATCCTTGCGCGAGGACGTTTTCGATGTGGTCGATAGCGTTGAGTCGTTGCGTGCCAAAGTCATGGCCTCCTGCACTCCGTAGCGGACAAAGGACAATGGCTTCATGGCGACGCTGCAAGCGGAAGTCGGAAGTGGATGAGGCAGAGGCACGGAAAAGGGCAGAGGCAGGGTAAGGGGGAGGGGAAGCGGAAGTGGAAGTGGAAGCGGAATGAAAACGAAAACGCAATCTTGGAGCGCTAAACTACGGTATTATGAAACTATTTTTGGCTTTTGCATGCCCAAAAGTGCGGGGGCTCAAGCTAAATACGTGAGCCATTTTTCTGGTTACGTTTGGAACTCAATCTCAACCGATTATGTGGGCATGTGATTGATTATTCAATTAGAAAAAGCTTAAATCAATTCTAAAATCTTTTTTATCAATTACATTTTCTCGGAAAACCTTAAAATAATTTGGTTTTAATGTAAAAAAAAGTGGTAACTAAAACAGATAACTACTTACAATGAAATAAAAATGGACCATCAAAATAAATATACAATGGTAAGCATTTTAAATTCAAATTTCGTATTTAATATTTGAGTTACAACCAAAAACATTGTATTTAATACAAAAACATAGGTACCTATTAAATTGAAAGTTTTAATTTGAAATATTTGGATCAAGGTAGAAAATAATATTGCTGATGTCAGCCATTAAGTAAATTACAGAATTTTTTAAATTTTATGAAAAAAATAATCATCTGAAAATCAAAGTTTTAAATTCTTAAATTAACTAAAACTTCGAAATTAAAAAAAAATTAAACTAAAATTTCGAAATTAAATAATTCTCTATTTGAAATGAATAAAAGCAATGCATTGAACATGATATAAAGGGATTTACTATGGTTTTTTTTATAAGGGTAGTTATCGGGCATTCTATAGATCGAATTCTACATAATTTTATATGTTGAATTCAAGCTATGAAAGTTTGTATTCCATATCTTTGATATTATAAAATACTACGATGAGATGTGGGGATTGCAGAATTGAGGCAAGGGGTTCGGACCAACGGAGCTGAATATTTATGCCAAATACCTGGAGTTATCGACACCGACTGACCTGAGAGTCGGCTCGCCGCGCTTCGGCGAGTCGTCGGCGGTGGGGCGCCGCTGGCTGCTGACGCTGGACCGCTGGAGGGTGGCGCCACTGGGCAGCGGGCTGTCCGGCGGCGAGCCGCTGCTCCGCGGGGCGCCGGATGTGGCGGCGGAGGCGACGGAGGCGGGCGCCACGCCTGCAAGGACATCGTCAACGTTTGAGGCTGCATAACCAGAATCATGATTACCATTCGGATCGGCGACGACCAACTGCGGCTGTGTGGTGATTTGGGCCACAACGCTGCTGCGATGCGTTGGTGCGATGTGGAGCAATAGGAAGGCAATGCGAGCCGGCGACCATCCATCAATCAATCAATCAATCGAATCAATCGGCGAATCACAGGGACGGCGAGTAAGCGGCGGCGTTGATGAAGGACGAAAAGAGAAAAAAAAAAGAAAATCGGGGGCGCAACGTCAATTAAAGGCAAGGCAAGATTGAGTTTTTAATAAAGTGACGCATTAATTGAATTATTGAGAATTATTTTTCTCTTTCATTGGCTGTGATTTTTCTTCTGCTGGCGGAAAAAACTTTTTCGCGGTCCCGTTTGCCCCCCGTTCGATACCGATACCATCCCATCCACTTTGTGCATCCAGCCTGTCATTAATGGTTTCATTTCATGTCCTTATTGGATTAAGCAGGCCATCAGGATGCTAATTGGCTGCGCTTAACGCTCGCACTTAATGGCGGTTTTTGGGCAGGGATTCGGATTCGGATTCGGATTCGGATAGAGATGGTGGAGGATCTGATTGCAGAGGCAGAGAGGCTGATGAGGAAGGTGTCCTTTTGGCAGGACCCGGACCTGATTGAAAGTGCATGGCCGCTTTTATGTCGCCAATTGAGTGGCGCCGTGGTCGAACGAAGCATGCCTGCCATCCGATTGACAGTTTTCCATGGGCTTGGGGCTTCGCCTGGCCATCTGGAAGGAAGTGCAGTCGAGACCACTCAGCAGAAACGGGCACTGGGTGGCTTATCTATTACGTGTTTGCGGCACGTGCCAGGGTTGCCAGGGTTGCCAGGTTGCCAGTTGCAAGGATACACGGATACGGAAACGAAACTGCTGAGCTTCCAACTTTTCCAGGGCCATCGCAGATAGCTGCGAGCCCCAAACTTTCATTCTCTGCCACGGAGTTTCTCACTAAAATTTGAAATTGACTGAAAGTTGCTAGTTTTTCACACCCCGCACACGTAAGACCTAAGTGGTTTTGCAAAACTATATGTCCAATCCGAAAACGTACGACGTGTATATTCTGAGCTAATCATCAGTTGCTTAAACAAGGTCACCCAGTCAAAAACCTATCAAAATCTACACAGACAGAAATTTGAACAAATAAAAATGTATTATTTTTAAGGATTAAGCTATTCATATCATCTTGATTTTAATAAAGATTACATTTATATAATTTTACATTATTTGTTCAATAAAATGCAAAATTTGGTATTTTAAATTTATAATTTTTATGAAAGAATTAATGAGATCACATTGATATGTCTTCACATTAATTATATCTGCCTTTTATAGATATGTCATATCAAATTTTGTGTACCCCAAAAATAAAATTTTTCTTTAAATTTTAAAATGATTACCTTAACTGAAGAAGTATTCATCTATATGGTGAGCCTATCGTATATATTTCAGGAAAAATTACCTAACATTCAGTTTAGTGTGACCTTAGCTCACTTTTTATGACATTTGATGTTAATATTTTAGATAATTGTTTCTGAACTTTGGGTAATTTTATAAAATGTTTTGGTTCATTTGGTTTTCTGGTTGTTTATATGATTTTCTCAGCCTCAACTAGAGAGCCCAAGCTCCCTTCACAAAATGAGTACTCACTTGCCCGTCTCCTCGACGACGGTGGCCAGCATGAACTCGGTGGACTTGTCGTTCACGATGACGTGGCAGTCGTCGATGTCCGGCGAAATGGCATTCTCGTCCTCCTCCTCGTTGGAGCCGCTGGCCGTGTTGGTGGCCGCCTCGTCCGGCATTATCCTGCTGGCATGCCGGCTGCTGTCCAGCGCCGTCTCCGCCAGACGGCGCGTCTGGGCGATGTTCTCGATGACGCTGCCGCCCGTGAGCTCCGATAGGTGGGGCTTGCGGGCCGCCCGCTGCTTCCGCGCCCGACTTCTCAGGGCCTACGGATACCAGAAACAGGATATGGCATGAAAGGATACGACATTCGGACTACAGGCTACAGAATACAGAATACATTGTGCAGTGTACAGGATACGGGATGAATGGAATGGAGCGGATTAAGCAGTGCCATGCTGCGCTTGCATCCTCCGGATATTCGCCACCAGTCAGCAGCTAATGTGCACAAACAAACATAAAACCCGACCCCATCGTTCTTGGCCGCTTTGCAGATTGCAGATTGCTGATTGCAGATTGGAGATGGCGAATTGTGCCACAGACAACAGGGAATTGTGAGCCAGCAATATTGATTCCACTCGGCGAGGAAAAATCCGATTTTAATTGCGGTCTGAGTAATAGCGCTTGAAACTGGCGCACATTTGTATGTTTAATACGGGGTGTCACAGAAATCTCTAGTTATTTAAAAAACTTTGAAGGTCACGGATTGTTTTGCAGTCGATTTTCTAAGTTAGGAAATCTTATTTTTAACTAGTGCTAAATTAAGCAATTTTAGTTATTAATTTAACAAAAAAAATGACAGTTGAATCGGAATTCTGGCAAATTCATATGTATATCGATAGTGGCTACTCTATATATATTATCGATACTATCGGAAATAAAAGAAAATAAAAATACATATTCCAAAAAGTATGGAAAACTTAAATACAAAGAAGGTTGAAAATGAATGCTTGAATCATAAATCATGAATCATAAATTTCCTTAACTTTTAAAACCATCGATAGTATCGATAGTGCTATCAATCGTTTAACCAACTTAAGTACTCACCTTGAAAATATTCCAGTAGAGAAACACCATGATAATGCAGGGTATATAGAAGCTGCTCAGCGAGGAGTAGAGTATAAAGTCGGCGTTGTAGAAGGCGCACACATCGGGTTCGCGATTGGGCGTGTTGTTGAGGCCCAAAACTATCGGCGAACCGATGGCAGCCGATATGGCCCAAACCAGCAGTATCGTAAGGCAAACGCGGCGGCTATTTTTGTGCTTGGCGTACTTTATTGGCTGTGTCACAGCGATGTATCTAGAGTGAATACATCGTAGTAAAGGAATCATCATATGCACAGGGGCCAGCTTTTAAAAACACTCACCTGTCTATGGAGATGGCAACTAAGTTGAATATCGATGAAGTAGAGCATATCACATCCATGGCTATATAGAAATCACAAACAACGTCAGGCAGGGCCCAGACTCCATTTACCTGCAATAAAATAGATAAAGGTGAAATAGTGAGGGTGGGGAGGATTTTCTTTGGGGGTGAGCACACTTCATTTGTTCGGCACTTAATCGACTCTGGGTCTGGGGCGAGTGCTCTATTGGAATGCCCATCCTTTGTCGAATATTAATAACAATATTTTCCCATTTCCCGGCCTGTTGCCACAAATTAGTTTTAGACTCTATCTCTTCATGGACGTCTCCGGCAGTCCAAGGTCCCAGGACCCCGGCCACCAATCCCCCAATCCCCCGAACCCCCAGGCCCCAAAGGAGACTCCATAAAAATCTCAACAAAAACGTTAGGAATTTACCAAGCCAAACAATTTGTAGCACACAAAGCACATAAAAAAGGCCGAGTGGGCCAGTTGGGTGAGTATGTGGATATGTTTTGGATGCGGGTGCGGTTACGAGTTGAACTGAACCCTGAACCTGACTGGTGCTGCACGTGTGCATCCCTCTAACCAGTGAAAGGGGTATAATTTGTGATCTCGATGGGAAAATCACAAACTGAGGATCTAGTCCAATATAATTGCTTTTAAAATAAGGTATAGGTATACCCACTGCTTATTTATCTATGGTTGTTTTCATTACAAATAAGTATCGGGTATCGCATAGTCGGGCTCAATCGACCAAAGCTTTCTATCTTGTTTTTCTTCTCCAATCGGTTTTGGGCTTAAATTATACAAACAAACTGAAACTCGAACCGGAGCTCATCCCCGGCGAGGAGTGTAAAATGTTGGTACACACGCAACCACACCAAAGTGAAAGTGAAAGTGAAAGTCAGGCGAAAGCAGCATAGGAACGTACTAAAATAGCCGGGCAGTCGCAGACTCAGACGGAGTATCCTTAGCCGGAGCTAAGCGAGCATAACAAAAGTTGAGCTCGGCTAAAGAAAGTGGCAAAAAGTTTTGGATATAAAGAGACACGCACGAATGCTCATCCTGTGCCCAACAAATCCCCCCCCCCCCCACACACACACACACATACAAACACATGCTACATACTCGAAGATGTGACATTTTTTACTGCTTTTCTTTGGCTTCCTGTCGGAGTCCATTGTCAGGCAGATTGCGTTGCCTGCAGCTGAACTATAATTTATAATGTATTCTAAGCTATTGACCATAAGTGTGTATATACATAAAAATACAGACTCTATGTTTTTGATACCTTGCAAAAAGTAATCGGAAGTAAGTAAGCGAATATATGTAGCTGACCTAATTTCCATAACATTTGATTTTCTTTGAACTTAGTTTATGCCGCCTAAGCCCCTCATTTTTATACTACCTTCGTGATGTGGTAACATCATAATGCTTACTAATTGTTCCTAATGTGGAATTCATTCAGGGACATCAGCAGTCCAATCTGTCCGTTTATTATCTTTACCAAATGGGCGCCTTTCCTAAGCAAATGTAGCATTTGTCGAATTATTTATGGCTTAATCCTGGAAAGTTTGCTCGGAATTGGTTTCTTTTGATTCTTTCTTCGACATTCCTTCAGCTGCAAGCTTCATTGAATTTTTTAATATTTTTCCAAACCCATTTCGGGCTGCCGCGTCCCCCTCCCGCTCCTTTGGCCAAAGTCTATTCTGTTTGGGTATTGTGAAAGCGATTTCCAATTCAGCGAAAGTGTCTCTCTGCCCCTTTTCCCTTCGAGTTGCTCGAAAATGTTCAATTTATGTATTTTGTGAGCATAAAGGCATTTAAAGTCAGTTGTCTGCCGGCATCTGGTTGTCCTACGTCCCTTTTCTTCTTCGTTTTTCTGGCTTCTGGTTTATTTTAGAGCAGATATAGAAAGAAAATTTCTATGCTATCGCCGTCTCAGCCGCCTGTTGTTTGTGTGCGGTTCCTGCAGCAGGGCATAAAATAAATAAATTTATCTATTTGCACAGTCAAAGGCGAGCGCACACACAAAAACCCAAAGGGAAAAGCTTTCAGATGCTCGCTCCCTCTCGCTCGCATCCACAGAAATGGACCAGGACAATGGGGAAAATGGGATGGGGAGGGTGAGGAGAGACAGGGACAGGGACAGTCACCCACACACACACGCACAGGGAGCACACGCAGACAAAGGCAAACCAAATAACAAACAAACACACATAGCATTTTGATAATTGAGCTTCTGGTTTTTATAGTTTGCACGCTGATACGAAGAGAAAGCAAAGGATATCCACACACATCGATTTGTGTGTGTGTGTGCGTGTGCGCCCAGGTACACGCAGAAAAACTCTCAGATTCGCTTTCAAATAATTCCTATTGTTTATCCATTCAATGGCCATTTCTATTTTGAAAGCAGAAACCTTTGTCTAAAACAATGCCTTGCTAAAAAACAAGATTTTAAAATACACAGAAACTGAAAATAAGAAATGCAATGTAAAGTTCTTTTTTCGATAATTCTAACAATAGAAAAGAACAATGATGAACTACAAATCCATAATCCAATATTTAATTGTATACTTTTAATGGCTTAGAAATTCCAATCGGCTATTCCGAAGATTTGGAAAATATTTTCACGAGTGTGCGACTGTATACTTTTTGGCTTAGCCTCATTTTCAGTGGATGGAAGGCGGGGAGTCCCCTCTTTTGCCAGGCAAGTAACTATTTGTACAAATCAGGGGAACACACTCGCTTGCGGGGTGCTGATTTGGCTGAAAGGCTTGGCCAAAAGCTGACTTAAAATCCACTGGGAATCTTCTCAACGCTCTGAATTTGGTACAAATTTCATCCGACTCCTGTGCAAACACAACCGTTGGTTGATAGTAAGCTAATCAGTTGGCAAAATTTCTTGAAGCCTCAACGAAAGTGTTGAAACCTTTGGTAATCAACTAGTTGAAGGCTAGTTCGCTGTTGATTATAATAAACTGTACACGGAAGTCATGCAAGAAAATAGCGGTTTTAAAGTTACTGAAATAAATATTTCTTTAAGTAAATATCAGAAGCACAAATGCCAACAAAACCGTGAGGTTTTTAATTAAAACGAACATCGGTCAAAATGCTGGAAAGGAAAGTCAAGGGCTTGGAAAACGGAAAACGGATAACCCCTGAAGTAGACCGCGTCTTCTCTTTGAGACCGAACAACTGCCAAAGAGTCGTGTGCTCCACTCAACAAGTCGACGGCAAAGGACGCGTTAATTAGCCGCCATTACGCCGGCCCCGCCCCCTTAATAGCCAACGCCTCCCCCGCCCCCGCCCCCACGAGAGTCGCTGTGGATATTTGCTTGTTTGTATTTGCCTATAAGCATTTGGCATTGGCATTTCCAGTTGGCAGGTGAGGCGACGAAGCGGCGGAAAGCGAATGGATCTGGTGACGATGCGTCTGGATGTGAATCTGAATCTGAACCTCAATTCCCGCTGTCTGTGAGTCCTCGGAATATCCTTGCAGCCGAATAAGTAAGCGAGTGTGTGTGTGTGTTTGTGTGGGTGGCGCTGCCATTTCCTTTATGCCTGTCAATTGCGCATTTTATTTACCAGTCTCGATTTATTTCATTTCGCTTTGCACCGCTGTGTTTTATTTACCTTCTACTTTTTTTCTAAGTGCTTTCGGTGGGCGCGCGAGGCGGCGAGAGTAATGAAGCGGAAGCGGAAACGAATTACTTTGTAGCAGTCGCAGGAGCCTTGACCTTGCCACCCCACCCACCACCCCCCACCCACTGTATACATGGAGGCGAATTATGCATCTTCCCAGGACCCACAGCCTAAGATCCAGGACCCATAAAAGACCCCGGGCGGTGTCGCACGTGTTTCACGTTGCAGGTTCTAGCTCCCTTTGGTCCTTCGTCCTTCGTCCTTCGTCCCTCGTCCTTTTCGTCCTGCTGCTCCTCGTTTTGGCTATTAAAAGTTTGACGGCCCCGGGCGTCACTTAAATTGTTAGTGAATTGAAAGTGGCCCCAAAATTGTTCAGTGGAGCAGCAGCAGCGACGGATCGGAAAAGCCTGGAAAAGAACAGGAAGCAGGAAAAACTTGCCGGTGCAAATACGTGGGCGACACAGGTAGCAAGGTAGCCAGGGACAACATGAAAGTGTCATTGAGCCCGCCGGAAAAGTTTAGCTATCTAAAATGCTCAAAGGTATAGTCAAAATGAAAAGCTAGATGCGGTGAAATATGTTTTAAAAAGAATAGAATAGTCAGTAAAAAGTAGTGGTATAAAACCATTTTTGACCTAGTTATTGCAAAAAAACAAAAAGGAAAAAATCCAATTTATACCAAAAACCCAGATTCCGAATTTTCCGCACATAAATAATTCGTTTTTTGGCTGAAACAATGGAAGTATTGATCCAAATTTGGATTGTCATACCTTTCTGAACTCGTATTTAAATTTCCTATCGATTGGCATTCAAACCCAGACATTTTAATTTTTTTCAATTTTTCGTAAAAAATTGTGATGCAACCCCTTAAAAAAAATATGAAAATTGGCCAAAATTTTATTTTTCTAAAATCCCTCGGAAAGTGTCATGAGTGTATTTATTATTTTGTTTGTTTGGCATTTAAACCCAGACATTTTAATTTTTTTCAATTTTTCGTAAAAAATTGTGATGCAACCCCTTAAAAAAAATGTGAAAATTGGCCAACATTTTATTTTTCTAAAATCCCTCGGAAAGTGTCATGGATTTATTTATTATTTTGTTATCTGTTCAAAACAGTATGTATTTTAGGGGTAAGACCATTTTTGGCCAAGTTAGAGCAAAAAAACAAAAAGGAAAAATTCCAATTTTACCATAAATTTACCATGTGCATGTCGATTGCATCCCAGCGTGTTTTTATACCCGTTACTCGTAGAGTAAAAGGGTATATTGTATTCGTGCAAAAGTATGTAACAGCTAGAAGGAAGCTTTTCCGACCCCATAAAGTATATATATTCTTGATCAAGATCACTAGCCGAGTCGATTTAGCCATGTCTGTCTGTCCGTCTGTCCGTCCGTATGAACGCTGAGATCTCGGAAACTATAAAAGCTAGAGGATTGGTATTTGGCATGAAGATTCTTGGAGTTCCTACGCAGCGCAAGTTTATTTCAAGAAGGTGCCACGCCCCCTCTAACGCCCACAATACTTAATATAGGATTTTAAAAATTTTAATATTTCGGAAAAGTAAAAATGCAATTTTGTTGTGCTTATCAATACCTATCGAAATGTAGAAGAAATTTTTTAAATCGGACCATTCGTTAAAAAGTTCATCAAAGTTTATATATCCATCTCCCTCGCACTCCCTTTAGCCGAGTGACGGGTATTAGATAGTCGGGACATCAACCCGACTATAGCGTTTTCTCTTGTTTTTATTTAATAATTTCCATCGTTGGAGATCTACTCTTGATAAATAAAGTATACAATTTTGAACCCATTTGAAGGGTTTTTCTGTTTTTTATCTAGGTGGCTCGACAAGTGGTGGCCCGATTAAGCGGTGTGCCCAATCCTTGCCAAGCCGTTCCCATTGGCAAGTCAATTAGGAGCCCTTAACTTGCCCTCTCTCGCATCTGAAGGGTTTCTGGACGCTTCTCCCTGAAAAATGGGGGTCCAGACCTATGCCAAAACGCGTGCCAGCCATTAAAAGCTTTTTCAAATTAATTATAAAACCGAAAGTAGACACAGGAAATTTCCCAAATAAAACGAACAGGAACTGACAACCCTTTTCTCCATTTCTCCCCCCCAAAAACTGGAAAGGGAAAAATGAGGAGGGCTTCTGTCAGTTCTGCTTCTTGCAAACATTTTTTGTTTGCCCCGGCGAATTCAACTTCAAACAGATTTTTGATACTTCACTGGGCAACCGCAGAGTGGGAGGAGTGGGCGTTGGGCGGCAGGTGGCGTGGCTGAAGGGGGCGTGGCAGGCAGGGCATGCGTAACAAATTGTGCACATTATGTGGTGCAGGAAATAGTTGCCAATGACCCCCCAAGTTAAGTGTCAAGCTGAGAGGGAAAGTTTTCCTGATTTGGGTTCGCCATTTGAGACCATCCCCCCCTTTACCCTGCTCTCCCTGTTCCACTTGGCAATTGGCTAAAACCCCGTTTCGGTTGGACAGCTTCATTATCGTCTCATTAGAGCCCCAAGATGATTCCCCCAGGGCACTCAATACTGAGTTAGATCCGGGTTATATTCTATTTCAATGTCAAACTTTAGCCATTTTCACCTGTGGCCAGTTAACACTTATCAATTCTAGTCCTGCCAAATAAATATAACAAAAAACCATTTGTTATTGCCATGAAACCAGATAAATATATAAATAAATAATAAATGAAAAAATAAATAGAGAAAGAAATACATAAATAATGGTTATATGAGAACTCAAATATTGAAAAAATTATAAAATTCTAGTTTTATTAAATTATGAAACAATAAAATCAGTTTTATCAGTTTTTATGCTACTACAACAGATATTGTCAACTACATTTTCCAACTAACCGAGCTACATCCATCCATCCTTATAAACTAACAGGCTTTTCTTTTTCCTCTCGGCAGCAGTTTTGTGCTGTTGTTTTGGGAAAAGAGATGATAAACGAGTTTAGTTGCGAAGCGATAAACCAGAGGAAAAGCTGGCCAAAAACAAGAAGCTCAAATTGGCAAGGCACCGTGGTCTCTATGTGTGTGCGTGTGTCGGTGTAGGTGTGTGCGTGCGGGTGCATCTATCTCTGTCTGGCAGGATGCCATAACATTTGGCTTTTTACGAATTTTCATAATTTGGCGACTGCTTAGCATAAAAATGTCACAGCAGCTGCAAAATATGCTGCTAAGGATTGGCCGTCGTCCTTTCCTTCCCGTTGATCCTGCTCCTGCTCCTGCTCCTTTATTTTCTGCTCCTTATTCGTGGTCTTTGGTTTTATGCCACTCGCATAATACACATACATATACAAGGATACGCACGAGTGTGTGTGTGGGTGCGCCCCTTTTTGCCTATTTTATGGCCGCCATTAAAGTTTACTTAGTGGCCGGCCATGCAACCCAGCAAAAATCCCCGAAAAGAAGGCGACACCAACCGCAGGAACAAGACGTCAAGGACCTTGAAAAGAAAGAGGATGAAGGGGGGGGGGGGGGGAATAGCAAGATGTCGGGCGCCATGTGGGAGGTGAATCGCGTAAAAGCCATCAAATAATTTGTTTATGTTGCCAAATGCTGCAGTCGCGGCTTGGCTGTCGTTTCCGCTTTAATATTTCATGTACATAAAGTGCGGAAAAACTGGAAAATGGAGCTGCACTGGAAAGCCACATGTATGGCAGATGCAGGGGCATCAACTAATTGCCAGCGCCAGCTGCAATTTAAACTATCGCCCAATTTTGGGTTACACAAGACCAAAAAAAGGTTTGAATAAGCTGGCCATATTTTATTGCTTTCTTAAAAACTAATTAACTAACTAACTTTAAAAACTAAGCTAAAGGTTGAATATCATTATCTTGTGTTTATTATTACCCATCGAAATGTAGAAGAAAACTTTTAAATCGGATAATCCATTAAGAAGTCATGAGCAAAAATGACCCGCTAGATGGCGCCATTAGTGTTGACGACAGCTTATCTCCATCTGCTACGCACTCTCGCCGAACTATTCGATTTCTTATAAGCATGTATTAAATATGTAACTGAAAATAACTTTTTAAATTTTGATCTATAATTTTAAATCTGAATTTTAATATCCCCATTTTAATTTTTAAAAATTGGCAAATATATAATTTGAATTTTTTTAAATACATGTTATTTTTGTTTTCTTTTTCGTTCAGTGGAGTGCAGCAGCCGTAGATAATTTTGCTGCGTTGGTAATAAAGTTACCGTAACCTCGACAGTGTCAAAGCCAAGGAGCTGGCGACTATTAAACGAGTTTCGCGTACATTTTCTTATGCCACGCAGCCAGACAATGTTAATTGAACTGGCTGCCGTAATAGACACGCATACACACGCATACCCATGGAGGGAATACACTGGGGGAAAAGTGGGTGAAGGTAGGCGAAAGGGGGTAGGAGGGCAGGGGCTTTTAGCCAAGTGCCTGGCACTTGATGCTGTTGCTTCTGGCCCGGGTCCTGGCCCTATGAGAAGCTCAGGGCAATTAATTGACTTATTTATTAAGTTTATTGTCTGCCTGGGTATACGACGTGTATGTATATAGATGTCTCTGTCCTTCTCCCTCTCGCTCACTTCCGGTGTCGCCATCTCTTTTCCGCCGTCGTCGTTGTCGTTGTCACTGTCGTAACAATTTTAGCGTTTTTGTGCGCCATTTTTAATAGCCTCGGACTCGCCCCCGAAGGCCAAGTTGGTGCATATTCGTACATATTATATGGCTTATATGTACCTACATGTACAAACATACATTGTACATACATACAGGCAGACATGTGTGCGTTTCGAGAGATTTCCTCTGGCTTCCCATGTTTGTTGTTGCAACAAATTAGTTGTCATTAGCGTCGAGGGAAATTCGGTTTTAAGATGACATTTTTTCCATGCCCCTTGGCGGCATATTTTCGCCTTGGATATTGGATATTTATATAGCCATATAGCCATCTCGGCATGAAAATGGTAATAAAATACTTTCGCTATCCTGGCGAAGAAGAAGGAGACATCCGGGAATCGTGTTCCGTTCGCTGATTGAATCTTGGCCTTTTCGTTATTGGAATGGGATTTTCGACTGGTTCTGGGGATTGGGACTGGGATTGTGGGACTGAGGGGCCAAATCAAAATCTGTGTTAATTATTCAAGCAGCGCTGGGTGCGGGGCCAACGGAAAATGCGACCAGAAACCGAAATCTGCGGTCCGTGGTCTTGAATCCGGCCGGAAGTGCGCGCTTTAACTCGCATGCGTGCCGGATATAATGGAGATGATGGAGATGGGCGACAGGAAGGGGAGAGGTCGGATTCGAAACGGATTCAGAAGGGAAAGTGGAGAAGGAGAAGGATTGCAGGCCATATTTTTTATAGCCACCGTTTAGCCGAACCATCCACTCATCCAACTGAGCAGCTGAAAAGTTCTTGCCTTCGGCCGATTTCATGCTGTTAGATTATTTATTTGAATTGATGTGCGGCCTGCGGTTCAGTGTGGTTCGCTGCCTGACAAGGATTTATAAGCGCACACACACACACATACACACACATCCCGAAATCCACCAATACAGACAGCCGCCGAGTGCTGCGAACAAAGCGTTGCCTGCTTTCGGGCGCATTCAAGTTGGCTTAGTCAACAAATTGTTTCTGCAGCCAAAGGAGGAGGTCGACTGGGGGTCACTGCAGTCTGCATTCTGTATTCTGTATTCTGCAGGCATCGCATAAACAACCAGACTCAAGTCCAACTAGCGATGGCCAAAATTGTATATATTTTAGAAGCGATATTCCCTCTTACTTTTATGTTAATTTTCCAAATTTAATTTTCTCGAGCTCACACAAAATTTATAAAAATGCATTTAATTTCTGAAATGTTTTCTCTTTTTAAATATAATTTTAATTAAATAAGTTAAATTAATATATATTTTTGGCACATTTAATCTAATTTTACAAGAACTAATATGTGCTTCTATCATTCCCTAAAATAAAGATCCTAGGTCTTTAATGATATTTAAAGAATTAATGTACAAATGTCGGGTTTTTAATTATATTTAATTCCTACGATCTTTGATTAAGGAATCCCCTGTATTTCTGCTATTTTATATTTGATGTTCTCTGGTGAAATATGTTTAAGTTTTAAGTCTTTTGGACATTTACAAGAACCAAAGGATTTTAAATTGATATATGGACCCCCTGAATTTCAGGTATTTCCAATACCTATGGGTATTATTTATGTTTATTAATTAATTAATGAAAAATGTAAGTTCAAATTCAAATAATTTTTACATATTAAGCTGCAAATCTTTGAAATTTATAAGAATTACAAAAAATTTAATTGGAACATTTTGATTTTTACTTTGGGAATCTCCTGAATTTCTGGTATCTTGTCCTTTATAAGTGCGATGTTTCTTTCGATATTTGATATGCATCCCTAGGTCGAAGTCGCTTTTTGGGTGCCGCTTGTTTGCTCAGCCACTTGCAGGCACTTTGACAGCATCGCCGTCGACCACTCACTATTTTCCGTTCAAGTGGCTGGCCGGAATGCAGGGAAAAGGCTTTCGGTTTTCTGTTTTCAGTTTTCGAGTCTTGGCAGCGGCCCAAATGAGTGGGCCAAGTTGGGATGTGGATGTGGATGTGGATTTGGCTGCAGATCCCCCGGCTGACAGGACATGGAGGCTCGTGGTGCCTCCCTTGGGAATGGGCTAGTAATGAACCGAATCGGCATGGACACGGCCCAAGCCCAACGTCACCTCCTCCGATGAGCGGCACTTAAGCCGGGCCAAGCATTTGCCTGCAACCTTTTAAATGGCCATTAAAATTAAAAAACTTTACGCCCACCAACTCAGCTCGTCTCCTCATCCGGACTGAAATGCCACCCATTTTCCACTTTCCACCTTCCACCTTCCACTTCACTTCGCTTTCGCCCGTTTTTCACTTTTTTGTTTTTGTTTTTGCCTGGCCTGGCCAGGAACAAGTTGCGGAAAACTCTTTTTATTGCCTGCCACATGGAAACAGTTTTTGTGTAGTTTGGCAGTTTCTGGCCCCGGGTGGCCAGGTTGCCAGTTTGCCAGGGTTGCCAGGTGAGCACGAGAAGCAAGTGAAGCAGCAGGGGCAGGATCAGGACCACGCCCACTACAAGCTTGTTTGCAGTTTTATTTTTGCTGTTGCCGGAGTCATAAATGTTGCCCCCATCTGCCGCAAATTCCGGAAAATGTTGAGAATCATTGCGGGGCGAGTTTAAAGTTGCAGCGTCGCAACGGTGGGTCGAAAAACTTTTGCCCGACACCTATGGGGAGGGGATCCCCCCCCCCCCCCCCCCTCAAAGACTCATTCGATCCAATTATCAAAAGCATGCATAATAAAAGTGCCGGGAAAACAAGTCGAATTCTGAAAGAGAGGTTGACGACACTTGGCCTGTCATTGGCACAACTCTATTTATTTTTCGGCTACGCACCAAATATGATTACACTGGATAACAAAATGTAAATTGGTAAAATGGTAAAATGGCCAGATTTATGCTCATATACCGAGCTGCATTCTTGACTTTTGTGTTTGTGTTTCCAACGTGTGTGGTTTATGTTTTATTTTTTCCATTTTCGGGTGAACACGTTTCAAAGAGAAAGAGAGAGACGAAAAAAACACACATGTCACATGTTTATGCAATTTGAATAAAAACTGTGGTTTAAGTGGTTGGAGGTTTTTTTTTGTGTGGCAGCAAGGGTAAACATTTTTCGGGCTAAATATGTGAGTGCAAATGTGGAATTTTACTTCCGTTAACCCATGAAAGCTCCATTCCTGATTTTTTTTTGTAGTTTTTTATAAATTTGAGTATTTCAGGAATCTAAAAAAAAAACTAAAAAAATATTAATAATATTGCAAGATGAATAATCGATAAAATCCGTGGAAAAGTTGTATATTATTTTATCTCTACACACACAATTGGAAACCGAAAATCACTGTACCCCAGCGTGATTTTCATCGACATCACCGCCTTTTTCCCCATTTTTCCTAAGCAGCCGTTTTCTGGGTCAAAGGCTGATTAAGTACCGTTATCGTCGCCGCATATCCGGATGCCAGATACTTTTCCACTCTCACCAGCCGAGGAGCCTGACATTTGGCAGGATTCGCTGCGAGTCCTTTCCGGGGGTCCTTTCACAGGGACTCCCATTCCTTTGGCCTCCGTTTCAAGTGGTTCAAGTGGTCGAGTGTGCGTGTGTGTGTGTGCGTAAGTCTGTGATTGTGAATGTGAGTGTACATTAATCAGATTATTTATTTTTGCCATGAACTTATGGCAATTTCTGTTGCCTCTTTACGGTCCTCTCAAGTGAGTGCGATGCGCAAGGACCCAAGGACCAAAGGACGCAAGGACGAGGGCAATGTAGACCTGAACGATTGACAATTGCCATTAAAGGCTGTTTTCAGAGCACTTGACGTCGCTCATACGCTACGTGGGCCCGAGGAATTACATTTCAGTATGCGTAAGTCCCAAGCAAGCAAGTGCAGCTGCATACGAGGTGACCTATGTTATAACTATCCCTATAAGGAGAAAATTTCCTAGCATTTAATTATTATTTTTACGTTAATCATTGACTAAATATTTTTTTAAATTTATTCTTTCCAAAAATTTGTTCAATTGTTTTATTATCCAACTTATCCAAGATAGTAATCTGCCTGGGAAAACGTTAAGACCTGATTAGAGCACTACAGCCACCACTGCACTTGCTCACCGGGATGCTCTGTGCCGTTCCCCCTTATAATCCCGGCCGTCCTGGCCCATTTCTGCAAAAGTCAGCTAGAAAGCATTGCCCAAGCTGCATACAAAAGCAATTAACAACGGCTGAAAAACATCCAGTGGGAGCTGAAAAGGGAACATTAGGAAAGGAAACGGAGAAATCCTTCCATTCCCATTGCCATTCCCATTCCCAGACGAAAAGCAAACACAGCTCTGATAAGATTAGTGCTCCGAACAAGCTCACAGACGAGGGCTATTTTGACTTGGAAGGATCCTACACAAGAAAAAATACTAGAGCTTGAAAGTTAGGCATATTTTCGATATTATCGATGTTTTGAAGGGTAAACACAAGTTAAATATCGAAAAATTTCTAACTGGCAATCTTTTTGCAAGCTCTAAAAAATACCCACATAGTAAGACAATTCGATATGAAATAGGATCAATTCTACCTTTTTTCATATCAATAGTAAGCCGATATGATTTATGTCAAATTTATGATGTAAACATATCAACTTGATATTAGATCATATCATATGAAGTAAGGTAAACATAATCTTTATTCATATCAAAATGATATGAATAACTTGATCTTTAAAAAATATAAAATTGACCAGCACATATTAATCTGATCCCTTGTCAATTTTTTTTCTGTGCATGATCATGGATTCCAGATTTTTCGATTCTTGAATCTATAGAGTGGGTTTTTCTTTAATGAACATCTTGTTATGTATTATTATTTAACTTAATACACAAAAGAGCTCAAAATCCTTTACAAAATTTGAGCATTCTTGTTTAGAAGAGCACCATTCGGTGGCAGTAGAATTTTTTCTACCGCGTTGATCACCATTTCCGGTGATATTTTCTTTCAGTTAGCGTGCTTTTTGTCACCCCAGCTCAGCAGCAACCCCACAGTCCACCCCACAGCCATTCAGTCCAGTGTGCACGCTTTTACACTTTCAATGACCACTTGAATGTCAACAAAAGCTTTCAACTGACATATACAACCACTTAAAATAGAAAAGCACTGGCCCACAGACACACACACACAGCCAAACACACCCATACAGACGCACGTAGCGGGGCAGGCAAACATGTTTGTATATTTGTTTAAGCCGCGAGTTAAAACGAGCCATGTTCCCATGTACGGTGGCCAAAGAACATCAGAGCATCAGCATCGGGATCCGTGGGAGCAGCGCATCTAAATGGGCGTCTGTTTGTGTGTGTTTGTGTATATGTCCTGCCACGCCCACCGCTGACAGGACAGAACGAAACGCCTCCTCCTCCTCCTCCTGCTGCTTGTTTGTCCGCTGGCTTGTGTCATAAGCAATAATTCTCCATTGTTGGCATCTCGTTCGTTTCGCCCCAGGCTCTCTTGTTGCTTCAGTTTTTCGGTGGGTTGGCAGGGTAGGGGGTTTTAGGGGGTTGTAGGGGGTTGGGTCACTACCTCAACCTTTGTTGCGCACATTTTTATGAGTTAAGTGCTATCCGGCACAAATGCCAACGCACACAAAGAGCGCAGAGAGCTCCCAATCTTCCTTACCTTCAGCCACCCAATCACCACCCCCTCCCCCTCCTTCCACCCCGTCACCCTATCGCCCAGCCAGCCGCCTTGACCCACCCACTCGCATTTCCCATTTCCTCCACATCGCACTGGACCGTGTTACTGCCCACTTATTGTGCTGTTGTTGACGCAAATCCTCTTAACTAAATCAATTTTCATGTGTGTCCGCGTGCGAATGTGAGTGGGTGTGTGGGTGTTTGGTTGTATGGGTGTGCGTATTTCATTGCGTATGAGTGTGTGTGTGTGGCCCTTGGAAAACCGCCAGAACTTGAAATTAATAATACTTAGTTGTTTGGTGGTTTTGGTGGCGATCGTAGATAAAAGTCTTATTTATAAGTATTTTTTTAATATTTATGGTATTTATTATTAACTTAAAATATAAATAAAGTGATCTATATTTTTTATATATAATTCCTTAAATAAATACCAATTATTACCGAATTATACATTTTAAAAACCGCCTAAAAGTATGCATTTATTTTATCCAGAAAATTATTTACCAAAAGGAAAAAATAAAATAACTGATTTTAACCGATTTTATACAAAAGCAAACAAATATTGTAGGATTAACAAAAAAATTTTTTTTTTAACTCTTTTGTGATGAAATAACACCTACTAAATTTATTGTTTTCTTTTAGCCTAAAAAAGCGAAGACCACGGTCTTCATGAATTAGAGAGAGACGGGCGACAAGAGATCTCGCCAAAAAGAAAGAGACCGCTGCACAAATTCTGCGCAAAATCTCGGGTTTCAAATCACTTTCGCCGGCGAAAGTTTCAAATCATCTGCAGCTGACAAGTGGGCGGTGGGCGGGTAAATGGTAAATGGTGAGGGTAAATGGGTAAATCAGTGAATGGGTAATTAAAAGCCGACACTTGCACAGGTGAACTGACTGATGCACTTAATGACAAGTTAATTTGCTGTGATTTTCAGTGGGCGTGCGTCATTAGAAAGTCAACAACAAAGGCCAACGAAGGCGGCCTTTAATTTGCGGGCCAAACACAAGCGACATCTAATCCGCATCGATTTGATGCCGATAATGCAGTTAAGTGGGCTAAAAAACATTGCCAATCGAATATTCGAGTGCTGGCTATCTCTCTCTCGCTCCCCCTCTGATTTCCTGTCTCCTTCTCCCTCTTTTTGGGGTCATTTTGGCTGGCCGTCCTTCAAGCGGCTCGTTGGTCTAGGGGTATGATTCTCGCTTCGGGTGCGAGAGGTCCCGGGTTCAACTCCCGGACGAGCCCAAGTTTTCGGAACAATTTTTTTTTTTTTTTTTATAAATGTATTTTTACTTGTTGTGTGGTTATGCAGCCATATTAATTACTTTTTTTTCCATACTCCCCGGTCAGTCAATCTTCATCAAGTGGGCAAAACAAGCGGGTAAAAAATGTACAAGAGCACAAATAAATATTTGAACAAACATTCAATTATTCTGTCGCCGAGCTTCTTGTTCTCATTTGTGTGACAAGTTTGCACATTTGTTATTGCACCACGCCCCCCGCTGTCACTGTTGTTAATTTCATTTGACTTGCGAGCGGGTTTTCATATTGCAATGCAAATTTCGGTATTCGGTATTCAGTATAACTTGCCAGCGATAAAATAAACATGCAATTAATTGTGGCAGCCGTGACAGGCGTGGCTTGCAACCAATTAAGAAGGCCCCGTGCTTTAAAGGCGATCTTTATGCCGAGCCCAACCAAATTTCTGCGGATCAGGGACCGCAATCCGAATGCTGATGAGACACCCAAGTGGACAAGGCCGGAAACGAGTCCAGTCCTTTTACAAAGGGAATGGGAATGCGAATCGGAATGGGAATGGGAATGGGATTCACTTCCATCAATCCGTCAGTCAGTTAGTGCGTCCCGGTCGTCCTGGTGGTCCTGGCCATTCCCAGCGGGCGCGGGCAGTTGGCTAGACAGTCTGTCAGTCAGTGAGTCAGTCAATCGAACAATCAATCATTCGGAATGACAGCTACGTCGGCTTAAGTCAAAGGCAGTCGGCCAAGACGGGAGTTTGTCTGACTTACAGTCGCAAAAATTGAAGACCTCTCAGCGGACCAACTAACTAGTTATAAAGATATACTTAAAGATTAGGAAGTTTAATTTGTAAGACTAAAATATGCTTTTTTTATATTTTTTTCTTATACATTAACATCTTAAGATTATACACAAAAAAGTTTTAAGTCAATCGAAAAACAACTTTAAAAGTTAAGCTAAAATAAATTTTCAAAAAAAAATATATAATTTTTTTTTGGAACGGTTAAAAAAAATATTTAAAGTTAAAAAATAATAATAAAAACTTTGTATTGATAGTTGATTTTTTGTTGCAAAAGACCCTACCAAAGGATTTTTTTTTTGTATTTTATAGAGACATGTAAAAATCTCAATAATTTTTATTAAAAAGTGAGATTTTTTTTTCTAATACCAATTTTTTTAAAGTGTTTTTTCATGTGTAACTTCTTGCTCCCCTAACATTCCCACTGTTTTTAGCTCCTTTCTCGTTTTCGCCTACTCTGCCTTAAACAGTTGCGCAGGAAACACATTGATTTATATGCCGGCATCGCCAAAAATTGAATGTTATTGCTTGAATGGCCTCAATTTACTTAAAAGCTACGCCCCTTCTGGCTCCTGACCCCCGTGACCCCGCTCAAAAAAGTGGGGAGCTCTGCCTGGCCCAGCCTGATTGGTATTTATGAGCGTGTTTATTTATTATATGACCCAACACTTGATAAAATTAAACGGAAATGGTTGGTAATTTTGCATTTGGCCATTTTGATTTTGAAATTTGTTGGCCATAAAGCATACGTAATACGTATGCATGGAATAGAGAATAGAAAAGTAGTGTGGTTTGGTGGTAACTTACCAGAAAATAGACAGCAAATGGCATCACGACCACGGCGACCAGGAGATCGGCGATGGCCAACGAGACTATAAAATAATTCGTGACTGTCTGCAGCGAGCGCTCGCGGCACACGGACAGGATGACCAGGATATTGCCGAAGAGGGTCAGGATGGGGAACAGAATCAGGATGAGCGCCCAGTAGTTGTGGTCCACTGAAAAGGTAAGATAAGAGTCAGGCAATCAGACAATTCGTGTTCAAGCTCGCGGTGTGCGGCTTCAATTTCATTTTTATCCGCAGGCTGTTCCGTTGCAAACTTAATTCCCCAGCCAAAGTCCAGTTTGCAGTTTGCAGTTTGTAGTACAATTACAGGAAAACAACCCCAACTTGCACGTTAAGTCAATTATTAATTCAGTGTTCTTTAATGAAAATGTTGCTGACCAACTAAACTAAATTAAGTGTTTGTTTAAGCCAGCTGGAAATAGCAAGCACAAACAAAGGTAATCTCCTATTGCAAGATTAATTAAATTTATTCTATTCATTTTTGAGAAGGTACTTTCTTAGATTTTTAAAAATGGAAAACATTTGAATATTTTATCTTTCTCAACATAATATTACAATTTGTACTTTTTCTTTAGGAGGTTTAGTTTGGGAAGCTCTTTAAGTTAAATAAAGTATAACAAAAATATATTTTTGATAACCATCATATAGTCGGTAAGCTAAAATACCATTAAAATCTTAAAGTCCGTTTTTTATTAGTGTTTCAGAATTTAGAAAACTTTAAAAATAAGTAAAGTATGATCAAAATAAAATAATAATAAAATAAAAATAATAATATATGTCCATCTTAAGTTTTTAATTTCGTATCTAATATTTAAATTAAATACAAGAACATAATATTTACTATTGTATTTAATGTTTGTCATATTGAGAGAACTTTTTATTTCTAAATAATTTCATATTAAAATGAAAGTATTAAGCCATCAAATTAACTTGAATTGGAAATATTACACATATTTAAAATTAATTAAAACAATGTACGAAAATGGTTATTTCGAATATGAAATTAATGGATTTACTAAGGGGATTTTTAAATTCGAAATTAATAAAAACGTAGCAAAATGGTTACTTTGAATATAAAATGGATTTACTAAGGGGATTTTTAAGTCTTTTTCAAGTAATTTCAGATCTGTAGTTTCTGCAATTCTTCAAATCATTAGCATGAAAGTCTGGGTTGTTGAATATCTATTCTTTTTTGTTTTCTATGGCAATCTTTCGTACTCACCCACTCGCAGCTCGGCACAGGAGTCCGTGAGGTTGAGGCTGAGCGTCTCGTTGGTGCAGTTGAGCCGGTAGCCATCGAGGTACAGTCCCGTAAGGTTCTGCTCGAGCAGCAGGCCGCCGCCGCCCCGACCGCCGGTGATGGCCACGCCCATGCCCGCTCCCGCCCCCGGCGCAATGGTTGTTGTTCCCGAAACCGTGCTCCCATTGTAGTTGGGAAAATAATCGTTAAAGTTTTCGAGCAGCAGCATAAAGGTGCTGCCCCCTGATCTGCCTCCTCCTCCAGCTGCTCCTGCTCCTCCAGCTGCTCCAACTCCTCCTGCTCCAGCCAGTCCGCCAGCCACACCAGCCACACCACCCACATCGCCAGAGCCGCCGCCATCGTAGCTGGTTATGGCCGGCGCCGTTCGATTGCTGAGCGTCTCCCGGGCCGCCGCCGCCGTCCGCTGCAGCAGCTCGGCATCGCCGAAGCCAAAGCCGCCCAACAGTCCGTAGTCCGTTTCCGCATCCGCCACGTTGTCCAGGGCCGCCTCCTCGCCGCTGTCGATCAGCGCGATGCCAGCATCGGCGCCGCCGCCACCGGCCGCTCCGCCCGCCGCCCCATCGCCACCTGCCGCCAGCTGTTGCTCCACAAAGCTGCGCAGGGCGTACCGCCCCCGGCCACGCCCCTCCTCCGACGACGCCTCTGAACTGGAGTTGTGGCTACTGAGGTGGCTACTCGGCAGCGTGCTGTTCAGCACCTCCAGCCAGCCCAGCGTCTCGTTGGCGCCACCGGCTGTCACCGCCAAGGTCGTACTGTTCCCTGCCCCACCAGCCTCACTGCCCACCGAACCACCCAAGAGCCACTCGCTGATGTCGTCGATCAGCGCGTAGCCGGCGTCCTCCGCCGCCGTTTCCACATCCTCGTAGAGCGGCAAATAGCCGGCCGGCATTGTGGGGCCCTCAACGCCCGCCGACGCATCGGTGCCGTTCGCCTGGAGATCCCCATCCGCCACCAGCTGGTGGTGCTGCTGCATCCACGTGGCTCCCGCGGATGCTGATGCGGATGCGGATGCGGATGAGGCTGCCGTCGATGTGGAAGCGGCCGATGTTGTGGTCAAGGTCGCCGCTGTCGCTCCAGCCGAACCGGTTGCCACGGTGGTTGCTCCCGTTGTTGCCGCAGATGTTGCCGCCGATGTGCTGCTCAATGGCTGGGCGGCCATGATGCCGGTTTCCCCGCCGCCAATCGAATGGGCTCAACCTCTAGTGGGGCGGGGGCGTGCCAGCGGACACGAGCTGCAACTCCTGCAACGCCAGCGGCATGTTTACCTTAGCTGGAGTGAAAGTGAAAAGAAAGTGGAGATGGAGATCAGAATATTGCTAAATATATTTTATATTGTTCTTTTAATAAATTAAATATAGGTTATATACACTCAGAAAAAAAAATGTCCTTGATTTAAGTTCATAGACTTAAGTCCATAGACTTAAGGAATAATGGCTTTAAAATGGCTAAACAAGTATATATGTGGCCTTAAAAATATGCCTCCCATACATATTTAAGGACTCTAATGGACTAAATTTGGACATACGCAGTCTATATGGACTTAAGTCCAAATTTAGTCCATTTAGTCTTTGAATTTGTATGGGAGAAAAATTTTTAAGTCCAGTAATTGCCTTATTTCGACATTTTTAGTCCATCGTTCCTTAATTTAAAGCCAGTAAACTTAAATCAAGGTAATTTTTTTTCTGGGTGTATGTATCATATTAAATTGAATAGGTTTTCAAGAACTTTAAAGTCCTTCTGGAATATCTATAAAAATAATATTTTTGGTAGGTTTTTTTATAAAAGAAATAACACTGTGCATCATTAAAAATGAATCAAATTCATGGGCTAAATAGAGTACGTTTTTTTTCGTTTATAATTCCGTTAAAAAAAAAGTATACAATAAGGAGAGAACCTTTTCAAATGTTTTGACTGCATAACAACCCAAAAATCCTTTCGCCTATAAGGCATTTTCAAATATGACAAAAAACTGAATTTTTCCAACTCTAAAGGTTCCTTTTTCCAGAATCTTAGCATGTGGGAACTTTTATGCGAGTAAATTTGAAAATGGTGATTTAAAGCGAATAAGATTTTTATCATCCATTTAAGTAGATAAATAAAGGTTATTAAGCAATATTTGTATGATATTTTTTATGGTTTTTTAAATAGTATTAATTAAGATCTATGGCGGTTTTGTTTAGTTTTAATTCAATTTATTTTTTGCTTTCCATAAGATAACGCTTATCTTTTTAAGCCTCTTAACAGACTGACAATTCAGCGGTTCCATAAACTTAGTAAACAATTATATATTTATTTGAACTAAAACAACCATTTTTCCTACATAAACTTCTTCTGACTTTTTGGGATCAATGTAATCGCTTTTTCTGTTGTTAAAAATGCGGTTTTGTTGTTTAATTTTTACTACAACGGTGCACTTTAAACACGAGTGCATTTTAAACACACCCACACACCCAGAAAAAAAAGAACGAAAAAAATCAAGAACATTTTTCATGATTTGAGAACAATCCGTTCGCTATTTATCGTTCATGAAAAATGAACGGTGCGGGGTCAAATCATGAACTTTTTGGTAAAATTATGAACGCGTCTCTGAAAAGTGTTGAGCATTGAACGATTGTGGTCAGATTATGAACAATGGTTCTAAAATTGCGAACGCTGTTCATGAACAATTTCTTGCTCGGACCAAAAAACTTGTAAGTCAGTGCCCCGTTTGGCCGTACTAGAAAAATTGGTTCCGTGGTCCAACTGTTAGGCCGTCCGCCTTTGACACATAGTAGCCCAGGTTCGAGTCCGCAAGAGGACATCGTGAATCGTTAGTTTTAATAAAATATTATTTCTAATGTTTATATGTACTTCTAATAATAAATAAAATGTATGTCAACAACAACAACTAAAATACATTTATTAATAATAAATCAACAGCTAAAAGTAAACAAATTAAATACAAATCTACCAGGCGCACAGAATAACCTGCAAGTGCGTGTCCAGAAATCTGTTATTTTTTGTTTTTTTATGAACTTTTCGTTCTTAAATTAACCCCAAAATGTTCTTCAAATGACCCCGTTCGTTCGGAATCGAACTCTAAAGTTTCGGTCAAATTTTATGAACGAGCGTTCATGAACTGACAACAAACGGGCTTACGCACTTTTTGACCACGTTTGGGGTTGATTTTTGAACGTTTCGAACGGATTTTTTTCTGGGTGCACTTTTATCAAGTCGGGTCCTGCACTTTATGCCTTTGCAATTATCTATCCGCTTGGCCACGCCCCCCGCCCCCTTTTTGGACGTACAGGACGTAGAGGACCCACTGCCGACTGCCATGGCCGCATGTTTAATTAACTCTTTAATCAATTTATTGCCAATTATTCTACAAAAAGCGACAGCGAAAATTGTGTAATTTAATTAAATTAGCAAAAGGTTTTTGTGTCTCTCGCCCCGTCCTCCCTTTGGCCCCGCCCCTTTCTGCCGCCCCCTTCTCGACGCCATCTTGCCCTTACACATTTTGCAATTTTCGCTTTTGTATTTGCCAATTGACGCTGATTAAAGCCGCCCCGAGTCGATGGCCCATAATTAAAAGATGGCTCGTTGTAGCCTAATGAGAAGAGGGTGGGGGAGGGGGAGGGGAAGATGATGATGAGAAGGCACCTCCTTCAGTTTCAAGGGGTCAAAAGTAATCGGATCCGCAGCAAAGGGCTCGAAGTGGTCTCATTACCCGGCATTGCTGCTGCTTTTGCATTTGCTTCTGGATCGGGGATTCTCGATTGCGGACTCTGAATCTCCCAAAGATCCAAGAGGAGGAGCACGAGTTCCGAAGACTGTGGGCACTAATCAAATTTTGGCACACTACCCAGGCGAGAGAACGAGGCCATCAAAATGGCGCAGTGCTGTGTGTGCCGGGCTTTTTCATTAATTACGGCTAAAGCAGCAGTGGGAGCAGCAGCAGAAACACCAACTTAACTCAACTGAACTCAACTCAACTCAAGTCAAGTCAAATCCAACGAAGCGAAGCAAAACGAGACTCAGCCGGACTAAGACCAACCTGCAGCGCCACTGCGAACTCAGCTCAGCTCAGCTGAAGTCGAGTAATTAATTTCACTTTCGCTTGAGCGATGCCTTTGAATATGCGCCAGCCGCACGCAAGCCATAAAGCACAGCCGGAGTCCGTTGTCCGGAGTCCGGAGTCCGTATCCGGATTCTCATCTGGGCGAGAGTGTCGCTTCCTGGGCTCTAGAATCCTGCCACCCCAACCTCCTGCCGCATGGCCACATAATTCAGGCGACTCCTTTCGGGATTGTCTGGTCTATTACATCCTAATCATTGTTGGCACACATATCGGACTCCCCGGCGACAGGAACACGGAATCGTTAAGCCTCCGACTAACCGCAAATCAAACTGCTACATTGGGGCTCTCAGGGAAACAAGACCTAATCAATGGGTTCTACCTAGGTGCCAGTTCCTGGCCTTGGGCTTCTGTGAACTGAAGCACTGGAAGAAAAGGTAGTTCGATTTTGCAGTATTTATTAAATAAATACATTTTCTTAAAAAAATATTTCAATTTGTCCTTTGTGTTTCCTATCCTAGTAATATAATATAATCTCCCTTTAAAAGGTCGATGTTATCGAATTGTCAAAATATCGATAATTTTCCATTCCACCTTTAAGCGAACCCCATACATGAATAAACTAAAGCACTAGAAGAAAGGGTAGTTCGTTTTTTAGTATTTATTAAATAAATAAATTTTTTTAAATAAATATTTCAATTTTTCCTTTGTGTTTCCTATCTTAGTAATATAATATAATCTCCCTTTAAAAGATCGATGTTATCGAATTGTCAAAATATCGATAATTTTCCATTCCCCATACATGAATAAACTGAAGCACTGGAAGAAAGGGTAGTTCGTTTTTTAGTATTTATTAAATAAATAAATTTTTTAAATAAATATTTCAATTTTTTCTTTGTGCTTTCTAGTAATATAATCTCCTTTTGAACCATCGATGTTATCGAATTGTTAAAATATCGAAACTATCGATAATTTTCCTTTTCTTCTTCTTTTTGCCTAATTTGTAGTTTTCCTTTCATGTAAACCACATCGAATATAAATAAATACCTAAGAAACCTTCACCTTTAAGCGAACCCCCTACATGAATAAACTGAACCACTAAAAGAAAAGGTAGTTCGCTTTTTTTAGTATTTATTAAATATATACATATTTCTTAATAAATATTTCAATTTTTCCTTTGCGTTTCCTAGTAAATATTATCTCCTTTTAAACCATCGATGTTATCGAATTGTCAAAATATCGAAAATATCGATAATTTTCCATTTCTTCTTCTTTTTGCCTAATTTGTAGTTTTCCTTTCATTTAATCTACATCGAATAGAAATAAGTACCTAAGAAACCTGTGTAGCCTTCACCCTTAAGCGAACCCCCTACATGAATAAATAGGTTTTAACTCTACCATCACAGCGTGTAATCGAATTGGGGTGGATTGCATTTCCGCAGCGATACTGGGAAATGGTTCCCGGTCCAGGTCCCAGTCGCAGTTCCTTTCCATCTTCCCCCCCGGACAAGCGCAATTACTCACTGCCAGGTCGCGGGAGTGGGTCTAATCACTTGACCCCACTCAACCTTGGGGCGCTTATAATATGACGTGGCCAGTGCAATCCAATCCGAGCAATCCCAGCCAATGTCGTGCCTCATTAACAACATCCGGGCAGTGCAAGGCGTTTTTCCTCCATTCTCCTATATTTTCACATTTTCACATTTCCATTGCCCCGCCGCACCACACGACACTCAATAAATCAGCAAGTGTAATTATTTTCAACGCCATCGTGGTGAGTCGCGTGTGGCGAAAGTGCGGGGAAAGTGTGAGAGGAGGGGGGTGAAAGTTTCTAGGCGGCTTTTTGGATGGGGCTACAAGGAGCTGGGTGCCAAGGTCAAGAAAACACACATGGCCGAGACGGAGATTGCGAAAAACCTTTGGGCCTGCCCTGTTTAAAAGTATATGTATTATATTTTTCTCTAGCTCACTTCTCCGATGTCAGTTTTTTGTTTGTAATTATTAATTTTATGTTCCTTAATATTGCCAGATATTTAATAATTCTAAAAATATAGGGGTGAAGCTTTAATTATTATGATTTCTTTTACTTCGAAAATAATTGATATCCTTATTCATCGCCTTTTATTTAAAAGTCAGGGAGCGAATATTACTCTTATTTTCTGATAAAAAACAATAAAAGTCTAAAGAAATCCCTTTTTTTTAATAATAACAAAGAATAACTGTTATAATCTGAACAAAAAAAAATTATAAAAAAATTATAATTGTCCGAAGGACATAACAATATATAAAAAAGTATACGGAAATAGTACAATGGGCTTATGTAGGTATATATATTTTCCTCTGCGCTCGAGTCGATGGCATCGCGATGAGCCTCGGGGGACCACGATATCACATTTAGCATATATGGCATACATATGTAGCTTTGACCCGTGCCCATAATTCAAATTGAGTGGCAATGGCGGCGCTGAAATAGAATGCAGCAGCAGGCGGCGGGGACGGTAAGCAAATTGGTTTCAGATTTAGTCCGCCCGGGATGGCAGGACAGCAGGATGGCAGGACACAGCGACAGAGACACATGTTGCCCCAGGGGCGAAAAGAATCACGACACCAAAAATGGGTCCTGCGAGTCCATGCGAGTGTGTGTGTGGTGTGTGTATGTGTGAGCTGCCTTCTCTGTGTCGCCTGCGGTATTGAACAGATGCTGTCGCCTGCCCAAGATCAACAATTTAATGGGCATCGTCGTCCTTGTATCGTCGTCCTGCAATCGCCTGCGAGGGCCTGCGGCAAATGCTTGTTAACTAGTTATGCGGCGGCTCCGCTGTCCGAAACTTTAAACATCTGACACTGGTGCCAATGAACAGGAGCGCCAACAACGTCGCCAACCGCCGGAGGGGATTTTTACATTTGTGCGACATCAGCATGACATTTGATTAATTCCATTAGGACAGACAACTGGGAAGGGGGAAAAAGGGCTTAGCTGGGGTTTGGGTTTGCGATAATGCTTAAGGCGGCGGCAACGGGGCGTATGAGCTATTAGCTGGGCGGCCACGAAATCACGTATACGCAGGGTGGACTGCAAAATTTTACTTTAAAGTTTAAACTAATTGTTAATTAGCAAATACCATGAACAAAATATTTAAAAACTTGAATAAAGTCGGAAAACCTTTCTTTTCTGGGTTAACCGCAAAATGATTTGGAATTTGCCCAAGCAAATCGGAAATTCTCGCCTAAGCTTAAAGGTATTGTTGGAATGGCTGCACCGGATTGATGGGCGGGTTGCCAGGGGCGCCCGGAAAAAGGGGCGACGGCCGGGCAGACAAAGGGAATCGCGACTAGATATATTTTTGTATATGGGACAAAAACCGCTTATCGCTTCAAGTCTACTCAAGCGTCAACAGAGCGATTCATTCGAGAATTCCTTATGCTTCACTGAACCAGAAGTGTCGTCGTCGTCGTCGGCGTCGTGGCTATATAAGTGTATATAAATATATATATATAGATATGCGGACACACACTTGCCGACACGGGGGACAGAGGTGAGTGTGTGCGAGCAAGTCATCCACCCCGTGGATTCCCCTCCCCATTCCCCATTCCCCACTCCGCATCCCAATCCCCCAGCAACCCTCCATCATCATTTACACCGCCTGGCCAATGGTTGCCCCTTTTTTGTGCCAACGCATTCGATTTTTCCCCCTTCCATTGTCGCCTTTTATTGTTTTCTTTTTTTTTTTTTTTTTGTGCGTGGATCGTATTCTTGTCTAATGGAAAATTATTGAGAAGAAAAGCCAAATTGCACGCTCAATTTTCTACAGTTCTCGGCCGAGGAGGCTGTCATGTTCCCTTATTTCTTTATCCCCAATGATTCTTTTTTTCTGTTTTCTAATGCAGAAAAAGTAAAGTGCGTCTAAATTGAGGCGAAAGAAAAAGGGAGTGAGTCGCAAAGCAGGGAAATGGCAAACGAAAAGCCAACATCGCCGAGCAATCTAAGCAGAAAAGGATAACAGACTGCCAACAGGGACACTCGTACACTTGTCGGCCGAAAAATAGATTAGACAGTTTTTATCACTGCGGCTGTCCAAGAAAAGACTCCATATTTGGGTCGTTTCCTGGCAAACCGAACCGCTTTTATAAGACTGGGGATGTGGGGATGCATTTTATTTCGAATTTTATCGTTGCAACTTAAGGCTGGTGAAAAGTACTTAAGTCACTCTTGTACCTTTGGGTTAAATTCAATTTAAAAGTTATTTGACTATAAATAAAATAAATCTCTATTTATTATATCAAATCTATTTATATTTATAGGTGTATATATCGTATATATGTTATATCTATTTATTATACATATATGAGAATTTAGAGCTCAATTATTTTATTTAAATTCAAAAGGTAGGGCGTAAATTCAAAACCATCATCGCCTTTTTAATTCATAAGCCATGCGATACCAAAATTGTTCCCCCGTATGAAACATTTGGTGGAGCTAGGGTGATATGTCTAAAAATAAAACTCCAGAATTCCCCGTGGCTACATGGTAAGTAAAGTACGTGAAAAGGAAAAAGGAACCCGGCCTCAGGATCTTTTCTCCTGCGCTTAATCTCCGTCGAATGCCACAGAACAGATGGCCACTAACTGACTTTAAACTGAACTGCGGCGCTTTAAGCTTATGATTTATTCAAGCAAAACAATTTTGCATTACAAAAGGGCATAGAGCTCACGGGCCGCTGACCACCGACCAGAAAGCGCAACAAAGTGCTGGACACTGGTCGCCGCCGCCGTCTCCGTCTCCATTTCCCCGTGGGAAAGTGGAAAAGTGCTCGGTGGAAAATGCGGGAAAAGGCAGGCAAGCAGAATTATGCAGTGGGGCACAAAGAAAGAAAAGAAAGCGGAAAATGAGCAGCGAACGGGGCGAAATTGCCAAACAAAGGCGCCATTTCCACAATCGACGTGGCAGCGAAAAGGGCGCCCCGGGGGGCAGGGGGCAGGGGGCGTGGCTCGGGGTTGTGTGCCCAGGGTCTGCACTTTACATATATCACAGATGCCTACGCCTACACACGGCAAAAGGCGAATGGCGAACAGCACTGGACTTCCAGCCGCAAAGCAGGCAACACTTTTCCTTCACTCGCAAAAATTTCGAAGAACTTTAAATGAACAGAAACATTGTTAAATTGAGAAGATGATGTCGAAATGGGGATAAGCCTTGTGGGGTAATTCAATTCATTTCCCTATAAACACCAAAGAAAAAACGCTGGGATCAAATCGATATGCGCATGGTAAATTTCTGGTATTTATACGCATATCGATTTCTCTCTCTCAGCGATTCTCTGACTTTGAAAAAGAGAGCCATAAGCAATATGGCGACTTAAACTGGCCTACTTAGAACATGTTTACATTTTGAACATATCAAGTCCAAATTGATACCTCATAACATCATCGATTAATCGATCATCGCTTCATATCAAGTTTGTTTTGGGTGTTAAATAAATAAATAAACAAATAAATAAATAAATTCTTTGGAAATATTATATATCATTTTAAAAAATCCAATTGAAATGCTATCATCAAGAGGTATGGTTTAGAGATGTTCTCGGCAAGGTAATTTCTAAGAATTCAGAGTTTTGGAGCCGTTAAACATTAAATATGATAGCCCTATGAATTTTAATTAAATGATTGGGATATACCATTGACTTTGGGCCCCCATTGAGGTGAGAGGTGAGAACTTTGCCGAATACTTTGAATGTGGCTTTCTTTCTCTGTACCGGAGATTGGTGGCGAAAGGTGGTCGAGAGGCTCTCGAGCTCCCACAAACAATGGAGCAGCAAAGGGGGAAGCCTGGGCGAAATCAATTTCAGTATCTTATTCGTACCCGTCCGTTTCGCTCAGTCCAAAGGGACGCTGCGGCTCTCTCGAACAAAGGAAAATATCTTTCATTAACTAATTAGCTTACTTTTTCCATTTAGCGGGAGTGGATGGTGTTGGGCGAAGGGGGGTCCAATCTCTGTTGGTTTTGCTTTTGTTTCCAGCCTGAAAGGATAACGTGTAGCACGGTGCTGGCATTAAAACACAACTACTTTCTTCTTCTCCATCTTCGTTAGCAGCCCCCTTTTTCCTGTCCTCCCCCCTTCGTTTTCTCCATCTCCATTTCCATCTCCGCCTATGCCTTTGGTTTGCCCGTCGTTGAGTCTTTGTTATTTTACGCTTTAGAATTCTTTTGGGCATGCCAAGCCAAATTTGTTCAGCATCCTCCATCATCGGCCACCATCCACCCCCCGAACCCCGAACACCGAACCCCGAACCCAATTTTCACCCCGCTTTTCCACGCTTTTCCGTGGAGCATCGAGCATCGAGCATCTGCGGTCGGAGCCGCTTCGTCATCGTTGTTGCCTCGTTGCCATACACTTTGATTAAAGTGAAAATAAATGAGGGTCCTAGGCAACTGCTGTTGGCCTAGACTCACCCCCCAAACCCCCCAAACCCCCCTTCCTACACCCATTTAGTCCCATTTCCATTCCCATTGCGCCGTGTGCGTCTTTTTCAGCCCGGTTTCTGTTTCTGTTGCTTTTGCTTTCTCCTTTATTTTTTCACTCGCTCTCCACTGCAGGCAACTTCATTAGATGGCTACAAACACAAATTTCAGGCGGCCAAAGCTCTCCGTTTGCTCTCCGTCTGTCTTGGCTACAATTAAATAGACCGTTATAACGCCGAGGACGAGAACGAGGACGAGAATGAGCACGAGGACGATGGCTGGGAAATTCATTTAAATACGGGGCGCAAATTAGTCAAAGCAACTGCTTACCAGCACCGAAATTGCTGGCCCCGAGATCGGAGTGGCCCAATTTGATGGCCAACTCGGAGCCTTAGCATTTAGCCCTGGCCATCTCTCAAGGACACTGGGGAAAAATAGGTGAGGTGCAAATGGCGGCCAAGTTCTCCAAATCAACAATATTATGATTAGGCAATTTTAATTTAATTTTTTACCGATTTTTTGGAGTCTCAAGTAAATGTAAAAATATTTACAATTCTAGCTAAATAGTTACTATAAATTAATTTGAGGTCTGAAAAGCTATAAAACCAAGAAAAGATGGACTTTTTATATAGGTGTTTTTAAAGCTTAGCCACGCCCATTTTTTTGTAGCTGGCATACCTTTTAGACCATTTGTATATGTATGTACCCTCTTTACTCAACGAATGGCGGTTATAAAAACTAAAACAAATAAATAAATGTTGTACCTGTCTGGGGAATTGAACACGGACCCTTGTCCAAACGCTTGATGTTCGAGGACTCTGCCCCAGGGATATGAGGAAATGAGGATTTTTTTTTTGCTTAGTGCAGGCTTTAGGATACTTTTAAGGACTCAACGCTGGAACTTCAGCTTACACATGGCCGAATACAATGGCCGATAAATTGGCGATCCGCCCTGCTTATTAACCAGCCGCATGGAATCCGGGTAACCGGGTAACCGGGAGCTCCTCCAAAAGGAGGTGTCCTTCGCGTTTAATTCAATAATGCAGCGCCAACTCGTTTGTCATTTGATGTGTGCCACGCCCACAGCACATAGCCCACCGCCCATTAAGATCCTGCAACAGAAAGAGGGAGAGAGATAGGGAAAGAAAGGAGCAGGACAGGACAGAACAAGACAGGACAGGACATGATGGCATGTGTGTGTGGGCCTCCATTTTCAGGCTTTCAATTTCTTATTTCCTCGTCTGTTGTCAGATTTTCATGCGGTGTCATGTTCGTGTCTCCTCCGTCGTCCCGAATCAATAATTTCATTTCCTTTCCGTGAGCAGCAGCCGACTGGAGGGCTGGCCACGCCTCCTTTTGGACCAGGACGAGGACCTGGGAAGCTGGCAAGTATCAACCAGGAGTGTCTCCTGCAGATTGCTTTAATGCCAAGTCACTTACAGCTCCCCCCCCCCCTCGCCATCGATGGCAAGTTCATAAATTTGTTGCCGCCCGTTTTAAACAATAACTTCATTTGCAGGCAACTTTTTAATATGGCCATGTAAATATATGCACAGCGCTCCTATCGCACCGACCAGGACTCTGAATCTCTCTCTCTGTGGAGTGGGCGGTGGGCGTGAGGGCGTGGGGGCGTGGCTGCTTGGCAGGAACTCAATTTAATGCAATTATAGTCGACATAAAATTGATAAAGTGCGCTGCTGCATGTGCCGAGAATAACCAGGCGAAAACGAATCTGCAGACTGGACAGGGTAGAAAATCTCCAATGCTCCCCCCCCCTCTTCCACACAGGCTCTTCAGAATATAATGGTATACCCGTAGCCTAACTACGAACAACCGTGTCTATGTGCACTGAGAAAAAAAGAGAACCCAGCTGCAAAATTTGATTTTTTTTTAAATTTTAAAATTTAAAAACTTCTGACTTTCTGTTCTAAGAAAATGAGAAATTCAAAAATAATTTAATTTCTTTAAAAATATATTCCTTCCTGGTCTGTGTTTTTGTCAGTGCTTTTCGCCACTTGGGCGCATTGGCTGTGGAAATTAATTACCAGTTGGTGCATAGAAATGCAAGGAAAAGAGCTGCCACTAGATACTTTTGGTTGGGCACTTTCGTTCTGTTTTTGATTCCGATTTCGCTCATGGCTGCAACTGGACCACCCTGAACCACCCTAACCACTTTCAACCACCTGGCGCCGCCCCAAACCACCCTCACCGGCCACTCGACTCTTATCGGCAACTGTGCGAGATTTCATAAATTTCACTGGCCATGCCAAATTAAAAAGAAAAATCGGCCACGCCGCTAAAGCTAACAAAAGTTGAATCGTTAAAAAGCCAAAAAAAAAAGAACCAACGAAAAAATTGTGGCAAACTTCTACAAAAAGCATTCAAAATTACAACAAAAATCAAGAGTGTGAAAGAGGAGGCAAAAACAGAGAGCTGGGAAAACAGCAGGCCGGTCGAATCAAAAATATTATAATATTATAATTTATAATATTATAAATCCGGGGAATAGGTGAATATTCTTTGGAAATTTAATAATTCGACCTTTGCCAATAAACCGCCAGCTTTCAAAAGAAGAGTATTTACAAAAAATTAAATATTTGACTATGGGTTAGAAAATAAGTTGAATAGCTAAGTTTAAATTACAAAATGTATTTTTTGAAATATTTTATTTAGTTTAGGAATGGAAATTTAAAACCTATAGGCAATTCCCAAACTGACCTTTAAATATATACATATTTATTCTCCCTAGATTTCATTTCGCCAACGCCAACGCCAACGCCACCGCCCAGGTTAATAATTCTTTTCACTTTTGCGGTTTGAGCCGAACTTGTATTTTATTTATATATGTATATTTTTGACTTGCTTTTTTTCCAGCGAAAATGTTAATAATTGGCTTGGCTGTTCAAGGCAGAAGGACCTTACAATAAATTGCTCGGGATATTATCGTTTCGGCCACCCAAAACCCCCCAAAACCCCCAAAACCACCCACATCCTCCCTTCGCTCGAACTCGAAATTGATTACAGTTCATTTCATTTTGGCTTTGTTTATTTCCTTGCCCTCTTTTCCATTCCCTGGCCGACTTTACTGCGCTCCTTACACTTCCACCAACAACAAAAAACATGACCAACAACAACAACAACAAAAGCAGGAGCACTGATATGGCCAGCGGTTTTTTCCATTTCAATATTTATTTGTGAGTTATTATTATTATTATTGCCGCCGCGGCCCTCGATTCGAACTTACCCAAATATTACTTTCGCGCTTTTTTCGCTTTACTTTTCACAAATTTCTTTCTGCTGACTTTTATTTCATTCGGATTCGGGGAATTACACGGAGAACCGCTCATGGCGTTTTCACTCCGCTGTGCAACCGTTCTGTTAAGCGAAGCTCCTTCTATGCAAATCATTTCGGGAAAACTTTTCAAATAACATTTCATCAATTGCCTTACAAACGATGGATGAACCTTAATGCATTGCTTAAAAAATATGTGGACGATTTAATTTTTAGTTTTCATTCCCGTTAATTGTTGGGTAAAACTTTAACTATCGAAATGTGGAAGTAAATTTTCAAATCGGACCATTCGTTAAAAAGTTATGAGCAAGGGAATAAATGGAATGCAAGCAGTGCAAGCAGTCGCTTTGCTGCATGCATATTGCCATCTCCCTTGCACTTTCTTAGCTAAGTAAAGGGTTTCCAATAGTCGAGATACTCGACTGCAGCGTTCTCTATTGTTTAATATTTCCCAATTTTGAATTAAATGATTTTAATTTTTAAAAAGCATACACAAAATAAATGTGCCTTTTTTAGTATTAGATTATTTTAGTTTAGATTAGATTAGATTTTCTTAATTACACCAAATGTTAATGTCGTCCTTGTTTTAAAATATTGTTATTATAGTTTTTATTATATTCAGTCTACAATTTATTACAGCGAAAATGAAGTAATTATATTTTACGAGCGTGTGTGTGTGTGTCTGATTGTGCAGATGGGGGTTGTTTCAATACATTTCAGTCGAATTTAATGGGAGTTCGTTGTTGTTTCGCCCCGCCTTCTCTCTGCCCCGCAGATAAATGCGCATTAAACTGAATAAGCAGCAGCGATAATTGCATAAGTTTGATTAGTTGCTCAAGCCTCGATTTAATAATGCAAAAGCCGATCCACCATGACGGCCGCGTAAATATTTAATATGGGATAACATATCGCGAGTGGAAGGAGTGGAAGGGCCCAAGAAGTTAATAAGCGAAGCGATAATATAGACAAAATAGATTGGTTGCGACTAAACCCAGATAAGACGAGCACTTTGGACATGTTTTAGGCCGACGGTCTCTGTCTAACATTTAGTACAGCATAAATAAACAGAAAGAGAAACTACAATTACAGTTACAACAAAGTAAAGTGTTTTAATACCCATTTCTCGTAGTTTAAAAGGGTATACGGTATTCGTTGACAAGCGCAGTGCAAGACTGGTGAGCCGATTGTCACGCTTACAAATTGCTATAATCTGTACCCAATCGATTATAATCGATAATAATGATAATTATCATTGTAATAATCTAAAAATCGTAGGTTTGAGAAATTTTTTGAATTTTTGACAAGTAATGGGAACATACAAAATTTTTTTTGCTATTTATTAAATAGGTCAATTTCTTAAACCCACATTTTTTATATCTTAGTTTTTTTAATTTAAATATACATTGCTGTACAATTTGCATGTATATTTTGAAAATGGATTACTTTTTAGAGGGTGAATAAAATTGAACTCCTAGAGCGAAATGACACCCAAAATGCTTGTCCATAAACGAAATTTAACTCGCTTTGCCTAAAGCATTTCTGGGAATTAACTCTCCAGATGAAGAAGGTACCGATTCGACCCCGTCGTTGTGGGTTAAGCATCTTGACTCCTGTTCCGATTTCGATTCCGATTCAGATTCAGATCCACCACCCTCTAGGCCACTTGGCATGCCGAAAAGTACAGTCGCCAGTTGGAAATTTATGCGACTCAGCGGCTCATTTAACACCGAGGACGATTTAATTCCGTCCCGTCCCTCCGACGGTTCAAGTTCCCCACGATTCCCGGCTGATTAGCAGTGGATTGTTGTTGTAATTAATAGATGGCTACGCCCGCAACCACCCAGCGCATTAGAGTGTTGCCAGGGTTGCCAGGCAGCTGGCAGCGGGCAGCGGGGTCCTTCCGTAGAAATCTGTCATAAATGGCACACCGACGATGGAAGGACGAAAATGCAAATCACAATGAGCCTTTTTATTTTCCTTGGGCCTTTCGCTCTTCTTTTTCCCGTTATTGTTGTTGAGGCCACAAATATGCGCATAATTAATTTGCCGCCTGCTTTTTTGGGATTTGCTGAGTAGATTAAATGCCATTTTGTCAAAGTGTATTCGGTGTTTTAATTAACCTCCCAAAAGAAACAAAAAAAAAGGTACCTCTCTTGACCAATAAATGCCGCCAGCTCTTGAATACCCAAGCCATTTTTTCCACTTTTTCCAGACACTTACCAATCGGTCGACCACTCCAGTGGTCCGAGGTGTCAAGTCTCTTGAATCCCGAAATCCGGCGTCGATTCGACTCCAAGTACGTAATGCCAAAGTGTTCACTCTGCAAAGGAGAAAAGGAGAAACGGCAAAAAAAGGGAGTTGTTAGTTTATGACGAAGTCAGGACAGTCGGCGAAATCACGATGAAAAATGTAAGCAGATTTGACAGCCATTTGCCACGAAAGGATGTCCCGACAGGAACTTGCACCCCGAGATCAGGATGTGGATGTGGGACTAAAACCAAGGCCAAGAATGAAGGACGTCTGCCAGATGCTGGGCTAAAAAAAAAGAGCTAAGAGACGACTAAAAGCTGCTCACGTCACTTACAGCTCAAGTTGTTCTAGGAGTTTTATGCACAGGTCCTTCGTCCGCCACACTTTTTCTGAGCCTCCCCGCTTTCCACAGCCCCACTTGGAATTTTCCGGAATTTCCACACACTCATACAAACGCCCCCGAACCACATTTATGCATACAATATTGGGCGAGTTTTTGTCTGCGCTCGCATGCTTATTAAATATTTTATATTCGATTCGTTTGCCCAAGCCTCCGGCAGCCATAAATTAAGCCAGGCAATGAAAACATTTAAATTGCAATGTTATGCAGCCCAAACAGGCCAAACAGCCCAGCCACCTTCCTCATAGCCCGACAAACAGTTCAATTAATTGTGCATGGCCTTAAAGCGAATTGTGCATTTTTATGCCCATTACTAGGTACACGGATGCGTTCGTTGTTTTCGGCCTATTTCTGCCGCAAATAACAGAACAGAATGAACTATAAACTATTGTCTGGCCATTGTCTTTTTGGCCACTAAACAAAGTTGGTGTGAGCCCAAGTCGCAAAAAAAAGAGAGTACTGCTTGCACTACTTGATTTTTTGTATTATTTCCTCATAACTTTAAAATGAATAGTCCAATTTAAAATAGTTCTTCTACATTTCAATAGGTATTAATACACTCAAAAAATGTTTTTTCCTAAATTTTAGAAAATCGCCATAAAATGAAATTTTTTCTTAATTTTAGAAAATTTTCTGAATTTTAGAAATTGTTTTCTTGAATCTAGGAAAAAAGACCATAGAAACAGAATTTTATGAAAAACCTTTCTTAAATTTAGAAAAATGATTTTTTTTCTTAAATCAATGGTGTTTTTTCCTAGTTTGCTCTCCAAAAGTTTTCTTAAATTAATGGCGATTTCGCCATTAAATTAAGAAAAAATGTACTTCATCCCTTCCTAGAATCTAGAAAGTCGCCATAAAAAACACGGTACATTTTTTTAAATTTAAAGAATTTTTCTGAATTAAAAAAAACTTTTTTCTTGAAAACAGAAAAGTAGAAATAGAAAATCATCATAGATTTAAGAAAAACTGTTCTGTTATGCTTCTCATTCTTTCTTCGAAACGAAAAAGAAGAAGACATGGGGTTAGTCCGCGGCGCGTCGCGTTGACAGTTTTTGGCGTATGTATATGTTTATGTGTGTTTGTGTGTATGATCGAGAATTTTCTTGTGCGTAGCTGTAACTTTTATTGCGTTGTTGTTTTGGAAATGCAGTCTCTCGCGAGAGAGTTGCTTGCGTTGCGCTGCATCTTGAACCCTTGCGCTCAGTTTTGGATGAGCATTCAAAGTAATAAGTTTGTGTAGAGCCTATTTAAGAAAGTTAAAGTGCGATCCCTCTAAGAGGCAATTTATAGGTAAGCAATTGAAATAAATTTTAATATAAATTTGGTAAGTAAGTAAAAATGTATGGTAAGCAAAGGGCAAACTATTTTAATAGATTTGGCTATTAATAATATTGCAGGCCGCAAATACCATCCTTCTCTAATATTAATTTTTATTTTCGATTGCAGGAATAATTTCATTTTCAGGTATTGTTGATAATTTGGTAATTAAATATTTAATATAAATATTAATAGTTTTATTTTTATCATTTTTGTTTTCTTTTCTTTTTTTTTTCTTTTTTTGGTTTTCTTTTCTCTTTTTTGTTTAGGAAATATTTATAATGTAATTTTTATCTTTTTTGTTTTCTTTTCCTTTTTTGTTTAGGAAATATTAATAATTTTCTTTTCGTCTTTTTTATTTTCTTTTCTCTTTCTTGTTTAGGAAATAAAATAGTAAAATAAATATGTAAGCATTTTATTTAAATAAAGAAGATTTTCTGAAAATAAAAAAAGTCCTTTCTTATTTTAAGAAAAAAGATTCTATATTCAAGAAAAGTACTTTCTGGATTTTAGGAAAATTTCTCAATTTGATGGCAACTTTTCTTGATTTTAGAAAGGTATTTCTGCTTTTCAGGAATTTTTTTCCTAAATTTTAGAAAATTCCTTTCTAAAAAATACGAAAAATCGCCATCGACTGAAATTCATGGCGAATTTCTTGATTTAATGGCGACAACCAAATTGCTTTTTTACTTTTCGGAAATCTTTAAGGATGTGGGCTCCAGACACAATTTAAGTTCCTTTAAGATGGTTCCGAAACGTCATGGTTTATACAGACAGACAGACATGGTTTTTAGGTTCGGAAACGCTTCCTTCTGCCTGTTACATACTTTTTCATAAAATTAGAAAAAAGATTTCAGCTCGCACTTAATATTACATTCTATATGTAATCACGCATAATGTTTAAACAGTACTGTCCTTGATTTACCAAAACTCCTTCTTCTTCCTTTTGGCCAAACGAGTCATCGGCATCACAAGCAGCTAATAAGTCGGATCTGGTCCAATCAGCTTGTCCCTACCAGAGACTCTTTGTTTCGGATCCCGGCTAGTGCCTAATTGAAACGTAATCCCACTGCCATGGACGCGCGGCGAATTCAAAAACTTCCTCCCATAGAAATAAGCCCCTGTCACTACAGTCGAAAAAAAATCTGTAAATTTTCTTACACTAAGAAAAGTTTAATTATTAAGTTCATAAGCATTTTTATTTCATCTATCAACAACTCGGCAACAAAAACTCTGAAATTCGGAACAAAAACTATAATAAAATTTAATTGAGAAAAAATTTAATTTTTTTGCTTTGAAAATTATTATGGTAATTTTCCAAGCAAGAAACATTTTTAAAAGACCAATTCTGGGTTTTAACTAGTTTCCTATAAAACTTAACTCTTTTTATGTCCAGTGTACCCCGAGTATTTCCCTTGGCTACACAAAACACACATAGAAATGGTTGCATTTTTGAGTTGGTAATCCGCGCCAAAACAGCGCCAACAACGCGCAGCATGGAGCGGAAAAAATATTAATTGGAAACAAGAGGCTTTCTCCCTTTGGATTGTTCCGGTTTTGTGTAAATGCACTTAAAAATGGTGCTTTGTTGTGCTTCGGAACTTGGAACATTTTTGCTCTTTTGGTCTGGTAATTATGAACAAAAAATTGTTAATGAAAATAGAAAAAACATTTCCTGTATTTCTGTATTCTTTTTGGGTACTTAACAAAAGTGGTTTGTTAAGGGCTTTGGAGTACCTTTTTTAGCAGATACAAAATTACCAGCTTCTTTCAACATTTTTAAATAATTATATGTAAATTAGTAAAGAAAGTAATATTTGAAAATTATTATTCTGTTATAAAGGTTATATTAAAACTCAACCAATATAACTACACTTTTCCCATTAAGGTTAATAGTATGTGCTCATTAAGTCAGATTGTATCAAAAACAGGTCTCTTTTTGTGTGGAATTTGGTGGGGGAAAACTTTCTGGAAGAGGGTTTTCGAAAGCAGGCAAACTTTGGCTCTATATCATGTGGCTGTCACTGGAGATATTTACCAAAACAAGCCTTTTCGTGTTTGGCTAGGGTATCAGAGGCTGGTGCCACGCCCCTAAGCCTCCACCCCTGCCCCCTTCTCTTTCCCTTAACCAACAATTTTGGATCTCGACTGCCGTATTGCTCTGTGTTCTGTGTGTTTTGGACGAGGCAATATGAGAGCAGCCGACGTGCGAATTTCGCGTAAATAAATTTAATATCTGACGCAATCTGCCACGAAAAACAAAAGCCCGAGAGCCAAAGAGAAACGAACAAAATAAGTGAGAAAAACCTACAAAATTTCCGCGCCATGGATGTTGTGTTTTTTTTTTGTTTTTTTTGGGTTTTTTTTTTGGCTTTTTGTGAATTTTCTGCCCGCCACCGGCGAGCGATAAAGAGAAGGGAACGTAAACGTAAACGAATTTGTAACTCGATGATGTCGGCATCGCAGCTCACTTTGTGCGCCGTGTTCCAATTTCATTATGCAAAAATCCGGCGAAAGGCAGCGAACATTCAACAACCAACACCCAACAGGCGACACATCCCACACCCCGACTAGAATGCGCTGCAAAAATGATTAAACAAAACATAGGAAACGGCATCAAAATATTCGCGGACAGACCGGATGCTTATACATCGGGGATTTCCATTTCGTAAATAAACATGAATTCAGGGATGTGCTTAACAATTGATTTTGGGCGGAGGATGGTTCGATGCGAAAATATTGCGGTAACTTGGCGAATTTTCGTCTTCCATTGATTGGCTCAAATTGCATGACAATATGGTAACATGAAGGACATCGAGATTTTTTTGATTTAATAGTTTTAATTTAATGTGAAATTGAATATTTTAAAAACGAATCAAAGATGGTAAATAAAAAATTGGTAATAAAAAAATGTTCTCTTCCAATCTAGTGTGCGTTTCTAACTTTCTTCTCTTCTAAACTCAAGACTGCAAGATTTCCGAAAATAAAAGAGAACATCGGCTTTATTGAATAAATTCGTTAGCTCACCGGAATTGTCAATAAAAATATGTATCCCCAAAGCCCCATACAGAGAATCTGAGACTCTGGCTTCTCTTGCTCTTTAATCATTCCGAATTTTCGGAAATTCCTCCTGGACATTGTCCGTTGTCCGTTATCTGTTGTCCGTTGTCCGGCATTTGACGCCGTATAACATTTTTATTGCCTTTATATTTAGCTGTCCAGACTTTTGACCCACCCTTCGCCGGCGGCTGTTGTTGTTTTCTGACTTCATTTCATTGAAATGTAGAATTTTTATGACACTTTTGCGTTGCGCTGCTTTACTGCAAATATGCAAATTTAGAGTCCCCCCCCGTCTGTTTGCCACGCCTATATTCCTATATTCTATATTCCTCCATGGGCCGACTACATGGACAGCCTCCCAAATAAATTTAAATAAAAATACCCGTGTTTAAATTTTACGCGGCTGCTACACTCAACAAATTTAGAAGCGATATAATTTAAATTTTTACTTTATGGTTTTACTCTGAATTTAAGAAAGAATTCATATAAAAATGGACTCACATTTTTACTATATAAATATTAAATCATTAATATGCGGTGAGCACGGTATTTTCTTTAGGTGTAGGACACGGAAGGCTGATGAGAAGTGGGTGGATGGGTGGTGATTCTTCGGCTAATGGCTGGCAAAGGAAATTTATTTTCTTATTTCTCGAGGGTTCGAGGCTGAGGTTCGACGCTTCGACTTTCTCGTTTGACTCAAAACTTGAGTTGAGATAAAAGTCATAAAGTTTGTCTCCAGCTCCCAAAGAAACTTCCCTGTGATCTCTGAACTTAACTATCGAAAACTGTGTTTTCGGTGACAGAAATAAGAAATTGTTTTTGAATTTTACATTTAATTCGATGGATTGTAAGATATATTATATAAAAATTCAACATTCCCATAGATATCTTCGTGATATCTTTTATCATAAAATAATAGATAATTTGCTTGATAATCACGGTTTTTATGATGGAAATGAAATGCGACATGTGCCCACAAAAATATTTGCTTACCTTGGGGCCCTGACCATCGGTTTAACATTAAGCTACTTCAATTTTCTATTTTCCATCGGGGAAATTCGAATGTGTTTGAGACAAAGAAAGGCCGGCGACAAAGCCGAGAACTTTAATTAAATATCCATTTCCGTTGTGGCATCCGATGTGTGTTTGTTGTTTGCTGTTTGCCTGTGTATTAGTCGGTCTTTGATCTGTCAAATGGCAAAGCACGCAAAAACAAAAGTGGAAAAGCCACAGGAAAACTCATTTACTTGACCATGAGTTAGGGGGGGTGGGGGGTGGTAAGAAGGGAGCCGCCGATAACGTATGCATCGCACACTGACAAGATATATGATGGCAAACTTTTGCTTTCCAGCTCTCCTTGCTTTTTGTCGTTTGCCGCTCGCAGGCAAATGGTAAAAGTTTGATATCCCCTACCCCCCCTCCCAATCTATCCACCGAAAGCCCGACTTTTCCCCTGACTTTCCTGACTTTCACCATGCGTGGCATTTGAAATGCTAATGGCAGATGAGCTTAGGAAATCCAGAGCGAAAGTCAGCTACAGATACAGAGGATACAGAGGACTGGAGGCCTCATAATTGAATGTTTGGCCACTGCAGCAGGGTGGCCTTCTTTGTGGGCCAAAGCCCGGGGGGCAAAGGTCAGGGGGCACGATGCCAACGAGGGACCAAGGACAAACTGTTGGCTAACTAATTTAAATATCATGAATTTAACATAAATACATATAAAAATGGCAAGTGGCAAGTGCGAGCGGCAGAGACAAAAGGTTCTTTTTCGGGGCTCCCATATCTCATATTTCATATCACAACGATCTGGTGACCCCTTTTGTTGCAACATTTTACTTTCTGCTTGTGCTGCTGTTTGGCTCTTGCCTTTTTGTTTTTTAGCTTTTTGTTGAACAACAAGAGCAGCCGAAAATAAATGCGAAATGTTGGTCGAAATCTGCATAAGCAAATAGTGTGCGTTCTTAGGGGATGGCCGTATATATGGTATAGTATGTAGATGGGAATGGGAATGGAGATGGGGAGTCCCCAAGTCCAAGTCCATTGTACGTGACGCTTCGATGGGAGCAGCTACCCAGAAACCCAGCAACCCAGGGAACCAGAAAACAAAACTTTCAATGGACTGGCAAGTCAATCTCCCAAAAAGCTAAATGGATGGGGATGCTATGTGCTATGTGCTGTGCCACGCTGCTTTTTAATCAAAGCCAACTCCCAGTGCTTCGGCTTGTCGCAAAATATTCTTTTTCTTTCAGCCAGCTTAGAAATGGAATCGAAATCAAACCGATCGGCAATCCCAGAAAAAAAGAACAAGCAGAGACATTAAAGGCAAATAAATAATTTTGTCTTCGGCTTGGCCTCTTGCTCTTCCATCGTGTTTTTTTTTTTTGGTTTTCTGGTTTTGTAATAAATTTAAAGTTGTCTCTGGTGCTGAGTTATCCCTACTCCCACACCCTCAACCACCCCCACTTCCGATTAACCCACCCGCTGTCAGTCTGTTTTTTTAATTTTATTTTCGTCGTGCTCTACTTTTAGTCCCAGCTAAGCCGGAAGGGATCAAACGGTTTTCTCTGCCCGGCAACACAAAAAACGCACAAAAAATGAGGCAGAAAGGAAAGAAATAACATTTCGACAGCTGCTGGTTTGGGTTTAAGGGGATGGGGAGGGGGTTTCGCCTTTGGGTCAATGAGCATCAGAGGTTGACTGCATAATTTATGAACATAAATGGGCGTGACAAGGGATTAGGGGGGCGTAGCCCCGGGGGGAGGGGCATTGAGGGTCAACTAATGACCTGGCGCACTGCTAAATGCATGGAAATTGTCTGCGCCAGAGAGAATTACAATTAATTGGAAATATGGCTAAGCCAGGAATTAGCTCGGGCTGCTAAAGAAGAGATGGGTGCTAAGTCTTCGTGAAGGCAATTGAAAAGCGAAAAGAGTAATTATGGCAGCTCTGGCATACAGATTAAGATTTGCCTTGCGACTTGATGATTTTTTGCGAAAAATTTACAAAAAATAAAATGTCCAGGTTTAAATGCAAATCGATTGGAAATTTAATGACGAGTTCAGAAAGGTATGACAATCCAAATTTGTATCAATACTTCCATTGTTTTAGCCAAAAACGAATTATATTTGCGCGGAAAATTCGGGATCTGGGTTTTTGGTAAAAATTGGAATTTTTCCTTTTCGTTTTTTTGCTATAACTTGGCCAAAAATGGTCTTACAGCAAAAATGCATACTGTTTTGAACAGATAACAAAATAATAAATAAATCCATAACACTTTCCAGTTGATCTTGAAAAAATAAAATTTTCGCCAATTTTCGCATTTTTTATGAGGGGTTACATCACAATTTTTTACGAAAAATGGGAAAAAAATAAAATTTCCAGGTTTAAATGCCAATCGATAGGAAATTTAATAACGAGTTCAGAAAGGTATGACAATCCAAATTTGGACCAATACTTCCATTGTTTCAGCCAAAAAACGAATTATTTTTGCGCGGAAAATTCAGGATCTGGGATTTTGGTAAAAATTGGAATTTTTTCTTTTTGTTTTTTGCTCTAACTTGGCCAAAAATGGTCATACACCAAAAATGCATACTGTTTTGAACAGACAACGAAATAATAAATAAATCCATGACACTTTTCGTGTGATTTTAGAAAAATAAAATGTTCGCCAATTTTCACATTTTTTATAAGGGGTTACATCACATTTTTTTACGAAAAATGGAAAAAAATTAAAATGTCTAGGTTTAAATGCCAATCGATAGGAAATTTAAATACGAGTTCAGAAAGGTATGACAATCCAAATTTGGATCAATACTTCCATTGTTATAGCCAAAAACGAATTATTTTTGCAAGGAAAATTCGGGATCTGGGTTTTTGGTAAAATTGGAATTTTTCCTTTTTGTTTTTTTGCTCTAACTTGGCCAAAAATGGTCTTACACCAAAAATGCATACTGTTTTGAACAGATAACAAAATAATAAATAAATCCATGAAACTTTCCGGTTGATCTTGAAAAAATAAAATTTTCGCCAATTTTCACATTTTTTTTAAGGGGTTGCATCACAATTTTTTACGAAAAATGGAATAAAATTAAAATGTCTGGGTTTAAATGCCAATCGAAAGGAAATTTAAATACGAGTTCAGAAAGGTATGACAATCCAAATTTGGACCAATACTTCCATTGTTTCAGCCAAAAAACGAATTATTTTTGAGCGGAAAATTCGGGATCTGGGTTTTTGGTAAAAATTGGAATTATTCCTTTTCGTTTTTTTGCTCTAACTTGGCCAAAAATGATCTTACACCAAAAATGCATACTGTTTTGAACAGATAACAAAATAATAAATAAACCCATGACACTTTCCGTGGGATTTTAGAAAAATAAAATTTTCGCCAATTTTCACATTTTTTTTAAAGGGTTGCATCACAATTTTTTACGAAAAATGGAAAAAAATTAAAATGTCTAGGTTTAAATGCCAATCGATAGGAAATTTAATAACGAGTTCAGAAAGGTATGACAATCCAAATTTGGAGCAATACTTCCATTGTTTCAGCCAAAAAACGAATTATTTTTGCGCGGAAAATTCGGAATCTGGGTTTTTGGTAAAAATTGGAATTTTTCCTTTCTTGTTTTTTTTGGATGTATAGATCCCATAGACAAGGTGGCAGCGCTGGAAACTTCAAGCTACGGAAAATCAGCTGTAGGTAGATCAAAACGATACGTTATAGCTGACACACACACACCCCTTTCGGCCTTTTATAAAACCAGTCAAAAATTAAAATTTTAAAAAAGTGCAAAATAGCAAAAGAGAGCAAAATAAGAAACTTTTCGATTAGATTGCACACCAATTCCACACTTCGCCACAATGACCTCCAGTTTGGTCCTCCTGATCGCCAGCATTTTGCACTTCGGGATGCGCGGCAGCTGTCTGCTGGACATCGAGCGCTTCCAGGTGATTCCCGGCACTGTGTACGCCGGTCACATTGCCTACTGCGCCATCCTGCACTTCCTGCACGACATGGAGGTCCTGCCGCCGCGCTATCGCCGCCGGATGGGCTGGCTGGCCGCCTTCCTCGTCGAACTGGTGCTGGGCGTGGCCGTCATGGAGGTCCTGGCCCTCTGGCTCTGGTGCAGCGTGGAGCACATCCTCCACTTGGCCACCCAGTTTGTCCTGCGCCGCTACCTCGGCGTTTCCCCGGATCTCTACCAGCGCTGGGAATGGGCCATCATGGGTGGCCTGATGACCTCGTTGGCGGCTTTGCTCTGGCTAAATGCCTTCGAGGCCACGGATCCCACGGAGCCCACGGAAGGCAAGTCGATCCAGCGGGAGGAGAAGCAGCAGGAGGAGAAAGATCAAGAGGAGCAGCCAGAAGAACCAGAAGAGAATCTGGTCGAGGAGAACTTTGGAAGTCTGGCAGTGCTGGCCACAACCACCGATTGCTAGCCGGCCCATCCCCTATCCACTATCCCCTAGCCTAACCCTTTGAAGTCGCCTCGCAACTCGGCCGCCGGACAAAAGGACTCCCTCCGCAAAAGCGGCCTCAATTAGTTGAACGATCAGTTCGGGAAGGGAACAAAACCAGGAGCAGGAGCAGCAGGACCAGGGGAAAGCAAATGTATTTATTCCAGCCAGATGGACTCGAAAAGCTCTAAAGACCGTGCCAAAAGGATGCTGGGCAAGAGGGGGCGTGGCCAGTGCTGAGAATGGGTGCTGAAAATGATGGACTGCAGTAAAATGTCTATGAAAATTGACTTGGTGTTCTGTTCTCCGTTCTCTTCTCTCATTGAGAGGCAGTCGGGCGGAAGGAGCTGCCACAGCGCCTGGATGCGCGTCAATTGACAAATTGTCGGTCCTCCTATTTTGTCCTCACAGCTCCCTTTTCCCTGTTCCCATTCTCACTCACTTCATTTCACCCCGAGAAAGTCATCAGAACTTTTGTCTAATTTCATTTCGTTTCACTTGAAGGCCAATTTTTTGGTTTGCTTTTTATTATTCATACAATTTCTAGCAGCGCGATTTTGGCATTGCGTATACGCAGTGTGGTTCAGGGAATTATGAATTTTTAGCTGTGTGCTTGCAAGTGTGTTTGTGTTTGTGTGCTTGTGGGGAGATGTATGTGTAGGCCTAAGCAAACAATGGACGAGCAGAGCTTTTGTTTATTTTCTTCCTTCACTGTTGCTTATGTTGCTTATGGCCATAACACCCACACACAGATACATAGCCACTCATACACTCACGACAGTGGCGAATTTTTGGTGCGTGCCCGCCTGCCTGCTTTTCCCTTGACGGCCACCCCTCCCCCCACTTTCCCATCCCGCGATCCTGCGTTGTGTATTTATGGAAACATTGCTCCGAAAATATTTTAAGGACGACCAACTCGGATGAAAGAAATACGAGGGAGGCTGGCCTGGGATGGGCTAATGGCCAGTGGGCGGGGTTCAGGTGCAGGTGCGGATGCGGATGGGGATGCGGATGCCGATGCGGATGCGGGAAAACCTTTGCCAGACACTGGAATTGATGATAATACCACCACCGCTGCTCCTGCCGAATACTGAATACTGAATACACAAATTCCGAATGGAAGCGGAAAAGTGAGACAACTGATGGTTAAACCATGATTGAGATTCAGATTCGGAGGGGAACAACTGCTGACTCTGCTGGCCGATTATTGAGTGTCCAAAGATGGGAATAACGAAATAACGATTGCCAGGGATCAGATTGCAGATACTTCAAAACAAAACCCTCACAGGATGGAGCCACTTGAGCTTTAGTCAGTGCCCCCCAAAAAAAATTACGATAAAACACGTAATTAAACAGGAATTTTTATTTAGAGACAGGAATAATTTTTGCCAGTAAAAATATAGTAAGGGTCTCTGTGGAAAAACTCTATGATAAAACTTTAATGTTTATTTAAAGCTTTTTATTTTCTAATATTTTTTTCTAACATTTTGTGTAACTTTCAAATGCCAATTAGCAATGCCAAAACTTTAGACAAAATCATTTTTTTCCGTTGAAAAACGCTTCAACAAAACATTAATGTTTATTTAGAGATATTTATTTTCTAATTCAACAAAATTTTTTAAAAACTCTTTTTTTTTAATTTTGTGTTTTGTTTACCTTTTGAACAAATGCCAATTAGCAATGCCAAAACTTTAGACTAACTAATTTTTGGCAGTGAGCAGTGAAAACTGAAAACCTCACGGTCTCTGTGGAAACTGTGGGTGAAAATTAGCATGGGAAATAATACCACGGAACGCACTTTGCTGATCATTTGTTATCCGAGGCGCTTTTACTGAAAACTTTCGCTTTCGCTTTTTGGTGCGACTGTCTGACTGTTTTTCTGGCTGTCTGTCTGTCTGTTTTTCAGTTTGGAGGACAAGAGTGTCCTTCAGCCCACTCGCCGGGTAACCAGCTGATGCTCTGCTTCGGATGCTCTGCTTCTGATGCCGAGGACAATGACGGAGCGGAGGCTAATTAGCATCGTCAACATGGGCCACCTTAAGGTCCTTTTCCCCATTTTCCCTTTTTTTCGCTTTTCCCCCTTTTTCCCTTTTCCCACTCGGTGCCCCAGCTGGCTGTTTTGCAACATGATGCACGCGTCCCACGCTGCGCAGGACAAAAATGAGTTGGCCTAATGATGATACCCGGCCAACAGACCCTCTTGCCAATCCCCTCGACATGCAAAACGCCAACAATAAAAATGTCACTTTTGCGTGTTGCGAGAGCCAGAAGGAAATCATTTTCACCAAATCGCAAAATGTACACAGGAAACGAGGGGGGTGGGGTGCTCTTATCATAAATCACGAAACCACCGGCCACGCCCCTCGGGAGGAGGAGGGGGAGGTGGCTAATTAATTAATTAACAGCGTCTCATCATCATCCGTATTCCGTATTCTTAATTCTTCGTTGCGTGACAATATCCCTGTTTTTTAGTTTTGCCTGAATTGTCAGCTAAAAAAAAAGAAATGAGAAGAAAAACATGGCCAACAATTAGCGAATGCCACTTGCACTTAGTTCGTTATCGGCACGCACGCTCCAGCCCCCCAAAAATTCCATAAATTCCAACTCGAAATTAATGCGATGGATGCACGATAGTTGTACCAACTGCCAAGTACCAGAATTATCCTCCCCAAAGTGTGGGCTATATATACCTATAGCTATATATATCGTGCCTGGCGGCGACAAAGGATCGGCTGCTCTTCCGACCCGACGAAAATAATCCCATTAAGGACACCTCGTCGCGATGTCGACGCAAATTCCACTGGCAACGGCAACAGTTAGTCGTAATGTTCATGTTAATGCCCATTTGCGACCGATATCGAGTTGTTGGCAACTATAGTCAAATAGTTATCACCAAATTCAACACACAAATTCAGGCCAGCAGGCCAAAGACTGAACTTTTAATGTTTAATATGGACAAATTGAGATTAAAGTTTATAAATAGCACAGGGAAAAATGTACGTCTAATAACCTAAATTGAATTATATTATGTTACCAGTGGACTTATTATAAGTTTTAAATAAAATAACCAGAGGTTAGATCAAAGATAAATAAAATATTGAATTGAAAACGTCCATTTTGAAACATTTTTGTAAAGTAAGTTTAAAGTTGGTGGAAATATCGAGAAAATCAGATAAATTTGAATGGTTTACTTGTATTTCCCGCCTTAAATAGGAGATTGTTGAGGATTTTAATATATCTCTTATTTTGATATATAATTTCAGTTGCGATTTCTCACCGAATAGTTTGCTTTAAGCCTTTTTGGAAATTTGTTCTGTGGACTTTTTCCTTTGCCACTCATTGCACTCCTCAGAAAAAAACGAGAGAGAACGTTATCTCGTACCTCGACTATCAAATACCCCTTACTCAGTTGAATGAGTGCGAGAGAGATGGCGATATGCAAGCAGCAAAGCAATCAGTGGCGCCATCTAGCGGAAAATGCATTATTTGCTTATAACTTTTTAATGAACATTTTTTACGAAATCTGTAGAGATTTTACTCTGCGAGTAACGGGTATGAATCCAAAAAAAAAACGTCCATAAAATTGCATTTAAACAATTTTGATTGCTTGTTTGTCAGTGTTTTTGGTGTTTTTTTTTGTTTCGTTTTTTGTTATTCCCAACGAAGCCCAAACATGTTGGCAAGTTTTTAACATTTTTTACAATTCGCTTTGTTTTTGCTTTTGCCTTTGCTTTTGCTTTTCTCGGTTGTGCTGCTGTTGATATTACTGTTGATGTTGCGCATTGTTTGGCAGCTTTATGAAAATTTTAAGTACATAAAATTTGAATGATTTTCAACAAGTGTCTGTGTGTGTGTGTGGTGGGGTGGCTAGAATTATGAATTTGATTGCGAGTCTGCCGCACACACACACACACACACAGCGCTTCAGTTTTTATTGCTGCCGTTAATCCGCAAAAATTTGTAACATTTTCCAATTTGGTAATCGTCTGAATGTTTTAAAATGAGCGAGAATAATGTGTATGAATGAGGGGTGGGGGGCGAACATTTCGACGGTAGGAAAAGCTCTCGGTTTATGCAGAATTGTAATTCTAATTTCGTGTGCTTTCTGCTTTCTGTTTTCCGTTTTTGGGCAGCCCTAATTGACGATGAGCTCACTCGGTGTTTACCTGTCCCAATTATAAATTTATGGAGCGGTTTTAGTTGCAGTTTATATGTGCGATTCCCGACAAATCAGCTTAGGGCTTTCACTCTGCCTGAAATTTCCAGCACCCAAAAGCGGAGGAAAACTCTGTGCAGGAGGAAAATCGCCTGTCAACGCCGCCTCGTGTGTAGGCTCCATTTTCGCCAGTGGTCAGGGAGATTGTCTAGACACTCGAAGGGATGCAGGATGCAGGACCAAGGACGAAGGCCGAAGGATGTGGACCGGGCAGGCTGACTTACTGACTGTATGACTGGCTGACTTGTCAGCTGGCGCTCAAACAGTGTGACATTGATTTTCATTCGACAGACTCCGGCTCACAGACGAGCTGCTCTCACAATTTCGGCCATCTCGGCCCATTTCCCACCCCACCCCCATCGAATCATCGAATTTCCCGGAGCGAGTTACTGGGACCAGATGCTACCTAATTGGAAATTTCACATTGCTCCTTTGGCGAAAAAATGCGGCAGGATGTCGCTTTTGGCTTTGCCATTTCGGTGCCCTTGCAATATGGGCAGTGATAACCTTGAGCAGTTGGCTGGAATCTAGATATCAAGAGGAAATATCTAGAGTCAGTGAGAGTTAAATAGAGCGAATGTCGAAGGGGTAAGGTATTACTTTTATAATCGTCTGAGGTATCTGTTCTTATAGAGATATTAGCTTATTATGCATACTTTTCTGTCAATTTTAAAATCCAGGAACCGAAAAAAAATCGGAAAAAATATGTTTTTTAATTCTTTTTCCTATTTGACTGATTTTGACAACCGTAATTACTGTTTGGTTTTCTTATCGATTCGGCTTTTTTGTACAATCTTTTTGATCAAGAGTAAACAAAAAAAAACGTAGTAAATCCAACGATTTCCTATTCAATTTAAATATTTTTCGGTATGCTCTTTATCCATTGCAGTTTTTAGTCATTTTAAATTTAAAAATATTACATTTAATATTTATAGTTAATTTAATTATTTCAAACTTTAATTTAAATATGAAATTATTTTTATTTATTTACGTACTACGAATCTTTGCAGATATTTATTTTTACTATTGCATATTTGTATCAGTGTACTGACATTTATTAGCAAAAATAACAGTAGTGTTTTCAAAATTCAAAATAAAACTGACAATTTATTTTTATTGTGATTATTTTTGATGTCCTAATAGAAACTACATTATCTCAATGTCCCTTTAGGTGTTTGACAGTATTCTTTTTATATGGATTCATAATACTTTTGAGTTTAAAATATATTGTTGCATAATTTTAGACAAGAGTGATTTCAGGCCCTTGTGATTTCTTTTCTTTCTAGTTAAATAAGTTTCTCAAAGGCAACAACTATAATTTTGATCGCTTACAGATACCTTTTAATGCAAAATGCAAAGCAAACCATTTACCTTCATTGCTCCACATGAAAGTGCAGACTACATCCTTTTGATCGGGATTTTGAGATTTACCAGGGATGGAATATATTTTTTTAGCTGCGCTATCTTGGCTGCTCCCGGAATCTTGGCTGCTGGCTGCACCTGTTGATTACCTGCAGGTCGCTTGGCCTTGGGCAACAGGTGACTCTCGTTGGCAACGCAGCTCGAGGGCCATCGATATGCCCGAGGGAAATGACAGAGGAGCAAAGTTTTTCAATTTGAATTCAATTTAAAGTTGTTGGATCTGCTAACCCCTACCTCCTACGATTGCCATCGCTGTTTTCCCACGCGCTTTCCCGATTTCCCGCTTTCCCCCTTTCCCCTTCACAGACTTCTGTAGCTCCGCAAATGCTGAGCTTTCATATTTATTTGACTCCGTTGAAATGCAAATAAATGCAAACATTTACTCAAGAAAAGCCAAGTGAGTGAGTGTGTGTGCGTGAGTCGCAGAGCCACGCCCACACACACACACATAACGATAATTATGCAAATGTAATGGCATAATGTCGGCATGATTCCTTTTAGCGAGTGTCTCCTGCTCCGCTGTGCGTTGATTTAATGTAAACAACAGGAAAAATAAAAAGATGGACGCCTTGAGGTTTTCTGATACCAGCTGGGAAAAATCTGGGAAAAACCCGGGAAAAGGCTGAAAATGGCGTAAACGGGAGAAGGGGAAAGGGAAAGCATGAAAAGCAGAAAAGAGCATCGCAGGTCGTCAAAGAAAGCGAAAGTTACTCGGAAAATTCCCATAGCCAAAAATAATCACTAATAAGTACCTACTGAATAAATTCTAAACAAATTTAATTTGCTTTTAGATAAATTCATTATTTATTATAATTACTACTATGTATATTAGGAGTAATCTGTTTCTACCGAAAATTAAAAGAAATGTTTCAAAACGGACCATTCATTAAAAAGATATGAGCAATAAAAAGATAATGAAATTCAAGCAGTGCAAGCAGTCGCTTTTATTTGTAAGCATACATCCGTCCTTAGTTACACTTACGCAGACCACAAAGGTAAGGAAACTGTGTGGTTAAGCGCTTTCCGAATTCCATATTTCTACCCCGTTGCAACTCCATTTGGTGTCTTGCCAAACCAACAAACTGAGAAACTGAGAAATGCCTGAAAATGAGCTACAGACAAACCAAATCGAGGCGACACTTATGTAAAGCGGTTGGAAAAACTCTCCGAAATGGAGAAACCTTTTAAGCGTAGAAAACTGGGTTATCCACTAAAGTGCAGCCATCTGAATCGCCAGCACAAATGTGTGCGAGTGTGAGTGCGAGTGCGAGTGTTTGTGTGTGTGGGAAAAGAAAGTAAAGTGCAGAAAAGTGTTTGTGCATCCCCGACTTCACCCTCTGTCACGTCGTTTTTAGATGTATTTTAAAAGATTTAGCTGCACATCCCCCAGGGGTGCCGAATAGTGGACACACTCAGGACTCCATGGACGTGGGGGTGGTTAAGGGGTGGCTCAGGCAGTCAACCGAGTGACAAACCCCAAGGGGGTTGCCGGGGTTTGGGGCCTGCAACCGCAGATAAACTGCAGGCAGCGGAACGAGCAAGGTGGGGAAGTGTGAAAGTGAAGCAAATGTGAAACAATTCCGCTAATTGCAAAAAATGTGATGCCAACATGGGGTGGGAAAGTGGGTGGTGGGTGGTGCAGCTGGGTCATTAAAAGGCGTTGCATTGCACACAAAAGTATGCAGCACTCTCGGACCGCCAACAGCCAGTTTGCAAGGCAAAGGAAAATGAAAAGGAAAAGGAAAAGCTGGCTAAACTTAAACTCAATTTCGCAGCTTGCCTTGCCGCGCTGATTTTAGCTCGGATTTTTCCTAGCGCTTTAATAAATTTAATTAGGTTTGTTTTTCTCACCAACGAGGGTGTTGAACGTTCAGCGCGATGTTGGGTCACTCGAAGGCCTTCGAGTGTTGCATTTTACGCACGATTTTAATTAAATGCCGCGCGTATGCTTCGCTTTTATTACTTGGCTGTGCGCCACCAGCAGATAGATAGAGGAGTCCTGGAGATGGGGGGCCAGGGGGTCGGAGGGTCCGGAATTGATGCTTTGTTTATTGGTTCCTGCTGACCAGACCAACCAGACCAACTGGGCGTGGCAGCTGGAAAACCCAGACGCAAGGCGAAAGAGCCAAAGTTGCCAACCGAATTGTCGCTGACAGTTTGATTGAGTTTGCAGTCGCGAAAAAATCAATTAAGGAATACCAGCAACATTGGCTACCGTACAAAGTTTATCAACCTGCATTTGGAAATCACCATCACCATTTGAGGTAAAAAAAACGAAAAACATTTTTGTTCTTTATTTAAAATCATTTGTAGGGTTTAAATGTTCTTATAATCCAGAAAATTAAATGAGAACAGTTTTCATATTTTAAGGAATATAACAAACTATCCCAAACTACTCGGTGTTACAAAATTAATGCTTTATTTACCTCGATGGATGCCAAAAAATTGTATTCTCTTCAAATCCCACATTTAAACTGCGTTCTTCAAAAAACAATGTTGGAAAATTATTAAATTGGCTAACATTCATGGGGATATTAATTTTAGGATTTCTTTTAACGGAATTATAATTTTAAAAAATTTTTTATGCTATTAATGCCTTTAAAAATCTATGAAATTCACAGCATCTAAATTTAATGGAAAAAGTAGATTAAATTGGAATTACTGTACTGTGTTTATGTGGTGCTCATTACATACTAATGACTTTCTTATCTAGAAGAAAAGACTATAGAAAAAATTATAAAAAAAAAATATTTCATCCGAAAAATCCCTTTACAGCATTTCTGTAACATAAACTCATTCATTGACATTCACGAGCCGGATCGGACAACTATATCATTTATCTCCCATAGGAATAATAAGGAAAAAAAATGTTTAAAAATTATATCTCGGGTGTTTTTTAACATATAACACCTCTGACTTTTGGAAATACCATTTTTTATCTAATTCTGAATTTCGAATTACGTTTTATCAAACTCGGAACGATTGGAAAATTAATAGGAATATAATGGGAAATAAATTATTGCTTCGTTGGTTTCTATTGTATTCTCTTCTACTCTGGGATATGAATATTTTTAAATATTTCCAAATTTTGATTTTAATTTTATCAAAATCGAACTACTATATCATATAAGCTTCATGCTAAAATTGAAATTTTAAAAATTGGAAAATGTATGGAAACTTATAGTTTTAATATGAATTTTATTATGCGCCCCTGAAAACGCCGAAAGTAGTAACAAGTAATATAAAAGAAGAGGAAGAGCTTAAATCGTGTGAGAAAGTGCCGAATAGCATAGTCCTTTGGACAATTCCAGTGGCTATTCTCCCCGCTGTGCATTCCCGTTTTGGGCCAAATCTGGCCCAAAGAGATGGAAACGCGGTGGAAAAATCGCACTTCCGGTTGCCGGAACCCAATAGCAGCGAGATCGGGAACCGCAGGACGAAAAGGACCCACTGCTGGTTTATTAAGCAGGAGTCGGTTGACAATTCCAGATACTTTATGCAGCGCAAAAAGCCAAACTGCGTCGCGGGGGGCAGGCAAATGAAGTTAGTGCCAGAGCACTAGAAATGGGAAGCGGGGAAATGGGGGAAATGGGAGCCGCTGTGCATTGGCCTGTGCGCCGACTAACAAGGATAATTGCAAAAGGAAGTAACAATAAACCCAATGATATCGATGCCCAGTTACACACATTGGGGGGGAGGGAAAAAAGGGGGGGCCAGAGACCAGGGAGTAGGGACTCGGCACTCGGCACTCGGGGAAAACAAAGGAAAAGCGAAGCACGAAGAGGAAGCCGTGTCCTGTGGAACGATTGCGCCAGCGAGCAATCAGCGTAAAGTGCGCGCCGCTTTGTAACTGAAACGATAAAAGGGAAAAAAGAAGGTGGTGGCAGCAGCAGCAGCAGCAGGAGCAGGAAAAGCGAACAAAACCGAACAGAAAGATGGGTTACAGGAAAAAAGGAAGAAAAACCCCGTCGGTTGGGGGCTGAAAACAGGAAGAGCAGCTGAGGAAGCTGGCAAACAGCAGAGAGAAAAAATAATAAAATATCGTTTATTGAGGGCACTCCAACGGCGAATGTGATTGTTGTCCACCCATCACCCCTGGAATTCGCCATTCATCCCCACTCAGCCATCCCCCAGCATTTCGCAGGCATCCTTAGCCGACTGGCTGACTGGCTGAGATCAAAGCCCAAGACGACGAACTTCACTTGGCTTCACTGGGCCATCGAAGCGCGGAGAAAGGCAAGAGAATGGCATTCCTCGGCGAGGCGTGGGATTGAGAACTGCAACTTTGATTGAATTTTATGAGAATTCCGGCACAAGATCATAAATATTCGCTTTTATGCGGCCATTTTCCGCTTTCATTGTTCATTTGCCAATAATAACGGGCCAGAACGGCCAACGAAATTTTCATTTTCCATTACATTGATAATTAATAAACGCTTATGACTTACGACTCGCTTAAACTCCAATTAATCTGGTCTTTTTGATTTCGAATATTGAATTCTTATTAAAATCTATCGAAATGTAGAAGAAATTTTTCAAATCGGACCATTCCTTAAAAAGTTATGAGCAAATAATGGAATTCAAGCAGTGCAAGCAGTTGCTTTGCTGAGTACAGGGCATCTGATAGTTCTCTCTTGTTTTATATAGCATAAACTGATCTGCTGTAGAAACATTTTATTCCACCGCCTAATTTCCATTTCAATTATTTTCGAATTTAAACGGAAAATGCGGGCATTCAGAGGAATAAATCTAATTTTCGTAACAACCGCAATTGACAAAGTAACCGATACAAACGGGCATATTGCATATTGCGAAAATACAACAAAAGTCCAGCATATTTTTTTTTGGTTGGAAGTGAGTGAGGGGGGGGGGGGGAGGGGGTGGCGTAACCGAGTGCAGCGTAATTCGTTTTGTAGCCACGGGTTATGCCAACAGTGCGTATGCGTACTTTTAATTCCAATCGCTCATACGCAGCGTGGGACAAATCAACAGGATGCCAAACTAGGTGAGGAGCGAACGAAGCCCTAAGGGGGAGTCTCTGTTGCCCTGATCTAAATGTTGTTTTTTCCCCAACACTCCACCACCCATCCATGTACATCCATTTCCACATATCAACAGCCATATCAACATCCACATCCAAGCGAACACTTGGACACGGACATCCCGTATCGCTGTGTCCTTGTGCCAACGCTTTCATGCACATTTATCGTGATTAGCTATTAATTGATAATAATTAACTTAAGCACAAGCCACAGATGCCTGAACCCCTATTCACCCCCCCACCCCCCACCGAGTGTGTATGTGTGCGTTTGAGTTGTGCGCCTGTGTTTGCCTGTGTGAATTCGCCTTTCATATGTGAAATCAGAAATCTGAAATTGACGTTTCTCCTGTTGATTTGCGATGTCTGCCCGCCGTTCGCTGACTGAAACGGAATCTGATTCGGAATCAGTCTACATCTGAATTCCCCAAGGGTTCCCCTAATTCACCAAAGTCATCAACGAAACTAATGCACGCATTTCGCGTCGCCTGTTGCCACAATTCCCACTCCCATTTGAATATTGCTTTGCAATTACAGCCGGAATTCCATCCAATTGCTAAGAAACCGATTGTAATTGTAATGGAAGCTCAACAATTTCTACTTACATTGCTCGCTTTGGTATTTTACTTAAATTCAGTCGAAGTTCGAGGCTCGTTTTGGGATTCAAAGTAGCCTTTCCAACGATTCGCTTCTCCCAACTGTTTTGTACACATAAACACTTAACTATTTTTGGTTTTTGTTTTTCCGTTTTTGTTTTTTGTACTTTTAAAACATTAAAAAAAATTGTAAAAAAACTAAAAAAAAAATTGTTATCGCCGACGGATACTTGGAGAAAATTGTAATATAACTTTGATTTCGATTTCGATTTAGATGATTTCTAGATGGTAAATTTCTTGCAACCTAAGTTGTGCAGCTTGTTGATTGAGTTGGTTAAAGTTCATGAGGGATGGCAACCGAGGACGAAGCGCGAACACAAAACACACTGATTTGCAAACAAAAAGTCTTGGCCTGAAATGTTTCCAATCTCTGATATTCCTTTGTTATTTCTATTTCTATTTGTATTTCTGTTTCTGTTTCTGTTTCTATTTCTATTTCCTTCACGCACACAAACACTGTTCGAGTTTGTTTGTTTCCTTCATTCATTCAGTTCAGTTCGGTTCGGTTCAGTTTTTGGCTTTTCGAATCGAATCCTTCGCATTCATATACACTTTCACTTTCACTTTGCGGTCAGAGAGTCTGGGATGATGCGATGCGACTGAAGTGCTGATTGGAGTGGAACTGAGTTGAGTTGATGGCTTTAGCTGCTGCGAGATCCGTGCGGCACGTGCGAACACGTTCAGATTTCATAACCAACTGTCGAGTCAGCGCCGCCGAAGGACCTCAGTGAGCCGAAACCGAAACCGAAACGGTAATCGGGAATCGGGAATCGGCACCCGAAGCCCCAATTCAACGACGAGGCAACGAGGATTCTTGGGCCCTCGTTCAAAGGGCTTTCGAAGTTGGCTCTTCGGAGACACCGTTAATGGGGCGGTCCTGTCAGACTTTTGGGTGCCATTGCCCAGCTTCCCAAAAAGAAAACAAGGACTCTCTTAGGCGCTCTCTTTCGCTGGCGAAATGGGGGTGGAGGGAGGAGAGGAAGGAGCCAAGTTAAATTCCACATGAAACGAGCGTTAAGGCGCCCTTGTTACTCAAGTGTTGCACATTATGAAGCCGAAGCCAGGCATAAAACTTTCACCATTAGCCGCGTTAATGTGACGCGCGCCAAATTCGTCAGCTGGCCATTGGTGCACATGGACATGGTTTCTGGGGGGGGGGGGGGGGGGGGTTTAAGGGGGATGGCTTAGTGAAAGTTTTATCGGCACTTTCGGCCACATCGGTATGTAAGTGGTTTTGGTGATGGTCGAAATGAAAGCTAAGGAGACGAAGATGATCTTGAGGATCTGTAAGTGGGATCAACAGGGGGGATTGGTTACTATATAAGTAAAGTCGCAACATATGCTGGCGTTTTAAGGGTGTGCTTTCTCCTTCCTCCTTTCTGCAGACCCTCCTCATCCCGGCACCATGACATATTGTATCCACACGCGTACGTGACCGGGTTAACAACTAAACTAGAGAAAGTTCTGCGTTTGAGTTCCTTCTCGGACTTGTGCGTTTACGTCTCCGCGTTTCGAGAGCTGCACACATAAATCCCATAAATGACAAACTTATTAGTGGCCTGAAAGCAGAGCTGCTAAATGCCAGGATACCGCTTCCGGAAACGAGTTGCACAAATTACACAAGCCACAAGTCCAAATTCAGATTCATCAGCCACATGTATCAAATCAATACATTAAGCACCCACGGCAACTAAAACATGAAAATGCGGGGGTTTGAAAAAAGCTATGGCATGGGTGGATTTTTGGGATTAATTTGGCTCTGCCAGCCTCGCCACCAGTGGCATTCCGCTGGGGATGCAAAGTTTCAATTGCCAAAACACGGCGACCTTGGGCGCACATTTGACCCACAATGTGCCGAACCCGATCCCCAAAACTGGGAGGAGTATTTGTGCTGGCCAACTGAACTACCAAACACCAGAGCTATACAAACTGCAAAAAGTCTGCGGGACAAGTTTGGCACATTTGTCACATGGACACTACGCAGATGCACATTATTTCCCTTTTTCAGGGAAATATTTTTTAAAATCTTATCTCCATATGCGATAATCTGCAGAGAGAAATCTTACGAATAACCAGAAAGGCGGACTTAGGCAAAGGTTTTTTGTTTTTGGCCTCTCAAAAAAAAAAAAAAAGGTGACCCACATGTTTTATCCCTGGAATCTAAGGACATGTCGAGAGGTGTTCACATTTTCCAACCTGTGCTTTCGGCTTTTTTACCTGTTTCAGACAGGGAATAAACGAGGGGGGGGCCAAAACTTTTTCAGCAACTACAATAATTTAGTATAGTTCACCAAAAAGTTCCACCTGTCCGCATTCCACCACCCACAGCCGCTTCCGCATCCGCATCCACTTCCACATCCACATCCACATCAACATCCACATCCACATTCACATCCGCATCTGTGTCGGACGGCCATCCATGTGTGCGTCTAAAGTTTATTGGTAAAATTTTATTGCAGATTTTTGCGCTACCTGGTCTGCTGCCCCGCCCTCACACACACGCACACCTCTCGCCATCGGCTTGCCGTCGTCTTGTGAAAATATTTGGGGAAAACTTTTGCAATTTATCTGTTTTATAGCCAGCGACCAGCACTCACAGTCACACACACACACGGGAAAAACCAAAAAACGAGGACCCAAAGAGCAAGGGTGCGGGCATGAAAGAAAAGTCTGTTCAGGTATCTGCTCCTGTCGCTTCCAGGCTTAGTGTATGGGTTACTCTGCCCCCAGCCCCCCTAACCCCCCTTCCCCTGACCTTTGAACCGCAAAAAAAAGTTCACCGAAAGCAGACCATGGAAAGCAACGAACAAGGAAAAAATATCAAAAAAAAATATACGCCGAAAAAAAGCAATTGCAAATGAATCGAGTTAAAGTAATTTAACAGTAGATTGTCCCCGTCCACTCGGGAAGCCCCCAGGTCCCCGGGACTCGGACTGCAAGTCGGACTTGGACATGGCCATGGAGTCCAACAGATGGCCGAGTGCTGATAAGTGACCGAGTGGAGATGGCGATGGAGCCGGGCTCGTAATATATCATTTTCGAGTGGGTCAGCACTTGGGAGCCAGCTACTAATTGGTTTCCAACTAGCGGAGTGCGAATGGAGAAGGGCTGAGGAAGGGGAGAGTACGGGAACTTGACCGAACTTGAACGGCAGTGTATCCTTTCCGAGTCTCCGAAACTCTTTTCGGGATTTTCAGCTAGCGGTGAAATGTGGTAAAAGCAAATAGGGAATGGTGACTGTTATTATTACCAGACCTTTAACAAAAGTTCTAATATCGAATTGTCTGACGAAAAGTTTGAATACATTTGACTAAGTATTACAAAAATGGGAACATTTTACCCTCCCAGCTTTCGTTTTATAAATTTTACTTTTCTCTACTTTAAGAGCAATTTCTATGGCCAAACGACTTCTGGGAAGTCTTAGTTTCGAAATTTGAAGGAAATGTATATTACTTGCAATCGTAAAGTAACTCAGTAATCAGAATTTTTCTTAAAATTAAAGTATTTTCTGCGAAACAAAATATTCCAATATTAAATGCCATACCTCGTTGAGTTCATAATGAAACAAGAGAGAATGCTACAGTCGAGTACCTCGACTATCAAATACCCTTTCATCAGCTAAAAGAGTGTGAGAGAGCGCCATCTAGCGGAAAAATCATTATTTGCTCAAAACATTGTAATGAGTGGTCCGTTTGAAAATCTTTATAATACATGTTGGTGGGTAATAAATAATAAATAAATAAAGGTTTAACACTTTTCTCACTCTCAACTAAAAACTAAAAAATCTAACTATCTTTTTTTTTTTAATTTAAATACAACACAGTTAGTGCTTTAAAGCGCTCATTTAATACAAAACAAGAAATCAATTTAATTAATTGAATTAAAGCAGAAGCAGTTCGCCCTTTTGCAACTTCCTCCCGAGCTATTCGACTGTGGAATATCGCAATTCATTCAGTGTGAACCGCACAGAATAGGGAAATTATTATTCAAACGTGATGAAAGGCCAGAGTGGAGCTGCCGAAGCAACAAACCAAAGTCGGAATAGTCAACCGCAGAGCGTTGGATGAACACGCCCGACAAAAAAAAAAAAAAACAAAAAACCAAAAAAAATAAGAAAGAAAAAAACTGTCAGCGCGAACTGTGAGCTGCGAGCAGGAAAAAGGACGAAATGCGAAATACCAAAATAAACCCCGAAGAGGCAAAGCTCCTCGAGCTCCTGCCTGTCTGCAAGTGTGTATGTGTGTGTGTGCATGAGTGTGGGTGCGGCAGCATGTGTGTGTGTGTGTGCACGGTGGGTAATAATCTTATCTTTAACTCGGCAGAAACAGAAGCCGTTGTCGTCGGTGCCTTTGTTGTTGCTGTCTTCGTAGCCAGCGACTGTGAAAAGCAGCGACTGCGACAAGGACACTGCAAGAAAAACAAATCAAGTCGAGTCTCTAATTAACCAGAGAAAGGAAACGGAGAAGGAAAAACTAAATCCTCCCTATTTGCCATAAAAACTTCTACTCCCGTACATCATTGATGACTGGATGTTGAAAATCGTTTTTTAAATACGCTTTACGAAAATAAAATTAGAAAGGGATTAAATCGAATTATGATTTTATGAAGACGGCAGGAAATGTTATTTTAAAAAACTATTTTGGTAACTTATAATTATATTTATTTCCTTTAAAAGCTATAACAATTTACTCTGTTACAAACGTTACAAAAGTAGTCCATTAACCTACTTCAAGTAACTTGGGTAATTTTTTTATTATTCAAAGTCTTGGCTTACAAGTTTAAATCCATTATTTGCTATAAGGATTTAATACTTACTATTTCGGATGATGTCTTTCTCGCAGGATCTAAATCATTTAATGTATAAAAATCAAAATAATTGAGAGAAATCACTTTTCACTTATATATTTTCTTCCCCAAATTAAAGGTATTTTTCTTTTCACAACTAATTAATGTGAAATTTAGCAGAATTTTTAGCAGTGTACGAACGGGCTGCCATGACTGCCATTGTACGGTAAATATTCATGCAGCCCCCCTGCCACACCCCGAATTCAGAATCCGCAATCCCCGCGTTGCCATTTCCATATGGCGTCATATTGCCGGCTGTCAGGGGCGTAGGGGCGGAAGGGGAAGGGGAAGGGGGATGGGTAAGGTTTTCATACAATTGAAATTTGTAATTATTCAAATCGGATTTAAATACACACACACGCAGCCGGCGAACGGATACGCAGGCTGAAAAGCGGACGGACTTTACATCGCAGCACGGCGAAGTTCAAAATCAGCGAGCAGAATAAAGAAGGCACAGAAATTAAGCAAAGCACAGTGAGACGAGAGCGAAAATAAAAATTACAATAATAAAAAAAATAAAGAAAATAAAGAAAATAATAAAAAATGAAAATAAAAGGAGGAGAAGATGGAGTAGAGGCAGGTGCATAATGAGCCAAAAGACGACAATGTGTCACCGGCTCGTGAAACTCATCTTCAGTTTTTCAGTCGAGAGTCGAGGGATCCGAGTTGCGGGCTTGTTTGTGACAACGGCAAATTGGATGAAAATTAATTCATTTTGAAGCGTTAAGATTCTTTACGCGCTAATGAGTTGAAGTGTAAGCACACAAGCACACAGGCGGTCCCAAAAATGAGGAATGGTCCTTTGAAGGCAAGGCGGCAACATATGTTTTAGTGTCCCTGGCCTTGCGGTTGCCTGGATTCCAAATCCGAGAGTCCCGAGCCCAGATTTAAGCTTTGTTTTGCCTCTGGAAAACCGCACAAAATGAATGAATCAGAGCAGAAGCTGATGAGGATGAGGATGAGGACTGACTCAGCCAAGCACTTCATCAAGGCATCGGGCTAACCTCAGTCCTCTGGACAGCAGACGTCGACACACATTAATGGGCTTCCTTCCGCAAATCAGCAGGAGCACACTCCACAATCCACAGAGAGAGAGAGAGATGGAGATGTTTAGACAACTAATTAAAACCATTAAGTGGCATTTCATTTGGGCATTAGCCGGCATACATGGCGTATACTCTATATACTCTACATACTCCATATATACGCCATGTAGTTTGAGCAACAACTGCACAATAAACACACAACATTTCTAGATTCTAGGAATAATAATAATAATATTCGCTATGCCAGCAACGCCAGCAGCCACTACAATGAATTAAAAACCAAATAATTGTCTAATTATAATTCCCAACTAATGAGTTTCCAAGTGGTTATCTTCATCTTGCCAATCCCACTCCCCTGCTCATCGTGTTTTCTGTTATTATTCTGTTATTCTCGTTGTGTCGCCGACGAAAATGCTGTGTCTTTTCCATTTACCATTTTCCATTGCAAATTTTTCGTCTGACAGTTTTTCGGGTGGAATGGAGGGGCGTTGGGTTCTTTCTGTTTTCTTCTCGGAGGGGGGAAGGGGGGTTCGGGGGCGTTGAAGAGTGCTGTGTATTTAGCTAGCTTATCGCTTAATTGCCCCACTAAGAGTGGCAGCGACAACAAGGACGACACTCAGCCGAGCCACTCGAGTTATGCAAAGTAAACACCAGTCGCAAAATGCTAAATACAAAATACGAAATACAAAATGCTGAATTTATCTGAGCAGAGTTTTTGGCATAGTTTGGCAGCTGAATGGCGGAAGAGAGAAAGTGAGCTGCAAAATGCACTTGGCATCTGGCCACTGGATTCACTGGTTCACTAACTCACCGACTGATTCTCACGCTCCACTGACCAAAACCCGAGACTTGGGGATTCCCCGCCTATCGAGGGTCAGCAGCCCGTCGTCAGTCGCCTATCTAATGGGTAATGCCGCAGTCCAGAATTCAGAATCCAGAATATGGTTACTACGAGCAAAGACGATAATTAATATTCTATATACGTATATAATCGTTATTTTGCCAATCAAAGTGCGCCCGGAGCCATTTTGCGGACGAGCCTGGGCAACTGGAAAGTGATTAAAACAATTAGATGCCAGGTCCTTTGGGATACAGTGAGATGGGGAAGGGGTTTAGGGGGTTTAGGGGCTATGAGTTACTGCATAATGCTTTGGGCCCAGCCAGCCCAACCGGATGGCAGGAAGTGCGCACAATGAGTTAGCGCAACGGAAGCGAACTAGAAACTCCCAGAGACAAAGAGCCAAGTTGGAGATATCCGACCTCCCCTGCCATTACCTTGGCCTCCTTCTCACCATTGGCTTTCAATTTATGTATAATCCCGCTTAGAAAGCCACAACTCCTTTCGGCCCATTACATGGCCGCTTTTTCGTGCATAACTAATGACAAAGTCAGTGATTAAAATGGCCCAGGGTGGGCAAATTGGCTTCACGTGCATAAATTACTTGCTCCCTGAATATTCGAGTCGCTGCCACTTAAGTGATCAGCACTCCCCAAAAGTAATATACTTCGTATTTATCATCCCTGCCAGGAATCATAAAAGGTCTCAATACTTTGCTTATCGAGGGAAATGTTTAGTATTCCCGAAAAGAAATCTACTTAAAAAAAGACAATTTAAAATAGTAAGAGGATTTATCATAAGAAAAATGAAAAAAAAATTGGGTATTCAAAAAGTATGCAACAACAAATTTGTTCTGAAATCCCCCTTAACCAAAACCTGGATCCGCCACTGATGATTTTAGATGGGTTTTAATGTGATACAAATCACGTTTTTTAAGCATTTCAAGCACAGAATGCCAAAATGGAATTATTCAATTATTTAGTAAAATATTTTGGTTTAATTTGAAACACAAACAACTGTTGCTGAACTATGAACTTTTCAATTAACGCTTAGATAAAAATGTTTTCGCTGCTAATCGTTGCCAGCAATCTGAAAAGAGGCAAGTGAAAATGGCATAAATAATAGATCAATTTACAGCAACCATGTTTTTAAATTATCCTGGGTTGCTGGTCTGCTGGTTCGCTTAGCGCTCCTTAATCATCATCATCAACTTTTAATGTCACTTTTCACTCCTCGAGGTAATGAACTTGTGACCTGTGCTTCTTCGCTGCGAAATGGGAAATGCGAAATGGAGTCTTCAATAATTTAAAGGCAGAGCAAAGCTTGCTCCATTATTTACAGATAAACAAGCCATCCATAAATGGGTGTACATATGTACAAATGTCACCTGCATTCTGTGCGTTCTGAGCGTTTTGATTGCGTTGGAGCGTATGTACATATAGATGGCATGTTGGATTTGCTCATGCGAGAAATCAACATATCAAAATTAATTTCCCATGCATAAATAAGTAATATGAATGTCAATTTAATGCATACAAGAGGGGGGTCGCTGGTCGGTGGGTCGGTGGTTTGGCGACCCACTGGATTTCTTATTCAAGAAAAGACACCTTCCTTTTTTCGGAAAAATCTTCGATACTACTTAAATCAGCATTTCTTCAATTATTACTTTTACTTTAATTATTATCTAATTAGTTAACTTGTACATTTTTAGATTTCATAGTTTTGTTTTTAGTACCCGAATATCTCACTATCCCATTTGTATGGTTTATATAATTATTTGCCTCAAGGTCCGACTGGTTAACCATTAATAATTTTCATCTTTTTTCCCAAGAGTGGCTCTCATCTCGGTTGTTGTTATTAGGGAGCACACAAACACCTTCGAAAAGACAGGCAACAAGGCCACCAACATACATACATACCTATATGGGAAATAAATATATATAAAAATAAAATAAAAGAGAAAAAGCCAATATGCCGAGAAAATTTCTTTGAATTATGGCAAATTACATTCTTATCGATTTTGGTCCATTTTTTGGTCGCCGCATTTCTTCACACTCCCCTTGCTTTTCATACCCTTGCAGGATGAGGCATTATCATTTGGGATAGCCATTTGATGCCCTTTGGTGAATGAATATCATAATATCAGGAATATCATAAGAAATAATGGCTTGCGGAATGTGGTTTCAAATTTGATCACTCAAATCCTTATTTTGCCTTCATATTTCACTTATGTTTCGATGTTAATCATACGTTTTATAGGGATAGAGATATTGTGTTGATTAGATTAGATTTGAAGAAATAGTTAATGGATGATAGCAAAATGTGGTTAGTGAGACTTTGTACCTCGTTGTAATATTATTTTCTATACGCAAAACCTGATGCCAAATCACAGGGCTTAGTCCTTCGAAAGAGTATCCCTAATTTCTGGCCCCAGAGCTGGCCTAAATTTATTTTCGTTGGTGTTTGTTTGCTTTTCTTTCCCGTTTGGGGTTTGCTCTTGCTGGCAGTCGTTGCACCCATAGCTCTTTCAATTTGTTTTTTTCTCGTGTTTTTTTCTTTTTGCTTGGATGCTTGGATTTTTGGATGTTTGGATGGCGGGGCGTGGAAATGCCATCCCCCGAACACACGAAAGGTGGGATTAACTAGCCAACAGGAGTGAAAACGAGGAGAGTACTTGGGCTTGGGGCTCATTTCGGCATGTGTGGGGCACTTGTCACAATCAGAGATACTTAAGGGCTGACAATTCACCTGGCGGATGTGCTTTATTGGCTGTGCCTGTGGTTGTGTTTGTGTTTGTGGGCCGATGAAATTGGGAATCATCTTCTTTGGTCTCTGGTTGCAGCGATCTAGTGAAAATTACAAGCCAAGCGACCTTTCATCTCTGGGCGGGATCTGTGCGATGGGATTAAGTGTCCCAGCAGCAGCATATTGATTTGGATAACCCCTGACCTCCCCCTTTGCAACAACACAGCCATGCCTAAGGCGTTTGAGCTCAAGATGATCCGGAATGGGATGGTATGGAATGGTATGGTAGGGTATGGGATATGGCAGGGCATAAGATATTATGGTCTGGGGATTGGGTGTGAAATTTTTGCTTCGATTTCCAAGTGCGTGAGTGTGTACTGTCATTTGCTGTTCCAGTTCAGCTTTATCATCGCTCGCAGGGTAATAAGATAACCTTATTGCATATGCTTATATTACCGTTACAACGATGCGTATGGGTATGTGTTAGGTCCTCGAACACCCCAAAGCGGAAGATGGAGAAGATGAAGAAGAGGAGCCAGCACCTGACAGCCAGCCACACCCCCTAAAAAAGAAAGGGGGCGGCTGGTTGGGCGGTGCCTAATAATGTGATTGCCTTGTTATGGCTAAGCCTTATAATGTAATATGTTTGTGTGTATTGACTGGGCCCCGTATCTCTCGGCAAACATGTGTGTGTGCGGGTGTGTTGGTGTTTGTGTGTGCGCCAGTGCGTGTTGGATTCACAAATTTATTTTTATGATCATGTGAAATTTATTAATATTTATTGTTGTACGTATTTTCGCACTCCCCCTTTTTGTGCCTGCTTTGGTTTGATTTTTATACCCGCCACTTGACGATAACAAGGGTATATCCTCTTAGAGGACATATTATTGAGCGTTCTTTGATGCGTTTTTAGGACTGAATCGACAGACGAGTAAATCTAGTATGTCAAAACTTGGTATCTTATGATCTCTTTAAATTACATTGTAAACACGGAAATTTAGATTCCCTTAAATTGTATGTTATATTTAAACCTTTAACTTTAAATTCTTGAACGTAACTGACGTAGTACAAAAATGGTCAGTAGTGTGTAAATGCTTATCTTAACTTCCATTTTTTATTTATCCGAATGATGGGTATCGACTAGTCGAGCCACTCGGCTGCGGTATTCATACTTATTTGCTTTTGGCACATCGAATCCACATTTTTCCCCGCTACCCGCAGCTTTGCTCCAGAGCGGCTTATTGTTTTTATATGTACTCAACACTGCAGCCAATATGTCTGTTGCTTATGCCATTGCCATTGCCAGTGGTATCTGTATCTGTATCTGCGTTTATATCTGTATCTGTATCTGAATCCGAAACTGTCAATTGCAAAAAGCGCTCTGTTGAAAGCCGGGCACGCTCCGCCAATTGTCGGCGTTTCTGGACGAGGGAAGGCGGATTGGGGGGATTGGGGCTTGGGCTAGGTGAAAGGTGAAAGCCGAATGCCGAAAGGTATGAAACCAGCATGAAACCGGGCATTAGCCAACACTGCCAATTGCAATCAGCCCGAATGGCATCAAATTTCACACAGGACTCCATTTCGACAATGGCCTGGCTTTGACTTCGCTCATAATTCGAAACAGTTGATGGGGGTAAGCCTTTAAAGGTTCACGGTAATAGTTATCTTGATTTAAGAACCAAATATGCATTACACCTGGATATTCGAAAGGAAAAAGGTAAAATTCAATGGAATGACTTTGAACATCACAGCTATAAGCAATCAATGTGTATTTATGTGATGATATGCCTGCTTCGAAATTATCTCTTGCTTTTATACATATTTTCATAACTTCAATAAAGTAATGTATTCCTAACAAAAGTGAAGAAGGTATATCCGAACCGAAAATGGTATTCATTATATAAGAACGGTCTGGTTAAAAGTCAACAGGTGAGGATGATGAATAGCACTCCAAAATCTGGCTAGTTCTTGATTGTGCCCAATGTATTTCCATCCCAACGAAAAATGGAATTTTATTTATCAGATTCCAGAATTTCTTACAATATGCTCCCCAACTATGTAGCCCATATCCAGATATTCGGCTCAGCACTTGCTCTCTGCAGCGGTGGCTTCAACCCCTATTAAACTTCAACCAGATTCCTTTCCTTCCCTCCAATTCACACATCTGTGTAGCAAGTTTCGGCTGGAGCCCGTCTTTGGTGTCGGTGTGAAATCAAATCTCATGCAAATTATACGCCTTTTTACGTATTTACACTGTGTGCGGGGGGCGGGGCAAGACAAGTGCTGATGAGTGAAGGGGAATCCCATTTAAATTCTGACTTCAATTGCCGCGCGCTTCGAATTTTGAGTCGAGGATGGGGGTTGAGGGGTTGGTGGGTTGGAAGACCCAGGACAGGAAAACACAACGGCGGAAGCGTTCCGCTGATGAAGTGGGCTCTGCCACCCCCATTCACATATGTGGGGATGAACCTCCATCCCCCATCCCCATTCCCATCCCCCAGGAAACCCAGAATACCCAGAATACCCAGCTACCCAGCTTTCCAGCTATCCTGCCTCAGTTTTACATTTCATATCTGATTTTTTCGTGCTTGTGCTTGTGCCAGGGAAATTTAATTTGTATTTCATCATACATATCTGTCGTCTGCTGCCTGTCAGCTGTTGTCTCTTGTCTCTTGTCTGTTGGCTGCCCCGTGTATTTGCTGTTCCGTATTCCGCATCCATATTCCGTATCCTCGGCCGCGACAAAAGAACAAAAGTTAAGAGCAACAAGAGCAACGGCGAGGAATTCTTTTCGCCAAACGAGCAATTGAACGTCAGGGCTTATGTGGGCAAATGCGTTAACACATTTCCATCGCGGTGTAAAAGGCTGAGCACGAAAGGCTCTGACGTCAGTGCACTGAGGGAAAATGTATGCTAAGAAGCAATAGCTAATGCGAATAACTATTTTCTTGAATATAACTATTTATATCGCTTTGTATCGCTTTAAAACGATTTTAAAAATTTAAATATTTCGGAAAAGTAAAAATGCAGTTTTATTGTGTTTATCAATACCCATCGAAATGTAGAAGACATTTTTTAAATCGGACCATTCGTTAAAAAGTTATGCGTACTCAAAGTTTTATATCTCCAACTCCCTCGCACTCCCTTTAGCTGAGTAACGGGTATCTGAAAGTTGGGGCACCCGACTATAGCGTTCTCTCTTGTTTAAATATGGCTTCTGTATTAGAGCTTGAAAAACGTTCGATTTAATTCGTGTTTCCCTAAAAAACATCGATAATATCGATATCGATTCGTAAATATCGATAACTTTCAAGCTTGTATCTGTATATTCAAAGACCAACTCACAATGAGTAACTTTTTGGGCTCTGCTTGATAGACTCCGCCTTGTGCTTCCTTTTGGCCCAACATAAATCCCAAAAATATGTTCAACTCATGATCGTTTAATGCCGTGTGAAAAAGACAAATGAGCCGGGTGGTGGGGAGAGTCGAGAAAGGATGGGGGTGTCGCTCATTATGAAAGCGTGGCATGCAGTTTATCAAGCTATTAGTCAGCTGCCAAGAGCCGGAAAACTGGGGTAACTGCGGGAAGCTGGGGGAAAACTAGGGGAGCTGAAACTGGCAGACAGACAATTGGCAAGTCAAAGAACAGGATGCACTTAAGCACACACACACACACACACATACGCAGGATTCAGCTGCAGGATTCAGCAAACAAGTGGGCAAAGTCATCAGTTGCAAATGCGAGGCAGCGTAAACAACTTGAACAGCATTTGATTTTTCACAATTTGTTGCCAAATTGGGGCCAATTTACTTTTCTATTTCCGCCGTGCAGGCGAGTGCAGATAAAGCGTGAATAAATAAATTACACCGCCTGCGGGCGAGAATCGAATCGAAAATGGGTATGTGGGAATGGAGGGGTCAACGTGGCGTATGCGTAATTTGTAATTATCAGCCCTCTTCCGCCTGCTCAATGTTTTTCCATTTGCCTCTGTATGCAGCAAATATGCTGGCTTATCGACGGTTATTATTCAATTTTTAATTAAAGATTCCATGCATTTTACCCGAAAAAAGCACTCGTAAATTATGGCTTTAAGCTCGCAACTCTAAGCTCAGCTCGACTAGCGGTATCATTTTCGCATTTTGCATTTTCATTTTCACAGTGCCACTGGGAGCGGCAAACTTATGGTGGCCAAAATGACAGCCAACCCGATTAGCGTGATGACAAATGAATGGGCGCTGCACATTTAAATTGGATGTTGCGTGCCACCAGCATTCCAGGTATTGCCATGCAATGCAGCCTCATATAATCCCCATTAATCTGATGTCACGTCGTTAATGCAAGGAGTTTACGAAAAAAATAAGTGCAAATAAATTGATTTCGAAATATTGATAATTACCCCGTAATACGTGAAAAATGCATCACTATTTTAATGGTGAAATAGTGAAATCATCGAGTTTCAGGTTCAATTTTTCTATTCGAATTTAATTGAATACCTACTTATTCTAACTTTATTCTAACTTATTTAATAAAGATAAGAAAGTTTTATTAAATTTAATTTTTTATATGTTAACAGAGGATAATAAGTAGACATCTGACATCTTTACTTTCGAATTCAAACTAAATTAGATAATAAAGCTTTAAAACTGAGAGACTAGTTAGATAGTTTCTAACTAACTAGCGTAGAAACGGACGGACAGTCGGACGGACGGACAGACGGACAAACGGACAGACGGACGGACGGACGGACATGACTACCCATATACCGGGTCTAACCTCAAATATAATTTTGTATTTTAGAGAACATTTTATCTTTATTCAAAGATCGCAAGGAATCGAATGTTTAGTATTCGATTTTTTCAACACAATAAATTCGATTGTAAGAGAACAAGACAGCCAACCTTATTATAAACCTGTCTTACCGGTTTCATATTAACTTTACCATTCCAGTTTAAATACAGCCAGGTTTTCCCACCGACCACTTTGGGTTGGTCATTTTCTTGGCCCGCTTCTCCGAAGTCCGCCATTCAATCTCCATTTCGTTCCGTTTCATATCGCATGCCGTAAAACAAGGCTAAAACCGATTTTTTCCTTTCGGTAGGGGTGAGCTTGACTTTTCGATAGCCAGCCCAAAAAAGCAAAGGTCGGGTCCACCGTAACGTGCTCTCGATTGCAAATCCCGGGCCATAATTTATGCCTATGGCCCAAAGTATGCATTGATATTTTGATGCAAAGCAGTTGAGTTAACAACTGGCAGACAGCTGGCACAGGACTCAGAGACCCCACTTGAGATCCCAGTGGCTGGAGGGGGAGGGGGGTTTTGAAAAAAAAAAGATGGATCCGGGAAAAAACTCGACTATGAAAAGTCGAAAGTTTTACATAACAAGCTCAATCCAAAGGCGGGACAAGAACGACGACACGTGCTAAAAAAGGAAGGAGAGAAAAGAAGAAAGAAAGCAGAACTATAAAGGCGAACAAGCTAACTAAAAAACAAGTGGAGAAGCGGCAAGAAGCGGCAGATATATGAGGCTCATTTGCATGCAGGCAGCCAGACGCAGGAAGTTGGGCAGATGGAGTGGTGCCATCGGGGAGGAGGTTCCGTTCAAGGATACGTAGGACAGATGGACTCGTTTGCAGTTGGCACAATTTTTCCGCTCCGCAGACCCTGTGTCTCCATATCCCCCCTCCCCAACCCCCTTGGAAAGGCGCAAGCGCGCCCATTTTGGGCCAAGCTGGCTGACAAAAGATGCCCCGACTTGAGACTCCGTATGCAAATCAGGGCCAGGGGCCATCAGGAAGTCGGGATCATCAGTCTGGAGCGTCAGCTGCAGCCGAATTCGGTGTAGGTGTACCTTGGTCTTAACCGTGAGCCACTACAGTGAGACAAACGGTCTTTATGGGTATCCTCAGGTGTGTGTAGGTAAAAATTAATATAATCTGTACTAATAAAATGGGGGTTCAGGTTTACGAGATAAAAATCGAACCAAAAAATCGAAATTTGTAAATAATTCAAAGAACTGTGTTTGCCCCTAAATTAATTTGTTTTTTTTTTGTTTATAATAAAATTTAATATTATACATTTTTGTATTTTGAATATCCTCCAATAGTATCCAAATTTACGCCTTTCGTATTTATAAATAAAAAAATCATAAAAATACGTGTTTTTTAAAAAAGAAAGCTTAACCTAAACAATATCCAAAAATATATATGCAGAGTATATATAATATCCATTGAGTTAAATGTAAATAATAACTTTAATTCTTTCGTATTTTTGTATATAGCTAAAACAAAATAAATATTTCTTCAATTAAAATTCTTACCCAAAAAGAGAAAAGTTATAACTAGAATATTTAAATATTTTCTTCCCTGATTCTCAACGTTTCATATGGTTTCCTGGGTCACTGGGAGACAACATCCTTTGCAGGTCCTGGCTTAAATATTGATCTAACGACACCAGCGTATCCTTGTCTTGGCGCCTTTCTCCCAGTGCCTGCATGTGTGTGTGTGCGTGTGTGTGTTCATAATCTACATAAAAGTATGCATCATAATTCTCATGGCGTTTGTGTGTGTATGGCTGTGTGTAGCGTGTTGTGCGGATGCTCGCCTGTGTTTGTGTGCGCGCTGTTTACATGGTAAGCTGCTTAAGTCCAAATCCTTTTAGGTATGTCATGTGGCATCCACATCGCCATCGATGTCTCGTTCCGGTAGCCCTGGCAACCTAACCCGGGATATTTAGCATACTACGGGCATAATACCACGGGGCCCACGTTGCGTATACGTATTCGCATACGTATAAGTGTGCAATGCTAAACAAAATCATTTATCGATTACAAAGGCAAAAAAAAAAAGGGAAGATAGGCTCTTCATTTAAAGAGCGTGTGTGAGTGTGTGTGTGTGTGTTTGGCCAGAGGACAATTGTTGTCCACAGCTGGCGGGTTGTCCACTACTTAGGGTTGCCAAGGGCCAAGGGATAAGGGATAAGCACCCCATTTAAATTGGGCACCAGCTGTATTTTCAATCCAGTGACTTTCAAGGGCCTTCCCATCTCGACTATCTCGACTATCTTGACTATCATTAACTTTTCAGCGATTTGACTACCGAACATTAGCTGTTCCGTTCCGTTTGGCTGACGTGTTAATTGATGAGGCAGCTGAGGTGTTGAGCTGCTGAGCTGCTGAACTGGCACATTGGCAGAAAGCTACAAAAGGATGCCGCCTCCAGCTCATTAGCGCTATGTGGCAGGAATAACAAATGAGTGATTCGCACTGGGCCACCCAAAACCAAACCCAGTTGGCACACCCAGTTCAATGGGTACGTGGCATCCACATACACACACCATATACCACAACACGTCAGGCCGAAGGATCCCAGAAACCTCAAAATGCAATTTCCAGCGTATCGTTTCTGCCACAACCGCAGCAAGAAAAGCAACAGCAGCACCGAAGATACGTGTCAGGGGGGGGGATTTCTTCTTTTTTAATACACTAACGGGTAACTTGAAATGGAATACCAGAGTGCCAAGGAGCGCCAGAGAGGGGGGTTCAAATAAAATGCATATAACACGCCTCATCAGCTATAAGCTCCGGCTGACAGGAGCACAACAAAACAACTTGGCAACTCAACCCATCCTCAACCCTCAACCCTCAACCCTGACCCCTTTCCCTGGCAGTAGTTACTCATTTCCCGGGTCCCAAGACCGGAGCACAGCTTGAGTTACCTTTCGGCATCCACGATGATGAGTGACTTAGTGAAAACAATTTCTCCGGATGCGACGAAGGCGGAATCCAACTACCAACTGCCAAGTCCTCAGTCGTTTAGCAAACGAGGGGCGAACGAGGGGAATATCTACTCGCCGTGCAGTTGGATACATCTTGCAGAAGCACTTTTGCATTTGCCGAGCAGCTACACCTGCATTCACCCATTCATCCACCCATCTTACCATCTTACCACCCCCAAAATCGCAACTCCTACGCACCCACACTCCCTGGGCCTTTGTAAATATTTATGAAAAGACTGTGCGAGTATGTATGATTTATGACGTTGATAATCTCGCATGCACAATGACGTGTAAAAAATATGAGTTGATATATTCTAAGCAAATATTTAATTCGCATGGCCCCGGTTCTCTGCTCGAGTTTCGTTATTTTTTGTTATTTTTTTTTGTGTTGCTTTCGTGTATCTTAAAGACACTCCGGGCTAGGCATTTGTTTTGCTCTCTATAAGGGGCGAATTCAACCGACAGAGGTTGTGATTTGCCTTGGGTAGCCTAAAAAGCCTAAAAAGGTCTACAAAAAAAATAAAGGCAGGAGTCAAAAGAAAACGAGATATAATGGGCATAAAAACGGGGAAAAAAAGAGGAAAATAGAGAGGAGGGTACAAAAAACGTTTACGGATTTCGTTCTCAGCTTCGCTTTCGCTTAAAATTTATGTTTCGTTCTACTATTCTAGTATTTGCACCTGGCCCCTCCACCCTTCCATCCTGTCCCGCAGTCCCGGATTCAATCATCGGATTCCAATTTCGGATCCGGCATCAGTCTGCAGTCTGCAGGATGCCCCGAAAATGTTGGGCCATTAATTGCGTTCGAATAACTCAAATTGGCAAATCCCCTTTTGCCGAAGCCATAACCATATTTTCTACTTATCCAAATCCTTTAGCCATCCCATCATCCCATCATCCCATACTCCTTCCACCTCCTCCTATCCTGCGTTATTTTCGACGTTTGGAATTTCCAGGCCCCGAACTCAAGAAGGGTTGAGCCTGAATCGAAGAACATGAGCCGATGCCGATATATTGGGAGCACACATTTTTAGCTCCCGGCTACACTTGTGCGGTAAACAATCCCATAAGTTATACCAAAATAATCGATTTAAGTAGGCTAGGTCATTAAAAATGTTTTTAAAATTTAAATTGATCCGGATGTCTTTTAGATTGAACTAAAAACATAACAAGCATATTATTTTCACAATATTTTATTTTTATACCCGTTACATTATATATATTCTTGATTAGGATTACTAGCCGAGCCAATCTAGCCAAGGCCCTCCATCCGTTTGTATAAAAGCTGAGATCTCGGAAACTATAATAACTAGACATCGGATTTTAGGTTTTTTTTTGTTTGTGGTCTAAAAAATTTGAAATTTTTAAAATAGACTTATAAAAATACAGGCTTTCAGTAAATGGTGGCATATCAAAAATATGCCTTTTTTTAGGTCAAAGAAGGTTAAGGAATATGCTAAGACTATTTTAACCTATTTGAATAGGTCAAAAAAGGTCAAAAAAGGTTCGGTTTTATTTTTCGCTCATAGAATTGAAAAGATGGCTTCTTTTATTAATGACGAGTCAGTGGTTTATTTAAAAAAATTTTAAACGGAAACAAAGTATTAAAAAAATTTTTATTGGCCCAAGGAGGTAAATTTTGTGTTTTTACATACATTTTTGGTTGTTTTTGTTTTGTTATTTGGGTAGAATTTAGATTTTATAAACTGTAAAGAGAAAGTTAATTATAATTTTGTTTACAGTATATAATTATAAGTTTTTCCATGTTACTCGGAGTAAGTTTCTGCCTTTTTTCCGAATGTATTAATTTGTATGCTGAAAAACTCCGCTCTACGTCACATGATGTCAATGGTGAATTGGTATATTTAACGACATTTTCTTTTGTAATGTTGGGAACTGAGAATGTACAATTATTTATCGAAGTGTTAATGGATTCAATTAGGGTGAAATCTGGATTTCGATGTAACACTTTTCGAAATTTTTCTTGAATGTCCTTTCCAATTCTTCCTGGAACTTTTTGAAACAACATTTTAGCTTTTTCCACTATTTCCATCCCCTGTTTTAATGTCATCCCTGATTCCTCTAGAGCACTTACGTAATTTGGAAGTTTTTCAAAGTATTTCCTAATAAACATTAAATTTGATTGAAGGTCCGAATTTGTAAGCAACTCCCTGGTTACTTTTATCGAGTCCGCATCGTTTGGATCGAAAGACTCCAGAACCTGGGCCAAAATAAATTGTTAGGTATTTACATTGACTTGCTTTTGGAATGCTTACCGATTTTATTCCTGTAAAGTGGTTTGCGTGAAATATAACAGCTTCAATCCATGTTCCCCATCTCGTAACAACTGGCTCAGGTGGTAGCATTATATCCAGACTCTCGCTGTACTTTTTCGATCGGGATGGTGATTTTAGAAATACTTTCTTAACACTCGACACAAACTTGTTCACATCTGGGAATTCCAATCGAACAGTTTCCGCGATTCGATGTAAAGCGTGGGCCAAACAAGTAATATGAATTATGTTTGGATAAAATATTTTAAGGTGCTGACCTGCCTTAATCATATATGCTGCAGCATCTGTCAATAACAGCATTACTTTGTTCTCCATTTCATTTGGCCAAAAACTGTTCAATGTACTATTTACAAATCTTGATATCGCCGAACTATCTACTTTTTGAATTTCCTTGCAAGCTATTAGGTAAGGCGTAGTTCTTTCGTTTTCAGTTAGTGTTCCCACTATAAGATTTGCAATAAATCTTCCGGCTTTATCGGTTGTTTCATCTATAGAGATCCATATTTTATTGCTTCCTATGTGCTCTTTGATTTCATCCATTTTATGTTGGTAACACCTGTCCAAATAATTTTTTCTTATTGTGCTTTCGCTCGGAATGTTTTCTTTAGTGTATTTTTCTAAAAAGTTGTTAAATGTTGTGTTGCTAAGTGCATTAAATGGTATGTTAGCGGCTACCATTGCTTGGCACAGTTCAAACTGAAAATTGTCTTCCCCTTCGTGGTTGTCAAGTTTTTCAGTTTTCTTCTTATTATGAATATGTAAAATGGTTTGAATGTGTTGTTGTAATTGTGATTTCTTCACTACAGTAATCTTCGGGAGTGGAAATCATTTATATAAAAGCAAACAAGTAAAGAGAACTAAATACAAACACTTACATTTTTTTTACATGTTTCGCAATATATTTTTTCTTCCAATAGTACCAGCTTTTCCGTTGGAAATTCCTCCAACCATTTCAGGCGATTATCCTTTCTATTGGGATTCGGCATTTTTCGTTTAAATTCTCAATCACAAGGCACACGACTATGAAATTATTTTGACTTTAACAGTATCAATTTCAGTTCGCCTACTTAAAGGCATATATTCAAAGCAAAAAAAGGTCAAAAAAGTCAAAAAAGGTTGACATATTCCGATATATGCTTTTAGGTGGAAGATATGTAAAAAGGTCAAATTTGCAAAAATATGCCGCCTTCAAAATGATCTACGTTACATGAAACAAATTTGTATGCAATCCAAAAAAATTTTGGACTGCTCGTTCAAAATATGTTTTTACCTAAAATCCGATGTCTAATAATAACAATACCTATTTATGATAGAAGAAATTTTTTAAATCGGACCATTCATTAAAAAGTAATTAGCATTAACTAGAATGGAATTCAAGCAGTGCAAGCAGTCGCTTTGCTGCATGCTTATCACCATCTCCCTCGCACTTCCTTTTGCCAAGTAATGGGTTCTCTCTTCTTCTTGAATACCATTAATTCCGTTAATTCCCTTCTTTAGATTCATCAGTATCTCAGATAACATTTTGACCGTCTATAAATGAGGTTGTTAGGTGTATCGTCGATTCATCGATTGAGATATGCTGCCGAGCACTCGCATTCGCATTCGCATTGAATACCCAGGATCAGTGAATGATTGCCCTCAGTGGTACATTTCATCCGAACTGCAATGCATGTTGGAATTTATTGACAATCCTCGGCTCGGCTCTTCACATTTAGAGACTTGCCAAAGTTCTCGGCGCATCTGTGCATGCAGCCTGCAGATATCGTGTTCGCCCAGGCTGAGATACTTTCGTCGTTTCGTCGGTTGTTGCCACTGTTTATGCAAATAGGCAGAATGTACTAAGCACACGGACACACATAAACACATAGATAGACAGTCAGACAGACAGACAGACAGACAGACAGCCGGATACGGATACGCACAATGGCTGACAGATCGAAGAGGTTGGAGGGCGGGAAACTTGCGCACTGCCAACTGTTCAAAGTCAGGACAAAGTCAGCCCGCAAGGAGCCTCGTAATTTGTTGCCTGCATATGTTTCTATGGGGCGGTGGGTGGTGGGTGGCTCCTTGGCTCCTTGGTTTTTGGTATAAGGTGTGTGTGTGTAAGTCCCAGTCGCAGACATCCGCCTTCAATGGCTTGACTTGGGCGCATCAAATTCTAAATATGAAATATGCAAAACTGTTGGCACGTGAAATACGATGCGCGTTGTCGGTAGATCCGGGTGGTTTCTGGATTCTGGTTTCTGGATTCTGGGTGTATGGTGATTTGGGGAACGGCTTAAGGAACCCACACACACAAGCAGTCGTCCCAAAAAACAGAAAGAGAGAGAGAGAGAGATTGGCTGCCAACCCACACAACCCACCGACCAAAAATTGAGTTGATTGTCGTCATTCAGAATGAGTTGGCCGCTCACTTTTATTGCTGTTGTTGCCCCTGTTGATTATGCCGGTTTTGCGGTGGCTGTGCGCTTGTGATTCAGGCCTTGTTCGGATGTTTGGATGTAGACAGGCTGGCTCGAGTTTAAAGCCAAGGACTCTCTCGCCGTTTTACGGGAATTACGTGTGCGGCTCAATCGAGGCGATGTGTCGCCTGTGTGATTGGAAGCAGCAGTTGAGCAGCTGAGGAGATGAGAAGCTGAACAGCCGCAAGGATCGTGCCTGGTTAAGCCATAACACAAAGTGGTGACACTAAGGCTCTCCAGCCAACCTCCTTCACCATCGCATCCACTTTTGCGAAGGGGTTCGTGAATTTAGGCCACAAAATTCAGACATCAAGAGGAAAACATCGCGGAAGAAGCCCGAAAAAAGCGAAAAGAAAAGAACGGAAAAACGGCAAAGGAAAAAGAGCAATTAGCGAGAGATCAGAAAAAGTAATGCCAATGAAATGGAAATGCAGGGACAGTTTTCTGCTCCAATACGAAAGATGTAAAGGGATTATGTTATGATTAAATAAAAAAAAAATTTTAATTTTCAAATAAAAATGTTAACAATTTAAAATAGTTGTGACAAAGCAAGTAAATTAGTTTCCTGCTATTTTTAATTTGTTTATATTATTGATTAAGAACTATAAAACTTAGAAAATTACATTTGTTTTTTATTTCTTTTACTTCTTGATTTGGAAAATTGTAGACACACTAAAAAAAAAATTTTAGAAAATTGCCTATGGATTTGCTTTACTGGCGACTTTTTTCTATATTTCTGGAAAATTTCTTAAATTTAATAAATTTTATATATACATATATATTTGTTATTTCTCTTCTAAGTAATATTCTTTAAAATACTTTAAGGACCGTAAATATTCACCTAACTGGGTTGCATATATTCACTAAAATCCCAATGCAGACACAAGTTTTTATTCGATTTGAAATCGCCTTAATTTATCTTGTGGGAACCCAGTTTTTAAGATTAGGCCAACTTACGTTTGTCTGTTTGCCCTGTCGCAGATCTTTTAAGGGCAATTCCCGCGGCGCTTCCCGGCCACTTTGTGCAAATTCGGGCGAATCAAGTCATTCAAACTTTTGAAGCGTGTGATTTTTCTTTCCGGCATAATTTCCACAAGCCAAGCGACAGAAAAAAAAAACAAAAAACAAGAAAAACAACAGCGACATCAGCATCAACATCAGCAATACAAACAAAAGGCCAAGTCGAACAATTTTATTTATGGCGAGCTTATTGGCATTCATCATCGCGGGTCCTTTCCTTTGGACTAAAGGGTCGCTGGGCAGGTCCTGTGGACTCCTGTGCTTTAGAGCTGCATTGTCTGGCCCCTGTGTGCGTGTGTGTGTGAAGAGCTACTTAGAGTGCGTGTGTTAACATGGCCAACACACACGCACTTGACATTTATGTGCGAAACTGAAACGCAACTGAGTTAGTCGGCCGGCTGGCCAACAACAATGAGATGTCCTTGCCAATTCTTTAGCACTTTCACCACCTTTCCCCACAAAAACCACACCCAACCTCCCTACCTCCCCACACACACACAGGCACACACGCACACACATGATTTATTTGTTGCAATTAAGTTGGCGCGTTTCTGGTTGAATTGACCAATAGCAAGGGGCGCATGTATCCACAAGTAGGCGACGTTTAATTGCGGTGAATTTTACTTTCGGTGGCTAATACTTAAATTTGATTAACCCAACTAAAGATGGTCGAAAGAGAGAGAGTCTAAGAGAGTCTTACGGTCTTGTTTTCGCTCTTTGAAAGCCAGCAAAGAGCGGGCAAATCAACGCACGAAGCCGCTTCGGTTGCCAGGGTTTTTTCTTTCGAACTTCGAATTTCGAAATGTGTGAATTTGTTTATAACAACGCGTGTGGAAGCTGTGCACGAGTGTGCGTGTGTGTGCGTGTCTTTGCTTGTCTGTGCTTGTCTGTTGGGCGCCATTTCTTTGGCTGCTTTAAATCGCTAGCAAATGTATAGCATACTTAGGTGGGCTTTCGCCTCTCTTCCTGGCCAGAAGGGAAAATGGAAAAATGGAAGAACGGTTATAAATGGGGGGGGGGGGCTTTTGCCATATCTGTACTGTTTGTTTAGGATGGAAAAATAGACGGCAAGTCATTTGTGAGTTAGTTAATATTGGCCCAAGATTTACTTTTCATGTATTTGCCCAGCCGAAATATCTTTTCATATTTGTAGTGATTTCTTCTAATTTAAAGATTATTCTGTTGGTTTTATAAATTGATTTTTTTTCTACTGCTCTTACATTTTCTTCGTGAATTAATACTGGCCAATGTGGCTTGAATATTAAACATTCAACCTGATGTCGAATGCAGAACAAAAAGAACAAAAAAATGTCATTCCGATTTCGCCTTGTATAAATATAAATAAAAATACAATTATTTACGGCCACTGAATCATTTTGCTGATTTATTAAGAACTCTTTCTGTTTACAAAAGTGTGCAATAACATACGTTATTATGCCAATCTGATGTAAATATTTATCACTATTATTTGGAGAGAGTGGAAAAACAAAGCGAATGGTTCAAGTCATACCTTCGCTTATCTTATTCGCCAGAGATTTCGGGATTAAACGCTCCATAATGGCTATAAATTTAACTATTTTCGCCCCCTCCACCCTTCACTTGCTATCCATCCATCGGTAAACGCTGCTTCTGTTCGGGGATAATTGAGTTGTCTATGCTGATAAAATAAACTGCGTAGTGTCGAACGAATTTATTGCAAATTTACAAAATCGAAATTGTTGCCCAATAAACATTTCGTCCTTACTGCACTTTGCCGGCAAATTCAATTGATAAAAAATATATAAATTGGTGTCTGCCTGCAGCATGTAGCATATACCATATAGCATATAGCATGCAGCATACAGCCAAGCAATTTTGCCGTGCTAAATGACCATGATTGGCTTTCGATTGCTCTCTTGACAGACAGATGAAGATGGATTGGTGGCTGCGATGGCTGCGATGGCTGGCTGGATGAGTGAAATTCTTGGCCGGAGCAAAAAAGCAAAAAAGAATTAAAGCAAACAAAGCTGCCAAGAATAATATTTGCTTTTCACACATTTTCACCCAAGGACGCGGCTGCAGGCAGGCGGCATTACGGCATTAGCGAAAATGCAGTTTACTGCACCGAAACCTTAAAACCTTGAAACCTTAAAGGTGTCCAGAGTTCAGAGGCCAAAGCTTAAAGCACCTCATTTCACCTCGTTTCATCAATTTGGGCGTGTGTAATTTTCAACTGGTAAATAGGTTTTAAAAATTAAATTCCGTTATGCATTTCTCATTAGCTCAGAGCAGCAACGAACATTTCTCTGAAAGGCCAATGAAAATAACCAATTTTACAATAATAATAATAAAAATACATTTTTAATTACCTTTTGCTTTTGCATAAAATGTTTGGCCTCGAGTACAATTGTCGATCCAACTGACTAAATAAACAGCGTGTGTGCAAGAAATTTTCCTGACAAAAGAGCCTCAAAGGGAAATCATTTCATTTACCCAAATGGTAAATGGTAAGTTAAATACGGGGAGACAATCTCAGTCCTTAAGAATGGTATTTTCCGGTGGTCTATGGAGCAGCGAAACAAAAGCGCAACGGGAAAAGCACGAAAGCCACGAAGCACGTGTTCTGTTCCAGATATTAACAGCATGAACCAGGACTTTTGCATAGCCTGGCTGGGTCCTTGGTCCTCGGTCCTTGGTCCTTGCAATCTATAATGGTTGCCAATTGGCAAAGTTTATGGTTTCATTTTTGTATTCGACGCACACCCACACACAACCACACGCACGCTCACCCACACTCAATGGAAAAAGCAACACTGTGCTTATACCATAGATTTTGAGAACTTTGCAGTTCGTGAAATCAAAATACACGAAGTAAACACACGAAGTGAAAAAATAAATAAATAATAAAACTCATCAAGGTATCAAATTCGCATTACCATTTCGAAATATTCCCCGCAAAGAATTCACGAACTTGGCCTCGCATAAACACAGTTACAAACGCACGTGCACATTTTCAATTTCGCTCATTAATTTTAATTATTTTGTAATAAATTGAAGATTTATTGCTCACAAGTTGCATGTGGCATAATTTTTATCACGTATTTCTCTCCTTGCCATTCACTCTACCTCTGCCTCCGAAAGGGAAAGCGTTTGGTTTTCGGTTCTTTGGGGTTTTGGGGGTGTTCGAGCGACAGCGAAGTCAAGCGGATCCATCAGTTGCCATCAATCGATGGGCAGAATCGAGCCCGTCTTTTGTTCACAGCACGTCTTGAAAAACTGTTAGTCGGTAAAGGGACAAAATATTTTCAAAATATATTTGGGGCTTTCTCGATTTTTAATCACGATGCAGTTTAAATTTTTTCCAAATTTATTTCAGTAAAATAAAAAAGCAATAAATGCAGAAAATTATACTTACAGAATTTGCTTTTTACCACTTTCTTTGGAGTTTTTTATGTAAATCCGATCAAAAAAAAACTAATTTTAGGTTTTACCTTGTACTATATACTTTTAAAACTAAATGAAGATAAAGATGTGGGAAAAGTTCAATTGAATCAACAAATTATATAATTCTTATTATTATAAAATGTTCGGCTTTAATTATCCTTGGGCATTTTATGAAGATATTTATAATATGAATTTTTCATTCACTTTTAATATTTTTCCTCTGCTCACAAAATAATTTAGTGTTAGTTTAAGTGAGCGAACTGCAAGTAAAACAAGTTAATGAAATTGGACTTAAAATCTCGTGTATTTCCGGTTGTAACTATCCAAGATGTCGCATTAAACTTGAATGGCAATCATTATTTATTGAATCAACTGAGTTTGTGCAATGACGGTGCGATAAGCATCCATTCAATTCCAAGCTACGGATAGTTTGGGGCATTTTAGGGGCAGGAGGGGGGAGAATGGAGGCTGCCACCCTCCCAGGCGTCGAGCTCAATTCGGTGGGACGCCGTCTAATTGGCGAACCACTCGGCACCGTGCTGCCACTTCCACTTCCACTTCCAGTTCCACTTCCACTTCCGCCATAACAATAACCAGAAATGCTCTCTTAACCCACCGAGGCCCAAAATGCCCAAACCAAAACCACTTCAGAGTGCGGCTCATAAATTTGCGACAACAACAAGGGCGACAATTAAGGCGAACAACTGATGCTTGGGCCAGTGGGCGTGGCCACTTGCAATTTCAATTGCTTGTCATGCGAGTTTTCGTGGGCAGGGGGGGTCAAAGGGAACAGGGGGCGTGGCTAGTGGCCAAGTTGTGGTGGCAGCTGTTCATGTTCATTTCGACGCCTTCCTTGTTTTAATTGTTATCGCAGCAGCAGCAGCAGCAATAGCAACAAACAACAGTCATGGCAACAAGAGCAACATTTGATAATTAGATATTAAATAATGAATGACATATTTGCTCTTGTGTGTGTGTGTGTTTGTGTGTGTGTGTACAGTACTTCCGGTTACAAGCATCTCAGCCTTTCGGCCATCTTGAACAACAACCCCCATATCATTTGCCACCCAAAACCAGAAACTCCCTTTCGGCCACAGGCCTTTTGCAATTGCAATAACTATTTGCGGTTCTTTGAGTGCAATTGACCAAAAGTGGAATTTAATTTAGCTTGAAGTTTGGGTCGAAATACCAGGCATTTCACTGCGCATTGGACAAACACACATATGTAGATTTGGTGGCCCGAAATCTTAGCATTCGCTTCGCTTGAATTTAATTCAATTCAATTCGAATTAAAGACAAGACTCCTCCTCGAAAAGGGGGAGCCCACTTAATTTGTGCAAATTACGCAACCGTTGCGAAAGGATTTCATAATCGTTACAAATTGATTCGACAATTTGCACTCACAAAGGGCACAGGGCGGAGATGCCATGCGATGGCCATGATGATGGCCATGTTAATGGCAAAAGGGGCGGCGGCGGCCTAAAACTATGCAGAGCCGTCGGTCGAGGAATTAAGTCAGCGCCTTGGGCCATGATTAATTACTGAGACTAGGCCACTGGCCCGGCGGCTTCCCAGCAACCCAGCATCCCAGTCAGTAGTCAGTGTCCCCCCAACCAAAATGATTTATGTCTTTTTAAAGATAGCCATCAACATCAGCGCGCAAACATTGGCCAGATAAAGCCGCCACAATGGACCACCCAGCGCAGTCCATTCGGTTCCGTTTCCATTCCATTCAGTTCAGTTCCATGCAGGCCATCTCATCTCATCTCATCGCCCGACTTCCGTTTCCGGTATTTGACCCCCCCTCACAGAACTTGAAACTCGGAACTCTGTTGACTTTATTCGCATGTACCTACTCGTAAGTGAAATGAACTTGATTCCATCATTTGCTACGAAATTGTCTATGAAAATGTAAATGTGTAATTATTTGGAAAATGGCAGGCCGGCAAATGGAAGACGCCGATGAAGAAATAAATCTTGTCATGTGCCAGGTGGCGGGGTTCGGGATTCGGGGTTTGGGATTCGGGATTCGGGAATGAGAATGAGAAGTGGCATCATCAGGAAGTCGGCGCAAGTTGTGCGACAAAACATTAAACACCCAATCGAGATAGAGATGGGTGGCCACTCAGCCAGAAGTTTTCACATTACTCGAACGAATCCCCATTCCATTTTCCATAATTTGGGGAATTTTTTGCATTTTTAAGGACCAGGCACTACACAGAGAAAACAAAAATAGGAAATATAAAATAAATCCTAAAAGATATCGATAGTTTTGTCTATCTATATTGGCCACTATCGAAAAATTCAAATTTCCAAATTTGGATTGTCATACCTTTTTGAACTCGTTATTAAATTTCCTATCGATTGGCATTTAAACCTGGAAATTTTAATTTTTTTCCATTTTTCGTAAAAAAATGTGAAAATTGGCGAAAATTTTATTTTTTCAAGATCAACCGGAAAGTGTCACGTATTTATTTATTATTTCGATGTCTGTTCAAAACAGTATGCATTTTTAGTGTAAGACCATTTTTGGCCAAGTTAGAGCAAAAACAAAAAGGAAAAATTCCAATTTTTACCAAAAACCCAGATCCCGAATTTTCCGCGCAAAAATGCTTCATTTTTTGGCTGAAGCAATGGAAGTATTGGTCCAAATTTGGTTTGTCATACCTTTTTGAACTTGTTATTAAATTTCCTATCGATTGGCATTTAAACCTGTAAATTTTAATTTTTTTCCATTTTTCGAAAAAAATTGTGATGTAACTCCGTATAAAAATGTGAAAATTGGCGAAAATTTTATTTTTTCAAGATCTACCGGAAAGTGTCATGGATTTGTTTATTATTTCGTTATCTGTTCAAAACAGTATGTATTTTTGGTGTAAGACCATTTTTGGCCAAGTTATAGCAAAAAAACGAAAGGGTATATATATATGAAAGGGTACACTCAAAAAATTTTTTTTCCTAAATTTTAGAAAATCGCCATAAAATGAAATTTTTTCTTAATTTTAGAAAATTTTCTGAATTTTAGAAATTGATTTTTTGAATCTAGGAAAAAAGACCATAGGAACAGAATTTTATGAAAAACCTTTCTTAAATTTAGAAAAATGATTTTTTTTCTTAAATCAATGGTGTTTTTTCCTAGTTTGCTCTCCAAAAGTTTTCTTAAATTAATGGCGATTTCGCCATTAAATTAAGAAAAAATGTACTTCATCCCTTCCTAAAATCTAGAAAGTCGCCATAAAAAACACGGTACATTTTTTTTAATTTAAAGAATTTTTCTGAATTAAAAAAATTTTTTCTTGAAAACAGAAAAGTAGAAATAGAAAATCACCATAGATTTAAGAAAAACTTTTTTTATTTCTGTTATGCTTCTCATTCTTTCTTCGAAACGAAAAAGAAGAAGACATGGGGTTAGTCCGCGGCGCGTCGCATTGACAGTTTTTGGCGTATGTATATGTTTATGTGTGTTTGTGTGTATGATCGAGAATTTTCTTGTGCGTAGCTGTAACTTTTATTGCGTTGTTGTTTTGGAAATGCAGTCTCTCGCGAGAGAGTTGCTTGCGTTGCGCTGCATCTTGAACCCTTGCGCTCAGTTTTGGATGAGCATTCAAAGTAATAAGTTTGTGTAGAGCCTATTTAAGAAAGTTAAAGTGCGATCCCTCTAAGAGGCAATTTATAGGTAAGCAATTGAAATAAATTTTAATATAAATTTGGTAAGTAAGTAAAAATGTATGGTAAGCAAAGGGCAACTATTTTAATAGATTTGGCTATTAATAATATTGCAGGCCGCAAATACCATATTTTCGATTGCAGGAATAATTTCAATTTCAGGTATTGTTGATAATTTGGCAGTAAGTAAGTAAATTTTAATAACAATATATTAAATATTTAATAAAAATATGAATAATTTTATTTTTATCTTTTTTGTTTTCTTTTCTCTTTTTTGTTAAGGAAATATTTGTAATGTTATTTTTCTCTTTTTTTGTTTTCTTTTCTCTTTTTTGTTTAGGAAATATTTATAATGTTATTTTTATCTTTTTTGTTTTCTTTTCCTTTTTTGTTTAGGAAATATTAATCATTTTCTTTTCATCTTTTTTATTTTCTTTTCTCTTTCTTGTTTAGGAAATAAAATAGTAAAATAAATATGTAAGCATTTTATTTAAATAAAGAAGATTTTCTGAAAATAAAAAAAGTCCTTTCTTATTTTAAGAAAAAAGATTCTATATTCAAGAAAAGTACTTTCTGGATTTTAGGAAAATTTCTCAATTTGATGGCAACTTTTCTTGATTTTAGAAAAGTATTTCTGCTTTTCAGAAATTTTTTTCCTATATTTTAGAAAATTCCTTTCTAAAAAATACGGTAAATCGCCATCGACTGAAATTCATGGCGAATTTCTTGATTTAATGGCGATTTCGGGCTGTTTTTTTTTTGAGTGTATACAAACTCTGGCTTGGCAAAGTACTCGCTCCTCTGGCTCTTGTTTATCTCAACTCTTTGTTTGCTACGTAATTTACCTGTGTTGCATATTTCACATATTCAGGAAATTCCCAGAATAAGCTCAGTATATGATGCACCCCGAGTACACAGGGCTATGTGACAATGCATGCTGCAAACTGTTACGGTGGCGGCATTAGTGACCTAGTTTAAGTCCGCCGTGTTGTCGGCACAAGCTCGCCGAATTCAGAGTGGATCCCTTGAAAGCCACTCTCCATCTCCGAAAGAAAGCATAGTAAATGTGTTGTGCTGGCAAAAATTACAAGGGTTCGTACAGTAATACCCTAAACTGGAGTATAACTGCAAGCAGATCAAACTGATAATTATAACAAAAAACACCTATAAAATATTTATACTAATACAAAAAATATTCGAAATGTTCAACACCCCAAAACATTGCCCCGAAATTCATTGGTCATCAGAAACTTTTCTGCAGCCCCCCCAGAAATTCAAAGCCAAGCCACAAACAATCGAAAGAAACTTTCAGGAGTGGTCAATCCGAAAAGTGACACAATAGATCTGTGAAATATCATTGCCTGGCCGAGTGCGCATCGGTAGTTCGGTAGTTCTTCGGGCGGAACGAAGAGGGGGAGCTCCATAAGTTGTCCTTATACAAGGAATATTCGGACGGTAAGCGGATCATTCACTTTTGCCAGACTGCACAAACAGAATGGTTTTGTCCGAAAATTGTGTAATATTTTAAGGGAATCTTGTCATTGCATTTCGGCTTATTGTTTGCGTTGTGCGAAGTTTCAAAGTCATTTGGGATACAATTGCGGACTCACACTCACAGTCCGTGTGTCCAAATGAATTTAATGTAAAATCTTTCGGTTGGCCAACAGCAACAACGGAAAAAGTTGTGAATGTTTGTGCAACTGGGTGTCCTGTCCCTCACCCTCATCCTCATCCACATCCAAATACAGCTAGTGCACACTTACTTAACAGGTGTGACAACGGCAACAACACGACGGCGCCTGCCACTCCAACAACTGAGGCCAAGTGAGTAACTGTGACGATGACGATGACAAGGAGGAAATACGAAATACGAAAGGCAGGGACACGTTTTAGTAGATAAATGCCAGGCACTTAAGTCATTTACAGCCGGCATTTAGATGTGGCAGCCACCGAGCCAAGCGGAGCAGCTTGGCCCGACGACAAGTTGAAAAGTTCCCCGGATAGCGGCTAGTTGGCACCCTCGAGAAGGTGCACTTGTTTACCCACACCTACACCTACAGTCCCACACTTTTTAATCTCTATTTAAATATTTCAATCATTACGGAGCACAAATTAAAGGCGAACAAAATATAAGAGCTTCTTATAGATCTTAAAACGAATATATGATTTAATTAAGGCAGTTAGTTTGTATTGGTGTTTAAGTTACAGTTAAGCAACCAAAAAAAACCTCTTACACAAAAAAAAACTTCGATATTAAATATCATCAATTCTACCTTATTTCATAACAACAAAAAGCCCATATGATTGATGACAAATTTATGATTTAAACATATCACCTTAATATTTCATCATATCAGTTATGTGTATCATAAAACTTATAAAAGAAAAACATTTTCTTCCTTCTTTTGACAGCTCAACTTCCGATTGCAGCGAAACGTGAAGAAATATTTTATTGCAGGTAATTTTATAGTGTTCCTTATTCATTCTTCTTAATAATGTGTTTGGTTTGGTTACAAAATATGAAGTAGTTTTTTTGTAATTTCAATTTAAGTGATTTTTTCTGTTGTTTTGTTAGGTGGTTTTTCTTTAAACTTAACGTCAAATAAGTGTTTCAAAAGCAAATACCAAAATACCAAAAAATATTTAAAAAAATGACTTTTTTGTCCATATTAATATATTTTGCTAATATAAGGATACACAAATTGCTTAGCTTAGTTAAGAATCTATTTAACTAGAATCAAATATCGGTGAAAAATCATAAAGAAATATGCTTTAATCAAGTTTTAAGCTATTTGGCTATCCTCAGAAATTAGAAATGGTCTAGGATTTCTAGATTATTATTTTTGATTTTAATATATTTATGTTAACAATATTTAAACCCATTGGCTGAAATTTATTTATTTATTTGAATAATTTACTTATATACCTGTATAATTATAATTAGTAAAAAGAGATTTTAAATCAAGAAAGCTTAAATATATGACTAAGTACAAATTATTGGTTGAAATAGTGTATAATTTGTATTATTTATAAGTGTTATTATTTATTATTATCACGGCCCCACCAAAAGGCACAATATTCGCCGCGTTCTACGCCAAGAGGGTATTTTCCGAGTGGGTGTTGGTGTTGTTTCGATGGAATTTCGGGGCAGGACCAAGCCGAAATCGATTGTCCTGGTTGCAGATGTGTTACTCTTGGTGGAAGTGATAATGGTGATGACGCAGTTGCGGATGTTGTTCCTGTAAATGCGAGTGAACAGACTTCTGTGGGTGCATTTGATGTTGGGTGTGTTGCATCATCTGATGCCTGTGCATCATGGCATGGTATTGCTGCAGCATTGCGGCATGGTGATGATGATGATGGTGATGATGGTCAACAATGGAACTGGGGAAGTAGGCGGCATGCGACTTCATTTGATGGCTGTAGTGGATGTATTGTGGCTGAGGCTGAGGTAACCGCTGGTAGGGATGACCATGTCCTGTCGCCTTTGGCACTCTTCCCATCTGGCCACCCGCCGGCCAGTTGCTGCGGCGCAGGCGTCCCGTCGTCTCGCCAATGGACAGATCCTCGGCATAAGGATCGAGGGCCCAGTAGTGACCGCGACCGGGATCATCGAGGGCTCGCGGCACGCGGACAAAGAACGGATTCAGGCTGAGATTGTGCCGTATCGAGTTCTGCCAGACGCTCTTCCGACTGCGATAGTACGGAAAGTTGTCCGCAATCCACTTGCAAATGCCGCTGAGGGTTAGCCGCTTCTCGGAGCTGCTCCAGATGGCCATCACAATTAGGGCGCTGTAGGTGAAGGCCGGCTTGGCATTGCCACTGCTCTTCGCGGAATCGATAGAACTGGAAGCCGAACTCTTGGCCTCGTCTTCAAAGGTGTTTTCGGAACCCGATTGGTTTGTGTTCGGATTCGGAATCGGGGCATCCACCTTCTTATCCACAGATAGTAGCGATCGGATAGAGAAGCTGGACTGAAAGACCGGTGTCGTATTCATGGCCATAATAAATATGATGTGTGTGTCACTGGTTGAGCTGCTGTCGACTGACTGTGCCCTGTCCTTCGGCAAACAGATCTATTTATGCGAGACAAGCGGAGGCGGCTGCCCGAATGGATTACCCGCATATCCTTGGCCCAGGATTAGCGATCCCCCTTTTAATCGCCCCGCAACGAGCTTAATGGCAAACAGATTCATGAAAGCCTTCGGATTCATTCATTGATCCACATCCACGAACGGGAGTCGCAAACGTTTTCGGATTAGCGCAGGACTAGCGGTTGCTGAATGGGATTAATTTTACCTGCCCCTGGGGACCTCGTCCTCCCCCTCGGCGCCTCCTCGGTGGCCAACCTCTTTGCGAACACCGTACAATATCAAATTATCGCCGAACTACTGTCCTAAGAAGTTTCACACCTTTCAGCACTGGGAAAACTCTAGGAGGGTATTATATACATATATCATTTTGTAGCTATCAGAAGAACAGAAACCTTCGACGGTTGATTCAGCAACCGAACAAAAAATCAATTGTTTTCACAGAAATTCTAGGAATAACCCTTTTCGGAAATATTTTTACAAAACTATCAAGGATTTGTATTTTTAAAGAATTGGCATGATAATAATTATAACCCGCCATATAAATTGTAAGGGGTTTTTTATTTTCATATCTAAGAACCTAACAAAAAATCCGTCGGTTTCACAGAAATTTTAGGTATAACCCTTTTCGGAAATATATTTCCGAAACTGTCAAGGATTTGAATTTTCAACGAATCGGCATGATAATAATTATAATCCGCCATATAAATTGTAAGGGGTTTTTTATTTTTATGACAAACTTGACGCTGTTTCAGTTTTGAAATGTTTCGGACCAAATTCTGATTTTATTCGATTTTCCGTCGTAATATTAAAAATATATTTGTTTTTTTACTACCAAAACAAAATTAGACAATTTATAAAAATACAAAATAATTAAATTTTAAAAAAGTTGATAGATTTTATTTTTGTCATTTGTTTACTAATGTTCTATTGCATTGTAGTATTTTCGTATTGAGTAACCATTACAACTCGCTGGTGATCATGGTAAAAATTTAGGAGTTTCCATTGCCACGTTGTGGAGAAAGTGGTGATGTTGGAGGGGGAGGGGAAGGCCTGGCAAAAGTGTTGTCACACTTCCACTCGTAAATGGCAAACTGCTTAAATGGCAATGTACAATGTGTGATAAATGTGCTGGCCACCGGCAGAACCAGTTTCCAAGCCAGAGCCACTCAGATTTCTGGCGATTCCGGGTCTGCTTGCCATGTTGCTACTGCTGCTGCACTCTTAGATGTAAATGGTCCTCGAAAATTCCTTTTGGTCCTTCGGCCCCCACTGACAAGTGAGTGTCTGAGTGTGCCCATGGGTGTGTCTTTGGCTGTGTTTGGGGGCAGTGGCGTAGGCAGAACTCTGACAGGGGGCTTTTCTAAAATGTACATAAAATTCGAAATAAAAGGTTATCTAATACACAGTATTTAAAGCCATTTAAAAACGGTTATTTATTTTTTTAATTTAATTAATTTTTTGAAAAGAAAGAAGCGAAGTATATATTATTTACTTTTTATCTAAATGATTTGTATTATATTTGAAATTTGCTCAGAAATTAAGTTTTTCTCTCGGTGGCTGAGGTAATGACATTTGTCATGAGTGACTTTCACAACTGCGGGGATGACATTAACATAGAGAATCACTTAAACAACTTTGACGGATGGCAGTGGCCACCTCTGCTCCTCACTTTGCACACTAAAAACATGCAGTTGCTGCAAGACATTTTCACACACACACACAACCCACACTCTGACACATTATTTGTATGATTTATGTGCATAATATGACTGCTTTCCTTTTGGCATGGAAACAATCGCAGCATACTTAGGAGCGCCTGCTTCAATTTATTGCCCCGCCAGCACTGGCGGCACCGGAAAATAATCATATTGGTCGTTAAATCGGTATTAGTCCATAACAAAATATATCTGTCACATCCGCGTTGAGTGTTGAAAATCAAAAAGTATTATTAAGCTAACCTTTGTTATAAATTCTGGCTGGGTACTACGACCATATCGACGAACAAATTGTTGACCATCAGGCAACAAAGGTAAACGGAAATGGGTATATAAATTTTCCATATTCCTGGAAAAAAATCCATACATTCCATGAAAATATATTTGTCTTTTTTTTAAGGAAATATATTGTAACATTTTGTAATTATTTAAATATTTATCTTCTGGTCATAAATGTGTATTGATATCAATCAATCATAATATAATTATATATACACTCAATAAATTAAAAACTAAATCTTTTTTAAAGTTTATAAGAAACGTAGGGTAAGAAACGCTATTGCCCAAACAATCAAACAATATACCCCTCTGCCCAACGAGTACTGGGTATAATTATCATCTTTGTTAAATTTTCTTAAGAATTTAATTAAATTTTACGTGATTGATTGCACTTGGGTAGATGGGCTGGATGAGGCGTTTCTCAGGACCCGGAACCCCAGGGGCCCTAGGTGTTGGACTCCAAAATGATTTTTTAATTTTTTGCGACAGCCAGCGGGAAAAGGCGGGAAAACGGAAAAAGAAATATAAGTCGAAGTCGAAGTGGGGAAGGCATAATTAAAAATGAAAGCTGCTTAATAAGTTCGCCGCGCGTTCGCCTTTGATGAGACCATCAAACACGGACCGGCAGCAACAAAGTTAAATAGCAGTGAAAATGGTGACTAGATGAGTGGGGGGGGGGGGGGATTTGGGCTACGGCATAGGCGTACAAATTAAGAGACACTTTTATTTTTATGCTTCCCCCCGCTTCTACGATTTTTGGGACAACATGCGTGCCAACTGGGGGGCCAACCATCCCGACTTGGCCTAAATAAATGCTGGGGCTTTAGTGTTAATGAGGCAATGCGTCACTGGGAGCAGAACGGCAGCAGAACGGCAGCCTCCTCTGTCCCCTCGTCGTGTCTCTGGTTCATCAGCAATGGCATTGACTTCATCAGCTGCCGCATTGTTGGTAGCACACTCCCCACGCCCCAAAAGGCCCAAAATTTGGCCAAAAAACGAAACTAGAGGGGGATGGGAAAAAAACACGAGAAGGAAGCTGGGACAATGCCGCATAAAGTGTGTTAATTGTTAAGATTTGCCGAGTGGAGTACAGAAATAATGTTTGCGGGCTTAAAATGATAAATCGAAAGGTGGACCCGAACTGTTGGGTGGATTATTGGGGGCCGCAGGCTCAAAGGAAGAATTTACTGAAAATGGGAATGAAAGCGAAATTATGTCCACGGTTCGCCGAGCAGAGGGAATAACTAATTGGGGCCATCATTACGGGGGCAGCACAAAAACCAATAACTTAGCTGCGACTTAACAGGACTAATGGCTCTACAATGAACTAGAGTTCTTTGGTTTTAGGGCTTAGACCCTCCCGCATCTCCCAGTACTTTCATCATTAGGGTCCTTTTAAATTATCCCAAGTACAAAACTTTGAAATGGGGAAATTTTCGTATTTTTTTGTCATTTTTTATCACCTTCCTGTGGTGATTTTAAATTTATACTTCTTAAAATAAAAAGTTCTTTAATATAAAAGAACAAAAAATTAGAAAATATCATCAACAAAAAATTTATATAAAAATTTACAAATATTTGTTTATTCAATAAATTAGAAATAATAATATTAAAATAAGATATATAAAGAAAAAGGATAAATGTTATATAAAAACGAAAAACTTAAGATCAAATGGAATGGATTATACCAAAATGAAATTTGAGAATGAAAGAATAAAAAATAAAAAAAATCATCAACCAAAAAATTAGAATTAAATTTATAGATAAATTTATAGAAATATTAAGGAAAAATAACAAATAAAATTTTAGGTAACCTTCAGTTTCGTTTATACCAAAGTGAAGTAACATATTTTCAAGATTTTAGACTTGGGTTAGAAATAAAAACCCTTTTATAAATAGAAGCAAACCTATTTCAGTCCATTTCGGCACTTTATTTGTCCAATCTTCGGCCTCTGGCCTTTGAGTAGTTCAGTTGATTAGCGGTAATCAAATCAAATCAAATCAGACGGTAACCTTTGCCACTCAGGGCAACCTTTGAACCCGTGGCAAGTGGCAAGGCGACTCCGGTTTAACATACCCAATCTTTCAACGGGGCTCGGGGTAAAAAGCAAGAGTCATCGACCAATTTTGGGTAAAGAATCAAAATGAAAATCGTTTGTCACACTCGCCAGCCAGCACACCCACTCGCATACACATATGCCACTTATTTATTTCGCATTACGCATTATTCAGATAAAAATTTCCCAGCTGACAGTAGTCGTCCTTCGTCCTTCGTCCTTGGCCCTCCTATCCTTATCCTTATCCCTTTTCCGATCCCTCCATCCAGTAATTGTAAGTTGACTTTTGCTGTGCTTGGCGAAAAAGCTGGGGGGTTTGGTTGGCACAACCCTTCAATCAATCACCAGTGCTGACAGTTACGCAAATATCAATCAAAAAATAAATCGGATGTTGTATGTAGAAACTTGTTTGGCCAGGTGGGCGTGGCAGCCACCGCAGACAGAGCTTGCAAGTTGCCAGTTGCCGTTGGATTAGAGGAAGCCGATGATGGAAATGAAATGGCGGCAGGATTGAGGGCGAAGCAGTTCCTTTGACACGTGGTTGCACCAGTCAACGCGCTCCCATATCCCTTATCCTTTGGCCTTGGCGAGTGGGTGGCTCCCGGGCGGTATTGCCCTTTGTTTTGTCGCTCTTTTTTGGCCATACACGATATAATTGCCTCGTCTGCAAGTGTCAACTCGCTAAGCCGCAGTCAACACACACAAATCACATGTGAAACAAATATTTCTCACTGAGGTTTTCACACGTTTGACTTCGATTTAAATAAATAGATATATTTAAATGCGTTACAAAACCTGAAAATTTCATAATATTATTAATTTCATACTAAATATTCTCAAGTTTATATTTTCTACCTACTTTTTTTAATTCTAACAGAAAAGAGTCTTTTAATATTTTTGAAAGAATACATTTAATTGAATTATTTGATCTCATTAAGATATTTTTAAATCTCAATAGCTTAGAATTTATGTACGCATAGTTTAGTTATGATCATTTTGGTGTAGTTTCAACAACCAGACGAATTTATTTATATAAAAAAACTACATTTTGGTAAATAAGAATATGATATTCCATTTATGGATTCATATCATATCAATAACATTTCAGAAGAGCTCCTGATCATATCTCAGCTATAAAGTAGGGTTGTTAAAACTTCGATAGTGGTTACTTTCGATATTATCGATACCATCGGAAATTAATGAAAAAACAAATTACAAACATGAAGAAAATTATAAAAAAAATGAATTGAAAATTAATAAAATTCTTGTATCATACAGAACTATCTAAATTGTACTGCGATTAAAGTGAAACAAAGTTCAATGTCGAACCCAAACACTTGAAAACCGTTGTGTTTTAAATGATATAGTTTAAAATACTTTTTATTTCTTAAAATATTTCTTAAAATGTACATGTAAAATCCAAATATTTTTTTGATATTATCGACATCGGCATCGACATAAAGCTAACAAATTTTAAGACCATCGATAGTATCGATTGTGCCATCAATTTTCCCACCTCACCTCTTACCTCTCCCATAAAGGCAACGATTTGGCCAATTAGGCAAGTCGACCAATAACTTTTTGGCTTAACTGCAGGGGTATATTTATAAACTTCGCTCGTTAGAGTTCTGGGAAATGGGAGTGCGTGTATTCAGTTGCCACCCAAAGGCCACCTGAATAGATGGAATGACGTGCCAAAGCTTCGGCCAAGGTCAGTATGCTCCCTGGCTTTTTAACTTGTTTTCGTCTTCTGGCAAAGCGTTGCCTCATTATGGCCAAATGAATGCGCTGCGCTTGCCAACCAACAACTGCTGGTGCAACAAGAGCAAAAGGAGGGGCTTTAACAACGGCAACATCAACAAAAGCTGCCGCCACAAAGCCAAAGGCAGTGCAACTTTTTCCACCCGCCTTTGAGCGACCTTTTACCTTTCGCTTTTGCTTTTGCCTCTGCGGCCAAGTGCTAATTTATGCGGTTAGTTTGTCCAACGGCCAGTGATGTTCTGCCAGAATCTGTGGCTCCTAATTGGCCTAATGCCGTTCACAATTAATATTTCAACCAGTTTCTGCAATCTCCTCGAGGAATCCTTTAAAGTGGACGTGTGCGTTAACATAAAGCTAACACATTGAGTTGACATGCTGCATGAAATATGGATAGGAATTGGAATACGAATAGGAATTTGGATAGGAGACACAACACGTGTGTGGAGCAGGCAACTCTTTTTCATCTTTCCTTCTTTTTTTTTCATTTTTGGGCCAGGACACATCGAAGGACCCCGGCGAGCATCTGAATAATTTATGTAACAATTGCGACACTTTTTTCTAGACCGTACATACAGATCTACAAGTTTAATGGCATTGTTGCTTTGGGCCGAGGCCCAAACGTGTCGTAAAAGTAAATAGAGCAAATGTAAATGTATGGCTGGAGATGTTCGTAAAGGGATTCGGAACCGGGGAACCGGGGAACCGGGGAACCGGGGAACTCGGGATCTCGGGAACTCGGGATCTCGAAACTCTGGATGTCTGCAATTGCAGTCGAGGGGTGGCGGAGGTAGAGAGGGGTAAGGTAGGTCCCGTTTCGGGCTAAGTGAATGAAATATGGAGGCCTAATAAAATTTTTATGAAATAAAAGTGATGACTTTCACTTTCGCCTTTTCTGTCGCCTTTGTTGTCAGTGGAGAGAAAGTGCCGCCCCGGCAATATGATGTCTCCCCTGTATGTGTAGCTGTGTGGGTGAGGGCGAGGGAGTGATGTATGTGTGTGTGAGAGGGTGAGGGGGTGGCACACTTACTTGTTGCTTTAGCCGGCTTCACAGTCGCCGACCTTCGCGTAATTCACAGCAACAAAAGACGTGCAATCAAAATGCCAAAAAGAATATTTGTTATTTACATAACACACTCGGATCCGCCGGCTGAGTTGTTAACCTGAGGGACGAATTCGGATTCGGATTTGGATTTACCAACCGACGAGGGAAACCTTTCGAGTTTTGGGCAGAAAGCAATTGATGACTTTTCTGATGGCCAACAATGTGGAATGGGAGAGTGAAAAGGAAGGGAAGGGAGAAAGATGGAGAATTTCTGGAACTGGAAATGCTAAACTTGTTTTGGTAAACTTTTTTTGCTGTGTAGACTGAATATCGCGCCATTTTAATCGCAACCATGTATGGTGTATAAATGAACTCAATATTTTATACGTTTATATTTTATATTTTATTTATTTTGACCGAAGCAGTGGAGATACTGATCAAAATGTGGACTGTCATACCTTTTTGAAATCGTTATTTAATTTCCAACCGATTGGCACTTAAACCTGGACAACTTATTTTTTTCCATTTTTCGCAAAAAATCATGATGTAACCCCTTACAAAAAATGTGAAAATTTTATGTTTCTAAAATCACTCGGAAAGTGTCATGGATTTATTTATTATTTCGTTATCTGTTCAAAACAGTATGTATTTTTGGGATAAGACCATTTTTGGCCAAAATATAATAAAAAAACAAAGAAAAAATTCAAATTTTTACCAAAAACCCAGATCCCGAATTTCCGCGCAAAAATAATTCGTTTTTTGGCTGAAACAATGGAAGTATTGGTCCAAATTTGGATTGTCATACTTTTTTGAACTCGTTATTAAATTTCCTATCGATTGGCATTTAAACCTGGAAATTTTAATTTTTTTCCATTTTTCGTAAAAAATTGTGATGTAACCCCTTACAAAAAATGTGAAAATTGGTGAAAATTTTATTTTTCTAAAATCACTCGGAAAGTGACATATATTTATTTATTATTTCGTTATCTGTTCAAAACAGTATGTATTTTTGGCGTAAGACCATTTTTGGCCAAGTTAGAGCAAAAAAACGAAAAGAAAAAATTCCAATTTTTACCAAAAACCCAGATCCCGAATTTTCCGCTCAAAAATAATTCGTTTTTTGCTAAAACAATGGAAGTATTGGTCCAAATTTGGAGTGTCATACCTTTTTGAACTCGTTATTAAATTTCCTATTGATTGGCATTTAAACCTGGACATTTAATTTTTTTTCCATTTTTCGCAAAAAATTGTGATGTAACCCCTTACAAAAAATGTGAAAATTGGTGAAAATTTTATTTTTTCAAAATCACACGGAAAGTGTCATGGATTTATTTATTATTTCGTTATCTGTTCAAAGCCGTATGTATTTTTGGTGTAACACCATTTTTATTGTATATTTTATTATGTTATTATAATGTATAAATATTTATTTTTTATAAATTGAGGACATCTTGCCAATCAAAATAGTTTGGATTTAGAATTGCAATTTGCAAAAGTTAGCGATAACCTGGAAATGGGTTTAACGGGGTAACGAGCGGGCACACAAACATTTGGCCAGAATAGAGTTTGGTCATAAAAACCGAGTGGAATGGCAAAACAAAGTCGCCCACAGACACACACACACACAACCACACTTTACCACACACATACACACACACACATGAAGCTTAAACAACAATTTCACCCTGCCATTAAATACGCTTTAATTTTTGTTTGGCGTTTTTTCGCTTTTGTACTGCTTTTACTTGCACCCAAGTTGCATGTTGCTGCTGTTGCCGTTGCCTGCCCCATTTTGGTATGCAATAAATTGCGCCACTTGAGCAAAGTTAATAAAGTTACAAATAGTTTAAATATTTATTTACAGTTTTTTGGCTTGGCCAACAATTTGTGCAACGCTATTTTCAGTTCATTGTAGTTTGCCGCAGTTGTTGCTGCTGTTGCTTACGTGACATTGCCAACAAGCCGCAGTGCGCGGATCGTTAAGGGAATGTAAAAGTGAAAACCACAGGGGCTTAGTCCACAACGCACAGGATATACCCTTTCCAAAAGTCCCAAACATTAAAAAAAAACCATTGTGGAAATTGTGCTAAAAATATACTAGATTTAGTATACAGCTGCGGCATTGATTTAATAGTTAATAATAAAGGTTTCATTTTAGGTCTTTCGAAAGTATTAATTTTAATAATTTATTTAATTAAGTTTTTTTAATCCTTTGTTCATCAAGTTTTTCATATCATTTTTATATAAATAAAGATTATGTTTATTTTATTTTACATTATTTGTTGAAAAATACCAAATGTGGTATAAAAAGTATTTTTATGAAATAACTTTAATTTTCCCAGGTCAAATAAAATGTAGCAATTCCCACTTTAATGCTCGAAATTAATGTTTTTTAACATTACAGAACCTGATACTTTCAGCACAAAAGTTATTATTCTAATACCAATTTATGGAACTACAATAAGAAATAATTTCAAAGCGTTTCCAATACATACAAATCAGAGAAAGCTTTTGAATAAATTTCCCCTTGAAACAAGTACATTTTATGCTGGGTGCTCAAGCGGAACATAGTTGCAACTTTGCCCAGCTGGATGCCCTGCAACTTGCATCTTGCATCGATGGGGAACAACAAAACGTATTCGCCATTGTTGATGCCCCTGCTCGAGCGAAACTCAAAATGCGTAAACAATTTTCTTTGGCAAGTGCATGCTCCTTTACACCACCGAAAGCCTCATTTTGCCAAGGAGCCTGGCATTTTTGGCATTCGTTCTGCGAAATGAAGTTCCAGGTGTGTGTCACTCGATGAGGAGAAAGGAGCTCCAGGACATACATAATTAGCCAGAAACATAATTTACATGAGTTTAGAGGTCAGAGATTTTCCAAGTCCGACATCAAAGTAGGAACAGAAAATCATCTGCTTTAAGCCCTTTTCAGAATCGAAGGGGGTGGACTTTACGAGGGTGGATCAATGAGTATCCACCGTATATTAAAAACGGACTTAAGTTGGAAATATCCAAGATTCAAATTTATAGAAACCAAATCCAATTTTTTATAATACTTAAACCTTTAATAAATACATTTCAAATTCCATAAGATGGGATGGTGAAAACATCGATAGTGGACACCATCGATAGTGGCCTTTAAATAAAATAATCCATATCATCGAAAATTAAAGAAAATAAACCAAAAATTAAACAAAAATTTAAAAAAGAAATCGATCAAAATTTTATATTCCATGTTTTCTTAATTCTGAAACCATCGATAGTATCGATCGTTTTACCAAACCTAACACCATACAAATCTGCCAAAAATATTTTAAAAGGACTCTTTGGATAAACAAACAACCACTCGATTTGATTTAAACCGCACATTTATAGAAATGTTGGCCTTTTAAATCTGTTTAAAATCTAAGGATGTGCCTTTAAGTGAAAGACAATACACGATAACACAATTAGCATATCTCAGATACGCCCCCAAATTTCCAAACACGCCTCCCAATGTCAAACACTTGTGGGCGTATTTATTGATTCATCTTCGGAAATGAAAATCCGCTCTCCAAGTTGCTGACAGCAATATGAGCTTGTGGCTGCCATGGCTACAATTCAGTCTGAGATTCGGTCTGTCGGTGGCTTTTGCTTTGCCATCCACGAATGAATTAGCCTGATCCTACTACCCCCATTGAAAAGAAGGCTGAACTGCTGAACTTTTGGGTGCCCCCAGCTCGAAATTTAAAGTGGATTTTGCAATGGACAGACACTACCACTAGCTCTGCAACTTTTCCTTTCCCTAACCCTTTATAGAAAACAGTTCTTTTAGAGGGATGAAAAAGCGCATAAAGCAATGGGAGTCATTTCCGCTTGGCTCACAGCTGGATCCGCCAGCTGATTTACTAAGGCAAAACTAATATGATGAGGACACCCACGAGCTTACACTCAGCAACTAAAAATATCAGGGTTCGTAATCCTTATGATTTTTAAAATACAAATTAGAAAATAATAATTATTTTTTGATTTTTATAATACAAATTGGAAAATAAGTCTTATTTTTAATTTTTATAATAAAAATTGGAGAAAAATACTTATTTCCAATATTTAAAATACAAATTGGAGAATAATTTAAGTGGTATTTTTCCCAACTTTTTTGGACGCTGTTTTAAACTCATAACACTTATTTGCAGTCCCCGAAAAATATAAAAGGAATTATAAAGAAAATTCCCATAACATTTTTATAGCAAATTCTATAAAATTGCTCAATTAATTCCACTTTTAAATTTAGTAACTATGGTCTACCTTAGTCGTCTTTTTAGACGCTTGGGAATTTAAAGAGGCCAAGTGGGTGCAGTGTACTCTCCGGCTCAAACACGCGCCATGCTTCATAAATCTCTGTATTAAAAATTGAAAGTCCTGAAGAGCGGGGCTAGGAGAAGCGACTCTGGAGTCCTGGAGGCGAGGCGAGAACAAGAGTGACCATTTCATGCATACTCGTACCCGCACATCGTATATTACCAGCTCGTCGACGAGGATGGAAAGGGGGGAACGGGGCATTATGTTTGCCCGCTGTGAGATATGGGATGTGCAACGATATTTTACAATATAATTATGTCAACTACAGAGCATGACGACAAAATCTCCGACGAGCTCTTAACTTCAACAATACTTTATGTGTGCGTCTGCCCGGCTCGCCGCCACGCCCTCCGCCCCCAGCCCCCTTGATCCTGGCTAAAAAGGGGAGCATAAAGGGGGAAAAAGGGGGTTTCGAAACGGACGGCTTTGAAGCCGCTGGCGCCAGCATATGAAATGATGTCACCCGCCGGGATTACAAGCGGGCTTTGAGATTTCACTTCCAACTGAAGCTTCCAACTGCACGGGCATCCATTTCAATCCCACTCTATCGCTCTCTCTTTCTGTCCATCTCCCTCCCTCTCTGTCACTCTATCTCCTTCACTGGCAACCGAATTTTGCACACTTTGCACTTTCGATTTGCCTTTGACTTTCCACCGCATTCCGGCTGGCAATGATATTGATTCAGTTCGATGGCCATAAGCGCCATAAATAAAATGCTCTATAGGCTCTTTGCCGCACTCGCCTTGTTTGAGCAACTACTTTGGCAAAATTAATAATAAATCGGCAACGGAAAGCGAAAAGCCGCGATTGGGAATACAAATTGGAACGATAATGAAATGTGATCCAAGAAGAATTGACGGTGCATTTTCGTGGGATAAAAGGCTTCTGAGATAAGATTTGATCATTTCATAAATGAAAACGCATTAAAACGTCTTAAAAAATATGTTTTTATTTAATTCTTGAATATTTTAAATACAATAATTTGAGGTTACGATTTATTTTCGCAGAATTAAGATTTTTTTATTTCCCACATCAAATTAAAAGCGACGATGTAATTGTTAAAAACGTTAAAAAAAAACTATGTAGGAATTAAGTATTTACAATAAAATATAAAATGTTTTAAATTATTGAATTGTATTAAAAACCAATTAAAACGTTTCAAAAAAAGCTTTTTATACTTAAAGGATTAAAATTAAAATTGTTTCTTTTATATTTAAAGTTCATAAACCATTTTTATTTCAATTACCTAATATTCTCATATTAAATTCGGCTATCTTTATCAAATATTAAAAATTTGTTCGAATTAATTAAATCTGTGAATTACTGATATCTTAATTTGTATGTAATTTGTTGATAGTAAATACCAACTTATCATTACTTAATTTTCAGGCGCCAACTGTCAAGGATGTTGGACACCTTTCCTTTCTTTTTCCCTCGCCCTCGCACTCGCTCTCTCTATCTCTTTCTCTGCCCCCTTAAAATCCCAGCTCAGCAGCAGTGAAAATTTTAATTACTTTGCCACTTTTGGCGGCTGACTTTGCGGTTAGCTGTTTAATAATCGCTCGCGAATCAAAGCCCATTTGTCTCAGGCCTCCGAAGCAATCACTCACACTTGGCAACACAACCCCCACCCCCCTCACACAGACACATACACGGGCGCACGCACACATACAGGCACAAAGCAGAAACCACAAGTGCCGCAGAGTATGCTACACTTATTTGCAATAACTCTTTGCCGAACAGGAATAAGCGGCTGAGAAAACTCCCATCGCACTCCATCATCGCATTACTCATACGCCGCATGTGACCAAATATTTGCCCACTCACGCGCACATCGACACACTCGCACAGACACACACACACACATGCCAAACAGGACCACAAACAATCGTCCTGTATCCAAAAGATACCGATACTTTAGTGCCGGCTATGTAGCACATCAAATTAGCGCTCTCCATCCAACAAACCAACAAACAATTTGTTTGTCCAACACTCTCTTTTTCGGTGCTGATTCCAGATTCCAGCTTTCAGATTCTCATGGACTGAATCTTGACTTGGGCAACTGCAGTTAACCCAAGAGCACACGACACTCAGCCAAAAGGCAAACAAATACAAATCCTATTTGCATTGCCGGCAACTATTTCGTTTGCCAGCACACTGCGGGAAATAACAAATTGTATAATAAATTCTTATTAATAACGATATATTTGGAAAATAAAACGATTATTTAGGAAACAACTTTTTGTTGACTTTTTAAAAATATTTAAATTTAATATAGAACAAGTTTTATTAGCTAAATTGAAAATCGCATAATTTCTATTCTTATTTTTATGACAAGTTTTTTAATTTAATTTGTATGTCAAATGGTTTTGCAGAGCTGCAGTCGCCCCTTTGTTTTGGACGACTATCTTTATTAGTCTGGTAATAAGTTGAAAATAAAACCTGTTTGATACAAAATGGCGAAATTAAAGGCGAATATTGTATTATTAATTAAATATCCAAAAAAAAACTGCAGGATTTTTAACATTACATTTGTAAAATAAAATCACCTTCAAAGAATTTAAAGATGTTTTAGAATCTAGATATTAGGGTTGGTAAAAAAAATCGATATCACTATCGATACTATCGATGATTTAAAAATTTGGGAAACATCGATGTTTTGAGCCCACAATCGATACTATCGTTGTTTTCCCCATATGTTTTATGATACAATCATAAATTTTTAATTTTTTGTTTTCATTATTTTGTTTAATTTTTGTAATAGTATTTTTTATTTTCTTTAATTTCCGAAACTATCGATAATATCGATAGTGCCCACTATCGGTGTTTTAACAACTCTACTAGATATTCAATATGATCACTTTGAAGCGGTAATCGATTTCCGACCTCTACTCCACTAGGAGTGCATCATACTTGGCTTCGGACCTCACCTCCCATCGAGTGAAGGGCCTCCATTGTGAGTTTATTCCAGGGCGAGTGGCATCCGGACGAGGGGGAAGAGGGGAGTCGAGTGGAGCTAGGTAAATATTAATCTAGCCAAGATGGCAAGTCTTTCGTCTCCCAGGTTCGCGTCGCCGGCAGGAGTAAGCCAAATCAATTGCAATTACAACAAACAAACACTCGCAGGATGGGCGCTGCAGAACTGCAGTTGGAATGCGAATGCAAATCGAAATCGAAATGAGAATCACGTTCCGTTCGCTGTGCAATGTCTCCAACATTTTGTGATTCCGCTGCCGCTTCTGCCCCTTATGTCATCCTTATGCCCCCTCAAGCCCCTCGGTTCCCAACTTCTGTTTCTATATCCACCAGCCCAGCGGAAGCGGAGTTTGTTTGCATTCGATTGCTTTGCTAAACATGTGCAATGAAAGAGGCGTGCATAAAATGAATGACGCTCGAGGAAAATGTAAAAAGTGGAAAAAATGTGGCAGGGGGAATAGAAATGGAAATGAAAATGAAAATCAAAACGAAAATGAAAATGGAAATGAAAATGGCTGAGCCAACGAAAATAACATCGACTGAAAGCTAATAAATTGCCACTCGACTGGGAATTGTGGCTGCGAGAATTCATAAATTTGATTTGTCTCCTTCAATTTGGCAACGCCGTCGTCTAAGTGGCGAAAGCTACGACAACAAAAGATTCGGGAGGAGAAAGTATTATTTGTACCACTATTCCGGCACCCACCGAATAGAAATACGGTTGGTTATTCCAGTTCAAAATAATATTCCACTTGTACATCTTCCTTTTTATATCAACTTAACACACCTTTCATATTTCTTTCTCTAAATTAATCTCAAAATTGTGTATTCATCGAGTCAATCAATTTTAAATCTCAGCTCTTACAATAAGTCTTATCACATCAGCAGGCATAAATAATAATTAACTTTTTAAAGTCGCAACAAGACAGGAATAGAAATAGACGAGAATTGTGGAGGTGGAAGGAATGGAACGGAACAAGCGAGTTTCAGGCAACATTCATAATGCACATGTCCGAGATAAACCAAAACAGAAGACAAATGTTAGTTCATAAATTGTCAAGCAGTCGGAAAAAAGAGAAGGAGGAGGAAATGAAAACGAAATGCCATCTCTTCTCTTCTTTTCCCTTACATATCTTCTATTTTTTTGTTCCTTTTTAGCCATCCATCGAGGGCAGGTCCTACAAATGTTGTTTAAAGTGCTTAAGTAACAGGTTTTAATTATTGAAATGACTAGGAATTGGCAAAAAAAATTTCAAGAATGCTTAGTATTATTATAAAACCGCAAAATATATTGTAATTTATTAATACGTAGTAGTTTTTTAATGCAATAGGAAAAAAAAGAAGAAACTGAATAAATATGGAATTCACGTGGGTTTCATGGGTGTCACAAAAATCTTTTCCAACCAAATTTTCTCCCAAAAGCAAATCTCAGTGGTTATAAATCAAGTACACGATTTGAAACTAACCGAATAGTAGGCTTTAAAACAAATGTTCCTAGAAACTCTACAGATTCTGTGACATCTACGGTTTTGATGATGGGTTGGTCTCCAAACCGCCGTAATATATTCCTCGTCTATAAATACCTGCTACCATCTTCTATCTTCCTGTTGCGCTCCTTTGATTAAGTATCGTAATTGATTTTTGTGTTTTTTTTTCATTGAGTAGGTATATGAATAACACATTTTTGGAACATAATATGCTACTTTCGTTTATCGAGTGCCATTATTCAAGCGGGACGAGTACAAACACAAATAGCTGTTCGAGTAGACACATCCGCTGACCAAAGCCGAGCACACTGATTCCGAATGGGGACCTTGGACCTAAACAAATATAGAGCAGCCGTGATATATCAGGTGATGGGGCAGTCACGGAGTCGCAGAATCGTGGTGGCATCAGGAATTGCCTTTATTTGTCTTCATTACACTGAAACCCCTGCTTCGCCCCGGTTTTCTACCCACTTCCCACTGGATCTGGATAGTTTTTGGGGCCAAAAAGAAGTCGTCGGTCGGCAGGGACCAAGAAATTCAAATACGCTCACAACTCGAACAACAATCAAAGTTTGGGCCCACACAGATACACTGGTTCGGCCACATTGTTTTGCTTGCCTTTCTGTTTTGTTTAGCATTTCTTCGTCCTTTTTCCTCCTTTGGTTTTTTTGGATGCTTGGATGTCGATGTCGATGTCGCAGCGCTCTTCCGCTACTTTGACTGCTCAGATTAGGGACATGGCAGGAGGTTTGTTCGGGCAAGTTTTTTGCGGCTTTGCTTTGATAATCCCACGTCCTTTGCAGGACATCAAGGGCATTAGCATGTGATATGTGAAGCAAGTTCTCGCATTTTTTCGGCTTCAAATCTGTATCTGTACATATAAATGGGTTTCGCCAAAGGATTTCCCCTCCGCCAAACCGCCTGTGCGATTTTGCCAGTTTAAGTTTCTTAATTAGCCGCCCAAAAGAGAGGGAATCAAAGGAGTTTGGGGCATTTGCGGTGATTCAGGTGCGGCGACTTAATCAAAAATTCTCAAATATTCCCTTTTTGCCGCCCCGGAAAACCTCATCTATGCATCAACTGTTGCTTTTGCATTTGCTTTTGCTGTCGAGGCAGCGCAAAGGCAGCCATAAAAGGAAAAGCCATTCGGAATTTATGCCCCGCCGACCATTTGTCGTCAGCATAAGCGGGATCATCTGAAGAGCTGACTTAGTGGGTGTAATGAAACCCAGCCCATAGCCCCCCACCTTCCATCTTCCGTTTTCCGGGCAGGAAGGTCCTAAGTCAACATCCTAGACATCCTGGACATACCGAGATGGGCGCAAATATTGCTCACTACCTCCACCTTTTCGCGGTAATAAGTTGCAATTTTATTATTTCATTTGCCTCACAACCTTAAAAGCCTTCAAATAGGATGACCAAATCACCAGGTATAATATTATACCATTACGAGTAACACTTCGGGGCAATTTCCAGTTAATTACCTTCTTTAATGAAAAACGCGATCTAAACGATAAAAAGATTCTCCTTCATTTGGTCTTATTTTGTTTTAACTTAATAAACTTAAGGAATATCACCATATATTTCTAAGAATTACCCGTTTTTAAAACATAAATAATATGTAACAATATCCCTTTTTAACCCATTTTCTAAATTTTTAAGGCTGTCGATGGCCAAATGGTAATTTACGTAAATTTTATGTTTATTTATCCATTGATTAATGGCCGAGGACGGCACACAGGGTCCTCGGCCGCCAGTCTTCAATCATAAGAAGTCGCCCCTTTTTTTCGATGTTCCATGTTCGTTCGGTGCTCGCCCTTCGCTTTATTTATGCATACAATTTATAGGCTGAAACCAGCATATTTGTGTCATTAGCCGCAAATTTTTGACCCATTTGTCATTAGAGGCTGACTGCAGACGGGCAGGACCAAGGATTTGCATAAAACAAACGGACACGGCTGTGTGTGTCCTCACCATTGGCCATTGGCCATTGTGCCCTGCCAAAATGTGTGACCGACAAGATTTATCAAGTAATAACAGACATTTCGGTCAACCCATAGACCCATTAGTAACACGCTGTTTGACATTGTCTGAAAATATCATTTTAATCACAGACCACACACAAGGAGCACATGGACGGTTGTAGAATGTAGATGTGGATGCGGATGTGGATGTGAGTGTCTGGAAGGAGGCGGAGGTGAGTCCTTCAACGACGTGGTCGACTGCTTTCAGTCTCGGAGCTTTAAGATGCTTCAAGGGTTTTTATCTTTTCTAAAATGCTATTCGCCCTTTTGTGTTTATAATGTCCGATGATGGAAGGAACTAGAATTGCATTTCTTGTTATTTGAAAAAATATATACTTAGCTGAAAAGCCTTTAACTAAATATGTTTGCTATATCAGTACTAAATAACCATATATTTGGTCTGGCAAAAGTAGGTACCTGATTCATGGCGTGTCCGCTTAAGAGAGCGTCCGTGTCCGTTAGTGGTTAACAAATTGAATCCAAGAACTATTCAAATTAATCCAGCAACTTTGCCCTGGCTCATCTGTCCGGCTGTCCGGTTGTCCGTCAGTTTGCGCATTTCCACCACCACCACCACCAGGTGGCCCCTCACCGACTGACTGATTTATGTGCGGCAATGTCTTGGGCTGAAAAACTTTCCATTGCGGGTTAAGCCACGGCGAAAGGAAATTAAAAAATTACAGAAAAAAAGAAAAGTGGCAGCCACGAGGAAATCTTGGGCAACTTTTTGATTTGTCTGCCACAGTCAGCCGCCACCACGTTGCAATTGTGCCCCGTCCCAACCATCCCATTCCATCCACTTCAGATCCACTGGGTCTTCCCTTAAGTTTTAATTACACGAAACGTGAGCCAGATTACAAACTGCCAGCCCTCTTGATTTGTGTGCTCCGTTCACAAATCAAGCCCAACATGACTGAACTTTCCAATAAACGATTCACTTGTGCTCCTCGACCAATTATAAGTCGTAAGTTATACTTGACAAGGAAGAGATTCCCTTATCGGGTTCAGTAAATTGTGAGCTGATTACACTAGCTTTCAATTTAAAAAGGCAATTTCAACAAATACAACTTAAATTATTAATTATTGGGATGTTCAAAGAATTCCTTCAATAAAAATTAAAGATAGAATTCCATATAACGGGGTAAAAACGCAAAATTAAGCTTTCAAGCAAGCAATTTAAATCTTTTGTTAAAATGGAAAATTATTATTACGAACAACCAGAGTCAGAAACAGAAGCCAAGTTCTGGAAATCAGGTACACACATTGACGTACTTGATTCTATTTCTGTACGCTTGTGCGTGTGTTTGTGTGGGAGGTGGATCGATCGGTATATCTAATGCTTAAAATCGAACAACAAAGTACTTGTGACTGCAGCGACCAAATTAAATGGATTTCAAGTCACACATAGCCTAACAAAGTCAATTTGCTATCATTTCAGATTAATCTTGTACTTTTTGTCAAAAAATACTGTTAGTAAAAATTAATTTTTGAAAATAATCACTTATTGAGACTTTGTAGAAATATAAAAAATATTACAAAACTAATGTTTGGTTATTCTACTAACTAAATGTTCGTTGTTTAAGTGTATTAGGGATGAGTAGATGACAGTTTAGCTTTGAGCCGTTTTCATATTGCGAAGATAAATTAATTGCGAACTCATGTAGTTGTTTGACGATGTCATTCGAATTCATCCAAGTCCCACAATGCGTGTACGTGTGTGTTTGACAAGAAGGGAAAGGGAAAGGAAATGGAAGTGGAAATGGGAATGGGAATGGGTGGGATGTATTCGGTGCTATAGATATTACCCACAAGACGCCATAATCGCTGTGTAGCTTCCAGTGTAACCCAATTAGTTGACAAGCGTTTCAATACGGCTTTTGTCCCGAAGCTCTCGCAACTCTGAAATATATCTAATATTCCTGTATCTCTCGAGTACAGTCAGTTGTAAGTCGAAACATTTGTCCTTTCCTTAAATTGTAATTTTCTTAGTTTTTATATAATTCTTGCTTAACTACTCTCTGAAAATTTATAAAAAATTTAACCTATTTTTAACTATTTAAATTAACAATAACAAATTACTTATAATGGAATATTTTACATTATCATAGGGTTATTAAACTTAAAAATAATTTACAATCAACTAAAAAAGCTTTTGATATTTCCTATAAACACATTTAAAATGAAATCATTAATTGTTAAATTTTTCTCATTTTGTATAATATATATTTGTTTCCAAAAATAATGATTGCGGTCCGTTTAGTGATTATGTTTAAGACTATAATTAACTGGAATACACTGAGATGATACAAAATCCATATTTGGGTAGACTTAGGTAAAAGTTACCATGATTTTAATAAAATCATTTAAATGAAATCATTTTCGCCTAATTTTGTTCATTATATTTCAGGACATTTGTTCACATTGATTGATTAAAATCCCGCTGTTGGAATTTATCTCTTATGACAAAAACAAAAGTCCATATGGGATTTTGATTTTGATTCCATCGAAGAACTTAGGTCTCTAAGCACAAAGCAACCACAACAATACGAAGAGGAGGCTGAAACTTTTTTAATTAAAAGGAAAAATAAGAAACGAAATGAAACTTTTACTTTTGCCACTGACAAAATGTTTCTCCCGGCCATCAACAAGTTAAGCACAACAGAAATTGTTTCTTTACCGTATTTTTCCACCTGTTTTCTTCGATTCGCTTAAACCTCATAACCACCCAAACACCCAAAAAAACAAAAAAAAAAAAGAAACAAAAGAAGAAACCCACCCACTTGGCTGCCGCTTCTTTCTTTTGTTGTTGCTCTACTTATTGCGCTTCATTTGCAGCAATGAAATTTAAGCGTTTTGGAGAAAAGTTTCTCATGTTTTTGTTATTCAGTCTAGTGTACTTTATGCGATTTATGATGTTTTAGGAAATTAGCTTGTCGATTCCTTATTAACTTTTACTTTGACTAGGATATGGTAAATAAAAATAATTAAGTTGAAGCTAAGAAGCAGATATAATCTTACATTTAAACTTAGAAATTTGAAGTTGTCATAGAGACACTCATTATTTTGTTTATAACTCCAAGGGTATATAGACATCGTCCTCCGGATGTTAACATCCTTTTTAGCTTTTATTGACTTTTCCAACGGGCGTCGGCAAAAAGGCCTTCAAAAAAGGGGAAAAGGGATAGGTGGGGGTTACTTCTTGGCAGCTGTTCCCTGTGTATTACATTCGAGCACTGTAATTATTATTATTATTATTATTGTGTATTATTATCATGATCTTTTTTATGGTCCTTGCATTTTAAAACAAATGAGACTCGAGGAAGAGCTCGCATGTATGCTTGCGGGTGCGCCAAAAATTACCCAAGAAATGGTATTTTTATGTTGCTTTAACTGCTTGTCCGTTGCCCATCAATTTTACCAACTTGCGGAGAAAGTGTGCCAAGGAAATGGCAACGGCGAGGGTGAAAGGGGAAAGGGAAAAAGGAGACCAGCTCGACGAACATAAAAATCAAATTTCCGCATAAATCGTTCGCTCAACATTTGTAATTTTGTGTGTAAAAACGCAGGAAAGCAACGAAATTTTAGTCACCTCACATCCTTTACTTTGGCGAAAAAAAGAATAGGTTTACAATTTAATAAGGGGAAACAAACTTGCTCAAAATAATCTAAGAGCCGTAATTCAAGAATACTATTCAATACTTTCCCAGTATAAAATTGTATAAATTAATAATGAAAATATCTACTTAAATAAGTACAAAAAAGTTTAGATATATAACCACCCAATAATGGGTATCTCATGGTCGGTGCACTTTCTTTCTAAAATCGGAATGCTCTAATTTATTAGAGCTGGCCATAAAAATCCAAAATTTGTACATTATGTAGTATATTTTAGGATTGATAATTGCGTATCTTTGCTAAATTACGATTTAATTCTGGGGTTAAAGCGCAGTAGAAAAAAACAGACCCAATCTGAAACTTGAGCTTAAAGTGGGACGCAATCGCAAATGGGCCAAGAGCCCGGAAGTGTTTCCAGTTTCAGCGATTAGAACGGACGAGAGCTGTGTGCTGTGACCTTAAACTGGAACACTGAAAAAAAAATATAATAGTACAAATGATATATGCATATTGAATTAAGTTATATTTAAATCAAGTTCTACATGCGAGGTTAGTCGTATTTATTTTAAATAAAATATTTTAAAACAAATTGTATATATAATCAAAACTTAAAATATTTAAGTAAATTATAATTGTTAAATCTAATATTCAAAATTGAGCGAAAATTATTAAATATTTGGATTCAGTACGTTTTTTGTCCAAGTGAAGGGAAGTGAAACTGATAAGGCGACGTTGGATGGGAATTAAAATCGGACTGGGAGCGGAAGAACCTCCGAATGGGAACTGAATCCCAGTACTCCTCAGTTGTTTGTTTGCCATCAAGAAGCGCACAATGAAGCCTGTCCTGCTGTTTGGCCTGATCTTAACCACCGCCCTGTTCCTGGGCCAAGGTCACGCGAATCCCGTCGAGGTGGACATTCCCAGCCCCGATGCCAACGAACTGGACAGCGACTTGGACGGCGAGGAGGAGACCTCCGACAAGTCGCTGCGTATAGTTTCCATCAAGGTCCGGCACATCCAAGCGGATCCCGCCCTCTGCGCCCAGCAATCGCCCCAGCACCCACACCACCCCCAGTGCCACAGCTACTGCAAGCGCCAAGGTCACTGGATAGGCCAGTGCAAGAAGGAAACCTGTCACTGCTTCTCCTAGGTACTCCATACCACTGCATCTTTTTTTTTACCCAGAACTCAAAAATATTAACCGTATGCGATGAACTTTGAGAATATTCAAATGCCTTTATATACCAAATAAATAATGTGTTTCTAAGTTATTTTCTAGTATTTGTTCAGAAGTGTTAAGATTTTTCAGCCAGTTTGTCTACACCCCAAAAAAAAATCGATATGAAACGTAGATCGATTTTACATTTTTTAAGATCAATTTTAATTTGATATGTGGCCAGGTAATTTTGACCTGGTCGAAAAGAGTATTTCATGTAAAAACGATATGCGTTTTGCATGACCAGAAATTTACATGGCCATATCGATTTTACGGGAACATGTTTTTTTTTTGTGTATACTTGATTTTCTTAATTATATAAACTTTAGGTGCTTATGATTTCAAAATCCAAAAGAATTTAGTAAAAATGTTGAGCATAAAAAGAGTGAGCAGATACCATGAATATTTATGATCTCTAAAGGTCGCTCGTAAACTTTTCCATTTCCATATCCCCATCTTTCACGTAAAGTGTAACTTTCGGTTGATTTTAGCTCGCCTAATTATCAAGTGGGTCCGCATATTATTATAATTTTGGGGCTAATGAAATCGCACAAAGTGTCCAGAAATGAATCCCTGTCCGGTCTGTGAAAACAATTTCCAATTAAAATCAAATCTAAACTCGAGTTCAAGGAGTCAACAATTTTAATGAATGTCATTGAAGGCACAAGCCGCGCCAATTATTTCCATTAGTTGACATTTACGCAGTGGATTGTGGGTTTGAAGGAGGTGAAGTGCCGGTCAGAGGTCGCAGATATTCGCATTATTAGCCAACTTTGATTGATGGCATTGTTCTGTGCAATAAGCTTGCAGAGGTTTCGGGGAATCCCCGAGTACCCGAGTCCCCTCATCATTGCTTTCCTTAGCTAGATGTGACAAGGAAAGTGGGTAAATACGAAATAGATTTTCCATCTGGCATTTCTATTTCTCCCACTACCTCACCCTCCCTCTTTCATGTATTTCCCATCTTCTCACACATGTTGTAAACTGATTTTAGCTCAATATAATGTGACGTCTCTCACTTTTGATAAGGGTTCTCTCCGCAGCCGGAGGCTGTCAAATGATAAGCAGCAGACAAGCCCAATAAAGGGATATAGGCGGAGATACCAAATTGTTATTATTACAACACTTTTGCCACGGGAAGCGGAGGAAGTGGAGGGTTCAAGGGCCAGTGGAAGACGAAGAGGCACGCACGGTTGCCTTTCCAATTAAAAATTCAAAAGCCTTTTTCCAGCCACTCACCAAATTGGTGAATTACGTGCCAAACAGAAAGACAGAAGGTTCCCAGCTCAAACGAAAAGTATGATTTATTTATGGATACAAGTATTTATATGCACATGCATTACCGATATTATATCGAAACAGAGATAAATTTAAACATTTTCAGATTGATTTTAAAGCTACATCACAATAAAGCATTCGCAACAGCTTCAACGATTAGATAACACTCCTTATTTCACATCGATATGATAAATGTCAAATTTACAATTTAAAAATATCAAATTGATGTTTTATCAGTTTGTCAGTTATTTCATAAAAATTATAGCAATAGGTACTATCTAAAAATATCAAATTTAGCATTCTTAACAAATAATGTAAACTAAGATAAACATCATCTTTATTCATATCAAAATGATAGTTATTTATCTTTAAAAAATATAAAATTGACCTGCACATATCAATCTGATCTTTTGACAATTTTTGATTTCTGTGCAGAGACAAACTATTAAATTCCGTAATAAATTAAAATTAAAGCTTAGTTTCCATTTCTTCTCACAAAAAATGGATAAATAAAATGTTGGAAAATTGTGTGTACTTTGAGAATTTCCTTATAAGTTAAAGGTTCCGGCTCTCGATGCCTGGCCTTATTAGTTAGATTGTTAATCGTTCAGGGCGCCAGGTGAATCGCTTCAAAAGGGAAGAAGGAGCAGCTTAACTGGCGCCGGGGGACACGGGATCCCTAATCCGGGATACAGGTAGCGATACTACATCTAGATGTTACCTGCTCCCCAGCCAACTTACATATAAAAATATACATATTTCGGTGTATATCTTTATAATAATTTGTTTGCCGGCAAAACTCTCCCCGGGGCGCATTTAACTAAAAACACAGCCAAGGACAACGTTGATGCTGGGATGTTGGGATGTGAGGATGTGAGGATGGAAGGATGTTGGGGTGGCAGGATGCGGAGGATGCAAGGTGGCGAGTATCCCGGCCGAACTGACTGCTCGTGGCAATTATAAATTGTTGAAAATAATTTCATTAAATATGTAAAAAGGCGATGCGAAATAGAGGAGCGTATTAAAGGAGGGCAGGAGGATGTGTTCCGAACTACGTGCCAGCTATTAACTTTAACCTCTCCAGGACCCAGGACCCAGGACCCACTCTCCAGGACACTCTATCTATCGTTCCGACCCTCGAACTTTGACTTCCACTTCCTGTGGCCTCGAAAAAAGTTCTCCACTTTCATATTTCCACTGCAGAATTGTGACGAAGATGCGATGCCAGTGATGCTGCTGATGCTGCTGCCCGGGAGCACTAAGTAACTTATTAGCCCGGGGGGAAGTCGGCTTTTGGACACATTCCATTTGCTTGCAAATTTAATGATTTCGCATAATGAAATTTCATTTTCGCCCTGCAATTGTTCATTTTACCTGGGTCCGCTGAGTGGTATTGCAGTCGGCTGCCATTAGGAGCCGACGCCATGCAGGAAATTAAGTTGGCAACCTAATGAACCCTGGCTGGACAGGGACACACAACTGAATTGAGTGGCTGAAAGTACAGTCTGCACTCGGAGAAAATGTCGGCATAAGGTCGGGAAAACAATTTCTGTTCAAAAAAGTAAGTTAAGCATGAAAAGTGAATATTGGGATTGGCTAAACGATAGCACTATCGATACTATCGATGGTTTTATAATTTAGGAAACATCGATGGATTGGTCCCATTATCGATAAAAAAATGATTGTATGGTTGCTATTAAAATACACTTTTATATAATCTATAAAGCAAGTGCACAGTAACACGTTTTTAAACTAGAATTTTAAAGAAATGACATTCTAACAAAAACTAAAACATTTTTAAAAAATATACGATGCTGTTTAAGCTTAAAGTGCTTTCTTGCAGTGTAAAGTGTAAATAGCGCACACTCTCCCTATTTGTTATCATTAAATTGTGCAATTATGCGGTCGAGTCAAAGAAATACACATGTGCCAAAAATAAATAACAAATAAATTATTTGCAATTTCCATTGCACAATTTCCCAGTATTTACGAGTATACAATATATTTCAGGGAAATAAAAATCATGAAAAATTCTAGGTCACCAAAGGGCCTTCCACTGGGATTTCCTGCGCCACTTAGCCGGCTCGTCGCATTCAACCAGCCACTCCCTTTCAAACGGAGCGAGCAAACAGTTGCTCATTTATTTCTTTGCCTTGTCGCGCTGCGCTTGAAACTCATTACTCATACCACACGTTGGCCATGTTGAAAAAGGGCCAAGGGGCCAAAGGGGGCGTCGTGTGCGTGAGTCACAAATTTGATTCACATGCGCTCCATTGGGTCGAAAGAATACGGAACACTTGACTCATTTTAATAAAAAAAAAGTAATGAGTCCTGCCAAATTTAATCGCGGCCAATTAAGTGGAAATTCTTTTAACACAAGCCCAGATTTAGTTAGATTTGGTCATTTTTAATAACATACCATCGTAAAAATTGCAATATCTCTTTTAAAACCGTTTGTTTTCAAAAATCCCAAAAATGTTTTATAAATATATCTAAAGGTTAAATGGTTAAAAATTAAATATAAAAAATAAAAATGTTTGAAACCTTTTTGGTATCGGAAATCCTAAAACTCTTCTATAAATATTTCTTAATGGCAATGATTACACTAGTTTACAAAATAATATTCTTGGTGTGCTCCCCAGCAATTGATGGCAAATTCTGTTAGTGTTGGACCCCTAGATCGCGAAAATAGCATTAATTTTTTTTTCGATGGCACAGTTTTTTTTTAAAGATTTTTTAAAGTTCGAAATGTTAAATTTCGGACTTTTTTCGAACTTCTTCTTATATCTCGGCAGATATCCACCCGATTGGGCCAGTTTTAGTTTTATTTTAAAGTCAATAGATCAAAGCTCAACTTTGCCATACAGATCAATATGATTGGATAAGTAATGGCAGCGTAGAAACTTGACAAAGATGAAAAATGTGTTTTTTGGTCGACTGTAAGTCGGCTGTATATATCGTAAAAACTCGAAATAAATCCGTTGAAAAATCATAATGGGTACAAACTTAAAGTTTACATCCTACCGAATAAAACATGCCGGATATGGCCCAAATCCAAGGAAAACTGGATTTATGGTGGATTTTTAAAGTTCGGATTTTTCCACTTTTTTCGATTGACAAAGTCCAAATTTAAGATTTATCATAGGCGGCGACATGTAAACAAAAATGAGTGGTGATGGCAGCCGGGTCAAAAAATAGCTAAATCAGATATTTAAAAGCTAGAAATTTATAAAAATGAATTTAATTTTTAAAAATTCTTTAAAAAATATTAAAATTCTTGCGTTATGACTGAGAGTATTTTTAATAAGTAATATCCATCTGGACAATTCATTCTTAAAAAGTAGCTAACCTTAACTTTACAAAAGCATGCTCTTTTTAATAAGTACTGCCTTATCAAAAACGAAAAAAAGAGTACGTATTAGAGAAAAAAATAAGAAAATAATGAACAAGATAAAAGAATACACTTGTTTAAATGCAAAAAGTGTTTGGACCATTTAAACAAGTGTATTCTTTTATCTTGTTCATTATTTTCTTATTTTTTTCTCTAATACGTACTCTTTTTTTCGTTTTTGATAAGGCAGTACTTATTAAAAAGAGCATGCTTTTGTAAAGTTAAGGTTAGCTACTTTTTAAGAATGAATTGTCCAGATGGATATTACTTATTAAAAATACTCTCAGTCATAACGCAAGAATTTTAATATTTTTTAAAGAATTTTTAAAAATTAAATTCATTTTTATAAATTTCTAGCTTTTAAATATCTGATTTAGCTATTTTTTGACCCGGCTGCCATCACCACTCATTTTTGTTTACATGTCGCCGCCTATGATAAATCTTAAATTTGGACTTTGTCAATCGAAAAAAGTGGAAAAATCCGAACTTTAAAAATCCACCATAAATCCAGTTTTCCTTGGATTTGGGCCATATCCGGCATGTTTTATTCGGTAGGATGTAAACTTTAAGTTTGTACCCATTATGATTTTTCAACGGATTTATTTCGAGTTTTTACGATATATACAGCCGACTTACAGTCGACCAAAAAACACATTTTTCATCTTTGTCAAGTTTCTACGCTGGCATTACTTATCCAATCATATTGATCTGTATGGCAAAGTTGAGCTTTGATCTATTGACTTTAAAATAAAACTAAAACTGGCCCAATCGGGTGGATATCTGCCGAGATATAAGAAGAAGTTCGAAAAAAGTCCGAAATTTAACATTTCGAACTTTAAAAAATCTTTAAAAAAAAACTGTGCCATCGAAAAAAAAATTAATGCTATTTTCGCGATCTAGGGGTCCAACACTAACAGAATTTGCCATCAATTGCTGGGGAGCATTTTGGCTGTAAACTAGTGTTATAGGTTTAAATTAAATGAATTATCAAAAAATGTAAAAAGTACTCTCGTAAATAAAGTTATTACCGGAAATATGTACCGGTACACTTGGGCAATTTTAATGGATATTTAATCGTCTGGGAATTTCAATAATCTATGCTGCGTGGGAGACCCAGTATCATCTTCCTCTTCCTGTCAAACAACAACCGACAATTTGACGCTTTAGTTGGTGCATAAGTGAAGTCGAAATACCGCCTTTCGATCAAAGGCAACGAAAAAAAAGCGAAAAACGAAACAGTGGCAGTGGCAGTGGAAACGAAATTAGGCGTTGAACAAATAAAAAGTATGAAAAATGTGCAAATTAGCTTAAATTCGTTCACGCACGAATGAAACGAGACTCTGCGCTGAGTAGCTGGGCAGGCACTTGGTATTGGGGAAATGATATAATTGCTGGCGCAGGAAACTTAACTGACTGAGTGAGTGAGTAAGTGACTCAACTGAACTCAAAAAAAATTAAAAAAAATAAAAAAACAGGGGAAGCCGAGTAAAATGCAAAGTTGCCGCGCATGCTGCGAATGCCCCAAAGTGTTGCACACTTGACTGCCTCGAATGATGGGAGTGGAAATTCGAAGGGAGGATGGCTTACACGGTTTGCCACAGCAGCAGCCCAATTGCCAGCAGCATTTTCCACCCGCTTTCCCCACCCACTGGGTGACTTTTCTGACTCCTTTCTTTTGTGGGCGTCAATTACAACCAGGCTCGGGCTCAGCTCACTACTCCCTTTTAATTTCCTGCCTGCCTGCCTGTTGTCGGCGTTGCTACTCAATGAGTGCTCCATTTTTTAATAGACTTTTTAATGCACAGAAATAAAAGATGATGTCAAACAGTGATCTAAATGGATGTTAATATACTCCATTGAATGGTATAAGTTAGAGTTTAAAATATAATGATCACGAATACTTAATCGGGATTAAAAAACAAATATCAGGAATCGGAAAAAGAATGAGTATTGCATTCGAAATATAGATTTTTAATTAAAATTGATATTGATTTTTTGAGAATTATTGCAAAAAATCTATTTAAAATTTAAAAGTAAAAGGCAAAAGAATTATTCGACAATTAAAACGATAAATAAATAAATTTTAAAAGTATTATACATTTTGGGAATACAAAATAATAAGATCACTTTTTGAACAAGCATTTAATGAACATGCATTTTATGATACACAGTTATAAAAAAAAGTCTGTCTTTGCCTTCCATTAATTGGTTTATGGTTTCTCAAGTCCTTCTGAAAACTGTAAATGCAATGCACCGGCACAATCTCCCGTTTTTTTTCTAACCGAAGTTACTTAAAGCATCTATTCGATTTTAATTCCACTTCTGTTTCTTACATCTGGAAATATTTGCCTGTACAATGCGATTGGTTGTCTATTGCACGGAAATTTATGCGGGTACATGATTTCTCAGGAGCTCTTTACAAAAAAAAAGGCGCCCGTTACTTACCGAAAGGCCATTCCATCGAATCGGAGGCATTCTTTCGGACCCGTAATAAGCTTTACAGCTTATGGAGGTCCTGAATGACCGAGAGCCTCGATAAAGCCAGAAGGAACGAGACCAGATGCAGCGACTACATGGCACCAATTGCAGGCACTTCTTGGGAACTTGCTTACTTATTCATGGCATGGCTCCTATTCGAAGCTTGCCAATTGCCGTTATTCCAGGGGAAATGTACTCGGTAGCCACGAAAGTCCAGGGTATATCGGCCCTATGCAAAATGTATATAATATCTATAGTGCGTTTGCCAAAGATTAAAGATTAAAGATACCAAAGATTTATGAAGATTAGGGGCTTAAGACCTTTTTCCTATATATCTATTCAGATCTTAACTTCTAGGAAAATAGAAGTAGGGCTATATTATATTTTTGATTTACTTCAATAGTATAAGCTCTTAAAAACCAGTTTAAAAAATCAGTATGTATAATATATTTTTTCCCCCATTTAAATTTAAAGAGGTTTACTGCTAGCTACAAGTTTTGAGCAACTACTTAATACTTCGAAAGGAGCCTAGACATTTAATCGATTACTTTTTGAGTAATTTGTTGCATTAGTAAGCAGCTCAAGGCATACAACACCTTCTTGAGCAGGACAAATAACACCAAGTACCTAATAGTCCAGAAACATTTATTTTTGCTTTCTTTTTTGTTTTTCTTGCCTGGGTTACATGCAACCAAAGCCCGGAGTGTCCTGCATTCCTTGTCGTTCGCCGGATACGGACGCCGATAGCGGAAATTATACTATCTGCTAACTGGTTTCGTAATGTTTACTTGGCCCTCCACTCCACATTGCCCATCGTCCACCTCGGAATGCATCCACAAAATATTCAGTGAACAAATCGACGCTCGGCCAGCAATTGCATTTAAAGAGTTTTTCATTTGACTGAGCAATTTTCCTTTTTATTTTAGTTGCCACAAGGATGGCGTTGGTTGGGATTTTCGAGGGGGGTGGAGAAGGGACAGGGATTGGGGCTATCGGGGGTTTATTAGGCAACCTTTTCTGTGCATTTGGCATTTTGGTAGCTCACCGCTTTCGGTTTTGCTCTAATGGCATAGCGATCTCTCTTTTAGAAAAGGCGCACTGTCAGTTACAGGTTTTTGTGATTTATACTAAGATAAATGTCATGTTTGTTCATTTGTTAGCCGTGTTTGTTTATTCATATGTCTGCTGTGTGGCTGTGAGTTTGGTTTGCGGCGCTTTGCGAACGCTTGAATGCGTTTCCACATAGCTAAATTCAAGCCGGGTCCTGGTCCGAATCAACGCAATCCAGAATCCAGAATCCTTTATTTGGCCAGTGTCAGTCCCTTCATCCAAGAAGGAAGTTTTGATTGCGCCCATAACGAAGCTTGCACATTGTGTTTTTTTTTGGGATTTGGGATTCGTCATGTGTGATAACACCTTTTAAGGTTTTAAATACTAAAAAGTAGACACACAAAAAAATGCACGGATTATATCGATATGCTTGGTAAATTTTCTGGTACGCATATCGTTTTTACCATCCAATACTATTAAAATTTATATTAAATTCTTTCTTAAATTACGTGAGTGGAAGCGAGAAAGACACAAATGGAATTCGAACTTTACATTTCGAGGATATTGAATGCCGCATATCAAGTCAAAATTGATACCGCACAATATCAAATTAATCATCGTTTCATATCAAGTTTTTTTGTTGGGTGTAGATGCTAAATTATATTAACCATTTCTTATTGAAATCTCTACTTAGCTTAACAAACATACTCGTACATAAATATACCCGTTACTCGTAGAGTAAAAGGGTATATTGTATTCGTGCAAAAGTATGTAACAGCTAGAAGGAAGCGTTTCCGACCCCATAAAGTATATATATTCTTGATCAGGGTCACTAGCCGAGTCGATCTAGCCATGTCTGTCTGTCCGTCTGTCCGTCTGTCTGTCCGTCTGTATGAACGCTGAGATCTCGGAAACTATAAAAGCTAGAGGTATGGTATTTGGCATGAAGATTCTTGGAGTTCCTACGCAGCGCAAGTTTGTTTCCAGAAGGTGCCACGCCCCCTCTAACGCCCACAATAGTTTATAAACGATTTTAAAAATTTAAATATTTCGGAAAAGTAAAAATGCAGTTTTGTTGTGCTTATCAATACCTATCGAAATGTAGAAGAAATTTTTTAAATCGGAACATTCGTTAAAAAGTTATAGCTGATCAAAGTTTATATCTCCATCTCCCTCGCACTCCCTTTAGCCGAGTGACGGGTATTAGATAGTCGGGACACCAACCCGACTATAGCGTTCTCTCTTGTTTCTTTTACTTTCTCCCTTCAAAATATCCCATCTTAACCGGCTTTCTTCTTCGTCTGCCCCCTTTACGTATTTTGTATTTTGTATTTGATTAAATTAGTTGTCAGCTTGTATTCACTTTGTTTTCATTTTCATTCTTTCTAAACTTTTTCTGTTGGCCTGTTTTATTGTTGGCTCTGTTGCTACTGCTGTTTCTGCCGCTACTTGGATGTTTGTAGTGCGTATTCCCTTGCCCAATTAAACGCTTTTTTCCAGCCGCCCACAAAAGCAGCAGCAGCCCCAGCAGCAGCAAAAACAAAATGTTTTTTGATTAAAATTAAAGAAAGTTTCTGGCCTGGTTTAAAAGTCAAGAGAATCAAGAGGGGGGTGGCCAACACGAGTTGTGGGTGGCTGGGTGGCTGGGCGGCCAAGAGGGAGTGACAACAAGTGGCCAAGGACACAATATATCGCGTTGAATGCATGATAAGCTGCGTAAGCAAAAAAAATCAAAAAGGAAAGCTACACAAAATACAGAGGAAACTCTGGTGATCCGAATTTTAGGGTTGATTGTTATGATCGCATAAGAATAATCGGAAAAAAATAAAGCTTCGAAGTGTTTTCATCATATTATCTTTTACTCTTGGAAAAACCATTATATTTAAACCAAATTAAAAATCGGAGGACTATATTATAAAGCTGCCATAGGAAAAATCGGAAAATTATTGCAAAGTTAATTGGAAAAAATGTATAGATTCATTGATTTATTTCGTATTCTTATTACTCTGCGACTTTACTCTTTTAAATATTTCCAAATTTTTAAATAAATTTAACAAAAATTAAGGTAATGTCAAAATAATACGAAAACAGCAATGATTTTTATTGCAAAATTTAAATCTTTTTTAATACTTAATGAGATTAATTTTTAAGTTTGTAGAAATGTTGTGCAAGCTTCCTTTTAAATTCTTATTTAATTATAGACATTATAATTATACATTTTCTATTTTAGTGTGCAAGACCAAGTATTAATATTGCGAGAACTGTAAAGGGTAATGATTTTCGGGTGATTTCCCGAAAATAGGATTAGCCAGAGTTCGTCTTAAAGAATCCTAACTGTAGACGGAAGTGTGCTGTGCAAATAACAAGCAAAATAACAAAAAGGCATATAACTTAAATCGGCGGTCTCAACGATGTGAGCCACTGTCACAGGCACAGTTTGGCAACAGAAATTGGCATCGTTTCAATGCAGCGCAAACTTATTTAAAGTCAACTGCTGCGTTTAAAACAGCGCCGGAATCGCGCTCGTTTCGCCTTAGTACAAGTAAGTTGAGCACAAACACAGACCGCAAGCTAAATTACGTGGCAGATTCAAATGAGCATTTGAAGCATTTCCATGGAAAACTTTTTTCGCCCCACCCCCCCGTGTGTCTGCAAGTGTGTGTGCGCGTTTTACTTTTTTTTTTTCCTTTTTTTCTCGTCAGCGCGGAAATTGTAATGAATAATTTAGCTTTTAACTGTTCGGGGAGCTGAAACGGTCCAAGTTAGGTGGCCCGAGGTGGGAAGTTGGCTGGGTAGTTGGGCGGCTAGCTGGGGATCTGGGGAGTTGGGCGTTCGGCGTTCGGGGTTCGGGGTTCGGGATTCCGGAGGAGGTGGCACGCAATCTGGTTTGGATGGCCAATGTGGTTGGGTTTAGTTTTTGGCCTGGCTCGGTTGCGTTGACAACCACTTTGAGTCGGAGGCTGAGAGTCTGGCCGGAGGAATCGCTTGCCCCGAGCAAATTTCGGAGTCCCCCTCTTTAAACCGAATCCGAATTCTGCGCACCAAAAAGATATATGGCCATAGGAAGGCCAAAGCACTCACACACACCATTCACGATTCCACTCGGGCGGCTTCCATATAGTTTGTTTTATAGTGTTCATATGTCTCTCTATTTCCGAAGAATAGAAAAGGAAGGAAAAAGGCTTGAAAATACTCTATCACTACATTGTATTCGGGTCGAAATTGATATCATTTTGAAAGCATCTTGCGATATCTTAAGATAAAAATTGTAAAATAATCTATCATATTTATGTCATTGCTATGTATTTTTATTTCATTTTAATTAATACTGTTGGTATAGCTGCATTGATAATGTATTTCAAGTAATGAATGGAATCCAGACAATTTTTTTTTAGATATTTTAGCTCAACGGGTAAAAAATAGTATATCAAAGCCCTAATTAAAAATTAGATTGCACTTATTACCTCTGCTAACTAAATTACGCTTTAAATTCCTTATTATTTATCAATATTTAAGAAATATTTAGGGAACTTTTCCGCAGTACAAAGCCAAATGCACAGAATGAATAAACAGCAGAATAAACTTAAACTTGGTCTCTTTCATGACACAAAACTTCATTTTAGCGCAATAAAAAGGTAAAAATGTATATGTATGTATTTTGTTACAAAATTTTTTGTATGACAATATTTTTTGTCAGCTTGCAAGTGAAGTTGATAATAACCAGCAGATCAACGGAAGAGCCAAAAGAAGGCTAGTAGTGCACTTGTCGAGCCAAAGTCCAAAGAAACCAGTTGAATGGGGTGTTTTTGTGTTGCATTGTGTTTGTTTTTTAGGATTGGGGACTGGGATCTCAATTTCTGGCTGCATTTCACCCAAAATGCGACAGCCCGAGGTGCATTTCCGTGAAAATAATTGGCGCTGGCCGATGGTTGATGGTAGATGTTAGATGTTAGATGGACGATGGCCAATGCCCGATGGCTTTGCACGCTTCCTTTTGGGGCTTTGATAACCAGTTTTGCGTTGGTTTAGCTGGCCGCACTGATTTAGTTTCGACTGTGCATTGGATTGGATTGCATAAGTGCGATTGCCAACGCATCGCTGTTTCCTGGCCCGATGTGTGTACCTGTACCGCCTCCAGTTTCCAGTTTTCAGCATTCAGCATTCAGCTTTTCGGTCTCCAACCCAACAGCCTCCCCTAATTAGTTTCTGGAATGCTCTGCGTCTGCCCATAAATTATGTGGAATCGCAAATGAGCAAATGACAAACTGGCGACACAATCCATTCGCGATTTGATACCGCCCGGGATTATCGGGTTCGTTGCGGCCTCAGGTTGCATCGGTCGGTAAGCAGAACTCGTTTGTGCACTCATCTATAATTTGGCTTCCATTCGATACCATTCTGATTTAGTTTCTCATTCTGATTCAGTTTCTCATTCTGATTCTGCAAACTGCAAATGGAGCGGGTGGCAAATTAAAATATTTCATTATAAAGCTGATGAAATTATTCGTGTCACAAAATTGGTTCGGTTTTGTGCTGCAATTCGATTAGGTTAGATTTCAGCGCGATTCGATTACACACTCCTTTTTCATAATTATTGCATATTTTAATTTTTAATCATGTGATTTTCGCTGGGAGCACAGACTTTAATGAGTCGCTAATGCTGCCAGCAATTTAAAATGGGCATTTAAAGTAATTTGTCTGTCCTTTAAATGGAAATCCCCGATTTTAAAGTATACCTACCAATATTTTTACCATTAACTTTAGAGTTCAATCTAGCTCAAAATAAGAATCACTCATTTGGAAGAACTTTCATGAAAGACCCATTTACTACTACAATTTTGGTCAATAGACCCTCAAATACCAAAAATTCAAATACAAAGATATTGGGAAATATTGTCTTTTAAGCTCTGTTAGCCGCCTTTTAATATTTCATATTACACCAAAGGCAATTTGTGGTAAATATACATAAAACGAGAAAAGTAGAGAGAAACTCAATATGCTGAAAGTGAAAAAGTTTGCTCCGTTTGATTTTAGCACAATATTCGCACTGGAGCACATCATCAGATGCTTTTCATCCGGGCCAAGCCAACCTTTCGAACCAACAAACTTGCTAAACAAAAACTAACCATGCATGAGAAACCGCTTTTTCGCCCATCTCCACCTCCACCTCCACAGCCCCCCACTGCCATATCATCATCGTTGGCACTACTAATTATAACACTTTCCTGTCCGAACGAAAGAACAATTAAATGGATGTTACCAGGCTCAGGACGAAGGGAATGTGGATGTGGATGTGAGTTTCGAGAAGAATGGGGGACTTTTAACTTCTGTGCAGTCTCTACTCCGGTCCCAAAAACCAAAAACTCTGGGACGAAGAGAACTTTTAACTTGCCGCACACATTTTATGTCCGACTGCAAATTGGGGGGACTTTTATTTGACATGGCATGGGCATTTTTTGGACAGAAACAGCAGAAGGTAGACGATTTGGGGGCGGAATGTTAGTGTTGTTATGTGTGCTATTGCTAAAGTAACAGTTAAGTTTTATGGAAAGCCACTTGATTTTATTAGGAGCGCTCGTAAAATCATCGTCCGTTGTAAACGGTTCGTTCAACAACGGAAATGGCCAGGACCAGACCAGGCCAGTCCAGGCCAGACATCCACATCCACATCCACGTCCACACCCAGTGGTCTTGCCAAATGGAAGGACGTGGTCGGTGCAGGACAGGACAGGACCGGTAATGCAAATACAAACTCCTAATGAGTGCAAGCTAATCCCACTTGGGGGAAACAAAGAGAAGGCAGCGAGAAGTGGCACTTAATGTAATGTGGGGAATTAGTACTATTTTAATAGAACTAAAAGTTTTCGAGCTAAGCGTTATCGATTCGCGTTAGGAGAGAACAGCGAACAATATTGAAAGGATTGCCAGTTAACAACTAGTATTTGGCGCTCCTTTACTTAACATTCACTACTAAACAAAATATAATGTATGGTATTGAGCAGAAAAAAATGTGTCGCATTCATTGGATTTGCAAGCCTTGTCCAATGATTTACTAGTATAAGTAAAAGAATAAATTACATTTGTAGCTTTACAAAATTAGACATTTGGCGCCCCCGGGTGGACTCAAAGTTGAAAAGTGCGTATTTTAGAGAAGGGGACATCTTGAAAGTGTTATATGGTATTTATCGATCCCCTTACTTCCGATCCCCGATTGCTATATAAAAACTAATATTTAAAAAAATAAATACAAAATTGGAACTTTGGCGCCCCCGGGTGGACTCAAAGTTGAAAAGTGCGTATTTAGAAATGGGGACCTCTTAAAAGAGTTACTTGGGATTTAACAATCCCCTCTTACTTCCGATCCCCGATGGCTAGTGGCAAGTGGGCGGTAGATGGGAGTCGATGACGCAAGCCAAATTGGAGCGGCAGGCGAATCTGCAGCTGACAATGACCATCGGAATCGGAATCGCAAAGCAAGGCAAAGCAATCGGTTAATGGCCGTGATTGTGCTCCACAAATGGTGGTGCTCAGCTGGATTGGATCGGAGATCGCGGCGACACCACAAGGTGCTTGCCCCCAACGGTGGCAAGTTGCTAGTTGCAAGCTGCAAGCTGCATGTGCCGCCTGGTGGCCAGTTTCCAGCTGCAAGCTTAAAGGCGGCAATCCCAAGCGCCGACTATAAAACGCCGCAAAGCTGGCGAACCAATTTCACTCTCACTTTGTTGGCCAACACGCGAGCTAGCGATTTAAGCCGCCACAGTAAAATCGCGAGCGACACCGGCGCGTTTACTTAACCGCAACAGCAATAGCAATAGCAACAGCAAACAACAGCAGCGGCAACAACAAGAACATCCGTCTGCATTGAACAAACAAATAACCGTGAAAAGTGTTTATAAATTTGTTTGTTTTAGTTTTTTGCTTTAGTTTTTTTCCTTTTTTGTTTTGGTTTGCCGCTTTTGTTGTGTTGGCCCGCCACACGAATCGAATTTTAATTGAGTGACAGAAGGAAACCAAATTAAAACGAAAACGAATACGAAAAAAGTGAACACACAATATAAATTATATATTTATTTACCCATATTTATATACACGTGTGTATATGGAATATATTGGTTTGAATAAATAAAGCAGCAGCACAACTGGAATAATGCCTTTCATACGGGTAAATAATGCAAAATAGGATTAAGCCCATATAATTGAAATCGAACTCACTGAAAGTTGGCAATCAAATATTGATAATGATATAAATCAGCGCCTATTTTGATTATTTCCACTTGATTGCTTGCCATCGCGGCCAGTCGCCAGATAATCGAAGGGAGATAATTTTGAAAAATGTTTAAAATGTGCATCGCTAGCACGCATTTATTATTCATTAAATTCAACAAAACCCTGTTTGTAACGCGAATGTCAATAAATTGACCATTTAGTGGGACATTACATCAATAGCATGGAGTAAACTCAATTCAATTTGTTTTAAAGTAGTGGATGATGGGATACATGCATTAAAGTAAATGTTCCTTTGGCTTATTTCATATAACAGATTTTTATTTTGCATTGACTAAAAAAACTATAAAGTCGAGGAAAAAATATTTGAAATATCTGTCTTTTTTATAAACTCAAAACGATTAATTAATCCGTGTTTTTTTTATATAGGAAATAATTTATTTTTAATATTTGTACACTTTTTTCTAGATAGATTGCATTTCAAGTTTCATTTGCGTATTAAAATATATAGTTAAAGTTGTAGGTTGTAGTTCAGTCACTGACTCGACCTCGTACAATTATGCCATCATAGATGAAACCATCCATTCAAGACAATTGGGCTAACTAACCACCATAAACCTGCCCAAGCCGTTTCTCATCTCAAAAGATCAGATTAATCGCATACATATGAGTAATAGCCGTGAACGGATTACCATGGGCTCGAACAATCCAACATTCAACATTCAACGAGTTGGATGGTGGATGGGATGGTATATGGGATTGTATTCGCTGCTATGCTATGCAGCTTATTAATAATTACCTTTATGCCAGGTTCATTGTACATACATCGCTTGGCTTAATTACGAGTATTAGTTATTAATCGCGTGTTCAGTGGAATAATAAAAACAATAATGTGTGACAAGAGCGGAAAACAATTGCACTTCGGTGGATAAAATTTTTATAATTGCATATAAATCAATTTAATTAAATTATTATTATGGATACTATGGATTGCAGTGCAAATATTTTCAATCAAGAGCGTTTTTCCGACACTTAATGCACTAAATTAACTAGAGGAATCCAACGCGAAATGAGAATGGCGAACTTATTGAGTTGATTTCGCTTTAAGTTGATTTCAATTTCGATTTCGATTCGATTTACTCTTATTTGCTTATTTTTCCCACCAATGGCCAGGTATTGGCCGCAATCGTCTGCTGTTGCCTTTTGGCGACTGGCAGCAGTGGCGATGAGATCGAGGCGATATCCACCAAGGCCGCCGACAAGGTCGAGGCCATAGCCACCACCAAGTTGACCCCCAGCACCGAGGAGGACACCAAGAGCAAGACGGAGAAGCGCGATTCATCGGATCAGACAGGTGAAGATATATATTATTAAAAATAATAATTTCATATGTAATATGGAAATATTAAACTTTTCGTTAATTTAAGAATTTAAGAAACTTGTATTTTAAAAGGAAATTCTTTTTCATTGCACTAAAAAATATTTCAAATAAGTAGGACTTGCATTGTGACAAATATTTTCTACCTTCACTCTAATATTTTAAAATTAAATCAGGCACTTTAATTGTTATTGTATTAAATATAATGTTGAGATATTGATTTCAAATAATAAAAAAATCTGAAATTTTGTTATTATAAAACAAATACAAATTCGACATGAAATAGGGTCATTTCTACTTTACATCATATCAATAAAAAGCCGATATGATTAATGCTGATATTTATTTATTTATGTTGATATTTTATCATTTCATAAAAGTTAATAAAATAATGATTTAAAATACAAAATATAGTATTTGTTTAACAAATATTGTAAAAGATCATAACTTGATCTTTAAAAATATATTATATTAATCTGCACATATCAATCTGATCTGCTGACAATTTTTTTTCTGTGTAAAGTGTATGCAAATAAGTGTTCATTTTAAACCACTGAATATGTGCAGATCTAACTTGATAGTAACCACTTCAGGTGGAGCCGCAGATTGATTTGCCGTGTTTATAGTGCCTCACCGCAAATTTACCACCCTACAGGTGGCCCGTACTTGAGCCTGTCGAGCAAGGACCCCCCGTTCCGACCGATCTACCCGCCCAGCAGCCACTTCGAGTCGCCGGAGACGCCGACGCCCATCTTCGGACCCACCACACTGCGCTACACGGCAGCGGAGGCAGCACCACCACAGGTATGCAGCATATGCAGCATGCAGCATGCAGCCGAAGCAAAGCAAAGCTGGCAATGCAATGCCGAAACCACAGCGCATTTAATTACCGTTGCACCATCTGCTCCACTCTCCCTTCTCCGAAAAGGCGTTCTACGGGCAGAAGGCGCCACCGCAGCAGCACCGCTTCAGCTTCGCAGTGCCGCCGCCGCAAGCGGAACCCTATCAGCGGCAAGTCGCGTTTAAGCCAGCTGCCGCCTCGCCGCAGCCGCAGTCGATTTTCAATTACGGCGAACTGGAGCCGGAGGCGGGTGCCACCGCACCGCTGACCCACCACCATCCGAACCACCATCCCAGTCAGCATTCCAAGTACCTGCAGCAGCCGCAGAAGTTGCAGCAGCGCATTCAGTACATCATCGCCATACCGCTGTCGTACATGCGGCAGCTGCAACAGCAGCAACAGTTGCAGCAACAGCAGCAGCAATTCCTCTTGTCCCAACCACCACCCACCAGCAGTAGTTCAACCAGCACCAGCACCACCAGCAGCACGGCACCACCTTCGGCACCACCGCCACCATCGCCCACTGGCAGACACTCGCCGGTGGTGCAGCTGCTGGGTCCGCTGGCCCGCGACCATCAGGGTCAGTACAAGCCCTACTACCAATCGGATGCCTCGAGTGCACCGCTCGCAGGACCCACGGCACCGCTGATCCACCAGCCCTACCTGCAGATCCCCACCGGCCTGCTCATGGCGGCCGCCCAGCAGCTGCAGCAGCACCATTACCAACAGCAGCCGCAACCTGTCTACGCCAAGGTCGCTGCACCACCACCACCGCCCACCTACCAGCCCGCCCAGTTGATCTACCAGCCGCAGGCGCACCACCATCCGCAGCAGCAGCCGCAGATCCAGCTGCAGCTGCAGCGCATCTTCCTGCAGCCGCCGCAGCCACAGCAGTCCACCATCTACGCGGAACAACCGGGTCCCCTGTATGGTAAGTAATCCAGTAAGACCTCCAGTGAAAAAAAATTAATATTCCACCTAATATACCATCAATTCCATTTGATATTGGCATGCAAAGGTTTATAAAGTATAATCTGATTTCAAAACAGTTAATAACAGCGTAATAATCGATGTATCTCGATTCAATTCTGAAAGATATCGATTAAATCGATTAAAAATCGAAAACGAAATAAAAGTAAAAACAAAAGGAATAAGAATAAACAAATTGGTGAGGAAACCAGAAGTTAAGACTAAGATTTAGAATCCATTAGTTTAGTTGCGTTATATTACTTTAAAATAATATTTTACATTCTAGAATTAAAAGTTTATCGATTCCCTAAAATAGGAATCGATTTTTTCGCTCATCCAACAAAAATCGATTAAATCGATTTTAAAATCGAATTTTTAACAGCTGAAGGGCGTATCTGTGTTATATGCAAAAAAAGTAAAATAGATAAAAATATATAAAGTCATAATATAATTTTAATTATTCCTCAGCAGTCTCGAATTATTTGAGAATTTATATTTTTAGATTTTTATGTTAGTATTTTAAGTTATGTCACCAGTCAATATCAATCAAGTGTGGCTTGTGCCTTGCCTTCAGTACTAGTCCGTTTATTTGAGCTCTCTATTCGCTGCCTGTTTGAACTCAATTCGTTTGGGGGCAACTGTACCCCATTTATGGCCTGTAAATCGGTGACAGGGGCAATTAGCGAACGTAATGTAACTGACTGTCAAAGTGCTTGGGGCGTGGGATAAAGCCGGCGAATCAGAATCAGAATCAGATGACTGTAACCCATTTGTTTTCCTTGCGCCTTTCAGCGTATCCGCTGCAGCAGCAGCAACACCAACAGCAGCAGCAGCAATACCAGAAGCCGCACCAGCAACAGTCCTTGAAACAGTCGCACCAGCAGCAGCATCAGCAGCAACACAAATACACGCCTGCAGCGCCAACGGCACCGACAGCATTGACATCATCAACAACGAGCACGGCGGCAACACAAGAGGCAGCGGCAGCGGCAACATCCCATGCAGCAGCAACAGCAACACGTCAGCAACACTTGCCCCTGGTGCACTACAATCCCATTTACGTGCAGGCACCCCCCGAGCAGCAGCAGCAGCAGCAGCAGCATCAATTTGCCATATTGCCACGTTTTAGCAATAATAACCCCAAGGCCGTCTACAACATGGCCCACGAATCAGCGGCTCCGATTCACGTGGTCAGATTGTCGCCGGCAAATGGGCCGCCGATCCATCACTACCACCACTACCAGCCGGCGTCCGTGTTGCAGCCGCTTTATAGCCATGCCCCGCAGCAATATGTATCGTCCTATGGAGCAGGAGGAGGAGGAGGAGCAGGAGCAGGAGCATCAGCCGGAACCGCCGAAGAAGGTCCAAAGTCGCCGTCACCCGTTTCTGTTTCCGTTTCCGGTTCGGGCCTTTTAGCCGGGCCCACGCCATCGCCCATGATGACCGCAGCCTCGCCGGCCATTATACCATATTTCAGCCATCCGGGTGCCGTGCATTATGGCACGCATTTGTATCACCCGGGAGCAGCAACAGCACTGGGTGCAACATCGGGGGCAGGGGGAGTGGGAATTGGAGGAGGACCAAGAGCACCAGCTGCAGGACCAAAGCAACAGTCAACCGCAACAAGTGGGGGACAGCTGCCAGGTGACAGCAACAATATTGTGAAATATCCCTAAAGCGCTCAAAGCAACAATGACAGCAGCAACAGCAACAGCAGCAACAGCAGCAGCAGCAACATCATCACCTAGGGCTAGGATGGCTTAGCTTTAAGCTCGATTTCACCACCAGCCAACCACCCACACAACCTTAACCTTTGTTTGGCCTTCCTATTTGTTATCCTGATCCGCTGTTGCTGCTCCTGTTTTCGGTACGCTAATTACGTATTTTACTCGATTTCTAACCCCTTTTAAGCCCCATGCTCTTTGTTGTTATTATGCAAATCTGGTGCCTTCGAGTTTGCTTTTTCAACTTTTAATGAGTTTCCCCCCCTGCGCTCCTCTCCGTTCGGTTTTTGTGTAAATATATTTAAGAAATTTTCCAATAGACTCGCCAAATAAACATTTGCCTAAGCCAACATGCCTACATATAAGTATGTTTCCACTGTTTTAGCGTTAGAACTCTCGTTATTTGTATTTTAATGTTACGTTTACATTTATGGAATTACATTTTTTTGTTGGTACACATAAAAAAAAAATAAAAATTATACTCACTTCAAAGACATTATATAGAGGTTTTTAAAGTTTCAGATAAATAATAAGGATAAAAAAAAAATATATATAATATCTGTGGTCCGTCTTATGCCAGCTTATTGTCGAGCCATTTAAATTGGCACTGATGGGTTACACAATTATGCTGGGAATTTAATATTTAAGTACGCATTCAGTGCAATGACTACGAAAATGAATCACGCATCGGTTAAATCGTTAATCTCATATCCATTAATTGACTTATGTGGACTTTACGCATGCACAGTGGGCTAAATGTAATTATTTCTGGTATTTTTTATCCGAAAAACTGAGAATCAGAAATACTTTTTCAATCATGTTCTTTAACCCGCATAAAAATTAGATAATCCAGAACATAGCTTTGCATTTATTGAATAAATAAATAATATATATTTTATTCACTTATACTAATAATATAAAAGTTTTAAAAACTCACCTGTAGACAAAACGCCTTGACATAAAATGGAAAAAAAAAATCCGAAATTCGGAAATATTATTTTAAAAAAAACTAAAGCATTCTAAACCCCCAAATTTTACGAAAGGATTTTTTATATTTTTATTTATATATATTTTTTATATCTTTCACACTGTGCAATGATCAGAACTCGAACTCAACCAAAAAAAAAGAAAACAAGTTAAGCTCTGGCGTTCGCATAAATGGTATAAGTGTATTTTTGCGAATATGATAAGCTGAGTGGCACGGGTGCCACGCCCACTTTGGGGTGGCTTCAATTAAAATGTCTATTAAGGAACCTGTGTCTGTGTGCAGGTGTGGTCGTGTGGTGCAGCTGTCAGACGAATCTGTGTTACTACAATTTCCGTTCAATTCATTTAATAATAAGCTTCTGCATTATTCAGCAATAATTAAAAGGCCAAGCGAAGTGAAAATCCCAAATCAGCCGCTTGGAAATGCAATAATTATGAAGGAAAAGTCTCAATTCGCTGGAAAGAATGTTGAGACAACAAAAAATACATGTTATATTGATCCCTAAGGATTTATCTCATCATCTGCAACAAGTTGTTGTTATCACTGGTATACAAAATATTTAGTTTACGTTAAAGTCTTATATGTGGGTATTCAAAATCATGAAAGTGAGGTTGCTAATCATATTTCTGTGGTTTTTGGTCCTAAAAATCCATGTAAAGGATATTACTTCTCCGTTTTCAATATTATTTTTTGTTTTTGCTTTGGGTGTGTGTATTCCCTATTTGTGTGTATTTAGTTGTTGTGTGAATATTATATTATATTGGTAAAATTTACTAATCGACTTTTTGTGTGTAGTATTTCTATTAATTAAATATTTTTATACCCGTTACTCGTAGAGTAAAAGGGTATATTGTATTCGTGCAAAAGTATGTAACAGCTAGAAGGAAGCATTTCCGACCCTATAAAGTATATATATTCTTGATCAGGGTCACTAGCCGAGTCGATATAGCCATGTCCGTCTGTCCGTCTGTCCGTCTGTCCGTCTGTCTGTCCGTATGAACGCTGAGATCTCGGGAACTATAAAAGCTAGAGGATTGGTATTTGGCATGAAGATTCTTGGAGTTCCTACGCAGCGCAAGTTTGTTTCCAGAAGGTGCCACGCCCCCTCTAACGCCCACAATAGCTAATATACGATTTTAAAAATTTTAATATTTCGGAAAACTAAAAATGCAGTTTTGTTGTGCTTATCAATACCTATCGAAATGTAGAAGAAATTTTTTAAATCGGACCATTCGTTAAAAAGTTATAGCTGATCAAAGTTTATATCTCCATCTACCTCGCACTCCCTTTAGCCGAGTGACGGGTATTAGATAGTCGGGACACCAACCCGACTATAGCGTTCTCTCTTGTTTTAGTTAGTTTTACTCAAGCGACGCTTTGCGCATTTCATTCAGCAAAGTAAGCATGGTGTAGGCTCCCTTGATCATCTGCAATGGATATAATATTATAAGCGATATAAAGTTTTCTACAATACCACATACCGCCATAAAGGTCTTCATGCTAATGGGCACTATTATGCCAGAGACCAGGGTCAGCGGCTTCTGGCAGCGCACGAGCATCAAGAGGAGGAGTCGCCGGAATTGGACCGACTGATCCAACCAATTGCAGCTGTAGACCGCCGCTAGCAGGCTCTCACCCTCCCGGCAGAGGAGCTCCGCCGTGTAGCAGAGCAGCAGGGTGTCCGTGGTGAGGGTCACCAGCAGGCACATCATATTGGTGAACCTCATGATACCCACCTCCTCGAAGAGCAGGAAGTAGGAGATGGCGCACTGGGCGCAGGCTGTGCAGAAGAACTGCATAAAGCAGGTCATCGAAAGGGATCTCTCCAGCGATCTGAACAGGCTGTGGTAATACATTTAATTAAATTATTATTATACCCGTTACTCGTAGAGTAATTGGCGTACCATGATAAAAAACGGTCAGAATATTAAGTGTCATACCATTTTGAGTTCGTAATTAAATTCCCTATCGATTGGCATTCAAATATAGCAATTTAAACTGTTTTAAATTTTTTGTAAAAAATTGTGACCCTACCCCTTATGAAAAACGCAAAAAATCATAATCGTGTTTTTTTGCACAAAAATATCAGTATTTTTGGCGTACCATGAGATAAAACGTTCAGAATATTAAGTGTCATACCATTTTGAGCTCGTTATTAAATTCCCTATCGATTGGCATTCAAATATAGCAATTTAAACTGTTTTAAATTTTTTGTAAAAAATTCTGACCCTACCCCTTATGAAAAACGCAAAAAATTATAATCGTGTTTTTTTGCACAAAAACATCAGTATTTTTGGCGTACCATGAGAAAAAACGGTCAGAATATTAGGTGTCATACCATTTTGAGCTCGTAATTAATTTCCCTATTGATTGGCATTCAAATATAGCACTTTAAACTGTTTTAAATTTTTTGTACAAAATTGTGAAAACGAAAAAACTATAATCGTGTTTTTTTGCACAAAAATATCAGTATTTTTGGCGTACCATGAGAAAAAACGGTCCGAATATTTAATGTCATACCTTTTTGAGCTCGTAATTAAATTCCCTATCGATTGGCATTCAAATATATAAATTTAAACGGTTTTAAATTTTTTGTAAAAAATTGTGACCCTACCCCTTATAAAAAATGCAAAAAATCAAAATCGTGTTTTTTTCAGTATTTTTGGCGTAACATGAGAAAAAACGGTCCGAATATTAAATGTCATACCTTTTTGAGCTCGTAATTAAATTCCCTATCGATTGGCATTCAAATATATAAATTTAAACGGTTTTAAATTTTTTGTATAAAATTGTGACCCTACCCCTTATAAAAAATGCAAAAAATCAAAATTGTGTTTTTTTTCACAAAAATATCAGTATTTTTGGCGTAACATGAGAAAAAACGGTCCGAATATTACATGTCATACCTTTTTGAGCTCGTAATTAAATTCCCTATCGATTGGCATTCAAATATAGAAATTTAAACGGTTTTAAATTTTTTCTAAAAAATTGTGACCCTTATAAAAAATGCAAAAAATCAAAATCGTGTTTTTTTGCAGTATTTTTGGCGTAACATGAGAAAAAACGGTCCGAATATTACATGTCATACCTTTTTGAGCTCGTAATTAAATTCCCTATCGATTGGCATTCAAATATAGAAATTTAAACGGTTTTAAATTTTTTCTAAAAAATTGTGACCCTTATAAAAAATGCAAAAAATCAAAATCGTGTTTTTTTGCAGTATTTTTGGCGTAACATGAGAAAAAACGGTCCGAATATTAAATGTCATACCTTTTTGAGCTCGTAATTAAATTCCCTATCGATTGGCATTCAAATATAGAAATTTAAACGGTTTTAAATTTTTTGTAAAAAATTGTGACCCTACCCCTTATAAAAAATGCAAAAAATCAAAATCGTGTTTTTTTGCAGTATTTTTGGCGTAACATGAGAAAAAACGGTCCGAATATTAAATGTCATACCTTTTTGAGCTCGTAATTAAATTCCCTATCGATTGGCATTCAAATATAGAAATTTAAACGTTTTTAAATTTTTTGTAAAAAATTGTGACCCTACCCCTTATAAAAAATGCAAAAAATCAAAATTGTGTTTTTTTCACAAAAATATCAGTATTTTTGGCGTAACATGAGAAAAAACGGTCCGAATATTACATGTCATACCTTTTTGAGCTCGTAATTAAATTCCCTATCGATTGGCATTCAAATATAGAAATTTAAACGGTTTTAAATTTTTTGTAAAAAATTGTGACCCTACCCCTTATAAAAAATGCAAAAAATCAAAATCGTGTTTTTTTGCAGTATTTTTGGCGTAACATGAGAAAAAACGGTCCGAATATTAAATGTCATACCTTTTTGAGCTCGTAATTAAATTCCCTATCGATTGGCATTCAAATATAGAAATTTAAACGGTTTTAAATTTTTTGTAAAAAATTGTGACCCTACCCCTTATAAAAAATGCAAAAAATCAAAATTGTGTTTTTTTCACAAAAATATCAGTATTTTTGGCGTAACATGAGAAAAAACGGTCCGAATATTACATGTCATACCTTTTTGAGCTCGTAATTAAATTCCCTATCGATTGGCATTCAAATATAGAAATTTAAACGGTTTTAAATTTTTTGTAAAAAATTGTGACCCTACCCCTTATAAAAAATGCAAAAAATCAAAATCGTGTTTTTTTGCAGTATTTTTGGCGTAACATGAGAAAAAACGGTCCGAATATTAAATGTCATACCTTTTTGAGCTCGTAATTAAATTCCCTATCGATTGGCATTCAAATATAGAAATTTAAACGGTTTTAAATTTTTTGTAAAAAATTGTGACCCTACCCCTTATAAAAAATGCAAAAAATCAAAATTGTGTTTTTTTCACAAAAATATCAGTATTTTTGGCGTAACATGAGAAAAAACGGTCCGAATATTACATGTCATACCTTTTTGAGCTCGTAATTAAATTCCCTATCGATTGGCATTCAAATATAGAAATTTAAACGGTTTTAAATTTTTTGTAAAAAATTGTGACCCTACCCCTTATAAAAAATGCAAAAAATCAAAATCGTGTTTTTTTGCAGTATTTTTGGCGTAACATGAGAAAAAACGGTCCGAATATTAAATGTCATACCTTTTTGAGCTCGTAATTAAATTCCCTATCGATTGGCATTCAAATATAGAAATTTAAACGGTTTTAAATTTTTTGTAAAAAATTGTGACCCTACCCCTTATAAAAAATGCAAAAAATCAAAATTGTGTTTTTTTTCACAAAAATATCAGTATTTTTGGCGTAACATGAGAAAAAACGGTCCGAATATTACATGTCATACCTTTTTGAGCTCGTAATTAAATTCCCTATCGATTGGCATTCAAATATAGAAATTTAAACGGTTTTAAATTTTTTGTAAAAAATTGTGACCCTACCCCTTATAAAAAATGCAAAAAATCAAAATTGTGTTTTTTTTTCACAAAAATATCAGTATTTTTGGCGTAACATGAGAAAAAACGGTCCGAATATTACATGTCATACCTTTTTGAGCTCGTAATTAAATTCCCTATCGATTGGCATTCAAATATAGAAATTTAAACGGTTTTAAATTTTTTGTAAAAAATTGTGACCCTACCCCTTATAAAAAATGCAAAAAATCAAAATCGTGTTTTTTTGCAGTATTTTTGGCGTAACATGAGAAAAAACGGTCCGAATATTAAATGTCATACCTTTTTGAGCTCGTATTTAAATTCCCTATCGATTGGCATTCAAATATAGAAATTTAAACGGTTTTAAATTTTTTGTAAAAAATTGTGACCCTACCCCTTATAAAAAATGCAAAAAATCAAAATTGTGTTTTTTTTCACAAAAATATCAGTATTTTTGGCGTAACATGAGAAAAAACGGTCCGAATATTAAATGTCATACCTTTTTGAGCTCGTAATTAAATTCCCTATCGATTGGCATTCAAATATAGAAATTTAAACGGTTTTAAATTTTTTGTAAAAAATTGTAACCCTACCCCTTATAAAAAATGCAAAAAATCAAAATCGTGTTTTTTTGCAGTATTTTTGGCGTAACATGAGAAAAAACGGTCCGAATATTAAATGTCATACCTTTTTGAGCTCGTAATTAAATTCCCTATCGATTGGCATTCAAATATAGAAATTTAAACGGTTTTAAATTTTTTGTAAAAAATTGTGACCCTACCCCTTATAAAAAATGCAAAAAATCAAAATCGTGTTTTTTTGCAGTATTTTTGGCATAACATGAGAAAAAACGGTCCGAATATTAAATGTCATACCTTTTTGAGCTCGTAATTAAATTCCCTATAGATTGGCATTCAAATATATAAATTGAAACGGTTTTAAATTTTTTGTAAAAAATTGTGACCCTTAAAAAAATGAAAAAATCAAAATTGTGTTTTTTTTCACAAAAATATCAGTATTTTTGGCGTAACATGAGAAAAAACGGTCCGAATATTACATGTCATACCTTTTTGAGCTCGTAATTAAATTCCCTATCGATTGGCATTCAAATATAGAAATTTAAACGGTTTTAAATTTTTTGTAAAAAATTGTGACCCTACCCCTTATAAAAAATGCAAAAAATCAAAATCGTGTTTTTTTGCAGTATTTTTGGCATAACATGAGAAAAAACGGTCCGAATATTAAATGTCATACCTTTTTGAGCTCGTAATTAAATTCCCTATAGATTGGCATTCAAATATATAAATTGAAACGGTTTTAAATTTTTTGTAAAAAATTGTGACCCTTAAAAAAATGAAAAAATCAAAATTGTGTTTTTTTTCACAAAAATATCAGTATTTTTGGCGTAACATGAGAAAAAACGGTCCGAATATTACATGTCATACCTTTTTGAGCTCGTAATTAAATTCCCTATCGATTGGCATTCAAATATAGAAATTTAAACGGTTTTAAATTTTTTGTAAAAAATTGTGACCTTACCCCTTATAAAAAATACAAAAAATCAAAATCGTGTTTTTTTGCAGTATTTTTGGCGTAACATGAGAAAAAACGGTCCGAATATTAAATGTCATACCTTTTTGAGCTCGTAATTAAATTCCCTATCGATTGGCATTCAAATATATAAATTGAAACGGTTTTAAATTTTTTGTAAAAAATTGTGACCCTACCCCTTATAAAAAATGCAAAAAATCAAAATTGTGTTTTTTTTCACAAAAATATCAGTATTTTTGGCGTAACATGAGAAAAAACGGTCCGAATATTAAATGTCATACCTTTTTGAGCTCGTAATTAAATTCCCTATCGATTGGCATTCAAATATAGAAATTTAAACGGTTTTAAATTTTTTGTAAAAAATTGTAACCCTACCCCTTATAAAAAATGCAAAAAATCAAAATCGTGTTTTTTTGCAGTATTTTTGGCGTAACATGAGAAAAAACGGTCCGAATATTAAATGTCATACCTTTTTGAGCTCGTAATTAAATTCCCTATCGATTGGCATTCAAATATAGAAATTTAAACGGTTTTAAATTTTTTGTAAAAAATTGTGACCCTACCCCTTATAAAAAATGCAAAAAATCAAAATCGTGTTTTTTTGCAGTATTTTTGGCATAACATGAGAAAAAACGGTCCGAATATTAAATGTCATACCTTTTTGAGCTCGTATTTAAATTCCCTATCGATTGGCATTCAAATATATAAATTGAAACGGTTTTAAATTTTTTGTAAAAAATTGTGACCCTTAAAAAAATGAAAAAATCAAAATTGTGTTTTTTTTCACAAAAATATCAGTATTTTTGGCGTAACATGAGAAAAAACGGTCCGAATATTACATGTCATACCTTTTTGAGCTCGTAATTAAATTCCCTATCGATTGGCATTCAAATATAGAAATTTAAACGGTTTTAAATTTTTTGTAAAAAATTGTGACCCTACCCCTTATAAAAAATGCAAAAAATCAAAATCGTGTTTTTTTGCAGTATTTTTGGCGTAACATGAGAAAAAACGGTCCGAATATTAAATGTCATACCTTTTTGAGCTCGTAATTAAATTCCCTATAGATTGGCATTCAAATATATAAATTGAAACGGTTTTAAATTTTTTGTAAAAAATTGTGACCCTTAAAAAAATGAAAAAATCAAAATTGTGTTTTTTTTCACAAAAATATCAGTATTTTTGGCGTAACATGAGAAAAAACGGTCCGAATATTACATGTCATACCTTTTTGAGCTCGTAATTAAATTCCCTATCGATTGGCATTCAAATATAGAAATTTAAACGGTTTTAAATTTTTTGTAAAAAATTGTGACCTTACCCCTTATAAAAAATACAAAAAATCAAAATCGTGTTTTTTTGCAGTATTTTTGGCGTAACATGAGAAAAAACGGTCCGAATATTAAATGTCATACCTTTTTGAGCTCGTAATTAAATTCCCTATCGATTGGCATTCAAATATAGAAATTTAAACGGTTTTAAATTTTTTGTAAAAAATTGTGACCCTACCCCTTATAAAAAATGCAAAAAATCAAAATCGTGTTTTTTTGCAGTATTTTTGGCGTAACATGAGAAAAAACGGTCCGAATATTAAATGTCATACCTTTTTGAGCTCGTAATTAAATTCCCTATAGATTGGCATTCAAATATATAAATTGAAACGGTTTTAAATTTTTTGTAAAAAATTGTGACCCTTAAAAAAATGAAAAAATCAAAATTGTGTTTTTTTTCACAAAAATATCAGTATTTTTGGCGTAACATGAGAAAAAACGGTCCGAATATTACATGTCATACCTTTTTGAGCTCGTAATTAAATTCCCTATCGATTGGCATTCAAATATAGAAATTTAAACGGTTTTAAATTTTTTGTAAAAAATTGTGACCTTACCCCTTATAAAAAATACAAAAAATCAAAATCGTGTTTTTTTGCAGTATTTTTGGCGTAACATGAGAAAAAACGGTCCGAATATTAAATGTCATACCTTTTTGAGCTCGTAATTAAATTCCCTATCGATTGGCATTCAAATATATAAATTGAAACGGTTTTAAATTTTTTGTAAAAATTTGTGACCCTTAAAAAAATGAAAAAATCAAAATTGTGTTTTTTTTCACAAAAATATCAGTATTTTTGGCGTAACATGAGAAAAAACGGTCCGAATATTACATGTCATACCTTTTTGAGCTCGTAATTAAATTCCCTATCGATTGGCATTCAAATATAGAAATTTAAACGGTTTTAAATTTTTTGTAAAAAATTGTGACCCTACCCCTTATAAAAAATGCAAAAAATCAAAATCGTGTTTTTTTGCAGTATTTTTGGCGTAACATGAGAAAAAACGGTCCGAATATTACATGTCATACCTTTTTGAGCTCGTAATTAAATTCCCTATCGATTGGCATTCAAATATAGAAATTTAAACGGTTTTAAATTTTTTGTAAAAAATTGTGACCCTACCCCTTATAAAAAATGCAAAAAATCAAAATTGTGTTTTTTTTTCACAAAAATATCAGTATTTTTGGCGTAACATGAGAAAAAACGGTCCGAATATTACATGTCATACCTTTTTGAGCTCGTAATTAAATTCCCTATCGATTGGCATTCAAATATAGAAATTTAAACGGTTTTAAATTTTTTGTAAAAAATTGTGACCCTACCCCTTATAAAAAATGCAAAAAATCAAAATCGTGTTTTTTTGCAGTATTTTTGGCGTAACATGAGAAAAAACGGTCCGAATATTAAATGTCATACCTTTTTGAGCTCGTATTTAAATTCCCTATCGATTGGCATTCAAATATAGAAATTTAAACGGTTTTAAATTTTTTGTAAAAAATTGTGACCCTACCCCTTATAAAAAATGCAAAAAATCAAAATTGTGTTTTTTTTCACAAAAATATCAGTATTTTTGGCGTAACATGAGAAAAAACGGTCCGAATATTAAATGTCATACCTTTTTGAGCTCGTAATTAAATTCCCTATCGATTGGCATTCAAATATAGAAATTTAAACGGTTTTAAATTTTTTGTAAAAAATTGTAACCCTACCCCTTATAAAAAATGCAAAAAATCAAAATCGTGTTTTTTTGCAGTATTTTTGGCGTAACATGAGAAAAAACGGTCCGAATATTAAATGTCATACCTTTTTGAGCTCGTAATTAAATTCCCTATCGATTGGCATTCAAATATAGAAATTTAAACGGTTTTAAATTTTTTGTAAAAAATTGTGACCCTACCCCTTATAAAAAATGCAAAAAATCAAAATCGTGTTTTTTTGCAGTATTTTTGGCGTAACATGAGAAAAAACGGTCCGAATATTAAATGTCATACCTTTTTGAGCTCGTAATTAAATTCCCTATCGATTGGCATTCAAATATAGAAATTTAAACGGTTTTAAATTTTTTGTAAAAAATTGTGACCCTACCCCTTATAAAAAATGCAAAAAATCAAAATCGTGTTTTTTTGCAGTATTTTTGGCATAACATGAGAAAAAACGGTCCGAATATTAAATGTCATACCTTTTTGAGCTCGTAATTAAATTCCCTATAGATTGGCATTCAAATATATAAATTGAAACGGTTTTAAATTTTTTGTAAAAAATTGTGACCCTTAAAAAAATGAAAAAATCAAAATTGTGTTTTTTTTCACAAAAATATCAGTATTTTTGGCGTAACATGAGAAAAAACGGTCCGAATATTACATGTCATACCTTTTTGAGCTCGTAATTAAATTCCCTATCGATTGGCATTTAAACGGTTTTAAATTTTTTGTAAAAAATTGTGACCTTACCCCTTATAAAAAATACAAAAAATCAAAATCGTGTTTTTTTGCAGTATTTTTGGCGTAACATGAGAAAAAACGGTCCGAATATTAAATGTCATACCTTTTTGAGCTCGTAATTAAATTCCCTATCGATTGGCATTCAAATATAGAAATTTAAACGGTTTTAAATTTTTTGTAAAAAATTGTGACCCTACCCCTTATAAAAAATGCAAAAAATCAAAATCGTGTTTTTTTGCAGTATTTTTGGCGTAACATGAGAAAAAACGGTCCGAATATTAAATGTCATACCTTTTTGAGCTCGTAATTAAATTCCCTATCGATTGCCATTCAAATATAGAAATTTAAACGGTTTTATATTTTTTGTAAAAAATTGTGACCCTTAAAAAAATGAAAAAATCAAAATTGTGTTTTTTTTCACAAAAATATCAGTATTTTTGGCGTAACATGAGAAAAAACGGTCCGAATATTACATGTCATACCTTTTTGAGCTCGTAATTAAATTCCCTATCGATTGGCATTCAAATATAGAAATTTAAACGGTTTTAAATTTTTTGTAAAAAATTGTGACCCTACCCCTTATAAAAAATGCAAAAAATCAAAATTGTGTTTTTTTTCACAAAAATATCAGTATTTTTGGCGTAACATGAGAAAAAACGGTCCGAATATTAAATGTCATACCTTTTTGAGCTCGTAATTAAATTCCCTATCGATTGGCATTCAAATATAGAAATTTAAACGGTTTTAAATTTTTTGTAAAAAATTGTAACCCTACCCCTTATAAAAAATGCAAAAAATCAAAATCGTGTTTTTTTGCAGTATTTTTGGCGTAACATGAGAAAAAACGGTCCGAATATTAAATGTCATACCTTTTTGAGCTCGTAATTAAATTCCCTATCGATTGGCATTCAAATATAGAAATTTAAACGGTTTTAAATTTTTTGTAAAAAATTGTGACCCTACCCCTTATAAAAAATGCAAAAAATCAAAATCGTGTTTTTTTGCAGTATTTTTGGCGTAACATGAGAAAAAACGGTCCGAATATTAAATGTCATACCTTTTTGAGCTCGTAATTAAATTCCCTATCGATTGGCATTCAAATATAGAAATTTAAACGGTTTTAAATTTTTTGTAAAAAATTGTGACCCTACCCCTTATAAAAAATGCAAAAAATCAAAATCGTGTTTTTTTGCAGTATTTTTGGCATAACATGAGAAAAAACGGTCCGAATATTAAATGTCATACCTTTTTGAGCTCGTAATTAAATTCCCTATAGATTGGCATTCAAATATATAAATTGAAACGGTTTTAAATTTTTTGTAAAAAATTGTGACCCTTAAAAAAATGAAAAAATCAAAATTGTGTTTTTTTTCACAAAAATATCAGTATTTTTGGCGTAACATGAGAAAAAACGGTCCGAATATTACATGTCATACCTTTTTGAGCTCGTAATTAAATTCCCTATCGATTGGCATTTAAACGGTTTTAAATTTTTTGTAAAAAATTGTGACCTTACCCCTTATAAAAAATACAAAAAATCAAAATCGTGTTTTTTTGCAGTATTTTTGGCGTAACATGAGAAAAAACGGTCCGAATATTAAATGTCATACCTTTTTGAGCTCGTAATTAAATTCCCTATCGATTGGCATTCAAATATAGAAATTTAAACGGTTTTAAATTTTTTGTAAAAAATTGTGACCCTACCCCTTATAAAAAATGCAAAAAATCAAAATCGTGTTTTTTTGCAGTATTTTTGGCGTAACATGAGAAAAAACGGTCCGAATATTAAATGTCATACCTTTTTGAGCTCGTAATTAAATTCCCTATCGATTGCCATTCAAATATAGAAATTTAAACGGTTTTATATTTTTTGTAAAAAATTGTGACCCTTAAAAAAATGAAAAAATCAAAATTGTGTTTTTTTTCACAAAAATATCAGTATTTTTGGCGTAACATGAGAAAAAACGGTCCGAATATTACATGTCATACCTTTTTGAGCTCGTAATTAAATTCCCTATCGATTGGCATTCAAATATAGAAATTTAAACGGTTTTAAATTTTTTGTAAAAAATTGTAACCCTACCCCTTATAAAAAATGCAAAAAATCAAAATCGTGTTTTTTTGCAGTATTTTTGGCGTAACATGAGAAAAAACGGTCCGAATATGAAATGTCATACCTTTTTGAGCTCGTAATTAAATTCCCTATCGATTGGCATTCAAATATAGAAATTTAAACGGTTTTATATTTTTTGTAAAAAATTGTGACCCTTAAAAAAATGAAAAAATCAAAATTGTGTTTTTTTTCACAAAAATATCAGTATTTTTGGCGTAACATGAGAAAAAACGGTCCGAATATTACATGTCATACCTTTTTGAGCTCGTAATTAAATTCCCTATCGATTGGCATTCAAATATAGAAATTTAAACGGTTTTAAATTTTTTGTACAAAATTGTGACCCTACCCCTTATAAAAAATGCAAAAAATCAAAATCGTGTTTTTTTGCAGTATTTTTGGCGTAACATGAGAAAAAACGGTCCGAATATTAAATGTCATACCTTTTTGAGCTCGTATTTAAGTTCCCTATCGATTGGCATTCAAATATAGAAATTTAAACGGTTTTAAATTTTTTGTAAAAAATTGTGACCCTTAAAAAAATGAAAAAATCAAAATTGTGTTTTTTTTCACAAAAATATCAGTATTTTTGGCGTAACATGAGAAAAAACGGTCCGAATATTACATGTCATACCTTTTTGAGCTCGTAATTAAATTCCCTATCGATTGGCATTCAAATATAGAAATTTAAACGGTTTTAAATTTTTTGTAAAAAATTGTGACCTTACCCCTTATAAAAAATACAAAAAATCAAAATCGTGTTTTTTTGCAGTATTTTTGGCGTAACATGAGAAAAAACGGTCCGAATATTAAATGTCATACCTTTTTGAGCTCGTAATTAAATTCCCTATCGATTGGCATTCAAATATAGAAATTTAAACGGTTTTAAATTTTTTGTAAAAAATTGTGACCCTACCCCTTATAAAAAATGCAAAAAATCAAAATCGTGTTTTTTTGCAGTATTTTTGGCGTAACATGAGAAAAAACGGTCCGAATATTAAATGTCATACCTTTTTGAGCTCGTAATTAAATTCCCTATCGATTGGCATTCAAATATAGAAATTTAAACGGTTTTATATTTTTTGTAAAAAATTGTGACCCTTAAAAAAATGAAAAAATCAAAATTGTGTTTTTTTCACAAAAATATCAGTATTTTTGGCGTAACATGAGAAAAAACGGTCCGAATATTACATGTCATACCTTTTTGAGCTCGTAATTAAATTCCCTATCGATTGGCATTCAAATATAGAAATTTAAACGGTTTTAAATTTTTTGTAAAAAATTGTGACCTTACCCCTTATAAAAAATACAAAAAATCAAAATCGTGTTTTTTTGCAGTATTTTTGGCGTAACATGAGAAAAAACGGTCCGAATATTAAATGTCATACCTTTTTGAGCTCGTAATTAAATTCCCTATCGATTGGCATTCAAATATAGAAATTTAAACGGTTTTAAATTTTTTGTAAAAAATTGTGACCCTACCCCTTATAAAAAATGCAAAAAATCAAAATTGTGTTTTTTTTCACAAAAATATCAGTATTTTTGGCGTAACATGAGAAAAAACGGTCCGAATATTACATGTCATACCTTTTTGAGCTCGTAATTAAATTCCCTATCGATTGGCATTCAAATATAGAAATTTAAACGGTTTTAAATTTTTTGTAAAAAATTGTGACCCTACCCCTTATAAAAAATGCAAAAAATCAAAATCGTGTTTTTTTGCAGTATTTTTGGCGTAACATGAGAAAAAACGGTCCGGATATTAAATGTCATACCTTTTTGAGCTCGTATTTAAATTCCCTATCAATTGGCATTCAAATATAGAAATTTAAACGGCTTTAAATTTTTTGTAAAAAATTGTGACCCTACCCCTTATAAAAAATGCAAAAAATCAAAATTGTGTTTTTTTTCACAAAAATATCAGTATTTTTGGCGTAACATGAGAAAAAACGGTCCGAATATTACATGTCATACCTTTTTGAGCTCGTAATTAAATTCCCTATCGATTGGCATTCAAATATAGAAATTTAAACGGTTTTAAATTTTTTGTAAAAAATTGTGACCCTACCCCTTATAAAAAATGCAAAAAAATACAAAAAATCAAAATCGTGTTTTTTTGCAGTATTTTTGGCGTAACATGAGAAAAAACGGTCCGAATATTAAATGTCATACCTTTTTGAGCTCGTAATTAAATTCCCTATCGATTGGCATTCAAATATAGAAATTTAAACGGTTTTATATTTTTTGTAAAAAATTGTGACCCTTAAAAAAATGAAAAAATCAAAATTGTGTTTTTTTCACAAAAATATCAGTATTTTTGGCGTAACATGAGAAAAAACGGTCCGAATATTACATGTCATACCTTTTTGAGCTCGTAATTAAATTCCCTATCGATTGGCATTCAAATATAGAAATTTAAACGGTTTTAAATTTTTTGTAAAAAATTGTGACCCTACCCCTTATAAAAAATGCAAAAAATCAAAATTGTGTTTTTTTTCACAAAAATATCAGTATTTTTGGCGTAACATGAGAAAAAACGGTCCGAATATTACATGTCATACCTTTTTGAGCTCGTAATTAAATTCCCTATCGATTGGCATTCAAATATAGAAATTTAAACGGTTTTAAATTTTTTGTAAAAAATTGTGACCCTACCCCTTATAAAAAATGCAAAAAAATACAAAAAATCAAAATCGTGTTTTTTTGCAGTATTTTTGGCGTAACATGAGAAAAAACGGTCCGAATATTAAATGTCATACCTTTTTGAGCTCGTAATTAAATTCCCTATCGATTGGCATTCAAATATAGAAATTTAAACGGTTTTATATTTTTTGTAAAAAATTGTGACCCTTAAAAAAATGAAAAAATCAAAATTGTGTTTTTTTCACAAAAATATCAGTATTTTTGGCGTAACATGAGAAAAAACGGTCCGAATATTACATGTCATACCTTTTTGAGCTCGTAATTAAATTCCCTATCGATTGGCATTCAAATATAGAAATTTAAACGGTTTTAAATTTTTTGTAAAAAATTGTGACCCTACCCCTTATAAAAAATGCAAAAAATCAAAATCGTGTTTTTTTGCAGTATTTTTGGCGTAACATGAGAAAAAACGGTCCGAATATTAAATGTCATACCTTTTTGAGCTCGTAATTAAATTCCCTATCGATTGGCATTCAAATATAGAAATTTAAACGGTTTTATATTTTTTGTAAAAAATTGTGACCCTTAAAAAAATGAAAAAATCAAAATTGTGTTTTTTTCACAAAAATATCAGTATTTTTGGCGTAACATGAGAAAAAACGGTCCGAATATTACATGTCATACCTTTTTGAGCTCGTAATTAAATTCCCTATCGATTGGCATTCAAATATAGAAATTTAAACGGTTTTAAATTTTTTGTAAAAAATTGTGACCTTACCCCTTATAAAAAATACAAAAAATCAAAATCGTGTTTTTTTGCAGTATTTTTGGCGTAACATGAGAAAAAACGGTCCGAATATTAAATGTCATACCTTTTTGAGCTCGTAATTAAATTCCCTATCGATTGGCATTCAAATATAGAAATTTAAACGGTTTTAAATTTTTTGTAAAAAATTGTGACCCTACCCCTTATAAAAAATGCAAAAAATCAAAATTGTGTTTTTTTTCACAAAAATATCAGTATTTTTGGCGTAACATGAGAAAAAACGGTCCGAATATTACATGTCATACCTTTTTGAGCTCGTAATTAAATTCCCTATCGATTGGCATTCAAATATAGAAATTTAAACGGTTTTAAATTTTTTGTAAAAAATTGTGACCCTACCCCTTATAAAAAATGCAAAAAATCAAAATCGTGTTTTTTTGCAGTATTTTTGGCGTAACATGAGAAAAAACGGTCCGAATATTAAATGTCATACCTTTTTGAGCTCGTATTTAAATTCCCTATCAATTGGCATTCAAATATAGAAATTTAAACGGTTTTAAATTTTTTGTAAAAAATTGTGACCCTACCCCTTATAAAAAATGCAAAAAATCAAAATTGTGTTTTTTTTCACAAAAATATCAGTATTTTTGGCGTAACATGAGAAAAAACGGTCCGAATATTACATGTCATACCTTTTTGAGCTCGTAATTAAATTCCCTATCGATTGGCATTCAAATGTAGAAATTTAAACGGTTTTAAATTTTTTGTAAAAAATTGTGACTCTACCCCTTATAAAAAATGCAAAAAATCAAAATCGTGTTTTTTTGCAGTATTTTTGGCGTAACATGAGAAAAAACGGTCCGAATATTAAATGTCATACCTTTTTGAGCTCGTAATTAAATTCCCTATCGATTGGCATTCAAATATAGAAATTTAAACGGTTTTAAATTTTTTGTAAAAAATTGTGACCCTTAAAAAAATGAAAAAATCAAAATTGTGTTTTTTTTCACAAAAATATCAGTATTTTTGGCGTAACATGAGACAAAACGGTCCGAATATTACATGTCATACCTTTTTGAGCTCGTAATTAAATTCCCTATACATTGGCATTCAAATATATAAATTGAAACGGTTTTAAATTTTTTGTAAAAAATTGTGACCCTTAAAAAAATGAAAAAATCAAAATTGTGTTTTTTTTTCACAAAAATATCAGTATTTTTGGCGTAACATGAGAAAAAACGGTCCGAATATTACATGTCATACCTTTTTGAGCTCGTAATTAAATTCCCTATCGATTGGCATTCAAATATAGAAATTTAAACGGTTTTAAATTTTTTGTAAAAAATTGTGACCCTACCCCTTATAAAAAATGCAAAAAATCAAAATCGTGTTTTTTTGCAGTATTTTTGGCGTAACATGAGAAAAAACGGTCCGAATATTAAATGTCATACCTTTTTGAGCTCGTATTTAAATTCCCTATCAATTGGCATTCAAATATAGAAATTTAAACGGTTTTAAATTTTTTGTAAAAAATTGTGACCCTACCCCTTATAAAAAATGCAAAAAATCAAAATTGTGTTTTTTTTCACAAAAATATCAGTATTTTTGGCGTAACATGAGAAAAAACGGTCCGAATATTACATGTCATACCTTTTTGAGCTCGTAATTAAATTCCCTATCGATTGGCATTCAAATGTAGAAATTTAAACGGTTTTAAATTTTTTGTAAAAAATTGTGACCCTACCCCTTATAAAAAATGCAAAAAATCAAAATCGTGTTTTTTTGCAGTATTTTTGGCGTAACATGAGAAAAAACGGTCCGAATATTAAATGTCATACCTTTTTGAGCTCGTAATTAAATTCCCTATCGATTGGCATTCAAATATAGAAATTTAAACGGTTTTAAATTTTTTGTAAAAAATTGTGACCCTTAAAAAAATGAAAAAATCAAAATTGTGTTTTTTTTCACAAAAATATCAGTATTTTTGGCGTAACATGAGACAAAACGGTCCGAATATTACATGTCATACCTTTTTGAGCTCGTAATTAAATTCCCTATACATTGGCATTCAAATATATAAATTGAAACGGTTTTAAATTTTTTGTAAAAAATTGTGACCCTTAAAAAAATGAAAAAATCAAAATTGTGTTTTTTTTTCACAAAAATATCAGTATTTTTGGCGTAACATGAGAAAAAACGGTCCGAATATTACATGTCATACCTTTTTGAGCTCGTAATTAAATTCCCTATCGATTGGCATTCAAATATAGAAATTTAAACGGTTTTAAATTTTTTGTAAAAAATTGTGACCCTACCCCTTATAAAAAATGCAAAAAATCAAAATTGTGTTTTTTTTCACAAAAATATCAGTATTTTTGGCGTAACATGAGAAAAAACGGTCCGAATATTACATGTCATACCTTTTTGAGCTCGTAATTAAATTCCCTATCGATTGGCATTCAAATATAGAAATTTAAACGGTTTTAAATTTTTTGTAAAAAATTGTAACCCTACCCCTTATAAAAAATGCAAAAAATCAAAATCGTGTTTTTTTGCAGTATTTTTGGCGTAACATGAGAAAAAACGGTCCGAATATTAAATGTCATACCTTTTTGAGCTCGTAATTAAATTCCCTATCGATTGGCATTCAAATATAGAAATTTAAACGGTTTTAAATTTTTTGTAAAAAATTGTGACCCTACCCCTTATAAAAAATGCAAAAAATCAAAATCGTGTTTTTTTGCAGTATTTTTGGCATAACATGAGAAAAAACGGTCCGAATATTAAATGTCATACCTTTTTGAGCTCGTAATTAAATTCCCTATACATTGGCATTCAAATATATAAATTGAAACGGTTTTAAATTTTTTGTAAAAAATTGTGACCCTTAAAAAAATGAAAAAATCAAAATTGTGTTTTTTTTCACAAAAATATCAGTATTTTTGGCGTAACATGAGAAAAAACGGTCCGAATATTACATGTCATACCTTTTTGAGCTCGTAATTAAATTCCCTATCGATTGGCATTCAAATATAGAAATTTAAACGGTTTTAAATTTTTTGTAAAAAATTGTGACCTTACCCCTTATAAAAAATACAAAAAATCAAAATCGTGTTTTTTTGCAGTATTTTTGGCGTAACATGAGAAAAAACGGTCCGAATATTAAATGTCATACCTTTTTGAGCTCGTAATTAAATTCCCTATAGATTGGCATTCAAATATATAAATTTAAACGGTTTTAAATTTTTTGTAAAAAATTGTGACCCTACCCCTTATAAAAAATGCAAAAAATCAAAATTGTGTTTTTTTTCACAAAAATATCAGTATTTTTGGCGTAACATGAGAAAAAACGGTCCGAATGTTACATGTCATACCTTTTTGAGCTCGTAATTAAATTCCCTATCGATTGGCATTCAAATATAGAAATTTAAACGGTTTTAAATTTTTTGTAAAAAATTGTGACCCTACCCCTTATAAAAAATGCAAAAAATCAAAATCGTGTTTTTTTGCAGTATTTTTGGCGTAACATGAGAAAAAACGGTCCGAATATTAAATGTCATACCTTTTTGAGCTCGTAATTAAATTCCCTATCGATTGGCATTCAAATATAGAAATTTAAACGGTTTTAAATTTTTTGTAAAAAATTGTGACCCTACCCCTTATAAAAAATGCAAAAAATCAAAATTGTGTTTTTTTTCACAAAAATATCAGTATTTTTGGCGTAACATGAGAAAAAACTGTCCGAATGTTACATGTCATACCTTTTTGAGCTCGTAATTAAATTCCCTATCGATTGGCATTCAAATATAGAAATTTAAACGGTTTTAAATTTTTTGTAAAAAATTGTGACCCTACCCCTTATAAAAAATGCAAAAAATCAAAATCGTGTTTTTTTGCAGTATTTTTGGCGTAACATGAGAAAAAACGGTCCGAATATTAAATGTCATACCTTTTTGAGCTCGTAATTAAATTCCCTATCGATTGGCATTCAAATATAGAAATTTAAACGGTTTTAAATTTTTTGTAAAAAATTGTGACCTTACCCCTTATAAAAAATGCAAAAAATCAAAATTGTGTTTTTTTTCACAAAAATATCAGTATTTTTGGCGTAACATGAGAAAAAACTGTCCGAATGTTACATGTCATACCTTTTTGAGCTCGTAATTAAATTCCCTATCGATTGGCATTCAAATATAGAAATTTAAACGGTTTTAAATTTTTTGTAAAAAATTGTGACCTTACCCCTTATAAAAAATGCAAAAAATCAAAATCGTGTTTTTTTGCAGTATTTTTGGCGTAACATGAGAAAAAACGGTCCGAATATTAAATGTCATACCTTTTTGAGCTCGTAATTAAATTCCCTATCGATTGGCATTCAAATATAGCAATTTAAACTGTTTTAAATTTTTTGTAAAAAATTGTGACCTTACCCCTTATAAAAAATGCAAAAAATCAAAATTGTGTTTTTTTTCACAAAAATATCAGTATTTTTGGCGTAACATGAGAAAAAACTGTCCGAATGTTACATGTCATACCTTTTTGAGCTCGTAATTAAATTCCCTATCGATTGGCATTCAAATATAGAAATTTAAACGGTTTTAAATTTTTTGTAAAAAATTGTGACCTTACCCCTTATAAAAAATGCAAAAAATCAAAATCGTGTTTTTTTGCAGTATTTTTGGCGTAACATGAGAAAAAACGGTCCGAATATTAAATGTCATACCTTTTTGAGCTCGTAATTAAATTCCCTATCGATTGGCATTCAAATATAGAAATTTAAACGGTTTTAAATTTTTTGTAAAAAATTGTGACCTTACCCCTTATAAAAAATGCAAAAAATCAAAATTGTGTTTTTTTTCACAAAAATATCAGTATTTTTGGCGTAACATGAGAAAAAACTGTCCGAATGTTACATGTCATACCTTTTTGAGCTCGTAATTAAATTCCCTATCGATTGGCATTCAAATATAGAAATTTAAACGGTTTTAAATTTTTTGTAAAAAATTGTGACCTTACCCCTTATAAAAAATGCAAAAAATCAAAATCGTGTTTTTTTGCAGTATTTTTGGCGTAACATGAGAAAAAACGGTCCGAATATTAAATGTCATACCTTTTTGAGCTCGTAATTAAATTCCCTATCGATTGGCATTCAAATATAGAAATTTAAACGGTTTTAAATTTTTTGTAAAAAATTGTGACCCTACCCCTTATAAAAAATGCAAAAAATCAAAATTGTGTTTTTTTTCACAAAAATATCAGTATTTTTGGCGTAACATGAGAAAAAACTGTCCGAATGTTACATGTCATACCTTTTTGAGCTCGTAATTAAATTCCCTATCGATTGGCATTCAAATATAGCAATTTAAACTGTTTTAAATTTTTTGTAAAAAATTGTGACCCTACCCCTTATGAAAAGCGCCAAAAATCATAATCGTGTTTTTTTGCACAAAAATATCAGTATTTTGTTTGCCTGATCAAAGTTTTATATTTCCCTCGCACTCCCCTTAGCTGAGTAACGGGTTGCTTTAAAAATTCTGAGTTCCGAATACTCACTGCAAAATGATCTGATGGTCCTGTATATACCCCAAGAGGATCGCTTGCATCTGATGCCCTGGGAGGGATTGGCCGTGTCCCAATCTGGAGACCCGCCAGGCGAGCGCCTTGGTGTGGGCGCTGACCAGGATGAAATAGGTGCACGGATAGGTGGTCAAGTTGAGCACCACCATGGCCGTTTCCATCAGGCCGAACGTGTGCAGGATAATGGTGGGCAGGTAGGCGGAGGTGGTGTCCTTCCAGTTCCAAGGGATCCAGGAGGGATACATCAGTGTGGGTTCGCTGGCCAGGGAGATGTACACAAGGCCAAGTACGACCACACCGATAACGGCGCGCAAAAATACCCGGAAAATTAACTCCGCTGAGGCGACACCCTCGCCGATAATCCGGCACTCGTCGGAGCAGCCCAGTCGCCCGTCCAGATAGCGGAGCAACCGGTGGATGTGGAGCATCTCGTCGCGCTTCAGATAGACATTGATCGTCTTCAGCATGTAGAGTGTGTGGGGCATGGCCACGCAGAGGCTCTCGCAGAAGGTCTCCATCGAGTTGGACAGGAGGAAGTTCACCACGAAGGACACCCACATGCAGACGTGGAAAGCCAAATTGAAAGCTATCGAGTACGCCCTGTAGTGTCGACCCCACATGGTTTCCCTGTCCGGCGGATGCAATCCAATCAGCCGAAAGATGCGCCAGTGGCTTACTAAAGCCCTCGTTGAATCCACTTCCGCAATGGCCATGGTTGTCCAGGTTGGTCCAAGTTTGACCAGGTTATTAAAGGTTTTTTACTCCTGAACTCAAAAAGCTTCGACTGGCCCTTTTATACCCAATCCATTAATCCACTCACCCGACTATCCATTCAGTCAGCCGCAAATTATGCAAATTGCTGCAAATTAGACCGAAAAAGTTTGGGAAAATGGCCACCACTTCACACCACTCGATTCCGAATCGAAGCACCTATTCCAGCAATTACAAGGGCAATAGTTTTGTGAGCAGGCCCATCTGGACAGAGAATATATATGCATATATTCAAATCGTCCTTCTATCGTGATTAACGCCACTGAACTACCAAGAAAATCAACTAAATTTTCTGAAGATTCATTTTGAGTGTGAACAATTTTAAAGCTTACTTTTTATTTCACATTTATTTTACCATTAAAAATATGTTAATTATATAATTAAGCGGATTGTGAAGTCTCTTACCTCCAGATTCGATTGTCAAACATGGCTAGATCGACCTTCCAAATAAGGCTTACATGTGTAGCTTCTATAATTCTAAAGATCCAGGTGTTCGAACAAAGACGGACATAATTCTTTCCACTAGTACAGTATAGCTCGTTTATTTACGAGTAATTTTTATGATCATATGTATGTTTACTCTAGTTTAAGGTAATTTTGATAAAACTTAAGGGATACCACTAAAATGCCACATTAATGAATTAATTTTTATCTTCTATAATTATTTTGAAACGTTGTAAGAAAAATGTTAACCATAAGCTGAATAATCAAGAATTAAAAAACATAGATGGTTTAAAAGACTTTATTTTAAAAGAACATTTTTATTTTTAAAATCTATTTTATTGATAAAGACTAACCCTGTCTCAAGTTCAAAGGGGCAACCTCCTTCGACCCTCCTTCTTTCCCTGAATATATTTCAAACCGAAACCCGTTTCGACTCACCGCAAATAAGCCCATTTCAGTTTGGTTTAGTTTCAGTTTGAAATGTATCCAGAAGCAATTTCGAGACAGAGAGAGGGTGGATGATTGCTCGCAGGTGGTGTGTATTCAAATTAATAATGCCAAATTGATTATAAAACATTTGTCAATGGCAATCTGTTGGGGAATGACCGTCCAAGGGTGGAATAGACCTCCCGTAAACACACACACAAGCACACAGAGTGAGGCACCATGATTGAATATGATTGATATTGGGTGGTATAAATTATGAACAACAACCGAGAAGGAGGATGGGTTCCTCAATTGGGGAACCCAGGCCAACCTGATCCATCAGGCCAACCTGTCGCGACCTAGGCCATCCAGAAAAAAAGAAAAAAAGAGCTGCGTTAGCCAAAAGATTTGTACGCCAAGATGGCATAATTAAATTGGCCAACGAACAGGTGCCATCGGTCTTCAGGTTAATTCTCATTCAATTACTGCCAATTGGCTTTCTTCCCTGAACGAAACTTTGCAATTGTCGTTCAAATCTAGAATATTCGCATATCGATTCGATGCGAAGCTAATGCGATTCAACTTAACGCATTTCATTTGCAAATTGTTGGCCATATCGACGATTCATTATCTTATAGCCATAGGTCAAACCATCTTGATTATTTATTCCGTTCGGTGCGTGGGCAGCCAAATGTCAAGTTTATTTTTAATTGATTCGAATTCTTTATTCCAGTGCAGTTTTGTTTGTATTTGAAGAGTGTTCTTTGAAATCAATTTGATATTGAGAGGGTTGTGAATGTGAAAAAGATGATTTATTTTTAATAAATTACACAATTGAGAGTTTTTTTTATAAATATTACTTTACCGAATTTACCTAAACTGAATTAGTTTTATAAACTTGATGGAAAAAAAAGGTTAAGAAATTTTTAATCATTTTCTTTTTGTTCTTGATGATTTAACATTTCTTGTCTAACCTAAATGGAAAACTAGCTGTTCATTTACATATTTCGGCTTTTACTTGGCGCGCCGACGGAAATGAGCGATTTCATTCTCAATTTCCGACTGCTTTTAGATTGGAACGTATGCAAATTCCTTGAGTTAATTAAAATTTGTAAAACGATAACGATATTATACTCATATTATACCAAAAACAAATTGGAATAAAAAAACTTAACAAAAACGGGATTCGAAATGTCCACAGTAATTTATAATGGGTTTCCGTTGCGAACGAGAAGTCTGTAATTTAATTTAAGAAATATTATTCAAAATTAAATTTTAAAAAAGAATTTTTTTATGTTATAAAAACTAGCAAAATTGTAAGCTTATAAAATCTTTCGAAATAAAAATAAAATCGCAAAAAAGTGTTTTTTTTTGGGGGCGAAAAACCCTACGTAACCCCTTAAAACAGAGAACTCATTTATATTGACCTACTATTTAATGCTGCTTTGTTTTGGGTTTTTTTTATTTTCTATATCCTGGGCATATAAATGACCTGTCAATTATCAGAGGGGGGATTTTCTCCGTTCTCAATCAGGTTCCCTCCAATTCATAGCTGCTTATACATAGTAGGAATCATCCCACAGCACTCGGATGCAGCGGCCCACGCAGAAACTGAGACTGAGCTTCAGCTATCAAAGCCGGCATGGCCAAACCGAAGCAAAGTCGTCAAGTACGCGCTTATAAATAGCCCGATGCCCAAACAAATAAATATATGAATGAGCCAGCGAGCGGCTGACTCAATCTCTGAAATGATTTAGACTGAAATGATTTTAACTGAAATCGGGCAGCACAATGCTTGAAAAAGGCGCAAAGTCGACAACAAAACAAGCTTTTCAACAGAATGCTTGGAGAATATTCGCCATAACGCCGGTGCATAGAAAAAAATAAATAGTTTTCGATCAACTGCTTAAAAAAGACAAAACTGTTAAATTGAAATGTTTTAGTATTATTTTCTAACATTTTTTAGTCACAGTTTAAAACATTTCAATTTTTAAAACAATATGATTACTTAAACTCCTTAAATGTAATTACTTGTATTATTACTATTATTTTATTTTCTTCTTAAAATATATAGTTTTAATAAAATTGGTGTCTTACAATGCACAGCAATTTAATACACTTAAAAGTATTAAATTCCAAAATTAATAATGAATAAATATGCATTAATTATGTTTACGCAAATATAGTTTGTTATAAATATTAATCTTTGGGCTTGTTAAATCCCAAGCCAACACATTTTAAATAATTAACACCATTTATCATCAGATTCTGGTCATAAAAATGATATATTAAATCAGTTTCAGACTCCAATGATCTATTCCAATTTACTAAACTGTCCATTCCACAAAAGAAAAATGAATGGGAAAATTCCAAAATAAATCTATTTATATGATTTATTAAAGCTTTTTAGCCGTTGAACCTAAAAGTATTTTTAAAAAAACTATATATTTTTCTGTGCGAGAGGAAGGGAATGAAAGGTAGGGGCAGAGGGAAGGGGGGGAAGGTGAGCAGCTGAGAGATGACGCCAACGTCGCTCAGCTGTTTCTCACCTGAGTCAAGAGCCGCGGCCTTATAAATAGCCCAAGCTCGTCTAGAAGCCGACTCAGTTGAAATCGAACATTTCCAAGTGAAAAAACGGAACCGTTTTCGAATTTATATATTATTTATTTTTGTTTTTTATTTTACGTTGTTTATTTGCTGTAGTGCGAGTGAGTTCTAAGAACTTTAACCCAAAAATGGTGAGTTGCAGTGGGAAATTCCAGCCAACCAAACAAGAGTATCTTTGCTGCTATTTTTTTGTTTCGTGTATAAAGTTATCGGTCCAAAGTATATGTATTTTTTAAATCAGCATCATCAGGAATTGTGTCCTTCGATTAAATAAAATAAACAAATAACATAAAATCGAAAATATAGGTTTCAACTTGCCCAAGTAAACATTTCTTTCGTTTTATTTCGGTTTCTTTACTGCTGATAAAATTACGCACAAAGACAATACATAAAAAATGCATTCAGGTAATGCTACGTGAATGGAATATCGATGTACTTAACAGCGCGTAAAACCTAAGCAAACATGAACAAAAAGTAAAGGATAGCCCCGACGATAATTGAGAACTTGAGTTTTGGGTCGAAATGTTTACTTCCGGTTAGCTAGAAACGATGTTAAGAATCAGTTAACGATCGACTTTAATGCGGAATACCCTAGAAGAATATTAAATTTAGAGAACTCAAGATTAGTGAGTGGGAAAAAAAATACATTTTTTAAAGGAACAAACCTTTCATATTTCTGTTTGATCAATTAAAAACAACAACAAAAAATGACTTGTTCCCACATAAAGTCTTCTAAGCCCACGATCAGTTGGTTCTTTTAAGTGGTTTTGATTTGCCTTTTGTCTTTTCATTCTTGTTGTTTTTTGAGAAGATCAATCACTCAAAACTTTTTAAGCTGTGCAAGTAAATAACAAGCCCATTATTCATTTGCTTATGCAACAAAGCTAAAAACAAACCAATTAATATCTAGCACTCCACTTCACTTAACCAGAGGTTGTTTTTTTATAACCCGTAAATAACCAGTGCTAATGTATTTTTAAACTCATCATTATCCAAACATGGACATAGTGAATAGACCAAGAACCAAACATGCACAGAAAAAAATGCAATATGGAATAGGGTCAATTCTACCTAATTCCATATAAATAAAAAACCGATATGATTTATGACAAATTTATGAATCAAACATGTCAACTTGATATTTTATCATATAATAGAAAATACCAAATGTATAATCTTGATTCATATTAAAATGATATGAAAACGTTGATCTTCAAAAAATATACACTTGACCAGCACATATCAATCTGTTCTTTTGTCAATTTCTTTTCTGTGTGGCCCTGATTTGCCACCTTTGAACAATGTAATCTGATTACAAATTCCCCCACCAAATATACTAATAAAGAAATCCAATTTCCTCTGACAATTTCCACCCTCAGTGGATCAATCTCAACCCATATACGTGATGATCGACAACTTAGTTAATGCGAATTATATGCGGACTACCCATATTGGTCACCCAGAGTAATTCAAAAAGGCAGCCGGTCAATTTGCATATTCCTATTGTTTTGCTCCGATTTGATTCATGCCTTTTTGCCCGAATTGAACTTCCCAAGAAGCGGACAACAAGTTTATCTCCTATGTGTCATCCGCAAACAATGATCATCGGCACCTTGAACGAGAAGCCATATCATCATCGATCGTTATCTCATCGCGTTGCCCGGGTAAACCAAATATGGTCTCAAGTTACTTTCAGGCAGCAGAATCCCATTAGGCAGTCCAAACTAATGTTTGCCGCCGATCAGTCGGTCAGTCAATTGTTATTGGGCTTTTTAGAATAATGTGTTCTCACTTCGTTGCGATGACACATAAACCCGCAAGTGGGCTTGTTTCCAGCCGATTGAGATGTTTGTCTGCTTCAAACATTTTTGTGAATACAATATAAATGTTAACTTGTTTCATCCAAATCGATTAACTTGCGGCAGGAGGTTTTCTCATAATATAAACGTAGCACATTTGCCGGTTATAAAAATTAATCATTTTATTAAAAAGAAGTTGATTTGATTTGGCACAAAAGAAATGAATTAATATAAAGGCCTTTAAAGAAACGACTTATTAAAATGTGTATTTAATTTTCGGCGATCGAAAATACTCGTTCTTAAAATATGGCTTAATGTTTTAATAAATTATTGGGTAACGTTTGTCTTTTCTGAAGGCTAAATTCAAACTGAAGGCTAAGCAGAAATATTCAGTTTTTTGGAACAAAACCGAACCAAAAACAAGCGCATTTAAAATTGCAAAATGCATGGTTTGAAAGTCCATATATTTAAAATTAATTACTTATTCGCAGTGTTGTCATTTTTTGCTTGAACTAAAAGTAAGCCCTCCATAGAATCTAAAGAAATCAAATATTAATAAAGTTATTAAAGTACCTAAATCAATAATTATACCTACAATTGTAAAATATTTCCAGAAATAACATAATTCTATATTATAATTCTATATATTTTTATTTATTTATTTAATTATTTTTTATTTCTTTAAATTTATTCTACATTTTCCATCAAATTGGTAATCTTTTATTTGTACAAACTAAATCCCCTCTTATTTCCCTTCTTGCAGCAGCAGCTCCTCCTCGTGGCCCTGGTGGCGGTGGCCATTGGGTCCTTGCCCCAACTAGCCGTAGGTAAAAAGATCGAGAAGCGTTGTGTCAACTGCACATATCGTACATACTACACATACGGCGACGGGCGATCCCTGCAGCGGGTTGTCTATAGAGATCCGGTCTACACACGTGGTATTTAAAAAAGCATTTCCGTTGTCGTTTGCGTATACGTAATATTCCTGCACCAGCACGATGTACATAAGAGAGCACCGCGCAGCACTGACTGAATTAAAAAGAAAACACGCTCGTATTTAGTAATCGTAGCAGCTAACCCCTCGTAACCGATAGAATATAGAACGTAATATATAGAAGATAGATAGACATACTGTAGAATAGAGTTCACAAGCTCACCGCCGCACCAGTGCATCACCTCACCACCACCTGTGCTCTTGCTCTCGCCCCGAACAGCCCAATCCTACAGCAGCGGATGCAGCGGGAACCCGTGCGGCGTGAATGCCGTGTGCCAGGAGGCCTCCGGAGGACGTCCTGTTTGCTCCTGCCCGCCCGGATTCAGCGGTAATCCGCTCACCCACTGCAATCGCGGCGAGTGCCTGGACAACGTCGACTGCCGGGGCGACCTGCAGTGCAAGGACAATCGCTGCGTTAATCCCTGCGTGGGTGCCTGTGGCATTGGCTCGAATTGTGACGTAAGTTCTCGGAGTCCGCCAAAGGGATTTTTCTCCCCCTCACCCTCCCCCTCCCCCGTTCTGACCACCGGAATTTCCCCCTTCCGTTTTCCTTTTCCCCTCCGCAGGCCCGCAACCACGTGGCCGTGTGCAGCTGCCCGGCGGGCTACAATGGTGACCCCTATCACGCCTGCCACCTCAACGACCCGGGTGAGTGCCAGTTGCAGTAATACCGCGTAATATCCGGGGTGTCATAAGAATCGCACGAAGCCCACATGTCAATCGGTTTGGCGCATTCTGTTTTATCTGCTTCAGAGTCATCTTTTTCTTTCTTTGCAACATTATGGGTTTTTAATTTGAAAATAAAAACATATTTTTATAATTATTTCTTATGCTCTTAGTAAATTAAGAGCCAAACAAAATTTAAATGATCTTCAAATATTTTTTTTATAAATTTTGTTATTAAATTTTAAAACAATTCGCAAATTTTTGCCATTTTTTGCATATGTAAATTGTTTAAAAAAATTAATTACATGTTTATTTAATTAAAATATAAAGGTAGGTAGTGTACTAAAATCCTTCAGATATTTATATGTATAACATAAATCTGGAAAGGGTCTTATAAGCTAAAACAATGGCCATTGATAAAAAAAGAAGCCTTGACAACCTGATTATTTTAAAGGACAGGAGAAATCACGGCAAACCGGTTTTAGGATATATGTATGTACAAACATATGATGTATTTCCTCTTTGTTACTGAAAAAGAATGCTTAATATAATAAGAACTACCTGGAAAAGGAATCATAAAGCGAAAGTACCTTAAACTATATAAAAATCCACGCTTATTAGTAAGCTATTTGTAAACAACAGCATGCTGTTTATTATTGCTTACAATCATTTAAAATAATGTGGGAATTGGACTGTTGCGGAAGCCGATAGATTTGATTGACAGAACACAAGATAATTAGCCAACATTATAGTGCGAGTATTTTTAGTACAACCCACTTGCGAATCGCCTTTTGTCCATGGACTGACGTCTCGCGAATCCAACTGGTATTGCCCAAATCGGGCCAAATATATCGGCAAAAACAGGGGGCTGGGCCAGCGAAGCGTGTGGGATTCGGGCTTGCATAATGAACTATTTCGCGCTCAATGATAATAACAATAATAATAATAATCCATAACAAACGCCCAACCGCATTTGCCCAGAATCGCACTTGGGGCCTTTTGTAATTTTATGGTAATTAGCGTAGCATTTCGTTTCATAATTGTCAAGATCAAGGACGCAGGCGTGTGGGCGAGTGGGCGGTTCCCAAGGCCAACCAGCTGGGAACCGACGGAAAGGTGGCCCCGCGGCCCCAAGTCAACATCCGATTATGGTCATAAGCCTGTACAGGTCCGCTAACGAGTTCAGGTAGCAGTCGTCAGTCCACTCAAAGTCGGTCAATTGGGGATTTACTGGGCGAGAAGATGGCTGGATCAACTAAGCTAAAAATAAAACTGGATTTTCATTTTGAAAACTACTTTTTACTACACATTCTAAATGAAAATTCTCTATAACATTATTTTTATAATTATATTCGTTAATTATTTTTTGTGATTTGAAGATTTTAAATCTTAACTCTTTATTTTTTATTGCATATCTATAGAATTTTTAATTCATTTTATTTAATAATGATTTTTTTTCGAGGTCCAACATATAATATATCTTAAATTTATTTTGTTGATCCTGATAGAAAATCTTACTTCTAAACTCTTAAAACTCTTTATTTTTTATTACACCTTAAAAATAAAAATTTGGCATAACATGGTATTTCTTATTTACTCATTTTACTCACCATATACTTTTAATTAAGCTTGTTGATAGAAAAGTTCGGGAATTGATATTCAATCCAAAGTGCACTCCTTAGAGAAAATCTCTTGTTGTAAAGCTTAAAGATTTTATTTCTAAACTCTTAAAACTCTTTGCAAAGTTTCCATCGTTTGGCTCAATCAAAGTTGAGAGCAGGAAAAAGAGAAAATAAATTAAGGGCCATTTTACAGCATAAAGTTCCGGTAAAATATTGTTTTCGACATGAATTTCTTTAGTTGTTATACTTCAGATTCAGATTTAAAAAGGAAAAAAGAAGAGGAGTTGCTGCCCGAAAGTCGGCATTAATAAATTGAATTTCCTCGTTGGCTGCTCATTTGGGATTCCCATTCCCATTTCGATTTCGATTCACGTGTTCGTGTTCTTTCTCCTTCTCCGGCACTTTGCACTCCTTTTTCCGATTTCTGCATCTTAACCGCCCATCGATATTTATTTCCTTGATTTCAATCCCCTTCTGTGTTTCTGTGTTGCTTTAATTTAAGTCCCACGCCTGCGTGCAATTCCCACTGAAATGCAATATTTATTTGCATTTCCAATTAGCAACTGACTTGAAAACAATAATTGTAAACGAACAATCTACAGGGACTGTGAGGAGCTTGGGCTTGAGTTTCAGGACTTCTTTCCGTTTATGTTTTTCCTACCGAGCAGCGGAAGCATCCGGGCAGAGATGCATTTCCTTGCGGGCTGACAATGTCCGGAAACTTCCAAAAGTGTTTACCTTAAATACTTTTTCACGAACTTAAGTTCAAATGGCAAGATTTTACATTTTTTTAGTCTTTAATCCAAAATAATTGTAATATATACATATTTTGGTTTAAATGAAAAAGAGCTTTCATCTTAAACGAGACTTTTTCCCCCAAATGGAAGTCTTAAGGCATTTTGCAATCGATTTTCAAAATAAACTCTAGATTTCATTACAATACATTTTCCCGGCGCGGGAAAGTTGGTACTCCTCGCAAATTATGTCAAAAGGAAATGTAAGAGAAAAGGCCTGATAATGGCGAAACTTTTGCCATCGGAACGGAAAACAACGGAAAATAATTTCTTGGCTTGCTCACCGCACCATCGTCATCATCATCATCATCATCATAACCAAGAAGGACCAAGAATAACAGCAATTGGCATAAAAATAAAAGAAAATACAAGTAAAAACCAAAAATATGCGCATAAATGAGCGCTATTTTGGCTATTTGAATGTGATTTTCTATTTGGCCGTTTTGAGTGCCGTGGCCCCCAATTATTGGGCCGACTGACGGCGCCGATGGAGGTATTTTTTGTTGCCGGTTAAAGCGAAACCCTCGACCGGAACATAGGTCATATGACCCGGCATAAATCAAAAATTTGGCAGCGGCGACAGCGGATGTTGACAGGGGGTTGAAATGAGGTGAGAGGTGGAAGGTGAACGGGCGCCTTTTTTTCTTCTGCGACTTCTTTGGGTCGTACTAAATCAGATCTAACACTTGGTGATACTCCCTTCTACTGGAAACACACATTTCCCTGTGTCAGAAACTTCGAGTAAATGATTTAAAATGGTTACTAAATTCGGAATAAATTTATGAAGAATTATTTTAAAAACCCAACTGATTTTGTGACAAAATAAGGATTTTTTCTATGTGGGTATAAGATTCTTTGTACCATCTATTCATTTATAATTTTTTTTAATTATTTAATGTGTTATTCAAGAATGTTGCAATATTTAGAAATATAGGTATATCATATCATTTTGAATGAATTATAAAACTAAAATAAAATCAATACATATTTAAAATATTTAAAATGGGAAAAAAACCTATAAAAGAAAACCTATCAGTATAGTATCTTTTCTTTGTTTTTTTGCTGTTTCTTTTATTTTGAATATTAAATTTAGCAATTATAGTTAATTTAAGAACATTAAACATTGATTATTTTGATAAAAATTAAAAATTAAATTAAAGAAGAAAAGAAAATTTCGTGTTATTTTGACATTATTTTTTCTTCGTCCGATTTTTGTTAAATTTAATTCGAAATGCGGAAATATTAAAAAAAGGCATGTCCTAGAGAAGAAGAGAATACAATAAAAACCAAAGAAACTATAATTTATTTCTTATTGTTTTCCCATTAATTTTTCCATCAATCCTATGGAAGCTATATGATATGATCGTCCGATTTTTATAATATATAATCCGAAATTCAGAAATAGATAAAAAATAATATTCCCAAGAGAGGAAGGTTAAATGTCAAAAAGCACCGAAGCTATAATTTGTTTTCCATTACTTTAGCGTAATTTACTAATTCTAAACTCTAATAATTCGCCCTTAGAGGAGCAGTGCCATCCGAGTCCTTGCGGCGTGAACACCAAGTGCGAGATCATCAACGGCGTGCCCACCTGCTCGTGCAACCACGGCTACGTGGGCAATCCGCTGAGCGGGTGTCGCCACGAGTGCGACCACGACGGCGACTGCACCGGCAGGGACATGTGCTCGACCAACTTCAAGTGCGTCCCGGCCTGCGGCCAGTGCGGCACTGGCGCCACCTGCCGGACGGTGAGCAACCACCGGGCGGTGTGCGAGTGTCCCAAGGGATACATCGGCAGCCCCTACACGGAGTGCCGGCCGGAGTGCTACGGGGACGCCGACTGTCCCTCCGGACGGCCCGCCTGCTTCTACGGCATCTGCAAGAACACCTGCGAGGGAGCCTGCGGCATTGGGGCCGACTGCAACCTGCGCGGACTGACGCCCGTCTGCAGCTGTCCGCGGGACATGACCGGCGACCCGTTCGTCCGCTGCCGACCCTTCACCAAGGAGGATCTCTGCGACCCCAATCCGTGCGGCAACAACGCCATCTGCGTGCCCGGCCACGACAACACCGGTCGGGAGCGACCCGTCTGCAACTGCCTGCCGGGACACACCGGCAATCCGCTGAGCCACTGCAGCAGGGTGAGTCACTAAGCAAATTAATACAAGAAACCAATCGAAATGGGAACTCGAAATTGGAGAACTTGAAAAAAATATGAAAAACAATAGGTAGAATTAACAGAACATAAGGTTTTGAGCTACAGAACTATTACTAATTTAAATAATAAGAAATAATGTACATATATTAAAGTAAAAAAATGAAAATGGAAAAACGGATAAAGAAAAATTAGGAACAGGAAAGGCTAGCTTTTGATGTTTAAAAACCTGATGAGCTAGTACTTTTTTTTTAATTAAGCCTTGTTTTTAATTGAAAAAAAAAATTGGTAAAATTATATAAAGTTAGTATTTGTGACATTGTTACTTTATTTATTTTTTTTTTTAATATATTTTTATTATAAAATTAAAAAAAAATAAATATAATACCAAGGACAAGGTTCCATAATAACTATAAATTTACCACATTTTTGAAAATAAAATAAAAAAGATTAAGGGGTTGCCGTGAATACTTCAGAAATGTATAGCAACATATTCCCTTTTTATAATTTTACCACAACATGTTTATAACAGACCACTATTCAAGGTGCCTATTATATTTAGCAATATCCTTTTTTCGCAGGGTGAGTGCCTGAGCAACAACGAGTGTCCCGACCACCGCGCCTGCATCAACTACCAGTGCATCGATCCCTGCATCGGCAAGTGCGCCACCGGTGCCAGTTGCGAGCCCAAGGCCCACCTGGCGGTCTGCCGCTGTCCACAGGGACAATCGGGCGACGCCCTAGTGTCCTGCCGCCAGACGCGCACCTTCCCGGTGGCCAAGTACCACTAAGGAGGATTCCGGATGAGGAGTCCCGCTGCAGCCGCACTGCCTGCCAGTCCAGTAGTCACCTTTCGTCCCTGCCTCAACCTGCACCTGTCTATCTATCTATCTGTCTATCTGTTCGTCCCTTCGAATTCGCCTACTTCCCATACTAGTCGTTGCATTAACCTCGTACTCTCTCTAATTGAAGCGAACAAAAATGTGTTGACACAATCAATAATACAAGTAAACATTAAAAACTATGTGCTGTTTTACTGGAAGGTTTATCCTTATCTATGTAGGTCTTAAAATAATCGAGTAAAATCACCTCTTAACCTCTTAACACCTCGTGACGAAATATGATTATGCTTTGGACTAAATAAATACATTTTCTGGAAAAGAACTCGATTAATGCCAAGGGGACGAATCAATTTTAAAGTTAATTTAATCACAGGGTATTAAATTATTGTTCAGATATTTAATATAATAATAAAGGTGCACGGAAATTACCATACTAAAATATTGGGTTTACAAAAAATGCAGATGTAATCAAATCAAATAAAAAGACCTCTTAATGAGGTAAACAAAATAGTGACGATCGCACAAAGTTCTGATATCATCTTGTGTGACGAATATTTGTTATACGATCGTGTGAAAAATAAAAAAAAAAGTTTAGTACTTATTGTTAAATCGGTGTGCAATTTATAAACATGCTACATTGGTATGGTATTTCTTTTGCTCTTTTGCTTTAAGATTATTTTCCTTGTATAGATGGTGGGCTGTCGAGATGCTAACACAATACTTTTGTTCTATACAAGAGGGAAACAAAATGTTGAAAATCAAATTATCTTTTATTTTAATCAATAAAAATATACATGTATATATAAATATAGTATTCTTTTGGTTGGTATGAAATATACGTTCATTTTTATGAATAGTCTTTTACTATGGGTTTGCCGCCCTTTCTAAAAGCGTCTTGCAGCAAAAACCAATAACTAGGCCCTTTTTTTGGTACCTAAACTCAATACATATTCATTTGATTTTCGGATATAGCTTAAAATGTCTGAATAAACACACATGGATATCCTTAATAGTTATGAGTGGGTATTTGAGAAATCTGTATTTACTGGAATGCCAAAAATAAGTAAGAAAAAAAGGTTAAAAGAAAAAATACAATTAATAGAAAACGGGAATCTCGTTGAATTTCCGAAAATATGCAATAATAATAGATTTTTGTCCCCTATGCTCATAAAGTATTTTCGTGATCAGCATTATGCGCTTAGTTGATCTCACAATGAAGCCTGTTCCTCTTATGAAAATCGAGTTTTTCGGATGTAAAGATCTATACAAATGTAATTTGACTTGTAGATTATTGAAATGTTCCCTAATACATATGTGTAAAAAAAATTGTTTTTCAAATTCATATCGCCGGAAAGTATGCATTTTTTAGAGCTGAGGGCGGCGGATTTACGATACGCGACACTTTACTTTTGGTATGCTTAGGTATTTGAATTACTGAATTCATCCTGATTATTTGTGTTTTTAAAATACATATGTGGTTGGTATTAATAGGACGTAATTATCTTAGCTTCCCTCAATCCAGTTGTCAGAAACTCCTTCCAGATTCTTTAGATTAAACGAATAGAGAGACGAAGTGTATATACAATATACCCTTTAAACTCTTAAATTAACGATTACTAAATCTGAATATACTGTGTTTAAATTACAGTCCGATCACAACAAATCATGTTTTTGGAAAGATAGATTTTTATTCTTTCTGATATTTAGCAATGTTTTCTTTAATTAAGTACAAGTACTGCCTAAACTAAGTTTTTGAAAAAAAAAAAGAAAAAAGACTCATTGGAAGTGATATTTAATGACAGCATCGAATTCATCCCACAATTTATTAAAAAGAAATAGATTTTCATTGTAGCCTCCCAAACAGTAAAGTGTGAGGTTTTTAGACCAGTAATCCCAAGAATGGAATGGCAGTTATAATATCAAACAAGTTCTTAAGAAAGTAAGGCAGTTTCCCAGAGAAACGTAAAATTTCCTGCATCTTTACTCTAACAAAATTTAATTGAGATTCAAGACAGTTTTCTTTTCAATTGATATAAAGTTATAATGGAACATTAAAAGACTTATTTCCCCACCCAACTAAAATGATTGTAAGTGAGAGGAAAATAAGATATAAATAAGTCCAAATAAGTTGTTCGGTCTGGAATTTTCGTCGTGTTTCGAAGACTTTCGGTATTTAATATTAAAACTATAGGAGTATGAAGTGAAGAATCGCGATCGGAAGCCAATAGTTTGCTGTTTCATCTCCCCTACATATATATTGAAATGTTTCGTACATTTAACTTTTGATAAATACTCGACCTAATACATTTGTTTGCTGTCGCTTTTGTAATTGTAAATACAATTTTCCGTTTGAAATATAAATATATTCTTGTATATAAATATGCGATTTGTTTAAATTTTGTTTATGTATATATTAATATGTATATAAATTGCTAAATACATTTAATTGCGCTTTACACTTTTACACTTTAATTTACGGCTATCTGGCATTATTCCGAATAAAAACACAGGAGGGAAAAAAACAAAACAAAAAAGTTGTTGACTCTAGTGGGTGTGGGTGAAGGTGTGGGAGTGGGGTGTGAGTGTTCTTGTGTTGTTGGTTGTTTCTTGCTTGTTGTTTGTTGTTTGCTGGTGTAAGCTATGTCTATGTGAGTGAGTGTGTGCCGTATCATACGCCGAGAACCCTACAAACTACGCGCCCCCACAACGATTCCATCCGCCCCCGGAGTTGATCCAGGTCCTGGTCCTAGTTCCGGTTCCAATTCCCGTCCCCCCGCCGCCGCCGCCGCCGCCTTCGCCGCCTCCGTCGGTCCAGTCCAGGCAATGCCAGCTCCCGTGCCGGAGCCGCTTTCACCTGCAGCACTTCCCACCCTTGGTGCCCTTGGGGTTGGGCTTCAGGTGGAGCGTGTCCTTCTGCTGCTCGTTGGGGGAGGTGCGTATCTTGTGGTCGAGCACCTGCCGCGTGATCGACAAGAACATGTTCTCCACGTTGATGTTGTCTTTGGCGGATGTCTCGTACAGCTCGATGTCCATTTGTTTCGCGAACCGTTGCGCGTCCTCGGTGATGACCACCTTCCGGTCAGGATCGTCGTTCTTGTTGCCCACTGTTGAGTTGAGCATTGAATGCAGCATTAGTAGGTGTATCTATTGATTTTGGGATGCCGCCCTCCGGTTACTCACCTAATACTTTTTTGACCACGTCGCAGTTATTCTGGATCTCCTCCAGCCAGCGTCGGACGTTCGCGAAGGAGTCGCCGTTCGTGACATCGTAGACCACGATGACGCCATGGGTGCCGCGGTAGTAGGTGCTGGTGATCGTCCGGAAGCGCTCCTGCCCGGCCGTATCCCAGATCTGCAGCTTCACGCGCATCCCCTCGATGTCCACGGTGCGGATCTTGAAGTCCACGCCGATGGTGGTGATGTAACTGCCCGAGAATGTGTCGTCCGAGAACCGGATGAGCAGCGACGACTTGCCCACGCCTGCAGGGAATTTTGGATTGGATAGAAGGGGGATCCGATTACTACTGGCTTCTGATATCATGATTACATATGAGTAGTGGTCTAGGTGGCATTTGAAAAGTCTGGGTGGGGAATGGGGATAGCCTTATGCTCCGGTTACCGGCGCAGCTGGTCTGCTCGGGTATCGCAGTGAATATCCTGCCGATGAGTCAGCATTAATCATGTTCAGGCAGAGATGATCTGGTGGTTTTTTTGCAAAAACTCCCATAAGCAATTGTATTACAAATTTGTCTTAATATTTCAAAAACAAACCACATAAATGTGGAGTTGATTAATACAGATTTTAAACTATTTTTGTAATATATTTTTTAATAAAACAATAAAAATTCCAATTGAAGCTACTTTTATATGAAATTAAATAATGTAAATTGCAATACTATATAGTTATAATATATAATATATAAACAAGAAAAGCTGACAAATGTTTAAAATATTAAACAATCTTAACAAACAACATTACTCATACGTCATGTTGTCGTGGTTTTTTTTAGAGATATTCTTTTTGAGATTATAACAGTTAAAGCTCCACATGTTTGGTGGCAAAAAATTAATTTAAAAAAAAAAAGCTAATTTTTGGCCAGGAATGTGGGACAAACGGAAATTTACACCTGCCACTTTTTTACACGATGCTATTTTTAAGCACCTGGTCGTTGGGAAATGTGGGAAAAGCCTGGGAAACTCACCGCTATCGCCGATTATTAGCAACTTGAACAGATGATCGAAGCCGCGTGCCATTTTTGTTTCTTTTATTTTTTCGTTTTTTTTTTTTTATTTGTGTTTTTCCTTGTTTTTGCAAGTGCTTTTATATTTACAGTTAGGCGCGTCGAACAATGCAAAATATACTTTTGTTGTTTTCCTTTTTTTTGCGCTGCTTGCTCCCACACTCACACACACACACCCTTCTCTCGCTCTCGCCAACTATCGCCCTCTCGCTCGCACTCGTGCTGCCGGCTGAATATTGGAGATAAACTGTTGTTCTTTCTGGCTGCTGCTGCTTTGTTGTTGTTGTGGCTGCTGGCTGCAGATGTTGTTGTTGCTGCCGTGTGATAAGCTATTGTTATTAGTGTTGTTGCGTAGCGAGTTAATTTATGTAAGTGTTGTTGCCGCCGCCTTGTTATTTAATTTCCTTTGATTAACTTTTTTCGGCTCTTGCTGTTGCCTGCTTGCCGTTTATCAGCGGATTTTCAAAGAGAGAAATGCAGCAGCATGGTATGTGGGGGCTGTGAATCGGAATAATGGCTGTCTGGCGGATAAGACTGCGATTAAATGCCGAAAATCGGAATTGGCTGGCAAATATTTGCAAAGCTCGACTCCCTCGCAATCTTGCTATCTCCCTCTCTTTCTCCCTTGTACGCACACACTCGCAGGCGCACACAGACACCACACAGACACACAGACAGAGGGCTTTGGCTGACTGTTGAATTTATCTCGATTTCCTCGGCGGCCTGCAACTCTCCAGTTTCCAGTTTTCAGCTACCGGGTTTTATGTTGCAGCGCTGGAAGGACGGGCGGTGCGGATTTGTGGGCGTCGGCGTTCGGGATTAATTATGCTTAATGTTCCGTTTCCATAAACTATTACTAACCAGTGTGACCGAGAAGAATAAAAATACCAGCAGGGCAAAATATATCAAAATATCAATACATCGATATTTTTTGCAAAAAATATATATTTATATCGGTGAAATTTTGTTAGCCAAATATCACAATATCGATATTTTATTTTTCGATATTTCGTTCCGATTGGCCATTGTCAGCTCACAAATGTTCCCATAGAGGGCGCCCGTTTCCCTAAACCAGTTTCCCCCTTCCGCCAATTTGGCGCTCCTAAATGTTAGATTTCATGGTTTTTCTAACAGCAAACAGAAAACGTTGTATCTTAACATTATGTTAAATTGAGAGCGGAGCGGCTCTCTCAGTAGAGTGACCAGGGCTTAGCTTATACGCGGCTAAAATTTTGAAATTCAACTGAAAAAAATCAAAAGTATCTGATATATCGATGTTTTTTGGCGATATATTATATTTCATATTGATATTTTTGTTAAAGAAAATATATCATCGATACGATATTTTTAAAATATTTGACATCCCTTCCATAAACTATTACTAACCAGTGTGACCGAGAAGAACAAAAAATACCAGCAGGGCTGCAGGAAATATACTCAAATATACCAGTTTGATTTACTCTAATATACTAAAGAGTGTGTGTGGAGTATGTCCTTGCTAAGCTTAGCCACGACACAGCGCGTACACACACCATTTCTAATTGGATTTTGTTTTGCAAAAAAATGTCCTTTTTCAAATTTCTAAAGTTTAATCATTAACAAATTAATTATAAAACTATGTGGCTTTTAAATATACATATGTACTTGCAATTGGGTAATTTAGCAATAAAGTCGGTTGAGTTGTTTTATACCTTATTTGTAAAGTTAAAAAAAAATAAAATAACAATTAAAGATCTAGAAGTATTGAGTTTATTTGAAAAATGTAATTATTTTTGTATTCGTTTAATTTTGGAAAACTATAACAAAATTATTCAACTTGCATACAAAGAATTTTGAATGTTTTTTCTAAATCATTCAGATGCTTATCTTATGAAAAACTTTTTTTCGCGAGTTACAAAAAACATAATATTTGAAATAAATATTGGTTAAGTGGAAACAAAAAAAAAATTATTCATGACAAAGTTCATAATTTTGAATGTTTTTCCTAAATCATTCAGATACTTATTTTATCAGATACATTTTTTCACTAATGGTTAACATTTGCTGCCCATAAATATATGTACAAAAGAGTATGCTTTTTAAAGAAACTTCTTCTAAATATTCATTCCGTAGGTGACTTAAAAAAAAGATATTCTTCATTCCAAAAAGAGTCGAAACTTATTACCACACTTAGTTAGAGTTAGGAGATCTGTGTGTGCATTTTTTATGTGGTAGTTGTACAACGGAAAGTCGTAAAACAATTTAACATTCTAAACAGATTTAAAAGTAGAGTAGCAGCAGCGGATGGAACGCCCGCATTGGGATCCGCTGCCTGGTCGATGTGCTGTACATGGAATGTGTGTACTGGGGAATATATGTATGTAGCCTATCTCTCCATCCTACTTGCGGTGGGCCAGGTAGCCGGGCAAGCGGTTGCGCGTCCTGTTGGCCACACAGGACAGGTCCATGCGCCCGTTTTCCGTGGCATTCGAGCTGGCCATGGTCCTGCGGCGCACGGGCTTCACCTCGTTGTCGCGACTGGCGGCGGCCTGGGGCGAAATGGAGCGCAAGAAGCGCCTTTCGCTTGGCATTGCGAATTCAGCCGGCGATACGCGGCGCTTCTTGGGCTCATTCTCCTTCTTCTCCGCCTCATTCGGGGCCTTTTCTTCGGTATCAAACTTTCTGGCCGGCATTGTGCGGCGGGAGCGAATGGCTGATGAGGCTGATGAGGTTGATGAGGTTGAGGAGCTAGAGGAGCTGGCGGAGCCGCTGGCGGTTGGCTCGGTGTTCTCCTGGTTATTCTGTGCCGACAGCCTAAGACTGCGGCGACGTGGCCCAGCTTCCGCCGCCGTTGAGGCCTTCTTTTCCTTTTCCAAGTCTGCTGTTTCGATCGCAGCTTGAGTTGAGCGAGTGTATCTGCGCCTAACCGCCGCCGCAGAGGTAGAGGGCTGCTCCTCGGACGCGACTGTCGGCTGCTGCGGGCCTTTGGCTGCCCGCTGGAAGACATCCTCGTCGTCCTCGGTGTCGGTGTTGCTGCAATCAAAGCCGGCGGCAGAGAGCTTGGAGTGGATGAAATAGTGCGTGTTGTTCGCGGCTGTTGCATTGAAGCGGCTCGTTGTTTGGTTGGTGGGCTGCTCCCGGGCGAATGACTCGAGGGGATCGCAATCGTCGGAGCTCGAGGAATCGTCGTCGTTAGATTCAGCCGGGGACGGCGGGGCGGCCGAGACGATCGAGCAGACGCCGCAGACATAGTTTGTCTGGTCATAGAAGGTGCAAATGGTGTGCGACGGATTGGAGCCGCAGTTGTTGCAGTACAGCAGAAAGACGGCCGTGGAACTGCGGCCCGCCAGCGCACGGCAATGCTCGGCGGAGCAGTCCATCGCTCGCACAAAGTGTTCAGCAAAGGCATTCGGCTCGGTCTCCCAACTGGCGTCCCTGGAGAAGAGATAAGTGGTGATTATATGCTAGATATATCAGAGATATCAGAGAGGCCGGGCCACTCACTGGCTGGACAAGCAGATGCCCATCAGGGCGACGTCGTGGAAGCCCGTGGCATTGTTGCAGAGCGGGCACTTGAAGAAGTAGCCGGCGGTGTTGGCATACATCTGCAGGCACTGGCGGTGGTACCAGCCGTTCCGGCAGCAGGGCGAGTACAGCATGGTCACCACGTTGAAGCGTTCGCCGTTGCCGACCAGCCGATCCTTGCAGATGACGCAGGGCTCCCGCTCGCTGGCCGGACGGTGGCGATGGCGGCGCACATGCTGGTGGCAGAACGACATGTAGGTGTCGCGGAACTGACTCTGGGCGAGATGGTCCACGCCGCACTTGGTGTGGAAGTTGCGGCGGCAGCCGGACTTGCAGCAGCCGATGTTGGCGCCCGGGCGATGGCAGTAGCTGCAGTTCAGGTGCTGGCAGCGACGCGCCTCCGCCAGGATGTCGTCCTTGAGGAAGCGCAGGATGCCGACGCGCCTGTTGCCGCGCTGCACGAGATCGGAGCTGAGGTACTGCCGGGGAAAGCAAGGAAAAGAGCGGTTTTTCCTGGAATTCCGTTTGAATATTGATTGCACCTACCAGGCAGTTGTGGTGCACCATTATACCGCCGTCACGAATCGTCCTGCCGAAGGTCAGTTCGTCTCTTTCGCTGCTGCGGCACAACACGCACATGTTCACCATGGCTGCGCTTCGTTTTTTCCACCCTTTGTCTGCCGAACTTATTAATTATCAAGAAATACTTAATTTTGTCAGAAACTAGAAGAAGAAGAGCGAGACAGTTGACGCGCGCGAAATGCCAATTTATCGGAAGGCCAGTGTTGCCAGACTGCGTTTTTGTTTGTCTTTCTACAAACTGATTTTTTATATTGATACTAATGACATAAAATTCTTTCAAAACAAGAAGTGTTTAATAGGGTCTTCCCACAGAAAAACCTTACGGACCATCCGTTAACGGATGGTAGATGGTGGATGGAGCTCTGTGGGAAGACCCTATCAGCGCCGATTGTGGAACGGTGGAATTTGGAACACGGGGCCAATTTTGATTTTTCGGCTTCTGGGGGCCAAATTGGACCATTTTTTATAATGACAATATCTATCGATCTAGATAGGTTGCAAGCCTATCCGACTTCTAGAAGTGTATTAAAAATCTTTTCAAAAAATCGTGTCCCCAAAATTTTCTTTATTGCTCCCGAAACAATATGCACGGTAAACATGGGTTACTGGGCGTTTATTTAAGCTTCTTGTCGGAAAGTATCATTCAGCTAAAGCCGTCAGTTTTTGAGAAAATCGCTTTACAATGGGGGAAAATAAAAAGTTAAAAGAACTACCGATAAATTCAAATTTGAACCAGTAAGTTCAGTAATGCCAATCGATAGGGAATTTAGTTTCGAGCTCAAAAAGGTACGACATTTAATATTCTGACCGTTTTTTCTCTTATTACGCCAAAAATACTGATATTTTAGTCCAAAAAAACACGATTATAATTTTTTCCGTTTTTTATAAGGGTAGGGTCACAATTTTTTGCAAAAAATTTAAAACAGTTAAAATTTTCATATTTGAATGCCAATCGGGATTTTAATAACGTGCTCAAAAAGGTATGACCGTTTTTTCGCATGTTACGCGAAAAATACTGATATTTTTGTGCAAAAAACTCGATTTTGATTTTTTGCGATTTTTATAAGGGGTTTGGTCACAATTTTTTACAAAAAATTTAAAACTGGTAAAATTTTCTTATTTGAATGCCAATCGATAGGGATTTTAATAACGAGCTCAAAAAGGTATGACATTTAAGATTCTGACCGTTTTTTCGCATGTTACGCCAAAAATACTGATATTTTTGTGCAAAAAACTCGATTTTGATTTTTTGCGATTTTTATAAGGGGTTTGGTCACAATTTTTTACAAAAAATTTAAAAGTGGTAAAATTTCCTTATTTGAATGCCAATCGATAGGGATTTTAATAACGAGCTCAAAAAGGTATGACATTTAAGATTCTGGCCGTTTTTTCGCATGTTACGCCAAAAATACTGATATTTTTGTGCAAAAAACTCGATTTTGATTTTTTGCGATTTTTATAAGGGGTTTGGTCACAATTTTTTACAAAAAATTTAAAACTGGTAAAATTTCCTTATTTGAATGCCAATCGATAGGGATTTTAATAACGAGCTCAAAAAGGGATGACATTTAAGATTCTGACCGTTTTTTCGCATGTTACGACAAAAATACTGATATTTTTGTGCAAAAAACTCGATTTTGATTTTTTGCGATTTTTATAAGGGGTTTGGTCACAATTTTTCACAAAAAATTTAAAACTGGTCAAATTTCCTTATTTGAATGCCAATCGATAGGGATTTTAATAACGAGCTCAAAAAGGTACGACATTTAAGATTCTGGCCGTTTTTTCGCATGTTACGCCAAAAATACTGATATTTTTGTGCAAAAAACTCGATTTTGGTTTTTTGCGATTTTTATAAGGGGTTTGGTCACAATTTTTTACAAAAAATTTAAAACTGGTAAAATTTCCTTATTTGAATGCCAATCAATAGGGATTTTAATAACGAGCTCAAAAAGGGATGACATTTAAGATTCTGACCGTTTTTTCGCATGTTACGACAAAAATACTGATATTTTTGTGCAAAAAACTCGATTTTGATTTTTTGCGATTTTTATAAGGGGTTTGGTCACAATTTTTTACAAAAAATTTAAAACTGGTAAAATTTCCTTATTTGAATGCCAATCAATAGGGATTTTAATAACGAGCTCAAAAAAGTATGACATTTAAGATTCTGACCGTTTTTTCGCATGTTACGACAAAAATACTGATATTTTTGTGCAAAAAACTCGATTTTGATTTTTTGCGATTTTTATAAGGGGTTTGGTCACAATTTTTTACAAAAAATTTAAAACTGGTAAAATTTCCTTATTTGAATGCCAATCGATAGGGATTTTAATAACGAGCTCAAAAAGGTATGACATTTAAGATTCTGACCGTTTTTTCGCATGTTACGACAAAAATACTGATATTTTTGTGCAAAAAACTCGATTTTGATTTTTTGCGATTTTTATAAGGGGTTTGGTCACAATTTTTTACAAAAAATTTAAAACTGGTAAAATTTCCTTATTTGAATGCCAATCGATTGGGATTTTAATAACGAGCTCAAAAAAGTATGACATTTAAGATTCTGACCGTTTTTTCGCATGTTACGACAAAAATACTGATATTTTTGTGCAAAAAACTCGATTTTGATTTTTTGCGATTTTTATAAGGGGTTTGGTCACAATTTTTTACAAAAAATTTAAAAGTGGTAAAATTTCCTTATTTGAATGCCAATCGATATGGATTTTAATAACGAGCTCAAAAAGGTATGACATTTAAGATTCTGACCGTTTTTTCGCATGTTACGACAAAAATACTGATATTTTTGTGCAAAAAACTCGATTTTGATTTTTTGCGATTTTTATAAGGGGTTTGGTCACAATTTTTTACAAAAAATTTAAAACTGGTAAAATTTCCTTATTTGAATGCCAATCGATAGGGATTTTAATAACGAGCTCAAAAAGGTATGACATTTAAGATTCTGACCGTTTTTTCGCATGTTACGACAAAAATACTGATATTTTTGTGCAAAAAACTCGATTTTGATTTTTTGCGATTTTTATAAGGGGTTTGGTCACAATTTTTTACAAAAAATTTAAAACTGGTAAAATTTCCTTATTTGAATGCCAATCGATAGGGATTTTAATAACGAGCTCAAAAAGGTATGACATTTAAGATTCTGACCGTTTTTTCGCATGTTACGACAAAAATACTGATATTTTTGTGCAAAAAACTCGATTTTGATTTTTTGCGATTTTTATAAGGGGTTTGGTCACAATTTTTTACAAAAAATTTAAAAGTGGTAAAATTTCCTTATTTGAATGCCAATCGATATGGATTTTAATAACGAGCTCAAAAAGGTATGACATTTAAGATTCTGACCGTTTTTTCGCATGTTACGCCAAAAATACTGATATTTTTGTGCAAAAAACTCGATTTTGATTTTTTGCGATTTTTATAAGGGGTTTGGTCACAATTTTTTACAAAAAATTTAAAAGTGGTAAAATTTCCTTATTTGAATGCCAATCGATATGGATTTTAATAACGAGCTCAAAAAGGTATGACATTTAAGATTCTGACCGTTTTTTCGCATGTTACGACAAAAATACTGATATTTTTGTGCAAAAAACTCGATTTTGATTTTTTGCGATTTTTATAAGGGGTTTGGTCACAATTTTTTACAAAAAATTTAAAACTGGTAAAATTTCCTTATTTGAATGCCAATCGATAGGGATTTTAATAACGAGCTCAAAAAGGTATGACATTTAAGATTCTGACCGTTTTTTCGCATGTTACGCAACAAAAAACTGATATTTTTGTGCAAAAAACTCGATTTTGATTTTTTGCGATTTTTATAAGGGGTTTGGTCACAATTTTTTACAAAAAATTTAAAACTGGTAAAATTTCCTTATTTGAATGCCAATCGATTGGGATTTTAATAACGAGCTCAAAAAGGTATGACATTTAAGATTCTGGCCGTTTTTTCGCATGTTACGCCAAAAATACTGATATTTTTGTGCAAAAAACTCGATTTTTATTTTTTGCGATTTTTATAAGGGGTTTGGTCACAATTTTTTACAAAAAATTTAAAACTGGTAAAATTTCCTTATTTGAATGCCAATCGATTGGGATTTTAATAACGAGCTCAAAAAGGTATGACATTTAAGATTCTGACCGTTTTTTCGCATGTTACGCCAAAAATACTGATATTTTTGTGCAAAAAACTCGATTTTGATTTTTTGCGATTTTTATAAGGGGTTTGGCACAATTTTTTACAAAAAATTTAAAAGTGGTAAAATTTCCTTATTTGAATGCCAATCGATAGGGATTTTAATAACGAGCTCAAAAAGGTATGACATTTAAGATTCTGGCCGTTTTTTCGCATGTTACGCCAAAAATACTGATATTTTTGTGCAAAAAACTCGATTTTGATTTTTTGCGATTTTTATAAGGGGTTTGGTCACAATTTTTTACAAAAAATTTAAAACTGGTAAAATTTCCTTATTTGAATGCCAATCGATAGGGATTTTAATAACGAGCTCAAAAAGGGATGACATTTAAGATTCTGGCCGTTTTTTCGCATGTTACGACAAAAATACTGATATTTTTGTGCAAAAAACTCAATTTTGATTTTTTGCGATTTTTATAAGGGGTTTGGTCACAATTTTTTACAAAAAATTTAAAACTGGTAAAATTTCCTTATTTGAATGCCAATCGATAGGGATTTTAATAACGAGCTCAAAAAGGTATGACATTTAAGATTCTGACCGTTTTTTCGCATGTTACGCCAAAAATACTGATATTTTTGTGCAAAAAACTCGATTTTGATTTTTTGCGATTTTTATAAGGGGTTTGGTCCCAATTTTTTTTACAAAAAATTTAAAAGTGGTAAAATTTCCTTATTTGAATGCCAATCGATAGGGATTTTAATAACGAGCTCAAAATGGTATGACATTTAAGATTCTGGCCGTTTTTTCGCATGTTACGCCAAAAATACTGATATTTTTGTGCAAAAAACTCGATTTTGATTTTTTGCGATTTTTATAAGGGGTTTGGTCACAATTTTTTACAAAAAATTTAAAACTGGTAAAATTTCCTTATTTGAATGCCAATCGATTGGAATTTTAATAACGAGCTCAAAAAAGTATGACATTTAAGATTCTGACCGTTTTTTCGCATGTTACGACAAAAATACTGATATTTTTGTGCAAAAACTCGATTTTGATTTTTTGCGATTTTTATAAGGGGTTTGGTCACAATTTTTTACAAAAAATTTAAAACTGGTAAAATTTCCTTATTTGAATGCCAATCGATAGGGATTTTAATAACGAGCTCAAAAAGGTATGACATTTAAGATTCTGACCGTTTTTTCGCATGTTACGACAAAAATACTGATATTTTTGTGCAAAAAACTCGATTTTGATTTTTTGCGATTTTTATAAGGGGTTTGGCACAATTTTTTACAAAAAATTTAAAAGTGGTAAAATTTCCTTATTTGAATGCCAATCGATAGGGATTTTAATAACGAGCTCAAAAAGGTATGACATTTAAGATTCTGGCCGTTTTTTCGCATGTTACGCCAAAAATACTGATATTTTTGTGCAAAAAACTCGATTTTGATTTTTTGCGATTTTTATAAGGGGTTTGGTCACAATTTTTTACAAAAAATTTAAAACTGGTAAAATTTCCTTATTTGAATGCCAATCGATAGGGATTTTAATAACGAGCTCAAAAAGGGATGACATTTAAGATTCTGACCGTTTTTTCGCATGTTACGACAAAAATACTGATATTTTTGTGCAAAAAACTCAATTTTGATTTTTTGCGATTTTTATAAGGGGTTTGGTCACAATTTTTTACAAAAAATTTAAAACTGGTAAAATTTCCTTATTTGAATGCCAATCGATAGGGATTTTAATAACGAGCTCAAAAAGGTATGACATTTAAGATTCTGACCGTTTTTTCGCATGTTACGCCAAAAATACTGATATTTTTTTGCAAAAAACTCGATTTTGATTTTTTGCGATTTTTATAAGGGGTTTGGTCCCAATTTTTTTTACAAAAAATTTAAAAGTGGTAAAATTTCCTTATTTGAATGCCAATCGATAGGGATTTTAATAACGAGCTCAAAATGGTATGACATTTAAGATTCTGGCCGTTTTTTCGCATGTTACGCCAAAAATACTGATATTTTTGTGCAAAAAACTCGATTTTGATTTTTTGCGATTTTTATAAGGGGTTTGGTCACAATTTTTTACAAAAAATTTAAAACTGGTAAAATTTCCTTATTTGAATGCCAATCGATTGGAATTTTAATAACGAGCTCAAAAAAGTATGACATTTAAGATTCTGACCGTTTTTTCGCATGTTACGACAAAAATACTGATATTTTTGTGCAAAAACTCGATTTTGATTTTTTGCGATTTTTATAAGGGGTTTGGTCACAATTTTTTACAAAAAATTTAAAACTGGTAAAATTTCCTTATTTGAATGCCAATCGATAGGGATTTTAATAACGAGCTCAAAAAGGTATGACATTTAAGATTCTGACCGTTTTTTCGCATGTTACGACAAAAATACTGATATTTTTGTGCAAAAAACTCGATTTTGATTTTTTGCGATTTTTATAAGGGGTTTGGTCACAATTTTTTACAAAAAATTTAAAACTGGTAAAATTTCCTTATTTGAATGCCAATCGAGAGGGATTTTAATAACGAGCTCAAAAAGGTATGACATTTAAGATTCTGACCGTTTTTTCGCATGTTACGCCAAAAATACTGATATTTTTGTGCAAAAAACTCGATTTTGATTTTTTGCGATTTTTATAAGGGGTTTGGTCACAATTTTTTACAAAAAATTTAAAACTGGTAAAATTTCCTTATTTGAATGCCAATCGATAGGGATTTTAATAACGAGCTCAAAAAGGTATGACATTTAAGATTCTGACCGTTTTTTCGCATGTTACGCCAAAAATACTGATATTTTTGTGCAAAAAACTCGATTTTGATTTTTTGCGATTTTTATAAGGGTCACAATTTTTTACAAAAAATTTAAAAGTGGTAAAATTTCCTTATTTGAATGCCAATCGATAGGGATTTTAATAACGAGCTCAAAAAGGTATGACATTTAAGATTCTGACCGTTTTTTCGCATGTTACGACAAAAATACTGATATTTTTGTGCAAAAAACTCGATTTTGATTTTTTGCGATTTTTATAAGGGGTTTGGTCACAATTTTTTACAAAAAATTTAAAACTGGTAAAATTTCCTTATTTGAATGCCAATCGATAGGGATTTTAATAACGAGCTCAAAAAGGTATGACATTTAAGATTCTGACCGTTTTTTCGCATGTTACGCCAAAAATACTGATATTTTTGTGCAAAAAACTCGATTTTTATTTTTTGCGATTTTTATAAGGGGTTTGGTCACAATTTTTTACAAAAAATTTAAAACTGGTAAAATTTCCTTATTTGAATGCCAATCGATTGGGATTTTAATAACGAGCTCAAAAAGGTATGACATTTAAGATTCTGACCGTTTTTTCGCATGTTACGCCAAAAATACTGATATTTTTGTGCAAAAAACTCGATTTTGATTTTTTGCGATTTTTATAGGATTTGGTCACAATTTTTTACAAAAAATTTAAAAGTGGTAAAATTTCCTTATTTGAATGCCAATCGATAGGGATTTTAATAACGAGCTCAAAAAGGTATGACATTTAAGATTCTGGCCGTTTTTTCGCATGTTACGCCAAAAATACTGATATTTTTGTGCAAAAAACTCGATTTTTATTTTTTGCGATTTTTATAAGGGGTTTGGTCACAATTTTTTACAAAAAATTTAAAACTGGTAAAATTTCCTTATTTGAATGCCAATCGATTGGGATTTTAATAACGAGCTCAAAAAGGTATGACATTTAAGATTCTGACCGTTTTTTCGCATGTTACGCCAAAAATACTGATATTTTTGTGCAAAAAACTCGATTTTGATTTTTTGCGATTTTTATAAGGGATTTGGTCACAATTTTTTACAAAAAATTTAAAAGTGGTAAAATTTCCTTATTTGAATGCCAATCGATAGGGATTTTAATAACGAGCTCAAAAAGGTATGACATTTAAGATTCTGGCCGTTTTTTCGCATGTTACGCCAAAAATACTGATATTTTTGTGCAAAAAACTCGATTTTGATTTTTTGCGATTTTTATAAGGGGTTTGGTCACAATTTTTTACAAAAAATTTAAAACTGGTAAAATTTCCTTATTTGAATGCCAATCGAGAGGGATTTTAATAACGAGCTCAAAAAGGTATGACATTTAAGATTCTGACCGTTTTTTCGCATGTTACGCCAAAAATACTGATATTTTTGTGCAAAAAACTCGATTTTGATTTTTTGCGATTTTTATAAGGGGTTTGGTCACAATTTTTTACAAAAAATTTAAAAGTGGTAAAATTTCCTTATTTGAATGCCAATCGATAGGGATTTTAATAACGAGCTCAAAAAGGTATGACATTTAAGATTCTGGCCGTTTTTTCGCATGTTACGCCAAAAATACTGATATTTTTGTGCAAAAAACTCGATTTTTATTTTTTGCGATTTTTATAAGGGGTTTGGTCACAATTTTTTACAAAAAATTTAAAACTGGTAAAATTTCCTTATTTGAATGCCAATCGATTGGGATTTTAATAACGAGCTCAAAAAGGTATGACATTTAAGATTCTGACCGTTTTTTCGCATGTTACGCCAAAAATACTGATATTTTTGTGCAAAAAACTCGATTTTGATTTTTTGCGATTTTTATAAGGGGTTTGGTCACAATTTTTTACAAAAAATTTAAAAGTGGTAAAATTTCCTTATTTGAATGCCAATCGATAGGGATTTTAATAACGAGCTCAAAAAGGTATGACATTTAAGATTCTGGCCGTTTTTTCGCATGTTACGCCAAAAATACTGATATTTTTGTGCAAAAAACTCGATTTTGATTTTTTGCGATTTTTATAAGGGGTTTGGTCACAATTTTTTACAAAAAATTTAAAACTGGTAAAATTTCCTTATTTGAATGCCAATCGATAGGGATTTTAATAACGAGCTCAAAAAGGGATGACATTTAAGATTCTGACCGTTTTTTCGCATGTTACGACAAAAATACTGATATTTTTGTGCAAAAAACTCAATTTTGATTTTTTGCGATTTTTATAAGGGGTTTGGTCACAATTTTTTACAAAAAATTTAAAACTGGTAAAATTTCCTTATTTGAATGCCAATCGATAGGGATTTTAATAACGAGCTCAAAAAGGTATGACATTTAAGATTCTGACCGTTTTTTCGCATGTTACGCCAAAAATACTGATATTTTTGTGCAAAAAACTCGATTTTGATTTTTTGCGATTTTTATAAGGGGTTTGGTCCCAATTTTTTTTACAAAAAATTTAAAAGTGGTAAAATTTCCTTATTTGAATGCCAATCGATAGGGATTTTAATAACGAGCTCAAAATGGTATGACATTTAAGATTCTGGCCGTTTTTTCGCATGTTACGCCAAAAATACTGATATTTTTGTGCAAAAAACTCGATTTTGATTTTTTGCGATTTTTATAAGGGGTTTGGTCACAATTTTTTACAAAAAATTTAAAACTGGTAAAATTTCCTTATTTGAATGCCAATCGATAGGGATTTTAATAACGAGCTCAAAAAGGTATGACATTTAAGATTCTGACCGTTTTTTCGCATGTTACGACAAAAATACTGATATTTTTGTGCAAAAAACTCGATTTTGATTTTTTGCGATTTTTATAAGGGGTTTGGTCACAATTTTTTACAAAAAATTTAAAACTGGTAAAATTTTCTTATTTGAATGCCAATCGATAGGGATTTTAATAACGAGCTCAAAAAGGTATGACATTTAAGATTCTGACCGTTTTTTCGCATGTTACGACAAAAATACTGATATTTTTGTGCAAAAAACTCGATTTTGATTTTTTGCGATTTTTATAAGGGGTTTGGTCACAATTTTTTACAAAAAATTTAAAACTGGTAAAATTTCCTTATTTGAATGCCAATCGAGAGGGATTTTAATAACGAGCTCAAAAAGGTATGACATTTAAGATTCTGACCGTTTTTTCGCATGTTACGCCAAAAATACTGATATTTTTGTGCAAAAAACTCGATTTTGATTTTTTGCGATTTTTATAAGGGATTTGGTCACAATTTTTTACAAAAAATTTAAAAGTGCTAAAATTTCCTTATTTGAATGCCAATCGATAGGGATTTTAATAACGAGCTCAAAAAGGTATGACATTTAAGATTCTGGCCGTTTTTTCGCATGTTACGCCAAAAATACTGATATTTTTGTGCAAAAAACTCGATTTTGATTTTTTGCGATTTTTATAAGGGGTTTGGTCTCAATTTTTTACAAAAAATTTAAAACTGGTAAAATTTCCTTATTTGAATGCCAATCGATAGGGATTTTAATAACGAGCTCAAAAAGGTATGACATTTAAGATTCTGACCGTTTTTTCGCATGTTACGCCAAAAATACTGATATTTTTGTGCAAAAAACTCGATTTTGATTTTTTGCGATTTTTATAAGGGGTTTGGTCACAATTTTTTACAAAAAATTTAAAACTGGTAAAATTTCCTTATTTGAATGCCAATCGATAGGGATTTTAATAACGAGCTCAAAAAGGTATGACATTTAAGATTCTGACCGTTTTTTCGCATGTTACGCCAAAAATACTGATATTTTTGTGCAAAAAACTCGATTTTGATTTTTTGCGATTTTTATAAGGGATTTGGTCACAATTTTTTACAAAAAATTTAAAAGTGGTAAAATTTCCTTATTTGAATGCCAATCGATAGGGATTTTAATAACGAGCTCAAAAAGGTATGACATTTAAGATTCTGGCCGTTTTTTCGCATGTTACGCCAAAAATACTGATATTTTTGTGCAAAAAACTCGATTTTGATTTTTTGCGATTTTTATAAGGGGTTTGGTCACAATTTTTTACAAAAAATTTAAAAGTGGTAAAATTTCCTTATTTGAATGCCAATCGATAGGGATTTTAATAACGAGCTCAAAAAGGTATGACATTTAAGATTCTGGCCGTTTTTTCGCATGTTACGCCAAAAATACTGATATTTTTGTGCAAAAAACTCGATTTTGATTTTTTGCGATTTTTATAAGGGGTTTGGTCACAATTTTTTACAAAAAATTTAAAACTGGTAAAATTTCCTTATTTGAATGCCAATCGATAGGGATTTTAATAACGAGCTCAAAAAGGTATGACATTTAAGATTCTGACCGTTTTTTCGCATGTTACGACAAAAATACTGATATTTTTGTGCAAAAAACTCGATTTTGATTTTTTGCGATTTTTATAAGGGGTTTGGTCACAATTTTTTACAAAAAATTTAAAACTGGTAAAATTTCCTTATGTGAATGCCAATCGATAGGGATTTTAATAACGAGCTCAAAAAGGTATGACATTTAAGATTCTGACCGTTTTTTCGCATGTTACGACAAAAATACTGATATTTTTGTGCAAAAAACTCGATTTTGATTTTTTGCGATTTTTATAAGGGGTTTGGTCACAATTTTTTACAAAAAATTTAAAACTGGTAAAATTTCCTTATGTGAATGCCAATCGATAGGGATTTTAATAACGAGCTCAAAAAGGTATGACATTTAAGATTCTGACCGTTTTTTCGCATGTTACGACAAAAATACTGATATTTTTGTGCAAAAAACTCGATTTTGATTTTTTGCGATTTTTATAAGGGGTTTGGTCACAATTTTTTACAAAAAATTTAAAACTGGTAAAATTTCCTTATTTGAATGCCAATCGAGAGGGATTTTAATAACGAGCTCAAAAAGGTATGACATTTAAGATTCTGACCGTTTTTTCGCATGTTACGCCAAAAATACTGATATTTTTGTGCAAAAAACTCGATTTTGATTTTTTGCGATTTTTATAAGGGATTTGGTCACAATTTTTTACAAAAAATTTAAAAGTGGTAAAATTTCCTTATTTGAATGCCAATCGATAGGGATTTTAATAACGAGCTCAAAAAGGTATGACATTTAAGATTCTGGCCGTTTTTTCGCATGTTACGCCAAAAATACTGATATTTTTGTGCAAAAAACTCGATTTTGATTTTTTGCGATTTTTATAAGGGGTTTGGTCACAATTTTTTACAAAAAATTTAAAACTGGTAAAATTTCCTTATTTGAATGCCAATCGATAGGGATTTTAATAACGAGCTCAAAAAGGTATGACATTTAAGATTCTGACCGTTTTTTCGCATGTTACGACAAAAATACTGATATTTTTGTGCAAAAAACTCGATTTTGATTTTTTGCGATTTTTATAAGGGGTTTGGTCACAATTTTTTACAAAAAATTTAAAACTGGTAAAATTTCCTTATTTGAATGCCAATCGATTGGGATTTTAATAACGAGCTCAAAAAGGTATGACATTTAGGATTCTGACCGTTTTTTCGCATGTTACGACAAAAATACTGATATTTTTGTGCAAAAAACTCGATTTTGATTTTTTGCGATTTTTATAAGGGGTTTGGTCACAATTTTTTACAAAAAATTTAAAACTGGTAAAATTTTCTTATTTGAATGCCAATCGATAGGGATTTTAATAACGAGCTCAAAAAGGTATGACATTTAAGATTCTGACCGTTTTTTCGCATGTTACGACAAAAATACTGATATTTTTGTGCAAAAAACTCGATTTTGATTTTTTGCGATTTTTATAAGGGGTTTGGTCACAATTTTTTACAAAAAATTTAAAACTGGTAAAATTTCCTTATTTGAATGCCAATCGAGAGGGATTTTAATAACGAGCTCAAAAAGGTATGACATTTAAGATTCTGACCGTTTTTTCGCATGTTACGCCAAAAATACTGATATTTTTGTGCAAAAAACTCGATTTTGATTTTTTGCGATTTTTATAAGGGATTTGGTCACAATTTTTTACAAAAAATTTAAAAGTGCTAAAATTTCCTTATTTGAATGCCAATCGATAGGGATTTTAATAACGAGCTCAAAAAGGTATGACATTTAAGATTCTGGCCGTTTTTTCGCATGTTACGCCAAAAATACTGATATTTTTGTGCAAAAAACTCGATTTTGATTTTTTGCGATTTTTATAAGGGGTTTGGTCACAATTTTTTACAAAAAATTTAAAACTGGTAAAATTTCCTTATTTGAATGCCAATCGATAGGGATTTTAATAACGAGCTCAAAAAGGTATGACATTTAAGATTCTGACCGTTTTTTCGCATGTTACGCCAAAAATACTGATATTTTTGTGCAAAAAACTCGATTTTGATTTTTTGCGATTTTTATAAGGGTCACAATTTTTTACAAAAAATTTAAAAGTGGTAAAATTTCCTTATTTGAATGCCAATCGATAGGGATTTTAATAACGAGCTCAAAAAGGTATGACATTTAAGATTCTGACCGTTTTTTCGCATGTTACGACAAAAATACTGATATTTTTGTGCAAAAAACTCGATTTTGATTTTTTGCGATTTTTATAAGGGGTTTGGTCACAATTTTTTACAAAAAATTTAAAACTGGTAAAATTTCCTTATTTGAATGCCAATCGATAGGGATTTTAATAACGAGCTCAAAAAGGTATGACATTTAAGATTCTGACCGTTTTTTCGCATGTTACGCCAAAAATACTGATATTTTTGTGCAAAAAACTCGATTTTGATTTTTTGCGATTTTTATAAGGGGTTTGGTCACAATTTTTTACAAAAAATTTAAAAGTGGTAAAATTTCCTTATTTGAATGCCAATCGATAGGGATTTTAATAACGAGCTCAAAAAGGTATGACATTTAAGATTCTGGCCGTTTTTTCGCATGTTACGCCAAAAATACTGATATTTTTGTGCAAAAAACTCGATTTTGATTTTTTGCGATTTTTATAAGGGGTTTGGTCACAATTTTTTACAAAAAATTTAAAACTGGTAAAATTTCCTTATTTGAATGCCAATCGATAGGGATTTTAATAACGAGCTCAAAAAGGTATGACATTTAAGATTCTGACCGTTTTTTCGCATGTTACGACAAAAATACTGATATTTTTGTGCAAAAAACTCGATTTTGATTTTTTGCGATTTTTATAAGGGGTTTGGTCACAATTTTTTACAAAAAATTTAAAACTGGTAAAATTTCCTTATGTGAATGCCAATCGATAGGGATTTTAATAACGAGCTCAAAAAGGTATGACATTTAAGATTCTGACCGTTTTTTCGCATGTTACGCCAAAAATACTGATATTTTTGTGCAAAAAACTCGATTTTGATTTTTTGCGATTTTTATAAGGGGTTTGGTCACAATTTTTTACAAAAAATTTAAAACTGGTAAAATTTCCTTATTTGAATGCCAATCGAGAGGGATTTTAATAACGAGCTCAAAAAGGTATGACATTTAAGATTCTGACCGTTTTTTCGCATGTTACGCCAAAAATACTGATATTTTTGTGCAAAAAACTCGATTTTGATTTTTTGCGATTTTTATAAGGGATTTGGTCACAATTTTTTACAAAAAATTTAAAAGTGGTAAAATTTCCTTATTTGAATGCCAATCGATAGGGATTTTAATAACGAGCTCAAAAAGGTATGACATTTAAGATTCTGGCCGTTTTTTCGCATGTTACGCCAAAAATACTGATATTTTTGTGCAAAAAACTCGATTTTGATTTTTTGCGATTTTTATAAGGGGTTTGGTCACAATTTTTTACAAAAAATTTAAAACTGGTAAAATTTCCTCATTTGAATGCCAATCGATTGGGATTTTAATAACGAGCTCAAAAAGGTATGACATTTAAGATTCTGACCGTTTTTTCGCATGTTACGACAAAAATACTGATATTTTTGTGCAAAAAACTCGATTTTGATTTTTTGCGATTTTTATAAGGGGTTTGGTCACAATTTTTTACAAAAAATTTAAAACTGGTAAAATTTCCTTATTTGAATGCCAATCGATAGGGATTTTAATAACGAGCTCAAAAAGGTATGACATTTAAGATTCTGGCCGTTTTTTCGCATGTTACGCCAAAAATACTGATATTTTTGTGCAAAAAACTCGATTTTGATTTTTTGCGATTTTTATAAGGGGTTTGGTCACAATTTTTTACAAAAAATTTAAAACTGGTAAAATTTCCTTATTTGAATGCCAATCGATAGGGATTTTAATAACGAGCTCAAAAAGGTATGACATTTAAGATTCTGACCGTTTTTTCGCATGTTACGCCAAAAATACTGATATTTTTGTGCAAAAAACTCGATTTTGATTTTTTGCGATTTTTATAAGGGGTTTGGTCACAATTTTTTACAAAAAATTTAAAAGTGGTAAAATTTCCTTATTTGAATGCCAATCGATAGGGATTTTAATAACGAGCTCAAAAAGGTATGACATTTAAGATTCTGGCCGTTTTTTCTCATGTTACGCCAAAAATACTGATATTTTTGTGCAAAAAAACACGATTATGATTTTTTTCGTTTTTATAAGGGGTAGGGTCACAATTTTTTACAAAAAATTTAAAACTGGTAAAATTTCCTTATTTGAATGCCAATCGATAGGGATTTTAATAACGAGCTCAAAAAGGTATGACATTTAAGATTCTGACCGTTTTTTCGCATGTTACGCCAAAAATACTGATATTTTTGTGCAAAAAACTCGATTTTGATTTTTTGCGATTTTTATAGGGGTTTGGTCACAATTTTTTACAAAAAATTTAAAACTGGTAAAATTTCCTTATTTGAATGCCAATCGATAGGGATTTTAATAACGAGCTCAAAAAGGTATGACATTTAAGATTCTGGCCGTTTTTTCTCATGTTACGCCAAAAATACTGATATTTTTGTGCAAAAAAACACGATTATGATTTTTTTCGTTTTTATAAGGGGTAGGGTCACAATTTTTTACAAAAAATTTAAAACTGGTAAAATTTCCTTATTTGAATGCCAATCGATAGGGATTTTAATAACGAGCTCAAAAAGGTATGACATTTAAGATTCTGACCGTTTTTTCGCATGTTACGACAAAAATACTGATATTTTTGTGCAAAAAACTCGATTTTGATTTTTTGCGATTTTTATAAGGGGTTTGGTCACAATTTTTTACAAAAAATTTAAAACTGGTAAAATTTCCTTATGTGAATGCCAATCGATAGGGATTTTAATAACGAGCTCAAAAAGGTATGACATTTAAGATTCTGACCGTTTTTTCGCATGTTACGACAAAAATACTGATATTTTTGTGCAAAAAACTCGATTTTGATTTTTTGCGATTTTTATAAGGGGTTTGGTCACAATTTTTTACAAAAAATTTAAAACTGGTAAAATTTCCTTATTTGAATGCCAATCGAGAGGGATTTTAATAACGAGCTCAAAAAGGTATGACATTTAAGATTCTGACCGTTTTTTCGCATGTTACGCCAAAAATACTGATATTTTTGTGCAAAAAACTCGATTTTGATTTTTTGCGATTTTTATAAGGGATTTGGTCACAATTTTTTACAAAAAATTTAAAAGTGGTAAAATTTCCTTATTTGAATGCCAATCGATAGGGATTTTAATAACGAGCTCAAAAAGGTATGACATTTAAGATTCTGGCCGTTTTTTCGCATGTTACGACAAAAATACTGATATTTTTGTGCAAAAAACTCGATTTTGATTTTTTGCGATTTTTATAAGGGGTTTGGTCACAATTTTTTACAAAAAATTTAAAACTGGTAAAATTTCCTTATTTGAATGCCAATCGATAGGGATTTTAATAACGAGCTCAAAAAGGTATGACATTTAAGATTCTGACCGTTTTTTCGCATGTTACGACAAAAATACTGATATTTTTGTGCAAAAAACTCGATTTTGATTTTTTGCGATTTTTATAAGGGGTTTGGTCACAATTTTTTACAAAAAATTTAAAACTGGTAAAATTTCCTTATTTGAATGCCAATCGATAGGGATTTTAATAACGAGCTCAAAAAGGTATGACATTTAAGATTCTGACCGTTTTTTCGCATGTTACGCCAAAAATACTGATATTTTTGTGCAAAAAACTCGATTTTGATTTTTTGCGATTTTTATAAGGGGTTTGGTCACAATTTTTTACAAAAAATTTAAAAGTGGTAAAATTTCTTTATTTGAATGCCAATCGATAGGGATTTTAATAACGAGCTCAAAAAGGTATGACATTTAAGATTCTGGCCGTTTTTTCTCATGTTACGCCAAAAATACTGATATTTTTGTGCAAAAAAACACGATTATGATTTTTTTCGTTTTTATAAGGGGTAGGGTCACAATTTTTTACAAAAAATTTAAAACTGGTAAAATTTCCTTATTTGAATGCCAATCGATAGGGATTTTAATAACGAGCTCAAAAAGGTATGACATTTAAGATTCTGACCGTTTTTTCGCATGTTACGCCAAAAATACTGATATTTTTGTGCAAAAAACTCGATTTTGATTTTTTGCGATTTTTATAGGGGTTTGGTCACAATTTTTTACAAAAAATTTAAAACTGGTAAAATTTCCTTATTTGAATGCCAATCGATAGGGATTTTAATAACGAGCTCAAAAAGGTATGACATTTAAGATTCTGGCCGTTTTTTCTCATGTTACGCCAAAAATACTGATATTTTTGTGCAAAAAAACACGATTATGATTTTTTTCGTTTTTATAAGGGGTAGGGTCACAATTTTTTACAAAAAATTTAAAACTGGTAAAATTTCCTTATTTGAATGCCAATCGATAGGGATTTTAATAACGAGCTCAAAAAGGTATGACATTTAAGATTCTGACCGTTTTTTCGCATGTTACGACAAAAATACTGATATTTTTGTGCAAAAAACTCGATTTTGATTTTTTGCGATTTTTATAAGGGGTTTGGTCACAATTTTTTACAAAAAATTTAAAACTGGTAAAATTTCCTTATGTGAATGCCAATCGATAGGGATTTTAATAACGAGCTCAAAAAGGTATGACATTTAAGATTCTGACCGTTTTTTCGCATGTTACGACAAAAATACTGATATTTTTGTGCAAAAAACTCGATTTTGATTTTTTGCGATTTTTATAAGGGGTTTGGTCACAATTTTTTACAAAAAATTTAAAACTGGTAAAATTTCCTTATTTGAATGCCAATCGAGAGGGATTTTAATAACGAGCTCAAAAAGGTATGACATTTAAGATTCTGACCGTTTTTTCGCATGTTACGCCAAAAATACTGATATTTTTGTGCAAAAAACTCGATTTTGATTTTTTGCGATTTTTATAAGGGATTTGGTCACAATTTTTTACAAAAAATTTAAAAGTGGTAAAATTTCCTTATTTGAATGCCAATCGATAGGGATTTTAATAACGAGCTCAAAAAGGTATGACATTTAAGATTCTGGCCGTTTTTTCGCATGTTACGACAAAAATACTGATATTTTTGTGCAAAAAACTCGATTTTGATTTTTTGCGATTTTTATAAGGGGTTTGGTCACAATTTTTTACAAAAAATTTAAAACTGGTAAAATTTCCTTATTTGAATGCCAATCGATAGGGATTTTAATAACGAGCTCAAAAAGGTATGACATTTAAGATTCTGACCGTTTTTTCGCATGTTACGCCAAAAATACTGATATTTTTGTGCAAAAAACTCGATTTTGATTTTTTGCGATTTTTATAAGGGGTTTGGTCACAATTTTTTACAAAAAATTTAAAAGTGGTAAAATTTCTTTATTTGAATGCCAATCGATAGGGATTTTAATAACGAGCTCAAAAAGGTATGACATTTAATATTCTGACCGTTTTTTCGCATGTTACGCCAAAAATACTGATATTTTTGTGCAAAAAACTCGATTTTGATTTTTTTCGTTTTTATAAGGGGTTTGGTCACAATTTTTTACAAAAAATTTTAAACTGGTAAAATTTCCTTATTTGAATGCCAATCGATAGGGATTTTAATAACGAGCTCAAAAAGGGATGACATTTAAGATTCTGACCGTTTTTTCGCATGTTACGACAAAAATACTGATATTTTTGTGCAAAAAACTCGATTTTGATTTTTTGCGATTTTTATAAGGGGTTTGGTCACAATTTTTCACAAAAAATTTAAAACTGGTGAAATTTCCTTATTTGAATGCCAATCGATAGGGATTTTAATAACGAGCTCAAAAAGGTACGACATTTAATATTCTGACCGTTTTTTCTCATGTTACGCCAAAAATACTGATATTTTTGTGCAAAAAAACACGATTATGATTTTTTTCGTTTTTATAAGGGGTAGGGTCACAATTTTTTACAAAAAATTTAAATTAGTTAAAATTTCCATATTTGAATGCCAATCGATAGGAAATTTAATGTTACGAGCTCAGCAATGTTAGACTTTCCACATTTCGACCAATTTTTGCATTGTTTTGCCAAAAAAACTGCATTTTTAGGGTGGTGGTTTTTCGCCGGGCTAAAGTAACGTCACTGCCATCATCCGAGGTTCTAGAAGCGAAGAAAGAAAACAAAGCTTTTTCGTAGTGCCGACGTAAGACCCCAAAAAAGCGAAACTGGGCGACGTCACATCGACGGTCCGGATAGGAGTGAGATTAGTGATAACCTCTGTTATCAGCTCTGTTATAGCTCAGAGACCTTGCTGCTAAAATACAAAGTATTCCAAATGAAAACGACAGCCAGATTGTATTTATTTTTCATTTATTTTGTAACGTTTTTCTTTAGTTGCTATTTAACTTAAAATTTGCCATAAACTAAATTGTTTTCACTTTAATTTACTATATAAAAATACGCACAATAGTGTTGCAATGGAAGCATAAATAGGCATGTTTCAGCATTAACAAAATTCATGTACATTGTGTTCATTTCTAAGTTATTGTTTTGTCTTTTTCGTTGTTTTTTTTTGTATTTTTCTTTGCATCTTTTTGTTTTTCTGCATTTGTTGTTGCCAAGGCGGATATCTATGAAATATTATGGTATATGGTTATATAAATAACGAACAAAGTATATATAAATAGTGTATAATTCAACTGGCATTACATTTCTTGTTCTTCTTTGTTTATCGATCATTCAAGAGTACCACATATAGTTTAGTTTAGTTCACTTAGTTTTTCTTAGGAGGAAGACGACTTGGACTTGGGTAAGTGTTAAGTGTAAGGTTTTTTAATTCCGATAAGGCCACACTTGCTTCATGCGGGGCACAGTTTCTTGTTATTTTGTTTTGTTTTTCTTTGTTTGTTGTACAAAGGGAAGAACGCGTTAAAAAAAAAAAATAATAATTATAATAATCATCATGATGACATCCAAAGCTCAGGTTTAAGTTAGGTGTTTAAAAATTAAATAGAGCAAAAAACAGTATAATATATAAGTATGTTAAATGTAGGCATTTTAGTAAACCTTTGCACGCTGCCGTAACTCTCCATTTCGATCAAAACAAGTGCTTGGGAGTGGGAGTAAAATCAAATCAAATCGAAGGTTAAGTTAAAAATAAAATAGACTTTAAAATATAATAATAAATAATTAATATGCCTTTTGCACTGCGCTTCCTTTTCCTTTTCCATTTTCACAAGACTATACATAATTTGTGTTTTTGCGTATATATAATTTATATATAATATTAATGATAAGGCACTTTGAGAATTATTTACCCCCCAAATTGATAAACACGCGTGGAATTTGCTCTTTCCTCGGCCGCCGGCTTTTGTTTAAGTCATGCTTAAATTGGTTGCTGTCATTACATAATTATAATACGCCGAGTGAAGAAGGTAATAAATAGGAGTAATTAAATATTTGATTTAGTTTGATTTGAATTGCGGTTCAGCGCAATTGTTTCGATATAAATTATTTGCACAAAAAAAGGTCTCAACAGATGTAGACTAAAGTCGCTGTATACAGGTTACAGATTATATATTTATGTGTATATATAGTTTGTGAAAATTTAGAATAGTTTTTCTAAATATATAAACATAAAAAACCGAAAACTTTTGTGTGGCGATAAACTTTAATTTTAGGCAAAGCGAAAACGAAAAATAAGAAAATACGTGTGGTCGATCTAAATCAATTTCAACGAATGCCCGACTATATTTTAACAAAGTTCTTAGAGCCTAGCTTAACGACGGTTGACGAAGACGGGGCGAATTCGCAGAGAGCGAGAGAGACCTTTATTGTGCACCCGCCTTCGTCCTAAACTAACTTACACTAAACTTCAAACTTCAAGTAAATTCAAATCTCGCAACACCGGCCCCGTTGAACGCTTCAGGCTTCAACAAATGGGAAGCGGCGCCAATTTATGGATGGCTCGCCGAAAAACGCCTCCTGCGCCCGTCCTAACGTCGACGACCCTGACCATGCCGTCCTCCCCTGCGTGCCTGGCGATGATTCTCCCCAGGAGCCATTGTTGGGGCGGAAGGTTGTCCTCGGCCACGACGACGAGATCTCCCTCGCTGATGTTCGGCTGCTCCTGGTGCCACTTGCCCCGAATTTGTAGGCCCAGGACATATTCCCGGGACCATCGCCGCCAGAACATTTGCCTGACTGACGAGACAAGCCGCCATCGCCGTAAGCAGCTGAGACCCTCCTGGTCCGGGGTCCGGAGTGCTGGTGTGGCGAGCAGCGGCCCGCCTGTCAGCAGGTGCCCGGGAGTTAGCGCCTCTCCGTCGCTTGGGTCCTGGCTGATCGCTCCGAGCGGGCGCGAGTTCATCACCGCCTCGATTCCCACGAGCACTGTCGCCAGCTCTTCTGCGCTTAGGAGCGCGCTGCCCACCGCCCGTAGGAGTAGGTTCTTGGCAGTTTTGACACCTGCCTCCCATAGTCCGCCCATGTGCGGAGCCCGAGGCGGTGTGAACGCAAACTCGCATCCGCTTCTTGATGCGAATTCGCGTATCGCGTCGGCTTCCTCCTCGATCCGCTCTCGAAGGGCCTGGAAGTGGCGACTGGCTCCGACGAAGTTCGTCCCGTTGTCGCAATGGACGACTTGGGGACATCCTCGGCGCCCAACGAACCTTTGAAAAGCCAATAAAAAGGAATCTGTGGTTAAATCTGAAACAACTTCTAGATGAACCGCCTTGGACGCGAAACAAACAAAGAGCGCAATGTAGGACTTATACGGAGGCCTACCACGAATTTTCAGTGTTGTATAGACAGGGCCACAAAAATCAACGCCACATATAGCAAATGGGCGGAGAGCACGGAGACGATCTGCGGGTAAATTTCCCATAATTTGTGTCATCAGTCGAGGCTTGCACTTGAAGCAGCGGATACATGATCGAACTGTCTGACTGCAGACCTCCTGAGCGTTTACGATCCAAATTCGCTGTCGAAGGAGACTCACAAGTGCTCGTGGACCAACATGAAAATTAGAATGGTGCAGATGCCGGACATAGCTCTGCACAAATTGGGAGCGTTTCGTCAACAACAATGGAAACTTGGCATCGTATGATATAGGAGCGTTAGCTAGTCGCCCCCCAACTCGCAACAACGAAAAGTGACACCAAGTCCCCTTTTCTTCATGAATGAATGGATTCAATCGCTGAAGACTTGGGCCAACTCTGGAGCCTTTACGGACTTTTTCCCTTTCTTCGTGATACTCGTGTTTTTGTAATACCTCGACAATTTTTAAAAAGGCTTCATTATATTCAGTGGGTGACAAAGTTTTTTCAAATACTTTACTTTTGTCTTTGCATTTTCTAATGAAGCGGAACATATAAACGAATACCCTAAGCAGTTTAAGGTGTGACGAAAATCCCTCGATGACATCTACCAAGTCCGAATTTTGTACAGCAGCGGTCAGCCCGACCACAGTCTTCCTCGATTCTTGCAGTAGGACTTGTTCATCTAGGTCAAAGTGTGCATTTTGGGGCCAGTTTTCTTCTCCTTCCGTTAGATACGCTGGTCCAGTAAACCATATCGACTGTATGATTTCGTCGACGTCACAACCTCTTGATACGATATCTGCTGGGTTCTGTTTCGTGGGGACATGCCGCCATGTAGCTTCACCTGACCACTCTTGAATCTCCGCAACTCTATTCGATACAAATGTGGACAACGAAGACGGATGAGACCGGATCCAATGAAGCGTAACTTCAGAGTCCGACCAATAAACAATTTGTTCGATAGGTACCTTTAATAGGGGCTTGATTCTGTGACAGAGATCTGCGAGAAGGTGAGCGGCACATAACTCAAGTCTTGGAAGAGTCTTAGTCTTGAGCGGCGCTACTTTTGACTTTGACGTCAACAAGGATACTTTATAACCTTCTGCAGTTTTGCTACGAATGTAGACGCAAGCTCCGTAAGCTCTTAAGGATGCGTCGGCAAAGGCATGTAATTGGACCGGTGACATCGGATCGGTATGCACAAACCGAGGAATTGATATTTCTTCTAAATTAGACAGTGTATTTTTTATCATATTCCATTCTGTTTCCAAATGCATTGGAATCGACTCATCCCAATCTAACTTATTGAGCCAGAGTTCCTGCAACAGGATCTTTCCTCTAATTACTATTGGACTTAATAAGCCGAGGGGGTCAAACAGCTTCGATGTCACCGATAGTATGTTCCGTTTTGTCGCTCGGAGACCCATGACAGCATTGTCAATTTGGAACTTAAAGGCATCTTCGTTGGGCAACCACGATATTCCTAACGCCTTTGTAGACTCTGAGTCCGAGATGGGTATGGATTTAGCTGTGCTCTCAGATGCGGTGACGTCAGGTGAGTTTGAAAACCACTTTGTCAATTCAAAACCTGCAGTTTGAAGAACCTGAGACACTTCAGACTTAATAGTCTTTAACTCCTCTACGCATGCAGCACCAGTTAACATGTCATCGACATAAAAGTCGGATCCAATAACTTCAGCAGCTCTAGGAAAAGAAAGTTTGGCAGACTCGCTTAACCTTTTTAAACACCGAATTGCCAGAAATGGGGCTGGTCCAGTCCCATATGTTACGGTGTTGAGCTTATATAATCTCAAGGACTCAGAGGGGTCTCTTCTCCACACTATAAGTTGAAACTGCCTATCCGCTTCATTTACCATCACTTGGCGATACATTTTCTTTACATCGGCGGTCAAGGCGAACCTATGCAGCCGGAAGCGAAGTAGCGTTGAGTACAACTCATCTTGGATTGTCGGCCCAACCATCAAAATATCATTTAGAGAGATCTGAGTTGACGATTTACAAGAGGCATCGAAAACGACACGTAACTTGGTTGACGTACTTTGGGGTCTCAGAACGCATTGGTGTGGGATAACATAATGTGGAGCAGAAGGAATTTTATCTGTAGGAGACATATGACCTAAGGAAAGGTACTCTTCCATAAATTCTAAATACATTTTCTTCATGTCAGGGTCTCGAGACAACCTTCTTTCAAGCGACAAAAACCGCCGTTTTGCAACTTCAAAGGAGTTGCCCAACCCATTTGGATCAGATTTAAACGGCAGCCTTACTTCAAACCGACCTGATGGCAAAACCTGAGTAGTCTTCCGGTAGTGTTCTTCACATAACTTTTGCTCAGGCGACAGAATTTTCTTTAGAGATGGCATTTCTTCCAGTGACCAAAACTTCTGTAGTGTGCTGTCAATAGATACTAACAGCTCTTCACTACAACTAAAACTTTTCACAACTTCTGTAGGGGAAGATGCCTTATATCTTCCTGATACAACCCATCCTAGGAGGGTTTTCTGCAAAGTTGGAAAGTCGGGACCTTGTCTAATTTGTCCAACAGCTAATAATTCGAAAAAAGATTCTGCTCCTATTAACATATCTATTCTTTGTGGCTTGTAGAAATATGGGTCCGCTAAAGGTAGGTTCTTTGGAATTTTCCAGTCATTGATATTGACAGACTGGTCAGGATGGTATCCTGATATTGATTTTAAAATCCAAAAATCGAATGAGAACTCACTACCATTTATACGCGACTTCACCACTGTATGTACCTTTTTCTTAACTTGAGAATTGGACTCGCCAATACCAAGTAAGTTGATACACGACTCCTCTTTACGGATCTGTAAGCGGTGAGCAAGGTCCTCTGTTATAAAGTTAGTTTGGGACCCAGAGTCAAGAAGTGCTCGGGCCAAAATATATTCACCGTTTTTGGTTCGTACACTTACGATCGACGTGGCCAAAATCACCCTCTCCGATGATGTCGCATGCATAACATGTGACGTGGAAGGCTGATCTTGATTTAAAGGAGGAGTAAGAATCTCTTGGGGTGGTGGCAACGCTAAACTGTTCTCGGAAACTGTATATCTATGCAGTAAAACGTGATGCGAGCGTCCACAAACTCGACATTTGTTAAATTTGCATTTCGAGACAGTGTGACCCTTTCGCATACAATTGATGCATAATGAAGCAGATTTTACAAAGTCAAACCTTTGCATAACGGAAAGACGACCAAACGGACCACAGTTCGCTAGGATATGGTCGTCTGCATTGCAATAGCTACAACCTTGCTGGGATTTACTGTTGGACGAAGAACATGTAAATGAGCTACGATTATGTGGCTTGCTCGACGTAACTTTATCTAGCTTTGGTTTCGTCGATTCTTCAGCAGATAAATGCTGATATCTGCGATTTAACATTTTTTCAAAATCGGACCAAAGAGGTAATCTTTCATAATCTAACTGTTCTTCCCATTTTTGTTTGGTCACTGGGTCGACTCTGTTCAAGACGAGATAGATCAACATTGCATTTGAAATCTTGGTATCGTCTCCTATCGATAACAAAGAACCGTATATCGATGACACGGTATCGATAAGATTCCTTAGAGACGACGCAGACTGTTGCGATATTTTCGGAAGACTAAACAATGTTGAAATATTATTCATAAAAATTAAACATTCGTTATCATACACTTTTTTCAAGCTGACCAAAGCTTTCTCATAATTGCTCTCTGTAACTTGGTAGGCCTTGATAGTCCCCAAAGCTTCACCAGAAAGGCAAGAGATTAAGTGATTAAACTTTTCAATAACGGGAATGTTATCGTCTTGATGAACTAGAGTTTCAAAAAGGCTCATGAAATTTTTAAACTCCGAGTATTTGCCGCTGAATTTCGGCAATGCCAAATTCGGAAGTCGAGCTCGAGTTGGGACTACAGAAGCTGACCCAAGAGTTTTGGTATCGCTAGCTGTCTTCAAGGCCGAGATAAGCGACAATACTTTTGCCTTGGTTGTTATGGAAAGCTCTTCCAACTCTTCTCCAAACTCATCGCCATCATCTAAATCTTCTATCTTTTCTTGTAATTGATTTGCCTTGTTAATTACATCATTTAAATTTTCTAGCCTACATTTTAATTCGTCTTCCAGAATCGGAATCTGGCCGGCTTCTAGCCGATTATTTAATCGGCGGATGCTATTTACTGGCTTTTTGAGCTTGTTTTTAAGGTCAGCAAGAAGTTCAATACTTTTTGGCTTATCTGGACTCATTTTTTATATTAATTTAAATATATATAGGCCACGAAAAAATTATATATAAATAATTATGTAGAATAAATTATATCCAGCAACAATTTACTAAATTGAATAAATTTAATTTAAAGTATAAGTGATGAAAATAAATTTCGAAACAAAACAACGAGAGTTAATAATTTTTGTCTATAATTATTAAATTTGTTCGAAAAATGTTGTTACCAAATGTTGTATTATTCACAACAAAAGCGACGAAAATATTTAATTAAATCAAACCACGTAGTATCAAATTAATAGTGGTGACGGCAAATCAGTATACCCGACCGAATGCAGGGTAGCGCGTCACTTAACGGTCAGCTAATCGTCAGCGCGCCAAACCAAATCCTACAACAATAACAACTTTGCTAGCGGCGGACAAGCGAAAGCGAAAACGAAAAAATTCACCGCTGCAGCTGCTTGTATATGAGGGCCTATGTATTGGTTATGTATAGCGGCTGGGATGAATTTTCCCAACTATTAATTTTTCGAGTTTTAACACAATGTAGTGGGGGGGCGACAGTGATTGCAATAATTTTCGTAAGAAAACACAAATTAAATGTAGCATCCAAGGGCGGTTCAAATGGGTTATGTAATGTGTATGTGTATATGTGTATATGTATATAATAAATATAATATAAATTTTATTTATTTTTTCTGTATATGTGTAAGTTTGCAATTTTTCCTTTTTATTATAATTAATGCATGCACAACTAGCTCTACTATATCGATACGTCTGTGCCAAGAATTGAAAGCGAGGTGCAATTTTTCAGCACAAGACAAGAAACAAATAAATTGTTTTGTTAACAAACTCTAGCTTTCAATTTTTTGCACAAATACCTCGGGTTCTGCGTTGGGGTCTTTTAATCCAGCTGCCACTTTCCTTTTGCACATCGAGCAATCACAGGGCATCCCTTGGCAGCGGCAGTACTGGCGGATTAACGGGGTATTTCGCGACCGGCACGATAAATTTAGCAAAGCTGCTATGTATTTAACTTTTTTACTCGCCGCGGGCAACGATTATGTGGATTTTTATTAATTTTAAATGCAAATCAAGTTTGCTATCACTTGCTGTGTTCACTGTGTCACTGTCACTTGTTGCCTTTAATTATTAATAGTTTAAAGTCCACTCGGGAGCGCCATGAAAATTTAGAATAGTTTTTTTAAATATATAAACATAAAAAACCGAAAACTTTTGTGTGGCGATAAACTTTAATTTTAGGCAAAGCGAAAACGAAAAATAAGAAAATACGTGTGGTCGATCTAAATCAATTTCAACGAATGCCCGACTATATTTTAACAAAGTTCTTAGAGCCTAGCTTAACGACGGTTGACGAAGACGGGGCGAATTCGCAGAGAGCGAGAGAGACCTTTATTGTGCACCCGCCTTCGTCCTAAACTAACTTACACTAAACTTCAAACTTCAAGTAAATTCAAATCTCGCAACAGTTTGTATGGGGCAAAAAGTGTGTACAAAAATAATTTAAATATTTCCTTAAGTTTTTGCGCATTTGCATTGCGTTTTGTATTTTGTTTGCTCAGTTTTCTCACTTAATTTTACATTTCTAACACTGTACTCAGTTTGTTTTTCCGCTTTTCGGACTTTTCTGATTCGTTTTTCTCTTTTTTTCCGGCACATACAAAGATCGACAATCGGTTGGTTTTCCCTACATAAATATTTTAAATAGGCTTTTTTTGTTGTTTTTGTTAAGGCTTTTCCTTTGTTTTTTCCGTTTTTATTACATATGCATGTACTTCATTATCATCGACATAAGCATAATTATAATATGGTTTTATATAAGTTGTATATAAATTAAGGGTTTCTCTCATAACACTAAAAATTATATAACTGCACCCAAAAATAGAAGAAATCAAGAAAAATGTTTGTAAAATAAATTAAATAAAAATAATATATAATAAACAAAATGATCTGTCGCATATACCATATAAAAAACATAAAATTATCAATGGTCAAAATATATATATGTGTGTGTGTGTGTCTGAGTGTGTCGCGTGTGTTGTTTTCATAAATTATTAACATTAATTGCATATAAAATATATCTGGTATGTTTTATGTAAATAGATGTGAAAATAAATTATGGTGTTTAAAAATCAGCATTTCCATTTCATAGATCGATTTAAATAGTACAAAGAATCGTAGTCATTCAAACAAAAAAAAAAACGTAAGATCAAATCAATGAGAGAATTCCATTATTAACTTCTTCTCGAAAACGAATAAATTGTTTGTTGCTCGTTGGTTGTTGTTTTTGTTGTTGTTGGTTGTTTGTTGTTGTGATTGGTTGCACGAATTGCAGAGGTATATCATCAATAATATTCATATCATCCAAGATCATCATCGCGTATAATCGTAATCGTAATGTAATTGTTTAATATATAATTTATAAGTTTTATCAAAATATTAACTCTCGTATGTACACAACGTTTTCTATTACATAAATTTAGCAAAAAATAATAAATTAAAGATTTTCCTTAGCTCCGTTTCTCATCGATCGATTGATTGATTGATTGGCTTTGCTGGGCTTGAATTGGAAGACATCAGATCAGATCAACTCTTCATCCACATCAAGGGATATATACAGGAGCTGGCCATATATCATCTGCGTGTATATATATATACCGTTAATCAATTTCTACATAAGACTAATCCAAAGTGCGTGGCGTATAAATATTGAACAAAAGCGACAGGTGCGTTGTGCTGGGGTTCTAATGGGTGCACTGCAGTAGGTCCTATAAATGCAGGAACGATATTCACGTTCGTCGTTGGCCGTTTGTTGATTCTCGATTCCATTTCGATTTGAGCAACATTCGCTGAAGATTCCCATTTCGTTTCGTCCTTCTTGTCCAGTTATAAAGAATGTTTCGTTTAGCTTTCCTTCTTTCTTTTTTGCTTGTGGTTTAGTTTTAGTTCTTAGCGTTTAGCTTTTAGTTTAAGATCATCGTTTGCTTGGATTGTTTGTTTGTCATTTACGTATCTATCTACCTAGTCGGTCCTTCTCATATTTAACGATAACAATTGACTGTCACAGCATGAGAGAAATCATATCAAAGATCGTTTCACATCTAGGGGATGGTTGGGATGCTGTCCTGTGTCCTGTTCTTCCGGTTTCCAGTTGCCTGGCTGAATTGGAATTTCGGTTTGGGGTTTGGATTTGGATTGCGAAAGTATATATTTCCATGGATTGGTCGTTACTGAGATTTTGTCAAGGATGCTGTGTTGGTTTTTTTCTGCTGCTGATGGAGGGATGCTTTTGATGGATGGCGTGTGATTGGATGTTGGATAAGGTTTCTCTTTTCGTTTCGCCTCCTTAGAGCACCAAATTGGACTGCTGCTGGTAGGCCTCCACCGCGGAGCTAAGGCGATTGAACACCGGCAGCCTGGGCGTAGAGTCCTCCTGCTGCATCGGTGTGCTGATGCTCTTCTGGAGCAGCTGCTTTCCCGCTCCGGATCCGGATGGAGGTCCGCTGCTGACCACCACATCGTAGGGCGGCGGCGTGTGCACCGGCGAAATGGGCACATTGGGGCTCTCGGGCGGCGTGGCCGGTCCATGGTGGCCCATAGCCATGCCCATTCCCATGCCCATGCCCTGGCCCATGACCATGCCCATGCTCATGCCGAGGCCCAGGCCCGAGGTCGAGGATGTGGACGAGGCGGAGCTGTTGCTGGCGCCGCCGCCATTCGAGGCCAGGATCGGCAGGGCGTCGTGGAAGGGGAAGCTGGTCAGCGAGTTGGTGGGACTCAGGGACAGCGATCCGGTGGGCGACTCCCTGTCGGATCCCGTGCTCATGCTCAGCGGAGGGCTCAGCGGCAGGTAGAACTGCTGGCTGCCGTTGCTGCTGTTCTGGTTGCTCTTCGACGGGAAGCTCTGCTGCTGCGATGATGACGACGACGACTGCTGCTGCGACTGCGACTGCTGGGAGGAGGACGACTTGGCTGCCTGGGCCGCCTGCTGGGCACGGGCCTCGTCCGCATTGTGGACAAAGTGACAGCGCGGCCCGTAGGGACAGAAGCCCACGCTGTGGAAGGTGCGGCAGTACTCGGTCTTGTACTTGGGATGCCGCTGCAGGTTGCGCAGCTCGTGGTATCCATGGGCGAACTGGCACTTCTCGCCGTACTTGCACTCGCCGGCCTCCTCGAACGGGCGGCACAGCTCCGTCTTGTACCTGGGGAGGGGAAGGGAGATAAGCAGCCATTAGTCGCGGGTTCTTATGAAAAGGGGGTTGCTTGTATACTAGGTAACGAACTAACCATCTGTTCTTCAAAATGAAATACCAAACCATCGCTGAAAAGCTCTTTGTGTACTGTGTGTAAAAAATGTAATTCCCTGTGCTACTAAATACGATTAATTTTTGTCGACCTCAAAATCACACTGAGTCTATAGGGGAAAAAAGGCTTATGTTGACTTAAAAATCTCAGCAACTATGCATGTGCATTTTAACAGGTAAGTAAAATTCAGGATATAAATATCAATAATAAATATTGATAATAGATATCTTTAGAAATGTCAATAAGAAATATCTATAAAAAATATATATAAGAAATAATTTTAATAAATATCTGTAATAGTCTAAGCCAACATAAACTCCAGTTGGCTAAAAAATGTCCTATAAAATAACTATCTATATTATATATCTATAATAAATATCAACATCCTTTTAAATAAATTAAGAGTATCTGGATTAAATAATAATTACAATGTAAAGCAATAAATTAAGTGATTTTCTTTATATAATAAGTATATTTAATAAATATCTACAATAAAAATACATAAATATATATAAATAAATTCAGGACAGCTATTTAAAATAAGGATTTAAATCTAAATACACAGATTAAATGCTTTTCTTTATAAAATAAATATCTTTAAAGATATCTATAACAAATATTCAAATCTTTCTAAATAAATAAATGCAGAATATCTGGATTAACTAAAGATCAAATCAACAGATTGAATGATTTTATTTATATAATTAATATCTATTATAAATATTTATAATAAATATCTATATCTTCCTAAATAAATCCCTTGATTCAATTGGTCTTCGAATTACTACTCACAAATCCCTACTGCGCTTGAATTTAGACAAGGATCTTTCTGAGTTCCCTGTCCTTCAGGACACATCGCTTCCCCTTGACTACGCCCCCTGGTTTCCCTTACCTGGAGGTGTTCATCGGCTGCTGTGGCAGTGGCTCCGACTGCGTTCGCTCCAGCTTTCGGTGCAGGTTCATGTTGCCCAGGTTCTCGATGATGGTCACCAGACTGGCCACCGGTGGCTGCTGCGGCTGCTGTTGCTGTTGCTGCTGCTGGATGAGCTGGTGCCTCTGCTGGGCCGGCTGTGAAATGGTGCGTGTGAGGGCGCCATGGAGGCGATGTGGCTGCTGCTGGTGGTGCTGCTCCATGTTGTTGTTATTGCTGCTGCTGCTGCTGCTGTTGTTTTCCAGGACGAGATCCTGAAGTTGCTGCTGCTGCTGCTGGAGATGATCGCGATCACGGTCGCTGGCCACCTGTGAATGCAAGAGGCGAAAAGCCAAAATCAATTTCTGTCTCTGTGTCGCTCGGGCGTATACGTAACGAGCGAATATTTCGCAAAACTCCCAAAAACATGAAATAAAATAGAGGGGAGGCCGAAAACAAAGGCAAAAGGCAAAAGGCGAAAAAGCAAAAAGCAAAAGCAGCACAAAGCCAAAAGCCAAGCTCACTTTTACTTTTAACTTGACCTATAAGCAAAGGCAGAAAAAGCAGAAAAAACTGAAAAAACCCAACCAACACACACAGAGGAGCTGCTAGACGACTGAGGAATATTGCAAAAGGCACACAAAAATGTTATAATTTTCCAGACATTAAACAAGCGCCAAGAAAAACCAGCTACCTCTCTTTTTTTTAGCCGCTTTTAGCCACTCTTTGCCCCTTTTTTTTTACCACTCTGTTACCACTCTTTCAATACCCCCCCTCCCTTCGTTTCATGTCGTCATCAGTTTCGGTTTTGTTTCTTTTTTTTCTGTTTTTTTTTTTTTTTTTGGGAACGCAACGTCCGACTTGGCCTGTTCATTTTCGTGCGATGCTGTAACATGTTATGCAACCAGTTAACACACACACACACACACAGACTGAGTCGGCACTTAGCCCACTCCATCGAGCGTGGCCAAAACTAACAACAACCACTACCAATTACATATGTATGGAGCTCAAGTTCAAGCCAACAACACGAAAGGCAGGCAGAAAGACCGAAAGGCAGAAAAGCAGAAAAGCTGAGGCTCAAAAACGCCAAGCTCAAAAGCCGGAGCTACGAAAAAGACAACAACAAGATTTTGGGGCCCCCCAACCAGTAATCAACCGCCTCAGCAGCCCCCTTCATTTTTTTTATAGCCAACCCCCCTCGTCGAAAACCCAACTCAATTTGCCACTCTCCGCAGACGAAAAACTGGTTGGCTTGCTCAACAAGTGGGAGAGAAAGGGAGATATTGAGGGTGTGTGGCGATGCCGTGGGAGTGGGAGCGAGACAGCACGATTCGGTGGCGCATGCGCACCTTTTGAAAAGACTAGGGTTGCCAGGGTAATGCTAATAAAAAATATAAAATAAATGTAGAAAAAATGTTAACAAAAAATCTTTAAAAAAACAAAACCAGGTAATTAAGCAAAAATGAAAAAAAAAATATATATAAAAATTCCAAGAAACTAAAAAAAAACTTCCTAAATAGCTTTACAATTTATTAAATTTTTACAACCCAAGTGTTTACACTGATAACCAACCAAAGCCAATTCCATTTATACATTTCAATTGATTAAAGTAAAAGATAGAAAAATACAATTAAATTTGATTAATATATCCCAAACAAAATGAAAAAACCAAATTTCCATTGCATTGCCTTTGGAATTTGACATTTAAGGTTTAAACTTTAAAATGTACTACTTTTTTATTTACTCTTGCGGGAATATAAACTTTATTGACCACAAATAACAGGATTTAGATTTAAGCTGTGGACTCGCAGATGTTCAACTGTACATAGAGAGCCAGAGCCAACATGCGATTACAGAACGATATAGCCCACTTAGAGCGTCGTTATCTCGAGAGATTGGGTTTTGGATGGGGAATGGGGGAATGTGGGATGTCAAGACACATAAAAAGTCAGCCAGACATCAGATGAGGCACATAACAAATAAATATTTATACATATACATATGTACGTATGCACTTCGTTTAGGTTATCTTTGGCCCGATTTCAGTTTCAGTTTCACATTCCTTGAAATTTCATGAGTAATTCCAGAACAGGCTGAACGGGCCAAACGAAACGAAACAAAACAATTTAAATGTTCAATTAATTAATTTGCCTGCCCAATCAGTTTAGAAGCTCCATATACCATATACCACATACCCTATGCCATATAGCCGATGTTCTTGTTCTTGTCGTCGATCGCTATCTTATCTCTCGTCCCATTTGGCATCGTGTTGTCTTGATTTCTGTTTCTGTTTCACTTTTATTTCACCATTGGCATTGGCATTGAAGGGTGAGTACCACTTTTCTACCTTGAGTCTAGGTTTACTTAGAAATTACACCATATAATTCCCAAGTACCCTTATACCTAACCCTTTGAGGTAATTGTAAAAAGTGGTATAATTGTGAAATTATTTAAACGCTGGTTGAAAGGCTATTCAATTCAGTTAAATTTTGAACATAAATATAATTTACATAAGTACTAAAAACTATATGAAATCAATATATATTATAATTAAATTTTCAGAACACATTTAGATTATGTAATTATATTTCAAAGAAGTAACCTTTTATGAATAAAAGTCTGTACAATATCTCTATCCAAATCTCATCAATGGTTTTTCCTCTCGTTAAATAAAAACGGAACTTCCTGCATTGCATCGTTAATTAGTCGACTGACATTGACGACCACCTGGCAACCCTGTTTCTCAGTTTCCCAGTTTCAGTTTCAATTTCAGTCTGTAACTCTGCGCAGACAGCAGAAAAAGGAAAAAAAAAAACATGAACAAAAAAATTAAAAACATTAACGAGCAAGCGCAACAAGTTTAGCAAACCTTTGGCGCTGTTTAATTTTTTTTATTTTTTTTTTTTTCTGACCAACTTCAACTCTTACGGCATCTTTGCGACTGCGGATACGGTTGCTGCCTCCTGCTCAAGCTTTTGATTTTGATTTTGCTTTTTGCCTTTGGCTTTGGCTTGCACCAAGTACCATAAATAAGATCCAAGTTTATGCCTGGTAATTTACGATTTCTTCATTTGAAGAGCCCATAAAAATCTAACAGAGGCCACCCTTGAAAAATATTACTCATATTCGTTAGGCAAAGGTAAAAAAGTGGGTAATCTTAAAGTTTCACAACAACAAAACAGCATTAATTAACTATTTGAATATAGCGATCCTTTATCACGAAAATATTTTGTATTTTCTTAAACAAATATTCAAAAATATCAGTATCTATAAGTTATATCTATTCTATTCTATTCTATGATCTTGCATAATATAATGAATCCTTCAATAGACATTTGTGCCAATCGAACGTGAAAGTGGAACGCAAACCAAATACCGCTTTAGCAATCCGAAAGTCGGTTGAAAAGTGAAAATCGGTATCAGTGAAGAAATCTCACTTCCGCAACGAAAAACCCAAAGATAACCTTCAAACACGACGTTTCTTTTTTTACGATTATTTGTGTGCCAATTAGTTTTGTTTAATTTTGCACAGCTGTTTTGGGGACGACGACGTTGAATTCATGGTCAAGTTATGACTCCGATTCGTGAACTGATTTCGCAAAGAGAGGTTCGCATAAACTCGCCTTGTGTGGGGTGAGTAATGGGTGATGAAAAGGGGGTGGAAAGGGGACGGACAGGGGGCCAAGACGAGGAAAGACGGTGTTTTTTTTTTGTCTCCTTTGAAACGTGTTCGAAAAACGACTTCAAGACAATCTACCACCTCTCTTTGCCCCTCTTTCTTTGGCGGGTCTTGTGTAAAAACAAGATTAAGACCCATTTTGGCGAAGAGGAGGAGAGGGGGAGAAGATGGGGAGTACGAAGAGCTAGATTTGCGGTTCGTTTCAAAACTCTTGACTTTTTTTTGTTTTCCTGTTTTGCGACCGTTTTTCCCCTGTTATGTAGTATGCCTTGCTCTCTTTCTATCGCCAACTCGCCGTCTCTTTCTATCGGTGCTCCACACACATCTCTCTTTCTCTCCTTCCTTCTACGTCTTCGTCTAGGTGAGAATTTCCCTTTCATTTGAAAATGAAAATAAGTTTACTTTTCTTTCAGTCATGCGCGTTGGCTTATTTTTCAAGCTCTTCTTGTTTTCTTCTACTTGCTGTTAGAAGACTCTCTTCTCCCCCTCTTTGCTTTCTTACCACTTGTGTTTTGGTCGCCTGGTTTTTCTGTTTTCCGTTTCATTGTTGCGGTGGGTTAAGACAACAACAGAAGACTAGACAGAGACAGAAGGAGAGAGTGTTTGTGGGTGGGGAAGAGAGGGGAGAATGGGGAATATTACGGGCTACAGACCTTGAAGCCTTTTAGCCAATTTTTCCATTTTTCAAAATTCCAGGCTAATTATAAAAGTACTGGCTCCATGCACTTTTATTACTTCATTTAGTAAAGCCAAGGGTGCTACTTTGGAGCACTATTAAACAAGTCGTAAAGTCTAACTACTTGGGTCGTTATCAAATTGTAATCGCTTTAAATGCAATGAAGTTAGTTTTAGATAGTACCAGTTTCGATTTCTCTTCGGAAGCTTTACCTATTTCAGATTCTATAATATGTTACATTTTCATATCAACATGAAATTAATGATTAAATAGTTTTGTAACTATAATAACTTTAATTCCAAATATTTGAAACTTTAAATGATATGCTGGCTTACTTTTCATAAAAAAGGGAACTCTTATGACATATTTATTTCAATTTTGTATATTACATTAATCCATTGATCTTATTCCATCCTATAGAAACCCAGATATCAGTTCTTAATAGTTTCAATATTTTCGAGTTTTTGGACAACGCATGGATTACACATGGGAAAACTTCAGTTATGCAGATGTGGTATATATGTATAGTATATATATCTCTTATCGAGTGTGTGTGTTCAGGTCTTGGCTCACGGGCTGTTAGGTAAGATCGGCGATTGTTGTTGCTGCTTACTTGTTTGTGTCTCATAAACACGTTCACACAGACACACCGGACTTTCTGAGAGTGTGTGTGTGTGTGTGCGAGATGCTGAAGACCTGCTGTTGTTGGTTTTTTGTTTTTTATTTTTGTTTTTGTTTTCTTTTTTTCGGTTGGACTAACTGGTTTATAAAGCCGTACCAATAAAAGCAACAACAACATCGCGATGACGACGACGCAATATCCATAACCTCGATGAGCTAACACCAATACAATGGTAAAAATAAAATTAACAAAAAAAAAAAACAGAAAGAGAAGAAAAAAACCAAACACACACCCAGACAATCTTTATTCTGTTCATATATATGCGAATTGAAAATGAATACAAAGTTATTATTGAGTGTTATTTATAATACCTGAACAACCTGCACGAACGGCTAAAAAGAGATGGAAAGAGGCGAGGGGGCGTGGCGCTACTATATATTATGTATCTGAATACGATGGTGGATCAAAAAATAGGATTAAATCGCACTAAACTGAAGTTGTGTAAAAGTAAAATAAATATTTACTAAAAATTTAAAATAGAACTGCAATATTTCTGAGGAACATTTTTATCAACCTTATAGATTGTATACTTTGTTATTACTAATATTTTGCCCAGCACTGTCGCTGGTATAATTCGCATCTAGTATTAATCGACTGGGGGAATAACATTAGCAATTAAAGCGGGCTATTTTACATTTAGCTAGAGATGGGAATACTTGGAATGATGATCGATCGAACCGCACAGATAAAGATCTGTTAGATATACGCACCTGATTTGCATATTTACACACAAACACACACACACGATCTTTGCGGTTCAATTAAAGTTCAAGGTAAGCCTCAAATTTTCTATGCAAAGTGCGAGATTTCTTTCAACAAAATTTGATTAGCAGCCAGACGCAGATCAAATTAAATAAAATCAAAAATCAAAACAGAAATCGTACCCCTTTTATCCATTTTGTTTTTTGTTTTTGTCTCTGTTTTTTTTAACGAAAACAAAACCTCGCATCGATTTTAATTGTTGGCAAATTTGAATTGGTAATTAACACATGCGGCTGTCATGCGAGTTTTTCATTGCTTTTCATTTTCATTCTCATTCAAATGCATTCCATTTCGATTTCCATCTCAATTTCCATTTCCATTGCATTTTGCATTGCATTTCCCCCTTTCCCCTTCCCTTCCTTTCGCTGATCAGTGATCACTTTTGATCGATTGATGGGCTGAAAGCACACAACGAAACAATCTAGAACAGACGATCCCCCGGCCCCTTTTTTCTGTTTTTCTGTTTTCCTGAACCCCCACTCCTCCAAAACACGATCTACAACTGATAAAGAACAGAAAGCAACGTGCGGCACTGAACGAAAATGGTTTGTAGTTTGAAATTAATATGAATAAAATATTAAATAAATATCTCAAGATCTCAGATTATTTTTAGGAATATATTATTTATAATCCAAAAGTTTCCTTATTATACCCTTGCAGAGGGTATTATGATTTCAGTCAGAAGTTTGCAACGCAGTGAAGGAGACGTTTCCGACCCCATAAAGTATATATATTCTTGATCAGCATCACTAGACGAGTTGATCTAGCCATGTCCGTCTGTCCGTCTGTCCGTCTGTCCGTCTGTCCGTCCGTCTGTCCGTCCGTCTGTTTCTACGCAAACTAGTCTCTCAGTTTTAAAGCTATCGGGCTAAAACTTTACCAAAAGTCTTATATCTATTGCAGGTAGTATATAAGTCGGAACGAGCCGGATCGGACAACTATATCATATAGCTCCCATAGGAATAATCGGGGAAAAAAATTTTAAAAAAATGTATCTTGGGTGTTTTAGAACCTAGAACCTCCTACTTTTAGAAATACCATTTTTTATCTAATTATGAATTTCGAATAAATTTTTTTCAAAATCGGACGACTATATCATATAGCTGCCATAGGAACGATCGGAAAATTAGTGATTAATAGGAAATATATGCAAGGGTATATAAGCTTCGGCTGGCCGAAGCTAGCTTCCTTTCTTGTTCTTTTTAATTTTTAAAAAATCTTTTAATAGAATAATAATATAAAAATTAATAAAATTGTTTCAGAACCCCATCATTTGGATTAGAATACATATTAAAGTGTTAACGACCAAGTCTTTAACAAAAACTAGTTGAAATGTTTGCATAATAAGGTAATGGATTAATAAACAAGGCATGAAATTGAAAAACAGACCTTACAAGTTCCGGCTAAACAAATACTGAAAGTTCTAACTTTTAAAAAACTGCAGCTGGGGAAATTGGCTGTTTCGTAACCCAAGAGATGGCTATTATATTATTATCAAACCTCACAAAACATAAGATATATCATTTAGTTTCTTACGATCAAGGAAAAGAAATACATAATAATTTACATAATCTTGCCAAAGGGCTGGTAAAACTTGGCTATTCGTTTTTGGTTTTGGTTTTCGGTTATTTGGTTATTCAGTTTTCGGTTTTGGGTCTTGGGTTTGGGCCATCCATCGATTGAGGTCTAGGTCGAATCGTCGAATGGAGCATTTCACATTTTCGTGGCGTTTGCATTGTCCATCCGTTCGCTGGTTCGTTCGTTGTTAATATTTGGTAAGCGAAATAACAAAGCATAGATAGCGAGAGTGTTTAAGGGGGAGGTGGCTAAAGGGGGGGACAAAGAGGAAGAGCAGACCAAGACGCATGCGCAACTGCCGTGCCAGTTTCGTTTCGTTTCATTGCCAAGCGTCTGTTGATGTCGATGTCTCTTCCTCTTCTTTTCGCTTCGTTTCGTTTTTGCTTTTTGTTGTTTTTTTTTTTGTTTTGTCGAACCGGCTCACATAATAATAATTGGCAACAACGAAAATCACATAATAAAGCACAATAAAAGAAAACTTCACAACGACTTGGCCTTGCTAAATTCGGAGCACAAGAGCCATAAAAACAAAGCTTACAGAAAAAAAACATATAAAGTACAGTGAACACTAGTGCAACATGGCTAGGAAGTAATAACAGGTATCTCTGTCTCTCTGTCTCTCTCTATTGGTTATTTCATCTACAACAATAAATGCCTACAGAAAAATATTAGGAAATACAAAGGAGAGGGTTTACTATGTAGAGAGTTTACTGTACTGCTACAAAATCCGGCACAGACTAAAAAAAAAAACGAATCTCAATCACAAATCGAATTTCGTATCCAAGAGAGTTCCGTCTTTAATCGATGTGTGTACATAAAAATAAAGTTAAATAAAATAAAACATAATCATTTTCTTCTTCTTCCTCTGTCGCAACGCGTTGCGTTTGCGCAGTTTCTTTTATTGCTTTTTCTCTCTTCTTCTTTTTTTTTGCGAAAAGGAAGGGTAATACATATTAAATGTTGCAATTGCCGTTTTTGTTTTGCTTAAGCAAACCAGTCAAACAAATGCAAAATGAGAGAAAGAGAGGGAGGAAAAGGGGGGCCAACGAAAAAGTGGTAAAATGGAGAAAGGGAGATGGATGATGGAGACCTTTTGCACAAACACACACACGCGAGCAGAAAAAAGAGAGAAAGAGGGAGACGGAGAGAAAAAGCCACCGTTATGCAATCGAAATGGAGAGTTTCGAATGGGAGCAAAGTGGGAGGGAGAGGGAGATAGAGATAGTAGATATGTAGCAGATAGTAGAAAGAAAAAGTGGTATCATTTTCAAGGTAATCTTAAACGCAAAATTATCTCATGTTACTTACTGTGTAACATGAAAAACAATAGGAATTATAGGAGGCATATAACACTAGAGACAACAATCTTCGTATGCTTTATTATACACTTGCATTTTTTACTTGTTTCCATCCTTTCGATATATTTAAACCCCTACAATGTGAAAATTTCAATTTAAGTGCCCGAAAACAATCTTCAAATTAGAGACCAGTAAATTCAGGAAATCAGTTTCGGAAGCACTAAAGCAAAAATACAAATTGCTTAACAAAAGATATATAGCCAACAATACAACCGGAAAAGTAAAATGCATTTTCTGCATTTCTTTTTAACCACCAAAAACCGAACTCTCCAATTACATATTTCAATGGATCGGATTACCCAGTTCCTCGAGAGGTTAACATGAACATCACTCACGCAAAACCAGTGATCCTAATAACGATATTTTCTTACTAGTTTCAGGAGCTCCCGTTTTAAAAGGTTTTTCTTCAACAAGCAACAATTTCACACGTTTTTATTGAATCAGAAGTTTATTATCTCTTCAAATTCCGTCTATCTCGAAGAATTCTAGATAGCAAATTGTTTGGTTGTTTGTACAGATAAACAAGGAATAAATGACCAAATGTATTTACTCATGGAGCTCACATTTTTCGTTCCAGAATTTTATAGGCTCGGGAAATCAACAACCCAGGAGTGGGTACTACTATCACCCCGACCCCTTTTTGCCCTTGCCTTAACCTCTGCTCCGTTCCACTCGCAACCCTCTACCTCTTTAGTATTTCAGTATCCCCCTTTTCCAGTGAACAGACTTGGTCTCCTTATCAGACGACGGGGTGTCCAGAACGTCGAACCTTATCGGGGGACTTGTTTTTTTCGGTTGGGTTCCCTCTGATTGTTGCATGGTGTGTGCGTGTGTGTGTGTGTGTGACTTTTGGTACCCCAATCAAAATCCAAATCCCACTCCCCCAACTCCAAATCTGCTTGTTTCCCCCTTGGGGACAAATGCCATAAAATAATTCCCTAACCGCGACCCGAGAACTCGATTAAATACGATCCAAAACAATGCGATCCGCTCCGATTCGAGCTGCGCTTTATTGGGACTGCCGAAAGCACCACAAACATTTTGAAATTCATTTGTGTGTTCTTTACTCTTTCTTTATAATGCCCGAATTACGAAAAACATGAAATGGATGGTGATAGGTAAGTGTTTACGAGGAATATCAACGATAAATATATCTAGAGTTAAATCAAATCGAGCATTGATAGGCCAAAATGATCACTTTAGTGTGCCCGTTTCCCAAACATGTTTGCCAATGTGGCTGTGCTTCAACATTAATGGCGTTAAGTAGGAAATTATGAATATCATCTTGTGATAAACGAAAGCCTAGCCATTTTATTTGCGCGTTCTGCACTCTCTCGCTGTTCTTGGACGCTTATCAATCGGCCCGGCGAATGTATGCCTGTGTGTTGTGTTCGCACAAGCACATGGCAGTGGCAGTGACCCCCTCCCAATCTTTCACCAAAACCCCCTCTCAACTTCTCCTATCTCTCCTATGCACACTTGTATGTGCTCTTTTCTCTCAGTTTTAACAAGTGCAGGCCAGGCACGTAAATCATAAAAAATAAACGAAGGAAAAACACACATTTTAAGTATAGATTGAGAAGAAACGACGCTCTTTCTCTGTTGACACACGCGCGTTCTAAAGTGCAGCTATCTGTGTGTGTGTGTGATTTAATGTGATAAGAATACTTATTATTGGGTTAGTTAGTTCATACAGTAATAATCTTTCACTCGCTGCTGTTTTTGTTGCCACTCAAAAGCGATAAGCAAAGCGCACAACTGATATATGAGTACTAAACTAACAAAACCCGAGAGCAACAATAACTGAACTAATAAACGAAACAACAAACGAAATACACAAAAACATCAACTACAAAAACTGCATGTTGGGCAAAAATAGAAACAACAAAGAGCGCCAGAGATCATCTTAATTTCCAGCTCAAAACACCGGCGATCACTCGAAAATCGGAGATTCCATTCCAAAGGCAATTGGAAATTTCCAGAAGTTACAATGAGACGTCAGAAAGTAATGATTTGATAAGCCCCACTGAGTATTGGCGCGGTAGAATTCCGTTTGGAAGATTTGTTTGGATCATCAAAGTGACGGCACTAAAAACCATCTAATAAACAGCCAATAAATAAACATGTTTGTTATTTTTGACAGCTTTCAAAGCACTTGATTACGGTTAATAAAAATCTTTGAAATGGTTTTGATTTTAATTTAAGAGTCTCTAATATTGGAAATTCTGAGTTTCTTGAAGTCTACTTTAAATCTCTCAAATACTACAAACACAATAAATGATATAAACCGAAATTCATGGAGATAAAAAACAACTAATAATACAAATTAAAAAAAAAATAAAATAATAATTATTATTAAATACATTAAATTTAAGTAAGGAAAAAAAGGGAAAGGAAAATCCACCCTTTTTCATTCTTCCCGACTCTCTTCTCATTCTATTTTCCTGTGCCAATAATTTATCGGCTACTTAATAGCCCGCACAAACAAAACAAAGAGCAAGAAGCAAACAATAAGGTATGCACCGGAAAAAAAGGTACACTTATGTACATAAATATGATGTGATGATTTTAATTATAATTTGGGATTGGAATATATATATATAAATACATTTGTATTAAATTTTATTGTTTAAAAACAATTTGGGGATTCCCTTAACTGTTGAAAATTCAACAAAACGATCATATAAAAATATAGAAAATCCTTGAAGTATTTTGTTACAATAGCCTCTCCCATCTCACGTGCATTCATCTTCATATCACATTATTCGCTTATCAGGCGTGTTTTTTTTTTTGTGTAGACAGAGAAATAGAGAGGGAACAAAGGATGGAGAGCGAGATCAACATGTTGGGAATGTGGTAAACACGTGGTTGTGGGACTCTCAGAAACAGAAATCCGATCGAAATCGTGATTAAAATAAATCGGGGGTTGCTTAGAACAGGGAAAAACAAACAAAAACTCACATGTGTTGCTGCTGTTGTTATCTTTGTTGTCCTGCAAAACCAGTTGTCTGAGTGTATGCTAGACAGAGACGGCGCTATCGGGCAAAACCAGCAAAACAAATAAGCAAAAGCAAAAGCAAAAGCAAAGGCGCAAAGGCACAAAGCAAAACGCAAAAGCAAAAGGCAAAAAAGCAGGCGATCAAAAAGCGACAGTAAATGTGAATGGAAATCTACTAAACAAACGGGGTTCTCTGCCAACGTCGACGTCGACTGCGCTGCCAGCGTCCGCATTCGATCGCGACTTTATTATATAATAGATTCGATTGGATTGGATTTTTCGGTGGATTTCGTTTTTGTGTGGATTGGCAATCAGAAAAAAAAGCAAAGCAAAAAAAAAACATGTTGCAAGCCGCAACTTTTTGTAGGGTGGCCCGCATGAAAAGCGTGAAAAGCAAATGCCAGCCAGCATAATGGAAATATTATTAACGAAATTAATAAGCGAAGCAAACAGTAAAAGGGAGTTGGAGGTACAGGCTGTTATATGGTTTTCTGCGAATAACAAGCCGTACAGAATATTATTTTCCACACATTCCCAGAACTCGGGAAAAATCAAACTTAAGATCGATTCTAAATGCAAATAAAACCGCCTTCGAATACACAGACAAAAAAACGATGGCTAATATTAAGGAGACGATACATGCATAGATCATTTTCGTGTTTAAATATTTGGTATTATTTTATATTTTAAATTTACTATGTATGTATCATTTAAAAAGTTTGATATCAAAGTGAAATGTTTCACAATAATTAATTTAAATCCACATTCACCAATCTGTGGTCATAATGGTCATGTACAGATGTAAAGTCATCAAATTGATCATTGTATCGTATCTATTTTTTTCTTTCCGTGCATGCAAACAACAAACAAACCGATGGGGGCGATGGAGATGGAGAAGAGAAGAGCAAGGGAGAGGGAGAGGCGAGATGTACTTTGGCACTCAATTGAGCGGCCATTAGCAATAATACCAACAACAATGAGCACACAGTACAGCCAAGACAATTTCAAGATTACAACAATAACAACAGCAACACAAATGACAATAGAATATGAAGTGTCTTTGCCTCTATTCTCCATCCCGTTCTGGCCAACGGCAAATGGCCCCAATGCGCACGCCTGCCTGGCTCGCTCGCTCTCCCCACCTCCACCTCCACCACCATCTCCATCACTCCCCTCCCTCCATGGAGCCAAGCCAGGCGAGAGCGAGAGAGCTGGAGAGTGGGGGCCGCAAGGCAATTGCGTTGGTGTGGGCGAGATAGCGAAGCGACGACAAAGGCGAGAGAGCGCGGCGAATATCCCACACAGGCACACTCACATATTTTATTTGTGTGCATGTTTTTTTATTTGTATTTTTTACAACTGCACGATAAGAGGACAGCCAGCAACAACAATAATACCAATAATAATAATAATAAGCAGCCAGTAGCACTGCACGCAAATAACTTTATTTATAATTTATTTTTTGCGCGGCGGGGGAAACAAAGAATTGAAGAACAATTAAATTTCAGTAAATTGCTATGTGGAAAACGCAATATTTTCGATGTTTTTTTTAAATGTTTATGTTTCTTTGATTGTACATAACACCAATAGCAATAAAATTCACGAAATTTACTTTTAAATTTTGCCTCTATAACTATCCTAAAATTGTTCAATGCTATAATACAAGTGAACAATCTAAACCGTAAATCTAGTAAACGTGAATTGGATTTTAAAGCAACTGATTTCTTATTTTTATTATTTTGAGCTCAACTGTGTTGTACGGATCCTATATTTTTCTTGAGTTTAAAACCAAATCGTTTTTGAATTGTTTCGGGGTTGTGATCCCTAATTTCAACCCCCATCGACGAATAAACTCTTGACGAAACTGAGGATCCCCTTCTACTTTTCGATCTTCCTTTGCTTCTCCTTCCCCCGCCCCACCTTCCCTCCCGCTCACTCCAAGGGCATCTCAAGGGTCAGCCAGTCAATATGCCGACAATGTGTTCTTGTCCTCATCCGTTTCATGAGTTTAAGTGCCCCGTTGAGTAGTGAGTTTAGATGAGGTGCCCACTCTAGCCTTTTCATAGCCAAGTTCTAAAACGAACTGCTAGAATTTAACACTAGAGCAGGTTTATTTTTTTGAGAAAACATCATTCATGTATCTTCAGTACATTACATTTGAAAACCAAAACATTTGAAAACCAAATTGTTTAAATATAATAAAAAGTGCTGATCTCCTACACATGAACAGGTGTATTTTTAGCTATTTTTAAAAAACCCAATTAATAAACCTCTTTTGAAACATTAAAAAAATCGAATCCAATGCGATATGTAAATTTTAATTTATTCTGTTTATCTATTTCAATAGCCTCAGTGTATTACATAAATGTAGATGTTTTAGGTAGTTTTCAATATGATTTGGAGCTGGCAACACTATCGCTGCGCTTGCATTGTGCGTCAGTGTGGGTGAGTGTGAGGGAGAGCGAAAGAGTGAGAGGTACGGGGACTTGAGCCTGGGATTTCGATGGGATGGGTATGGTTATACGCGGTATTGGACCTGGACTTTGGGGATGGGGCTGCATATTAATCGAGTCGAGTTGGATCGAATCGAAATGAAATGACGTTCGGCGGAGTTGAGGGTTAACGAAGGAGGAGGGGGAGAAAAGGAGGAGGAGGAGAGTGAGGATTGAAGATTGAAGAGTTGCCTTTTTTTAGGTAGGTAGCGGTGGTCGCTCTTCTTCTCCTCCTCCTTGTACTCCTACTCCTTCTTCTCCTCCCCCTCCTCCTCGTCCTCCCCCGTTACTCGGATTCTTCTTCTTCTTGCAGCAATGGCGTCGGGACAAACACACACAGAGGAGAAAAAAAACACAGATCAAAATAAAACGACGACGTTGTTGTTATCGCCTTGGCAGGAAATGGAATTATATTCGTAAAAAGTAGTCGCCGTTTGTCGCTTGTAAGTGTAAGTGAGCCTCTCAGCAGGAGAGGTAACCGTGGAGAGGGGATAGTGAAGGGGTGGAGGAGGGAGAGGGGGAAGGGGAAGGGAATGGAGAAGGTAAAGCAAAGAGTGGAGGTGGAGGAGTTTGTTGAAACGTAATACCGCTGATTACGTACGAGGATTTCGATATAACAAACTAAGCACATTTTACTTTTCAGCCTGAAAACAGAGAAGCAAAAAAAAAGGAAAAGAGACGGGCCAAACAACTACAACTACAGTGGGCCCAACTTTACTGTAACCTCATTGCCAAAGCTTTATTTGTTTTTATATTGAAGAGCGAATAAAAACTAATATTGTTCTGTGTTTTTGCCATAACTCTAAAATCATAAATGTTTTTCTTCATATATACATTTATCGAAGTACAAACATAAATAAAGGTTTCAGTCATTTTATTCCACTGTATCGAGCGTGGAGTGCAAACTGCATATACTGCACACATGGTAATGTGTATACATTTCATAATAAAATCAAGAAGAAGCCAAGAAAAACGAGAAATTAAAAGTTATGCGAAAAAATGAATTTTAAAGTTGGGGCTCCCTTCTCTCCTCTTTCGGTCCTCTATTCCCCATTCGCCCTTCTCTTCCCCTAGCCCCACCACAATCCATATTTCAACCGACCAAAGTGGCGCAAGCAATGCAACAAAAGCCAAAACACGGACTCCATACAAAAATGTTTTTTAAATCCACAATCACTACGATTGCGACACTTTTGCCGCCTGAAAAAAGAGGAAACAACCTTTTTTTTTGTTTTTGCGATAACATGAATTTGCCTTTCCATCTTCCAAATCCATTGCCTGCGTACCCGACAAAAGTACAATTTTTGTTTCCTACAGGTACATTGATTTGGAATTCATTTCTGAATTTTTAAATGAGTAAAGTAGGTTATGGCAACAAAAAAAGAGTTCAAGTCCCAGCTATTTTAATATTATTCCGCCAAACTTAGTTATTTAAATATGTAGATTTACATTTAAGTTAAACCTTTTTTTATATAACAAAATGAAATGAAACTTTTTTCTTTAATTGCACAACGAGTACGACCATTTTGTCGCCTAAAAAAAGTTGCGCTGCTGCAGCAACAGTTTTTATGTGTGTGTGTTGCGCCCTTTCGCTTTCGGCAGCAATTTGTTGTTGCCTTTGTATCTGTCGAAAAGCAAAAACAAAAAACGCAGCGTAATGACAAAACAAAAAAAAATCAAAATGAATTTTCCATGCGAATAATCGCTGCTGCCTGTCGATAATCGATAACACGGCGGCAAAAGCAAAGTTCATTCAACAAGTATTTGCAACTTTATCGGACGTCAACCTGCCTTGGCCCTATTTGTTATTGTTTCTGCTTGTTTTTCTCCTTGCTCTCTTGTTTTTTCCCCCTTATTTTGTGGTTCTACTTGACCCTTTGGCTTTGCATTTTAGTTTACGCAAATTGGCGAAAGGCAGAACCAGAAAATCAAAACAAAAAAAGTTCTGCTCTTTCTCCCCTGTGAGCTCCACCTCCTCCTCCTCCCCCTCCACCGCCGCCCACTCTCTTTCTCCTCTCTCTTTCACTCAAACTTTGCACGTAATCGCAGCAGCAGCGGCAGCAGCAGCAGAGCTCTTCAGAAAAAACCTGGCTCATTTGAGAGCAACTTCCAATGCGGACACAAAACCAAAAAAAATATATATAAAAGAAATAATATAAATAATACAACAGAAATCACTAAAAACACAAAAATCCAGCCAAAGCAAACCCGGAACTTGAGTTAATCGAATTTGTTGTCGATCAACAGCTGCTCTGCCGACGTCGCTGCCAATAACACGCACACCAGCCAATACATTTGTTATGTATTTTGTGTATATATGTATGTACGAACAGTAAATGATCACGAGTGGTGTTATTGCTGTTGTTGTTGTTGCTTTTAATGATGCTGCTGCGATGACGCCAATTGTAACAAATAAATGTGACGTGAAGGGGGGAAGGGGGGTCAAAAAAGAGAGGGAGAGGGGGTGTGGGAAAGAGAAGGGGCCGAGCGGAGAGCGAAGGATGCCCCGCCCCTTAACCAATACACTTATCAAAAATCCTTATCAGACAATTATTTAGTCCACTTTACAGTCTGTCGTTATTTTGCTTCTTCTCTTTTTTTTTTGTTGCTGTGAGTTGACAAACCGAAATAATAATTATGAATCAGCCTTAATAATGGGGAATAACAAACAGCAAATGCAAGTGTAACGAAACGGAAATATAACGAAATGAAAAATGGAAAACAAGTTATCGAAATTAAGCAAACGCTGCACATATCGCTTTTAACGACACACAAAAACAAAACGGCGAAACGCAAAATGCAACTCCGAAAATAAATAAACCCAGAAACAAAAAAACATGTGGTTTAGGCATGTTTCAAGTTGTCGACCTAAAAATATTATAAGTGTTTTTTTCACTCAAGAGACAAAAATTGATCACTTCAAATGAGAACTCCTAGGATCTTGGGTATTTTATAAAATCGAAAATACATTGATCTTATTTGGATTGTTCCCTTGCATAAAAAACACTTGACTATCTTTTATATAACAATTCGAAAAGTTAAAACTTATGTTCAAATCGAGTTATTATTTCATATTCAAAAATTATTTATAAATATTTGCAAATTCGTTGACTTGGTTAAAAATTAATCATTTTTATATCAACTCAGTTAATTTAAGTTTCAATTTTTTAGCCAAAAATGTTGTTTTCTTCCTTTCCCTAGAAACCCAAATTCGATTCCCTTTCTCAGGATTGGCAGAACAGAAATTAGGGAAAATAAAATGAGAAATATCAAAAATGGGCCCCTGGTGGTGAAAAAATCCCATTGTTTCAATAAACTTTCTTGTTCATTTCCCAAGATACTCATTACAAACATTAGACGGTTCCCCTAAAGAATGTTTAATATTAGGTTTTTCAAAAGTTTAAGTACCCAGGAGAAGCAAATCTCTTAAGTGACGAAAAAATCTAGAATTCTGGGGAAAACTTACCGCTTGGAATATGTCGCTGCACTCGAAAAAATGCGAATTAGCCACCGTCGTTGATTTCTGCACTACAGTAGCAGACATTTTGTTGTTCTTGTTTAACAGATTTTGAATTTGATTCCGCCGTTGTTGTTGTTGTTGTTGTTGCGGTTGATTGTTGGTGTTGTTGTTTCTATTTCCACTGGACAAGACTGAAAAAATATGCGATTTTTTCGGTTTGTTTTTGCTATATTTCTTTTTATTTTCTTTGCTTTTCTTGTTTGATTTGTATTTGCTTTGCACTTGAATATTGAGTTATGTTGTTGTTGTTATTGGTTCCGCGAATATTGCATTGCAACAATAAAAAAAATCAGCTAAAAGAATGAAGAGAGCGTATGATTAGCAGCGAACGATGGAAGAGAGAGAATGAAGAGCGGCGAGAGGGAGTCGAAATTACACGTGCTTAACGTACGAGCGTTGAGGTGCGAGTGTGTGTGTGTGTCTAGGACATTTTTCACGCACATGTGTAAGACGCAGTCTTTTTCCCTTATTTTTTAGATCTTTTTTGAAACGGCAACAGCCGATGTCTGTTTTGTGTATGTGTGTCTGCGTTGTTTGCTTTGCTTTTATCGTCGTCTTCGTTCGCGTTCTCAAAAAGCGGAGATAAGCTTGCGCTTCGTCCCTTTCCCTTCCTTCCCCTCTCCCTCTCGCCCTCTTTGTTTGCCCGTGTGTTCCGTGTGTGTGTGCGATCTCTAGTGGTGGTCGTATCTCACATGCGCCTGTGTGTTTGTGATTTGTATTTTATTGCTGCGCCAGCAAACTCGGAAACAACAAAAACAAAAAGTAATTTAAAAAGGGCAGCGATTGCGCTTGTTGCTTTTGGCCTGTTGCTTCGCTCGCTCCTGCCTCTTCTTCTTGAGGTCCTGGCCACTGCACACATGCGCACGTGAAGTGAATCGAGTGTTTGCTTATTTGAACATGTTGCTCTTTCGGAAATTCCCGTTTCGGTTTAACTATTGTTTCTACTCAACACCTTTAAAAAATAGTTAAAAAATATTTGAGTGTTCCCGCATTGTTAATGGAAAACAAAATAAAATCAAAGTTTAGGTTTTCCGGCACTTGAAAAAAAAACAGCTCCACTCGTTCGATCGCACAATCACACTCGAAGCACAGGGAAAACACAATTTGAATTGGCTCGCTAATTACTTTGGATACGGGCGCAGAGGTCCTGTCGCTCCTCGCTCGTTCGCAAAAACACAACAAAAGAGACGCAGCACGTCCGTGAGACAACCAACCAGATCGAAATCGAAACTTGCACTCGAACACTCGAACTCGAAACGGCCGCCGCTGTTTTTCTTAGGGATGTCAAAAATATATCAAAATATCAATACATCGATATTTTTTGCAAAAAAATATATTTATATCGTGATATTTTTTTAGCCAAATATCACAATATCGATATTTTATTTTTCGATATTATTTCCACAGAGGGCGCCCGTTTCCCTAAGCCAGTTTCCCCCTTCCGCCAATTTGGCGCTCCTAAATGTTAGTTTTCATCGTTTTTCTAACAGCAATGTTAAGATACATGTTCTTACATTGGCAGAGCAGCGGCAGAGGCGCAACAGTTCTGCCAATGTATCGGCGACTATCGGCGTTTTCCCATCACTAAAATGTTACCGCGCAGCGGGTTTTTAACAGAAATGTTAGGATATTTTGTGCTAGCTAAAAAATAAGAAAAATGTATTAAACTTATAAATTATATTATAAAGTATAAGTGGAAAACAAATATGTTTTATCCAAAATAAAATTACTTCGCACAATTCGCTCTTTTACAAAATCAAAAAATAAAAACCATTTAGATTTAAAGGCTTAACAATAGGTATAGTAAAGTAATATAGTAGTAAGTAATAAAGTAAAAAATTAGACAAATAATTCCAATAATTAAGTTCTAATTTTACAAACTGTAAAACAAATAGTTTTGTTCGAGTTTTTAGGCGCAAAAATGTAACTTATTTAAATTATAAGAAACCAATTCCAATACAAACGATGACCCACAATAAATTGGTGTTTATGTAGTATAAATATTAATTATGATTTGTGGTCATCGTTAATGAAGAGTTTAATTTTACCTGTTAGGGTTCTGATTGCGAACAACCATGTGGCAGAAATAAATTAACCCGACTTTTTGGTATAACTGCATAAATACTTATAAATATTATAATATTTTAAATATTTATAGGATACAAAAATGTGACAAAAATTAACTAGGTAAAATGCATTGTAAGTAATAAAAAAAGAAAAATATTCTTATAGATCGTTCAGTTTAGGGCCGCGAAAAAGTATGGATTTTGTGGACCTGTGTTATAGAAAAGTGGACTTGTTCTTATCAGCATTGCAGTTGGCTCTCCAATCAGCGCATTCTGCTGGGGAACGGGTTGCTGATTGGGATGGTTCAGTGGGGCAGTGAACATCCCATCGTAGTTAATAAATGAAATCAAAAGAAGAATCGTAAACAGTCAGGTTTGGTCAACAATGACGAATAAGCAAAGAAATGAAGAGGGCCTAATAAATATATTTCACATGCGGGTTGCAAAAGACGTCAGCTAAATTTGTCTTAGCTCCTAAAAAGGCCATCTGAAAAAAAAAACTTTATTTGTGTTTCGCAAGAAAATAGTAACTAAAACACCTTGAAATTTCACCTTAGGAACTGTAAAACGTTTTCCATTTAGATTTCAAGAGGTCCCTTTTTTCTGATATAAATCTAATCCTGGACATAAGAAAATTCTATTTTAAGAACCTAAATATCTAATTACCAGCTAGATTTTTAAGCTTTATGCCGACTACTTAATAAAAAAGCCACATTTTTAAAGATGTGTTTTTTTTCAATATAGTACCGATAAAAAATTAAAAGTTATAAGTCACGTTTTGTGGTGGTTCTTAATACGTGCGACTTTTCGATCTGAAATCCCAGTATGAAATTCACCTGAATCTATTCTCCAGCCATTAAAAAAAATGAATTTGTCTTATTTAAATAAAACGTATTAATTCAAAACATCGTGTTTTTTTTAATTGTATAGTTTAATAAAAAAAACCTAATTATATGCTACATCATTGAATATGAATTAAAAATCATAAAGCCTAAACTTTGATAAACAAGGCAAAGAATTAGATAAGTAAATACATTTTACTGCTCTTCTCTCCCTTTCCGTTCGCCCCATCTCTGTCTAATGCAGATGTGAACAGCTTGGAGTCGAAATTTAATTTCAACATATTTATTGATGTAATTCAAAAATTAAATATAAGTTATATGTATAATTATTACTGCTTACTATGCAAAATTACTTTGCAGTTTTGCGTTCTGTTTGTTTTTCCTTCATTATAATTATTATTATTTGTTTGTTTTACTCGCGTTGCTGGTTGTATTTTATTACTTTCCCCCATCTCAGTTGGCTTTGCTTGGTTGTTTCTCCTTTTTCTCCTCCTCCTCATCATCCTCCTCCACTATTCTGCATAATTTTTTTGTTTGCTTTTCTCAGTGTATTTTATTAATTTTTTTATTGTTTATTCTCGTTTTTGTTTCTTATTTATTCCACTTTAATTAGTTATTGAGTTTTGCTTCGCTCGATTCGTAATTAAGCATTGGATTCGATTTGACGTGAATCAAATGGGATATATGCATACATATATTGTGTTTATTCGCTTATATATATACATATACATATATATAGGTTTAGTTTTCCTCAGCATTACTTCTCCTGCTCCTCCAACATTACCATTATTATTATTTCTTGTAATTTATTAGGCTAAGTGTTGATTTCTTTCTTTTTTGTTTTACTTTTTTGTTTTTTCATTTTGGGCAATGATGTTTGCTTTTTTTGAGTGGGTTTATGAGAGTGGGTGTTTTGTGTGTGTGTGTTTGTGGGTGAGTGTGAGTGTGAGTTTGGGTTGCGAATTGATTTGAATCGAATTGATTTGTAATAATTTGTGTGTGTTGCTATCGATCGCAGTGATTCACTTGTGAATCACATTTGCTGGGGTATCATTTTTGTATATTATTTATGTGTGGTTTGCTTCTGCTTTTGCTTCTGCCTTGCTGTTTGCTGTTTGTTGTTCCTTATTTGTTTAGTATTGAATTTAAATTAATATTAAGAAACATCCTAACGCCCGCTGCCAACGTTGTTCAATCCTCCAGCTGAGGCTGTTTCCTCCTCCTTCGCGCAGGCCCTTCGCCCACATCCACATCCTCCTCCGCTCTCCTCCTCATTTTCTCCTTCTTCTCCTCCTTCTTCTTCTGGTGCACTCCCCCTCCTTTCTTCAGCAAGCTGATCCCCAGCTTTTAGTCCGCGATCAGGGGCTTGCCGTTCTGCTTCTCCTTGTCCTTGTCCAATTGCTCCAAGAGTATAGCTGGATTGGGCTGACCCTGGTGGGTCTTCTGCTTCAGCATTGTCCAGTCGTAGATGTAGTCATACTGATGGTTCAGCGTCCTGAACAGTATGCTGTGTTGTAGATTGTAGATTGTAGAGGGAGAAAGTTCGGATTAGTCTACCATTAGATCATCGAGCAACAAAAGCCTATGACTAAAGTGAATATCACCATAAATACAAGTATTACTAACAGATTTTCTAGTGTAAACAATTAAATCGAATAAAGTTGTAATATTTTAGTTTAAGTTAAAAAGTAACTACAATTTTATACTACAATTGTCCACATAAATATTTTTATTACGGGCTTTTAAGTTTTTGATTAACCACCCAATAAGTTATTAAGAAAATAAATAATCTAGAAATAATTACCCAAAATATCGGAATGACTGATAATAAAAACTAAATTAAATGTTTGCCATACCGAATAATTAAAACTTTTACATAGGATCCATTGATAAACAAGAATAAGTTCGTTTTTTCCCAAATATTTTAAAAATTACCACTTTTACCCTTAGTTTTCTTATAAACTTGTATTACTAGGATGTTCTGAATAAATAAAAGTAAAAAAAATCCTCCAAATAAAAATAGAATTAGTTTTTGAACATTGAACAATTAAAATGAGACTAAAATAGTATAAGCACAAAATAAATATAAGCAAAATAGAAACCCTCTACAAGGGATTACAAACCAAATTCTTTCACCTAATATATGTATGTAATTTAATCTGGGTAATATCAGTGACTATAAATAGTAAATGTTTGTAATACCCTTAGGACTTAAGTTAGTTTCTCGACCCTATAAATCCTGATTTTAAATATAAAATCATTGTACATTGACTAGCCTGACCATTAAAAGGCATTAAATAATAGGAACCTAAACTACTTACCGGAACAATTGACGTAGGTACATGTAGTCCGGCTGCTCCTCGAAGCGCAGACTACGACAATAGTTCAGATACATGGAGAACTCGGCCGGCGAGCCCTTGCAGAGGACCTCGATGGGCGTGGACATCTTCTTCTCGGAGATCTTCTCGTACTTCTGCTGCTTGGTGTTGGCCTTCATGCCCTGCCAGGGCAGGACGCCGCGATTGAAGTACATCATCACGTAGCCGAGGGACTCCATGTCGTCGCGGCGCGACTGCTCGATGCCCAGATGGGCGTTGATCGACGCGTAGCGGGCGGTGCCGGTGAGGTTCTTGTCCTCGCGGTACAGGATGTGGTGGCGCGTGTGCGGATCGCGGAACTTCTTGGCCAGCCCGAAGTCGATCAGGAAGAGCTTGTTGCAGTGCCGCCCGATGCCCATGAGGAAGTTGTCCGGCTTGATGTCGCGATGGATGAAGCACTTGAGATGGATGTACTCCAGGCGCCCGATCATCTGGTCGACCAGCATCAGCACTGTCTTGATGGTGAAGTGGCGCGTGCAAAAGTTGAACAGGTCCTCCAGCGAGGGTCCCAGCAGGTCCATGACCAAAGTGTTGAAGTTCTTCTCCTTGCCGTGGTGACGGATGCGTGGGAATCCGACGCCGCCGCTCAGGATGCGGTACAGCTTGGCCTCGTACAGCAGCTGCGGATGGCGGGCGTGGGCGCTCTCCATCTTGATGGCCACCTCCTCGCCGCTCTGGATGCTCATGCCCAGGTAAATGTCGCCAAAGGAGCCGCTTCCTGTGGGTTTTCATGGGGTTAATTGTTTTTCTATGGATTTGCATCCCTTTCGGCTACTCACCAATCTTTCTGATCACCCGATATTTGCCACCGACGATTATCTCGGGGCGACTTTCCTTCAATATCCTCATCTTGTCCATCCTGGCTAGCTGCTCCTCCACCTAGGGGCTTCTCCTCAAAAGCAGTTGTACGGGCTCACTTGAAAAACTGCAGATTTGCAGGGCGAATTTGTAATGAAACGGCTTTTAAACTGATGTTTCAACTGATGTTGATGGAGGTTTGAATGACGCTTATTGTATTGTTCTGGGGTTCTTGAAAAGCCCTAATCAGCTGGAATTCCCTAATTCTATTGAAATAAACTACCAGTTGGGCTCATGAAATATAACAAAATATAACTGATACTAACAGTGAATAGTGTTTCGATGAAGTGACAGCTAAAGGGGTTCTATTACGATTGAAATATAACAAAATATAACTGATATTAACAGTGAATAGTGTTTCTATGAAGTGACAGCTAAAGGGGTTCTATTACGATTGAAAAACAGCTGTGCCGAATCCCTAGAAAATCTGAGATGAAACTTTTGTTTATGTTTAGCCAACTGAAAACCTTAATTTACTAAATCTTTGAGTTTTTTTTTCCTCAAGGTTTTACTTATTGAAGATGGGTTGACCTTAATATTGTAAATGTGACATTAAGAGCATATTTTTTTTAGGAAATTTCATTTCAAAAACCTTTTAAAATTTACACAGTTGGCATTTTGATTTTCTATATAGTAAGAAAGTACAAATTTTATGATTTTTTTTTATTTTAACCGCAGTTGTAGTGCGATCTTTAGATAAACCCCCTCTACAAAAACTGCGACGGCTAACAATAACAATCGGAATAGGGATTTACGGACCAGCTGACATTTGCCTAATATTATTAAATCGGTTTTTTTGGTTGTATGCCCTGGCAATACTTTCTTTTCCACCTTTCTTCCTCTTCCTTCGGATTTGTTTTGCTTTTTTTCACCAGCTTGCAGTTTACGTGTTTTCTGCCCAGTACTTTGTCCAATCGATATTTCTGCATTATCGATTACACCCAGCAGTCGATCCCCATTTTGGTGTATGGTGGGAGAGGGTGGGAGAGGGGCATTTTCCTGGGGGAGGGGGCGGAGGGATAAATAAACACAGACAGACAGACATCGATAGACGATAGATTGGCGACAGGTACTGCTTCCTCTTCCTCCTTACCCCGTTGGAATGCATATTACACACACACACACTCATTGCTATGACGCACAACAACAACAACATCATCAGCAGCAGCAGCAGTCAGTGTGATACACACACACGCACACAGCTGCAGTTGCACCCCTTCAGTTCTGGCGTCCCATGTCGGGGACAATTCCTTAGGTCAAACGCTCGGCCGCTGTCGATGTCAGCAGAGCAGTCGGCGCAGCGTCGCCATGAAAGAAAGAGAAGCCGATATTTATATATTGCGCTCTCTTTCCTTGTCTTATAATTTGCCTGCAATCGAGGCTAGGCAGTGACAAATTTCTGCCGGTCCGTCATTCTCTTTTTCGCTTTACAGTTATGTTCAGCTAGCAACCAAAATTTGGCCGGTACACTTTGTGTGACACAGCGACATGTGTATGCCCTTTAATTTTAGGACCATTTTTGTATTCCGAAATAAAATCTTTTTTTCGTTTTATAAACTTAAATAACTTGATTATAAAAAAAAGATAATTGGAATTTACTTAAAAAAGTACATTTAACTAATTACATTTGTTATTTAAGTTTATTTTTAAATTTAATTTTTTAGTTTAGTTTTGAAAAATGGTCCATTAATATTTATTTAAATATTATACTGTTAACAACTTTAATAAAATGTTTTTTTTACTGAAAATATAAAACTTATATAGTCGGATATATATCGCTTTAGAAAGAGTATAGGAGCATTGGCACGCGTCAAAGCGAAGATGAAACAAAAGAAATCGGGCAAAGGGGTGAGAAGAAGACTTGGTGCATTCGCATTCTTTTCGAGTTCTTGGAAGAGAAAGAGGTTTTTGTATTAAATAAATAATTTTATGTTCGTATAATTTAGACGGGTCAATGGGCAAAAAGTCGCTAAAATCACGCCAAGGGTTGTTCGAAGTATTAAAAGGTAAATATTAAAATATACAATTAAAGTAATTTTTTTAACATATCTCTTTAATTTTTTTAGGAGCATTGGCCAAGAAGAACCCAGAACCAGAAAAATGCATTAGGAAGGCTATACTTAACATAAAAAATAAATTAAGCAAACAGAAAAACCGAGACAAAACCGACAATTAAAACAAAAATAAATTAATAAATAAAAGTAAAAAATAAATTTGTATGTATTTTATTTTATATAATGCAAGGAAAGAATTTTCCTAAGTGACAACCCAAAGGACAAATTCTGAATGTCCCTCGTGAAATCGTACAGGACATGTCCCCGGTAAAGGACATCTCAAAGGAAAAATTCGTATAAGGCACTTGGTAATTCCCCGGGGACTTCGAAAAAATTTCCTTTGAGTTGTACAGAGGGAAAAAGCGGAACTCCCATACAATTTTCTCTATGGAGATTCCTCGGTGCGTCCTGAGGTACAAGTGACCTGTCCTCGGGTTTTCCCTTGGGGATTACTGAGGGAAAAGTGACATCTGGAACTGAAGGGACCTTACAAATGTTTTACACAAAAGAAAATTTCGAAGGCACACACACAAACAGACATCGCTCAACGAGACACGCACACTGGCAGCGACCAGCACACACACACGCACACACGTTTGCATATTTAGCACGCATTTGGAACTGGACGAAATGGGGAAAAAATGAAAGATCCTCGCGGATTTTTGGCAGTCACATTTTGGCAGCTGAAAAAATTCTTACCCGCAGACGAGAAAACGAACAAATTACTGCCCTGCTGGGTGTTTTTCCTCAAGGTTGGGGCTCTTTTTACAAATATATTCGCTGCTCTGCTCTCGGCTGCGCTGCTTTTGCTCTGCTGCTGCTTCTGCTGGTGGAGAAAAAAAAAACGGAACGGGGAAAATTTCGTCGCAGATCCGTTTTCTTTTCGCTCTTTCCTTCCACTTCTTCGTTAAATATTGCACGTCGGACGCGAGGCCTTTGCAGCTGTTTCGTACGCGCACAAACGGAACAAAAAGAGAGGAAATATATGTATTTTATTAACTAAAATAAAATGGTAGACTCCAGCAAAAATGCTTTTGCATTAGTCTGGTGTGTAGAGTAGTGGTGGAGAGACATCGATACCCACATCGATGTTTTCAGAGTATCGATAGCTTCGATGTTTGGCAGCGAATCATCGGTGTTTTTTAAAACTTTCTTTAATTGCTATAAATTATTATTTATTGAATTGAAGCGTAAAGAAAAACCAAAGCAGAACAAACTTACAATTAACATAACATATATATGTTTTTGTTTTTTATTTGGTATTCAGCCTGTGAGATTAAATTATTTAAAAAAAAACCGTAATATTAATAAATTTTTATACATAAATAATTAACTATATTAAATTATTTTTAAAATACGTTTCTGCAAATAGCGGAGAAAGGATTCAATTCTACAGTTTGCCTTTGAAGTTATCTGTATTTTGAGAGCAGCATGGAAGACCCTGAACATCTCCAAAAGAAGTGCTACAGCAACTTCTTCGACATTGTATTTTTATTTCAAACACCGATTAAGTATTAATGAATTTCTCCAAAAACATCGATAGTTGGTATTGGTATTCGCGATAGTTGGCTGCCAGCACAATCGTGGTTACTGCGCGCCGCTTTTCAGCACTGTTCCGTTGCCGCTATTTTCAAAAAGGCAAATACTTATTGGGTGTTTTGCGGGGATTTCTTATCTTCACTTTCATTTCCATTTGTATGTCCAATAGCATTTGCGTTTTTACGTTTTCATTCAATTCCGTAGGAAATTCAGAAGGTCTGGATATCATTAGTGCCGGAATAAGAAATGTTTCGGATTTCAAACCAAAAACCCCAAGTATAATCCAAAAAGACGCCATAGTGCCTGTTTTTTGGTCTATATATTTTTATTAAAAACAGTTTTTTTTGTTGGTTTTTCTCTTTCAGTTTTTTTGTTTTTGTGAATTTTTGGTTTTTGTTTTTTTTTTGTTGGTTTTCGGTTTTTGTAAATAACGTGACGACTTGAAAACAGAAATTAAATAAGTGTACTTTACTCGTAATGTAGTAGAAAGTGTTATAAAAGCAATATTACAATAACTGTGGTAGAATTGGCTCCTAAAATAGATATTTTACAACTGATACCACTTCTTGTCTTTATATTTAAGCATTAATTGATGCGCAGTGCCGCTGAAATCTTGAGCAGTGTTGGCCATGCGCTCGGCGCGCTCCTCCAGCAAATTGAGCTTCTCACCGCGCTCCATGGCCAGCTGGTGCGCCCGGCTGATCTCCGATGCGGCGGTGGAAGCCCTCGCGCCGAGCTGCTCCAAATTGGCCCCGGGTATGTGCCGGGCCACCGATCGGTTCGGCTTCCCGCTCTGCTCGCCAACTGCAGGAATTGCATGGAAAATATTAGCATATATGTATATTATACATTGGCTGGCCACTCTACTTACATAGCTCCTCGCGATCCAGGAGCTTGGCGCCGCCGCCAAAAAGACCCTTGAAGAAACCCTCCTTCGGCTGTTCGGGCATTTCGTGTACCGTATATAGTTCACCCATCATCTCCAAAATAAATTGACTGAAAGTATTGAAGCGCATTTGAATTAGTATCATATAAGAAAGCTTAAATAGGTATACTAATAAATTAAAATTTAAATATTTTCTTTGTGTTCTATTAAATTATTCAATATAAAATATAAAAATATTTAATTACAAAAAAAAAAAAAAAACTATTCAAATTTTGAGATAAACATTTTTTAAGGTTCAACAGATTTGACTGTAATCATTTACACATTCTCATAAATTCATTATTTTAATTATATTTCATTATATTTTATTAGTATTTGCTTTATTTATTTTAAGGCTTACCAAAATTCCGATGATATCGTGAATTTTTGAATTTCGGTGGGCGATGCCATGTACAATCCATGACCTTTATGACTAAAGCAAAATATTTTTGATATTCTGTGGAATAGAAAACGGAAAATATACAATATACAATCATAATTTTGAAGTTCCAAACTTACTGAGTTGTATCTTCATGAACAATGATCTGTTGACCCCATATCGAAAGCATTGGATCTACAATTCCCTGTTTACATTTTGTTTGAAAACTAAGCAAAACAGAAGGAGAACATTAGTCCGGGGAAATGAAATGGGCAAATGAGCTGAGAAGTTGGTGATCACCTTAGTTCCATAAGCGGTAAGAAATCAGTATCCAGTAACAGTTTTAGACTAGGAAGACTATGTACCATTAGATGGCCATTCGAAAGATAGGTTGCTAAGCAAGAGCCATCTGAAATGGAGGGAATGTAGATTAATTAATTAAATTTAAAGTTAAGTCATTAACATTTTGTTCCTATTATTTAAACATATATTTAAATGGGTAGTGAAACTGTTTGTAGGCCCAAATCCACATGGGCTGGTTACCTTTCATCGTGATAGTTTCTGCCTTGACTGCAAAATCCATTTCCGATAATTGTATGCGGTTGATGCAGCACTGGTTGGCCACATCGAAGACTTTTGTTTGCTTCTCGCTAGCGATAACGATGTATTGTCGATCGGTGAGAGTTTCCAGGCCGGTGCTCACGCTTCCGCTGATGCCGCTGCTGCTGGCACTGCTGCTGCTCATCCCGCCGGCGCCGCCGCCACCACCGCCGGTGGCTCCGGCACCACTGCCGCCGGCCGCTCCCGCCGATGCCCCAGCTGCACCACCAGCTGCTCCGCCAGCAACTGATCCGCCACTTGCTGCTCCACCGGCAGCACCACCACCACCGCCGCCGGCAGCTCCGCCGGAGGACGCACCACCCGCCATGCCGCCAGCGACCGAAGTGTTTGATATTGTATTGGCAGTGGTCGGTGTGAATGTGGGACTGGTGCGGCTGCTGCTCTTTGTGGGTGTGCCTTTAAAGGGTATTTGAGAATTTAGGATTAGTAAAGTGGTTGGCCCTCGATTTTCAGTTGGCCGCCCTTACGGTCTTTGTTGTCCCTCTTCTCGTCACGCCAGGTCTCAAACGTATAGGGTATGATCGAGCCGTATGAGTCTAAAAAAGACATGGAAGTTATGGATCCTTTGAGTCGTACCACGGGGCCACCTGGAAAGTGCATAAACATATAATATTTCATTGTTTATTTGTAATATAAGAAATAATATTTGAAAAAATAGAAATTCAACCAATTTTCATTTTTTTTCTATGGGGTTACATCATGTTTTTTTTTGCGAAAAATGGCAAAAAAAATAAAATGTCCAGGTTTAAATGCCAATCGATAGGGAATTTAATAACGAGCTCAGAAAGGTATGACAATCCATATTTGGATCAATATTTCCATTGTTTCGGCAATAAAACTACTTATTTTTTTGGTGAAAAATTGGAATTTGGGTTTTTGGCAAAAAAATTTGATTAAGACTTAAGATTTCTAAAAATGTTTGAGTACGCATTTACCATACACTTACCATTTATTGTTATCAATACTGGCTGAGATTTGCGCACATCTCGCTCCGGCATGGTGATGAACAATGTCAATATTGAACCGAAACTAGTTCCAATCCACAAAGTAGGAACAAGTGTCAAAATATCTGCATTAAGGAAAGACATGTTTATAAAGATTTGGATTATATAAAAAGAAATCGATATATATATATTTATATCAATCAATAGAGCTTACCATTTCGTTTTGCATAACTCTCGATAAAAGCTAAACAGGTAACAGATTCAGAGGAAGACATATCAATGCTGGACATTGACGATGATCTGGATCTTGAGAAAGTTCCATCCAATTTATCTGTAATTTATTCGGGTTTGGTTTTGGGGATCAGAAATTGGTTTTTTGATGGATGGCAGATACAGATAGGAGAAAGAGAGAGAGTTGAATAAACGAGTTACATCAAAATCGTTAAATATTTTAATAAATATTGTGAAACAGAGACAGGCGGATATAGAAATAGAGAGAGATAGAGTGATAAAGAGAGAGAGATAGAGAGAGAGAGAGTAAAAGCGGCGGGCGGTAGTAAGCAAAACTTTTGCTTAGATATTTAATCGAATTTTGCTTTATTTTCTAATTGAATTATTATAATTGCGATTTTTGCACTATGTTGTTTTTGCGCTGGACAACACTAAAATTACCGCTAGGCTGCCTAATTATTGTTAGTTGCTCTATGTGTGGTTTGCATGTGTATGTGTGTGTGGTTTGCCGCTCGCATGATTTAAATATTCCTTTCATGGGAAAAGCGGTTCAAAGTTCTTATCAAGCTACTTTTCAAAGCAAATAAATTATAACATCAAAAAAATTCTAAAAATATCGAAAGATTTTGACAATTTTTAAAATTAAAATTAAAATAAGTTGGTTTTTTGTTGCGGAAAATAATATTTAACACTACCTCTTTATGAAAATACTGAGCACAATTTTTTTTAAATTTGTTTGCACTTATATTAAAAAGTTATTGTTCATCAAAATTTTTACATTTAAGTGAATAAGTGATTTTTTTGTTCGGTCAAAATAATATCTATTGCTTTGAAAAGTGTTTTAAAAATAATGTTTTCAATATTTTAATATTAACATTTTGTATATGTACAATGTATATACTTTACTTTTTATATTATAATATTACCTTCAAAACTTTTTATACAAACAAATTTTTTAATTATAGTTATTTGTGTTTGAACTTGAAAAAGGAAATAATTCCATTTAAATTAATTGAATTTGGAAACCCTGGTCTCAAGTTTTTACATCTGCGAGCGACTTTTATATTCAATTCAATTCAGTTTTCTAATTTTTTTGCTGTGAGTGCAATTTCGAAAGCAGCAGGCGTCTGACTAGGAAACGAAAAAAAAAACTCACAAAAAAAGGACGAGTGAAACTTGCTTGCATGTGTGCTTAGCTAGGCGTTTGTATGGGTGTGTGTGTGCGTGTGACAGTATGCAGTATGTGTGTGAACTATGCAAAAGTTTAGTTTAGTTTTTGCCAATACAAAATCGGATCTTGTTGTACTCTTTTTCCAGTGTATCTATATATATGTATATATAGAAATCCGGTTAGTCTAATTCTTGGTTTAGTTATTCGGTTTTTAAGTTCATATTCATATTTCTGGTTCAAAGCGTGCCAAATGCAAATACAAATACCGAGAGAGAGAGGGAGATAGAGACACAGAGCGAAAGAGACAGATATAGTGGGAGACAGTGGCAAGAGGATAAGAGGAAAAGAGAGAAAGTAGAAGTATAGAAAAAGAGACAGCGAGCAGAGAGCGAACGAGCGAGCGAGACAGATTGAGAGAACATATTCATATGCACTGTTATAGTTATAACTAGATTGTTTTCTAGGGCTAGAGAAAGACAGAGAGAGAGAGAGAAAGAGAGAGTGCGAGCGAGCGAGCGAGCGAACGAGCGAGAAAAAGACAGACAGCTCCAGCCATCGCCCCCCCTCAAAAACCCCAATAACAAAAAAAAACTGAAAAACACAAAAGAAATCAAAACGAAAATAAATCGAAAATTTCCAAAAATTCCAATTTCAATACACACACACACCAAGTTACCCAGACAGACACGCACACATACAGAGGAAGGGGGCGGGGCCACAAGCAACGTGCATCTCGTCTGCTGTCCATATTTAGGTGTGTGTGTGTGTGTGCGTGTGCTTGGATGTGTGCGTATGCGGTGTGTGTGTGTGCAAAGAGAGAGAGAGAGAGACACACAAAGTCGGCGATACAGTCAAACTTCTATAACTTGGTCCATTCCAAAAAGTTCGGGCTAAGGGATTAAAACCCGCATTTATCAACTACATTGGCCATACCACTTCTTAGTACAACAAAATGGACCAAAATAAGGACAGGTCGCGTTAGAGAAGTTCAACTGTACATAGAATGTGTGTTGTGTTGTCGTTTGTGTGTGTGGTACACTTGAAAAAAATGCAATTTCTTGTTCATGACTAGATAGTGCAATCTGTTTGCTTTGTGGCTTGTTATTGGTTGCTGTTGTTGTTGTTCTTGCTGTAGTTGTTGCTTGTATATATTGCTGTTATTTTGTTGTTGTTGTAGTGGTTGCTGTTAGCTGTTGTTGTTGTTGTGGTTTTTTTCTGTAGTGCTCTGTTGTGCTCCCACCTTGTGATTTGGACTTTTTTAGGGACTCGTACGATGTCACTGACTGCTGTTGCTGTATAACGGATGTTTGATGCGGATACGGATGCGGATGCGGATACGGATACGGATGCGGATGCTGATATTGATGTTGTTGCGCACCTGCACCGCTAGCACCACCTGCACCACCGCCGCCGCCGCCACCGCACTCGCCGCCCCATGGATCACAAGACGACTGATCAAACGATTGCTGCTGTTGCGATTGCTGCTGTTGCAACTGTTGCGGCACCACCTGTTGCTGCTGCTGTTGCGTCAGCTGCTCAGCCGCACCACCGCTAAATCCACCGCTAATCGCACTGCTAATACCACCAACACCAACACCGACACCGCCACTAGCAACACCCGCACCTGCATCGTCTGCACCGTAAATCCCGGAGGATCCCGCCAAAGTCGCTGTTGCTGCCGCTGCCGCTGCTGCTGATGACGATGTTGCATGATCACCGGTATCAGGACCACCACCCATCGATTGTTGCTGCTGCTGTTGCTGTTGTAGTTGCTGCTGCTGTTGCTGTTGCTGCTGCTGCGATTGCTGCTGTGATAGCTGCTGCTGCTGTTGCGGTGCTGCTGTTGCAACTCCGCTGCCGTTGATCTGGGCAATTGCAAAATATACATAAACAATAATTGTGGGAGACACGGGAGAGAGAGATAGAGAGATACACACACATAGTCAGAGATAGAGAGAGAGAGATAGAGAGAAAGACAGAGAGAGACAGAGAGATAAATGCACTAAATGATTGAATGGCCATCTCTTTCACATTTCGTTGGTTTTTTTCGAGTTTTGTTTCCGTTTCTTTTTGCAATTTCTTCTGTTGTTCTATTTTGTGCCGAGTGGGAGTGTACACATGTGTGTGTGTGTGGGTGTGAGAGCTGCGTAGGTGTGAGTGTTGGTAATGCGAGTGTAGCATACTTTTCAGAGACGCTCAACAAAAGGATTAACGAAACTAGTGTGCAAATTAGGACAACTTTTGGTGAGTTTATGTACAGTGAAGGCTGGCTAACGGTTAATGTGACATATTCAAATTAAGCCTCTTTTCATAAGCCAATTGTGAACTAAAGACAACTTAAATATGTGGCTAAAATTCAATTTCAAGTAAAGTTTTCAACTGTTTCAAATTTGCGGCCTTATTTTTATGAATAAATAGTTCGAAGAAAGTTTAACAATTGTCCACTTGTTCAACAACCAATTTTCTAAATACTCTATTTTCTCTACAACTTGATATATCCTTCAATGCAAAATGCGTTTAACACATTTAGGTATAGCTCGTCTATAGCATCAATGAATGTATTTTTTTTACAAATAATAATTAAACAAGAAACAAAATTATACAATTTTTTTTAGAAAACAATGATCCGAATTACAAATTTTAATCCTATTCTTGAATTAAATTATAGTAAAATAAAAAACTTACTTTTCAATTTGATCAGTAAATCAGTCTTTTTAACTCGTTTCTTACTTGACAGATAGATCTTCTAGATAGGAAAAGTTAAATTTACATAAGTGTATTTAAATTAAAATACAAATTTAAGCATATTTCGTCCTGACTAGCAAGCGATCACTTTGTTTTAGAGTGTGTGTTGGTGTTATTTAAGCAATTTACATTGGTGTCCGCTAATCGTTATTCGTTTGTCGTTAATCGGTTTTTTTTAGGTGCAAAGCAAAGAGGAATGTAATATTTTTTATTGAATTGTGTGTGATAAATACAGAAGCGTTGAATGACGATTAAATTTTGGTGATCAGTGCAAATTGTATGTGTGTTTATACTTAATATTCGCTTAACAAGTTATCGATTAATCGAGTATTCGATTACAACACAAATACGATTACACAGCGAGAAACGGAGGCGTCGTTGCAGTGGTGGTGGGTGGGTGACATTGATTGGGTGGCTTGATTGACAGTGATAAACAGAAGACACAATAAAAACACGAGAACACGATAAGAGTTATTTAGGTGATCATAGCAGGGATAACATTAGAGTAGATTACTTTGGCAAATGTATGATATGTTATGAATAATGGGTAAGTTTCAAAAATTCGAGCGAGACAGAGAGAGATAGAAATTTGACAGATATATAGAGCGAATAAACGTTGGTGGGTCTCAGGTTAGAACGAGAGGTAGACATATAGGTAGACATGTAGTTATGTGGGTGGAACTTTTAGCTGTTATTACATGAATAATCGATATAAAAGTATTTAGTTATATATATATATATATGTGTTTTAGCTTAGTAAGTAGATTTCTCTTAATCACTTTTCAATAGCTTGACTTGGTTGGTATTGTAGTTATGTACAAGTGAGATATGGTGAAGTTGGGTAAAGCGCTAAGCAAAATCGGTAACAAAAATAAAGGTATAAATTTGCTTATCGATAGCCAAAACACACATTCAATGGAACAATCGAAACGAATATAATTTGTAATTGAACATGGAAAAAATAATGGAAATAACCTAGATTATCGATAGCAGAAAATACGACCTGGGGCATTGGGGCTTTGGGTCGTGGGTCTTGAGGAGGGGCGAGAATCGGGACGGAAATAACATCGATGGGAGCACAACGTTCGAGCCTAACCTCACAATCGAACTTGGTTATCGAGTAGTTCGAAGTGGCATCGATCAACAAATTGCAACCAGAAGGCATTACTGGTTTTTCTTTCAGTGTGTATGTAAGGTGAGTTCGAGTGGTGAACTTACAAACTAACACGGGTCACAGTGGTCAACGTACAACAATCAACAATTCGTTTTCAGGTCTTTAGATTTCGATTACATTTGAAATGCACTTTCTCTTTTTGCACAGTGCATTCGTATGGAGTGTTGTGTGGTGTGGTGAGTTGAGTGGCTGGTGATTGGTGAAACTTTCAGTGTGTATGGTGTGTTGGCCTATAGCACCCGCTTTACATTGATCTCTTAGCTTAAGATTTATACATATTATGTGGTGTTTCTTTTTTTGCATACTGAGTAGATAGTTTTAGATTGAAACCTTTATAGTTACACTTTGTATGTGGGTGTGATGGTGCTTGTTAGTGGTTGTTGTTCTTGTGTTTTGGGTGACTGGTGAGTAGTGAGTAGTGATGGTAGTGTTGTTGTTGTTGTGGTGGTGGTTGTTTAATGATTTACCAAAGAACTTCCACACAATCACATACAGGCAGTTGTATTGCAGCTCTTCTGCATCCGTTGCCTAGGTATTGAGGAGAAGAAGAAGCATAGATAAGAAAATTTTGGCAAAATTTGTACTCTTTGTTAAGTTAACTATTTACTATTTTCTATTGGTTGTTGTTTTTTTTAGTTGTTTTGTGCGTATGTGAATTTTTGTTGTTGGTTGCTGTTGTTATTGCATCACGTTGTGGTTGTAGATTGCTGTTCTAGTTGTTTTTCTGTTTTTGTTGGTTGGTTTTACATTTATAAATATTTACTGTTACTTTTACTTGATTTTAATTTTTGTTGTTTTGTTTAGCTAACTCTCTACAAAGTAAGCTCTATACACAAAATGCAATTTTGGTTTTTGTTTTCGTTTCAAAAATCAACAAAACAAGCATCATCGGAATTTTGGTTATCGTTTCGATCTCATCTCGATATCCGATTTTGGAATATGCACATCTCTAGCTGCTTTATTTTAGGGGGCGGGCAAGGTGTTGGGAACACGGGAGCGGGGGTGCTAAGTTTACAGTTGTATCTCATTTCGTTTGCTATTTTCTACAGCTTGCAGCAACTAAAAGCAACGAAAAGCAATAGCACAACACAAAAGGGAATAGAGAAAGTGAAAAACCCAAACAGAAACGACGACAGAACGCCGATTTTCGGGAGGGCAGAGAAATAGAGACACAGTGGGAGGACTGGGTGGGAAGAGGTGTCGAGAGGAGGGAGAGAGAAGTTATCACTTGCAACGTCGATACTGTGGAAATACTGCGTTTATGCGGGACCTATACTGACAAAAATAATAAATACATATCCTGATAACGTCTTCAGTTCGGAATAAGATTTTTTAAATATTTTAGTTATTAACAAAAAAAAAGGTTGTATTCGTCTACTTATAATATGTAAACTGCCCCTATCACAATTCTTCTTAGGATATTATAAGGGCCCCAAGAGTAGAACATCCGTAACTCAGAATCACGGTCCCTGCTCGGGCGCCATCTGTAAAATTCCGCTTTAGCGATACGTCATACACCGCAAACCATCGCATAAACGCAGTAAAATAGAACAATATTACATATCCGAACCTCCGATTCGGATTCCTGATTCACATTCTGTCTGCCTGCCTTGCGATCACTCACTAAAAAAAGTTCGCTCGCTCGCTCTGCATATGAATTTTAGGGAAAAGGGATTGGATTGATTAACTGCTGCCGTTTAGATTAGACTTAAAGCACTCTCTTTTTTGTTAATCGGGTAAGATGGGTTTTGATCCTTCGCCGGGGCCATACTTACGTATCTTCTTGCCTCCAACTCCAACTCCTCCGCTGCCGCTGGCAACGCCTCCTCCTCCTGCTCCTCCACCGCCACCCATCAACGGCGAGACATCGTTCTTAAGGGTGCGCACACCGCCTCGCAAATCTCGCGGCTGGTACTTGATATTCGGAACGGACAGTAGCCGCTGATCGCGCGACTTCTCCTTGAACTTTTGGCGGGCGGGCTTCAGCGGAGCCGGTGCATCCGTTAGTGGCAGATTGTTGGGCCGCTCCACCTCCACCGCAGCCGGCTGTTCAAAGTCAACCCGACGAGTGGTGGTGGTGCTGCTGCTGCTGGCGGCGGCCCCTCCCTCATCTGGCGAATCGGTGGTGGAGGAGCGAAATTTGCCACGAATTGCCGGCGATGCTGCCCCTGCGTTGGGCGCCATCATTTCGGCATCATCCAACGACTCGTCCTCTCTGCCCTCCGGTGTCGCCTCCTCCTCGGTCGCCGGCGGCGTGGCTCCCTCCGGCGACACCTCCTTGGGTGTGTAGAAAATGGAGTTATTCTTGAGCGACTCCATGTCGGTGTTGACATTCAGACCGCCGATCTTCATATTGACTTTCGATAATTGACGCTTCAAATTGAACGTTTTCCAGGACATTGACTTGCGTCTGTCCTGCAGCTCCTTGGGAGCCGCATCATCCCGCTGGGGACTCTTGGCCATCATCATGGCCGCCGATGCCGCTCCAGCCGCCGTTGCCGCCGCCGATCCGCTGAGCAGTGTTTCACGGGCACTGTTCACCACCACCGGATCCGGTGAACTGGGACGTGAGGAGCTCATCGCAGTCGCCGTCGCTCCGCCGTCCGTTGATTCGCAGGCCGCCTCCGGTACAAATTCAAGCGACGGACTGTCCGGACTGGTCGTGTCGTTCAGCTAGATGAAGATCGGGATTTTTGGGGGGTAGGGGCAGAGTTTTAATTTTCGTTTTTCTTTTTCTGTTCGTTCAGGCAACAATAAGAAAAGTATTGGTCTGTTTCGACGGACATTTGGGGAATTGGGGGCTTTGGGGAGATTAAGGGATTAACATTCACATCTTTTTCGGTTACTGGGGTTTGGTTTTGTTTTGGTTTCTGTTTAATTTGTTCTCTTTTCATTTATTTTCTTAGCAAGTCCAAAGATGCAGAAATATAGCAGCAACAATGAAAGGCAAAAGAGATAAAGGTGTTAGAATTTAAAATTTAAAAAAAATAAAAAGGATCACATCACCAAAACTGGGGTAAAGTTATAATATCAAAGCATTTTATACACTTATAATGCAATTTTTTGAAAAAAAAAACTTTTTTATACACTTTCAATTTATAAAATGGTTTATACAAAGGTTTTCATAGGAAAAATGAAAAGGCAGGTACATTTTTGTTATTTTCTTTATCTTTACTAACTTCAAATGAAATTGAGCTTGTGAAGATCCCTGCTCGGGCGCCATGTTAGGGAAAAATAAAAGGCATGTACATTTTTGTTATATTTATCTTTACTAACTTCTATTGAAATTGAGCTTGCGAAGATCCCTGCTCGGGCGCCATGTCCAGTCTTTCTAAGGTCGCGAAATGTAGGAACAGCCGCAAAGTATAAAACCTATTGACCTCTTTTATTTATACAAACTAACTCTAAAAATTTAAGTTTTCTAAAATTTAACCAAAGCCTCTATTCATAAGCTGCCCATTTTGTTTTTTTTTTGTGCTTCCACATTGAAGTAGGTCATGGAGTATAAATCATGAAAAGCGCGAAAGGGTAAAAATGAATTCATGAGAGAGTGGGAAATAAATTTTAACATCCGAGGGGATGGAAGCTGCGCATTCTTGTTGCTGCTATTTTGCGCTTTTGGTTTGCTCCAATTTTTTCGTTTTCCATGGAGTATGTTTGGTATGTACTTGGTTTTTACAAGGATAAACAGGGGTTAAACTTGGTTTAGTGGGGGTGGCTAAGGGGGAATTTATCGGGGAATCAACAATTTACAATTTAAACTTGATTTGTACTTTATTTGGTTTCATTTGTTTTTTTTTTTGTTTTTTGGTGGGGTTAACAAGTATCAGATGAGGATTTAACTTTAGGCAACGACTTAGTTAGCTGTTATACTTGAGGCGTATAACAGTTTGATGCTAGGTGTGGGTGTGTACAACACACACACGCACACATACACATACGCAAACACATACGCATTGGCAAAACTCAAACACAAACACACACACACACGCACAGGCAATACAACGTTTTTTTTTTTCGGATAAGCTTAGATTTAGAATAAAAATTTGTAAAACTGAACTACAATAATTTAATATTCGAATTAAGAAAAAAAATGTATATTAAACATTGAATAATTTGTTAGCTGCATTGGTGGTGGGTGGTTGGTTGGTTATGTTACAAAGTGTTTTGAAGAAAGGTGACAAAGTAGGAAAAAAATCACACACATACACTTGATCAATCTTCAATCAATCAATGAGTTGGTACACAAAGACAGAGAAAGAGAGGCAGGTACAGGTACAGGTACAGAACGGCAGAGAGAGGAGGAGAAACATATTTTTGTTGTTGCTGTTGTTAATGTTGTTTCAGTTGTTATTGTTTATTGGGTGTTCGCTAGGCTCTTATTCAGGCAAAACTCAGATGAAATCAACTCAAATCGAACCAATCCGAATCGAATGGAATCGGATCGGATCGGAGGGAATCGAATGATATCAGAGCAAATCGGTATCGGATTATACCACACATGTACATGTACAACAATCAAGGCGATCAATCGTGTCTATGCGATGCTCTTGGGCGTGGCAATCAAAGGAGAAGCACGAAAAAAAAACACCAATCCATCAAAATCAATTAATCAATCATTATCCCGTAGGCAAGCTTCGTGCAAACACAAAAAGTTAGTATCAATGTAAATATGATTTTTACCATGCTCCATTTAGTGCGTTTTCACTTAGAGAGACAGAGACAGATATAGGCAGGGAAACGGAGACAGAGACAGAGATAGAGAGAGAAAAGGATGGCCCGATTTAACTAGACCTAAGATACTAAAAGAAAATAACGAAATTTAAATATAAATGATAGCCAATTAACGGTAAGATCGGGATAGTTAGTTTAGTCTATAGGAAACTATAGCAGGATGGTATAGAGTTAGAGCAGGAGAGAGAAGAGAGATTTTTTGCTAGGAAGGAAGGATCGTATCAATAGCAAATGCCAAGCTATACTATAGCTATTTCGATATAGTATTATAATAGTTTTTTAATTTCTTAGATATTCAGCTATATATTTGTTGGTTACATATGCTTGCTTGCTTGCATGTGGGTGTGTGTGTATATATATGGACGGGGATCTAATTACTGGTGTGGGTTTCAATTGGATTCAATACGAAAATTCCACAAAGATGCAATAAGGTGACAGCGAGACAGAGAGAGCGATAGGTTAACTAAAGGGAGAACGAAAACGAAAACAAAAAACACAAACCAAAACAAAAGTTTCATTGGCTACAATTTTTTAAAGTTAGCTCATACATACGAGTATGTTTAATAATATATATATAGATTATAATGTATTTATCAATTTGGTTTTTTGTTAGTATGTGATACGTAATTAAAATTTCGTTCGTTATGTAATAAGTAAATATCGGTATGCATATAAAGTTCGAATATATGTAAGATGTCTAGAAAAATACTGAGTATGTAACATGTTCAAATGAGCTGAGCACTTGTTGGTCGGTGTGGGAGTTTCAGCATACTTTTCGGTCTGTCAGTGTTCTCAGTGTGGCTGTGTTTCAATTCAAATCAATGGCTAATTCGAATCATCTGGTCTGTCTGTGTTTTCAGTGTGGTTGTGTTTCAATTCAATTCAATCAAATCAATTGCGAATTCGATCTTCTAGTCTGTCGTTTGTGTTTTCTGTATGGGTTCGAGTGTATGTTTGTAGGCGCGGTTCACTGCGATTCGGTTATATAATTCGTCTCAGTGGCAAAGAGAGACAGAGAGACTGACAGACAGAGAGAGAGAGAGAGAGAGAGCGAGGGCACTTACCTGATCTGAGCTGGGCGATCGGCTTTGCTCCTCTTTGTTCTCAATGCGTTTTGGACTTTTTGGTGTTCGCGAGTAAGGATCATGTGCGCCATACAGATCGGGGCATGCAACACTCAATAGGCAAATTTTTTGGATTATATCAATTATGACAAGTCCATATTCGGTACCATAAGCCATTCTAAAAACAGAAAATATTCATATATATTTCCAAATCAACTGCATACAAATCAACGTCACAAAACAAATGCGAGGAAACAATTTCATGTCGGGATAAAAACAGAATAAAAAACAAATAAATATTTTAAAAATTATAGAAAAAAGTTATACAAACTAAAAAAATTAAAATAAATTATATCAAATTAAAAAAAAAGCTGTATGATAAGGAAAATTTTAATCGATTATGCTTTTCTTTAAAAAAAATACTACATATAATGCAATAAAGTTTTACTATTTGTTTTACTCTATTAATTTATGGTATTTACTAACCGAAATCAGCAATTAAATGTTTAATATATTTGAAAAATACTTAAAAGAGCATAAGAAGTGTGCTTTAGAAAAAATGAATATGAAAGCAAACTACAGTGCTTAGCTAAAGTAAAAGAAATTTGAAAAATATACCCAAATACTAATTAGCACTAATACGAAAACGAAACTTTAAAGTATATCAATAAGAATCGAACTCAATAAATACCGAAACACAAATGCGAAATACGAAACCGTTAAAAAACGAAAACTGAAAGACAAATGAATTATTTTGATGCGCATCATCACTCTCACACACGCGCACACACCAGGCACTAAAATACGGATCCGTCCGGTTTAGGTGAGTCTTGCAGTTAGTCGTATATCGTTTTTAAGGGAGGGTCGTTGGTGAAATCGGTTTCAAAATTCAGAAAGACAAGGGGGTTTTTCAAGAGGTCACAAATCGGTCCAGGACTTTGGGACGTTGATTTTAAGTTAACGGTCTGCTTGCAACTGTTGCATACTACGGAATACACAACGCAAACAAATTCAACAAAAGCGGTGCTCCTTGGGGGGAGGGGGCGGGGCAGAGGCGTAGGCGGGTGGAGGGGCAGGGGTTTTCTGGGCGGGCTAAAACACTCGTCGAGCGTTAGCGGCTACGTCTCAGGCGCTTTTCAGAGAACGTCATGCATATACGAATACAAACTAGACTACGTCTAAGTATTTTATTATTAATTTTTTTTTTTGGGGCTGGGTTTCGGGAGCTAGTATCTTTTAAGTCCGCTTTCCTGTGTCCTTTGTCTGGTGGGTGGTTGGGTGGCTGGGCTCTTGGCTGGTTCTTGTTGGCGGTGGGGGCTGCTGGGGCATTTGGTGGTGGTGTGTGTACGTGTGTGGCTGGATCGATGGGCAGATGGACAGAAGATGGATCGCTGGATGGTCGGTTGGTCGGATGGAGCGAAGCGAGTGTCTCGGGGATGATGGGATAATGGGATGATGGGATGAGCGGTGGCTAGCAGCAGCTGCACTACTTACAGGCCGTAACTGGAGCTGATGCACAGCGAGGTGACCTGCACGTTCCGGCGATTGGGTCCGGTGGTGAGGCAGACCAGCTGCGACTGGAAGCCCGGCGGCTTGCGCTGCGCCCCAAAGCGCACCTTCAGCGAACACTCGGTCGTCTGTGTGAATAGGATGGGATAGTTAGTGGTTAATAGGATACCAATCAATAGATTTACCTTATCCGAATCACTCGACTCGGCCTTCTGCACTTGATGACCCGTTAGAAAGTCGCACTCGGGACTCGTGCCATAAATGTCATCAAAATTCTCATAGAGTATGGGTATCTCCAGCACCAGCACCTCGGACGTGGACTCCACCTTGCGGAACTTAAAGAGCATCACCTGGCCCATGGCGCCGGCCACACAGAGGCGTCGCGACTCCGAGCAAAGGAAGATGAGGTGCACCGCCAGCGGATTGTCGCTCTCCGGATGCGAGTGGGCGACGTGGGAGCGCGGCTTCTCGAACATCTTGGCCGTCTTCAGCTTATAGAGGATCTGCAGCGTGCCTGCACCGGAGTCCCAGAACTTGAGGCTGCCGTCCTGGTGTCCGGTGATCACGATCTCCGAATAGCTGCACGACGCCGGCGACCACTCGCCACCGGATATCGGCCATTCGCGCTCCGAGAAGCAGCTCTTTTTACTTGTCGTTGTGCGACCAACCTGGGTTTGCAATCAATCACCGAGATTAGTCAACTGATAGGGGCTAGAAACTCAACTAAAAAACTCACTGAATAGAAAGCAGGAACCAAATCCGATGGGCAATCGGTTAAATATGTGCAACATGTAACAGGTGATTCGTGTAAGTCCATTGGATAAGGCGATTCAAAACATGGAAAACCGGGTGTTAATAAGTCTATTAATACTAAGTCGTATTGCAGCAGCACGGCAATAGCATACGGCTCCTGGGTCTCTGTGGGGGCAAATAGAAGAATAAAAGTCAGTAAGTCTGTAAAAAATATCAAACTGAAATAAGAGCTCTATGTTATGTTAGCCTATAGTTTTAGCTCTAAGTTAGCTTTGCATAAATAAATAAAAAAAAATATAAGTGAAATAAAATCGAAAATACTGTGATTTTTACCTTCTCATATTATTATTAGTAATTTTTTATTTTATTCGGTGTTATATTTCTTTTAAAAATATTTGTTTTTATTTGATACGTATGTATGTTTCTATTGACTTGTGCAGTTTTCTGTATTTGTATTTAACATATTTGTTTTATATGACTAATTTGTTTCTATTGACTATTAAACTATACCTCTTATTTTTTATATCTGTTGACATATCTAATATTTTCTGTAATATTTTTTTTTAATTTATGTTCAAAATATTTGTTTGTTTGTTTCTAATGACTTGTAAATTGTTCTATATCTCAACACATATCTAATTTCTTCTGTTATTATTTTATATTTTTACAAGTAGTTATTCATTTTACCATGTGTTATATTTATGTTGAAAATATTTTTATTTATATTGACCTGTAGATTTTTCTTTATCTAATTTTTTCTATCATTAAAAAACCTACCGCAGGGCCAGGGATTCTCGCAGAGTGTTATGAAATCGCATACGGCGTGCTCCATCTCCAGCACTGTGGTGGCCTTGCCCACCATCACCGTGATGCAGTTGGACTTGGAGCCCTTCTCCGAGGGCATGCCGCCCGAGAAAATGGTGAAGGTTTCCCTGCAGCAAAAGGGAAATACAAATATATATGAGTCAAGTTTTTGTTAATCATTTCTTTATTTGTCACTTATCGTGCTTCTGACAATGAGTCTTATTACTCGGATTTATGGTTATTACTCAAAAATAAAGTTAATGACCTCATTATCATTATCGGGTATATAATAAATGTTAAAGTGCGTAATACCCACCCAGTCGCGCTGGACTTCAAGTCTACTTTGTAAATCGGTTTGCATTTCTCCGCATTGCCATCCTTGTTGATTTTAGCTGGAATTTAATCATTAAAGACACATGTACAACATGGAATTGAAAGGTTAGGACTTACCATGCGGACAGACCTGCGACTGCGGCTTGGCCTGCGGCTTCGTGGGCCAGGAGCAAATGGAGCCATCCGTGTGCGAGGACACAAAGTACTTGCCCTCGTAGTGCCAGGCCAGGGACTTGACGGCCTCGGCGGCCTGCCATCGCAACTCAGCGCATTTCGCCTTCAGATCCCACAAAACAAGCAGCCCGCACTCAAATGCAATAAGCAACTGGGGCGGAAAGAGGCTCATCAGTCAATGAATACCACATTTACCATTTACAATTTAATTATTACCTTGTTTGCATCCAATGGATTATCACATAACGCAATCACAGCACCTGGATGACTAGTTCTAACCCTGAATTTTGGTTTAAGCACACCGTTAGTATCTCATATTTCGGGCTCCCCACATATACACTTCACTTACACTTCAATTGCTTTATTCCAGTTAATAATATAACCACTAAGTGCAAATGTATCTATGTGAACAACGTGTATGTTTCCCTTCTCGGTGCCCACGTACAGCCATTTGCTGCCCACGGGCAGGTGTATGCAAGTCACGCTGCAAGATGGATGGAATAAAGAGAGATTATGTCATCGGGAGATATATATTTGGATATGTTCCGAATTAACCACTGGGGTTAACCCGTTTTATTCATATTTTTTATGGGGTTCTTAACATCTTAAATAGGAAACGAGCTATTAACTTGCCTCATTTAAATCAGAATGGTCTTATTTTTACAGTCTAATTTCAAAACCATTAAGTAATTATATATTTATCAATAAATAAACACATTTACTTGATTTTCATACTAATTATGACCCAATAAAATATTAAATCACTCCATTAAAATTATATTATTATTACTATATTGCTGTATTATAACTCACCGCTCCCGCTGAAATTTCAGACTCTGCACAATGCGCGGTGTCTTTTGGCGAATACTCCACAAGTGAATGGTGTCATCGGCGGTGACGGTGACCAAGGCGCCCTCGTTGACCAGGAACTGGGCAAAGAGCACAGCGCACTCGGATTCGCCCTCGTGTTTGGCATGGGCATCGACGCCAGGTCGTCCCAAACTGAAGTTAATATAATAATATAGTTATATAAAATCAGTAGATCGTAAATAATATGGGAAAAAAATCCACACTTACATGCGAATGTAGCCCGATTTGTCGCCAATCGCTAGTAGCTTTTGTACAGGATCGAAGGCAAAGGATGTGGGCGAGTATGGAAAGCCATGGCGAAAGGTCTGCGATAAGTAAAAAAAAAAACGGAATGTATTAAACTAATTTCGAACCTAAATTCTTGTTAAAAGCAATCACAATATCAACTCGATTATCACAGAAATCTTTAGCGATTAGAAAAAGAACAACAGCTATCACTTTTGACAAACTGATAAGTATTATCATATCATTGCTTACTTCTGGACACTTGAATTGTGCTTTTAGTCTCTTTTAAGACCCTTAAATAACATATATTAAATATTTAAAGACAGCATACGATATGATTGTGATTTGCAAATTAAGCCAATTGAAAGTAATAATATTCTTTTGACAGTAAACTGGGTTCGATGGAGTTTTTGACGTTATTAAACATCGGTTATAGCCGCGTGTGTCTTATGATAGATTCAAATCATTACAGCTACCAAATAAAACACCCGCTAGCTGCAACAGATGCCTCTGCATAATGGCACTTTCTATATGGGTTAGGGAGATAGGATGCTGATGCTGATGCTTACTTTCTTTAACGTAAAATGGTCGGCCTTGAGTTGCTCCTGGATCTCCTGCTCCTGTCGTGTGGCTTGGGGCTGAACGCTTTGTCGAAATCCATCTAGAACTCCTTTGAATGTGAACTTTTTCATTTTTGTAACATGAGTCGTCCTCGTGCTCCGGCTGCTCTATCCACAGTTATGCGATGGTGTGCTCCCTCTCAAAATGGTCTGGCCAAGGAGGAATAGTTAACCAGTTTACCAAATAGTTGTATCTGTAGTTGTAGTTGTAGTTGTAGCTCTAGTTGTAGTTGTAGTTGGGTGCGAGGAGTGACGGAGTGGACAGAATGGACAGAATGGATGGTTCTACGGGGAAACAGTGCCGGGGTCGGGATGGGGGATGATCCTGGTCCGAGGAGAACCGAAAAGTGTGGGGATTGGTTTCTTCCTCTGCCCGCGGCGAGTCTCTCCCTCGAGTCCTTGCTAGTTTTTGTCCTTAGTTAGTGCTTGAACTGTGCGTAATCGAAGCCAGAGGAGCCAGCGCTGCTCTGAACTCGTCCTTGTTGTTTGATTTATTTTTGAGATGTGAAACTAGGTTAACAATAGTCGAATTAATATCTGCAAACAAGAAAGAAGAGAGTGGCAGAAAAGAATATGTAATTAGAAGGGGGTGGAAACTATGTAAAAGCTTAAATGATAATGTTCTACACTCTGTACTGAATCCTAAGTGCTCCCTAGGGTCCTGTTACGGCACATAGTATTCGCATGTTTTCTATTTGATCAAGTTTTACTTTGCATTTAAAACAATTTTTTTCTTCAGAAGTAAATTTTTATTACTCCAGTATAGCAAATTATTATTATATGGTTGGTGCTTTAGAAATCACTAGGACTGGAATTTGATCGTAGTTTTAATAAATTAATCCAACTTTTTGGTACACAAAATTTATTGTTGCATACTTTTAGACACCTTGGCACTGCAATAGATATTATTCAAAATATGAGTGATATACAATTAAAATAGAACATAAAAATGTTATCGATTGAATATTCAATTGTATTGTAATTAAAATTTTTATTTTTTAAGAGCTTTTCAAAAGCAACTGGCGTATGCTTCTTTCTATTCCTTCTATTCACCCACATTTACAAACACTTTCTTGTCTTCTGAGAAGCGTTGGTCTTTCAGGTTTAGCACTTGGCAGAATTAACTGATGGAATGCCAATTTAGTTATCGATAGCAGCTGCCAATATTAAATCGTTCTTTTTTTCTTTGTTTGTTTGCAATTTTTTGTTGCTTTGTTTTGCTTGCTCTTGTTCTTCTTTTCCCTTTCTCTTTCCCCCGTTTCTTTTGTTTTTCGCTTGGCCTGGGGGATTACATAAACCTTGATTTCTATTCAGCCTTTGACAATGGCACACGTAGATTAATTAAGAGCCATCAACTCCCCTACCCCCTGCTGGGTGCGAGAGAGGGACGGCGAAGGAGAAGGAGAATCAATCTGTACAACGGGATATTGCGATTGCAATGGCGGATGTTAAATGTTAAGCGATTGTTTCATGTTAATTGAAAATCGTTGCTGCCACATTATGTTGCACAACGGGGGGTGGGGGGTTATAGTTTGTATGTGCCAATGGTGAGGGGGTTGGGGGTTTCGGGGGGATATGTGGGGATATGGGTTGCCTATATATGCACTTTTTGATGGCACACAAATCGATTTTTTCGCACACTCGCACATCGCAAATGTCGTGTGTTGTTCGGCTTTCCTTTTTTGTGTGTGTTCTTGTTTTATTCTATATTTCCTTCTTGCTTTCCTCTTTTTTGCTGTCGTTTTTTGCTTGTTTTATTTGCAATTGTTTACGCTTTGACAAACCTACACACATGTACACAAGGACAAACACATACACATACAGGACGAAAAACGCGCAACAGTGGGGCAAAAAAAAAGGAGAGGGAGGGAAGGGGGAGGGGGCAGGGGGCAGGGGAGTGGGGAGAAGGACAAGCAAATCGTTGGCATACTTTAAATTTAATTCCCGCAAACAAACATTGCAGAGGGGGGGAGTAGGACAGAGAGAGAGAGCAATATGGAGGACAACGGGAGGTGTGTCTAAGTGTGCGTGTTGTGTGTGGTGTGTCTGTTGATAATGACAGTGTGCTGTCCCCCTTCCACTCGTCCTAATGATGATTAAAATGCCATTGCTTAAAAAAGAGAGCAGAAAGCGGAGAGAGAAAGAGAAAGATGGAGTCGCAGGATGCTGCCCAAATCTGTGTATGTATATATGTGTACGTAAGCAGCTCCCATCTCGCTTTCTCTCCCCGCTCCCACATAAATATATACACACATGTGTGTGTGTATAGATAACCTCGATTTACAGATTTTTCACACACATAGGCACTGCTTGGCCCTGCTTGTTGCTACTCACATGTTAGCTACATCTTCTTCTTATGCTGATGCTGCTTCATCTTCACTTGAACGTATGAAAAATACAAAAAAAAACGGTTTTCTTTTAATTTCGAATTTTTTTCTTTGGCAAATAGATCATTGGGTTCCTTATTAATTGTTCAACTTTGGTCTTTTCACACCATGACGCACACACACACACACACTGAATAGGCGCGCTTTTGAAATGTCTTTTGATTTAAGCTTTACATTTTTACACTTTTTCGACAAAATGTTCTCAAATTTTGTAAGCTATTGGTTTGGATTTTTTGAGTTAAGGGGACAACAAGAAATATGCTAGTGGTTGGATGGTCAGTTGTCGACTGAGCTGCTGCTGCTGCTGCTCCAACTGCTGCTGCTGCAAAGGGGAGAACGAGAGCGCCAGAGAAAAAGAGCAGGCGATGCTGCTTCCTAGGACATCTCTATCTGCGTCTGTGTGTGTGTGTGAGAGAGCTTAAGACACACACGCCAACTCTCACTCGCACTGCTTGCAATTTATGCTTATTGGAAATGTAACGGAATCAATCGCAGCTCCTTTTTAGCTTAGCCTACTTCAAGGCGTTCTGCTGATTTCCCTTTGATTAATGCGAAAAAAATCACGGTTGGCGTGTGCGTCTGTGTGTGTGTGTGGACAGCTGCCATGTGAGCGACTATTGCGCAGGCTTACGCTATTTCGCCCCCCAAAAAACGTTTTTCGCGTACACGCTGGGTATCCTGCAGCAGCAACAACAACAGCCTGGGCAAAAACAATGCAAAATGTTTTGCGCGCGCGGTCACATGACACGAGTTACACACACACACACATGTACAGCACTTATACAACTGTAAAATTTGTTGAGGCAGCGCAGGAGCAGCACAAATACTCATCCAGCTTTTTAAGTTTTTCTTTTTAAACTGTGTGTAGCTTTTCTTTTCGATTTACTTGACCGAAACATCTGGAATGGATTTTTCCTATTATTTATAGATTTTTTTGAATTTTTGCACAATTTTTTTTGGGGTTTTTTCGTATTTGGGGGAAAAAACAACGCGTGCGAACGCGTCGAATGCTCTGCAGCGAAAAACTGAAACTGGGCAAAAGTCGAACGGCAAACGGCCGAGTTTTCCGCGCAGTTTCCACGGCACGTGTTATACATACACGGAGAATACACACACTTGCACGTATATCCTGGTGGTTATGCAAAGCAGCGAAGAGTCGTAGGGTTGTCGCTGGCTTTGATTTTGATTTCTTTCGCAGCCAGCTGGCAACCCTGGCTGAGGTTTCCTTTCCCCAGGAATCGATACTTGTTGTTGTTGTAGGAAAGGGAGCCTTTTGTTTTTTGAGGAAGGGAAGTAATAATCCCACATGCGAGTACATACATACTAAAAAATGTAATCTGCTAAAATGTAAATACTTGCATACTCCCACAATATATAGGCCCTCTCGCTCTGGCACACACATGCGGCCGTATTAAATTTGCATGGTAATGGTAATGAGTTATGTGCCGTTATGCTTTATCCTTTTTGTGTGCCCATTATCAATAACTCAGCAAAGTAGGCAATAAAAAGGAGCCCCGAAAGAAAGAGAGTGCGAGGGAGAGGGGCAGAGAGAGTGGGAACGGAACTCTTGCGTCATGTTGGTTAATGTAGTCCAATAAGAAACTTGTTGGCCGAAGAACAAGAACAATAAAGATAGAGCAGTGACTTTCGCTGCTCTGATAAGAATCTGCTGGGGCCAGCGAAAGGGAGGGAAAGGGAGAGGCAGAGGATAGGAAAGAGCGAGCGAGAGCTCAAATGATTCATCTGGAGCGAAACGAGCAGCAACAACAAGTTAACGGTGATGTGATGGGTGATGATATTAAAAAGCAGCTCGCAAATGCAAACATGTTGTCATTCCAGCACACACACACGCGCCGACAAGCCGTTAGAATTTGCATTTCGACCTGACACACTCACAAACAAAGGGGACATAACATCATCGTCAGCGCAGCAGCAACAAAAACGAATACGAATACGACAACGAAAACGAAAACAACAGTAACAACGCATTCCGCAACACAACACCCACATCCACCCACAAAATACCAGCCCCCCCGCAAACCACAAACCCCGCCCACCTGTTTCATGGCGATTTTCTCCGCTGCTTGTCACACTTGTCGCGCTTGACCAGTCCACTGGGCTGGCGGATCAGTTCACCACGGGGCGATAAACAAAAACACAACGCAATGTTTAAACAAAAAGCACGACAAAACAAACGACAATTTCTCAAATTCAGTAGAGGTGGAACAACTTCGATGGAACCATCGATGGCTCGATTTATGAAGCTTTGGAAATATCGATATTCAGGGAGGACTATCGTTAAATCTGTGTGCAGTGGGTGGGTGTCCTGGCTGGAATTAGCCGCGTCACCCACCCAATTTTTTAGTAAGACCGTTTATGGTTATGGTATATAACCAATGAATACCGAAAATATAACAGAAATGGGTTGGCATGGGAGAACTTCTATTAATAAAGCACATAGCTTAAAAATAAGCATTATTACAACGAGAGTACTCGCTCTTAGTGAGTATTAGGCTTTATCGATAAAAGTTCCTATAAATCCGTATAACACATATCGAAGCGAGAGAGGTAGTACGTACACAAACCTACAGATTGTATCTATCGCTGTTTGCCCATCGCTAGTACTTAGCTTATACACCCTCCTTTCGCAGCGAAGACACCCCCCTATAATGGCATATTTTAGCAGTATTTTGCGATAACCGATAGCGATAGGCAGCGTTTGGAGTGGGATTTTTTTAGTGCCAAAAAAGAAATGCCCGTGAAATTGGTCAAATAGGTTTATTGGGATTACCGGGACAACTAACGAAAAGATCGCTGCCAAAGTGTACCCACTGTGCACGGCGGAACGGAAGCCACGAACCCGAAACGAAACCGGCGCGGTGCCAATCCAGGCGAACGCGTCAGCGGGCAGCGGAAAAGTCATCAATTATATTGGCGAATCCTCCGTAGGATCTTCATCTCCATCTCGGAATCGGGACCGGGATCTCAGGGGCCATGAAGAGCGTGCTGATGGTGGCCGAGAAGCCCTCGCTGGCTGCTTCGCTGGCGGGGATTCTCTCGAACGGACGCTGCGTGGCCAAAAGGGGTGAGTCCTGGAATTGCCCTCTCAAAATTCGCAATAATCCCAGACCAATCCTCTCCAGGCACCGGCAACGGCTGCTCCACGCACGAGTGGACCGGCAGCTTCCGGAACGAGGGCAGCGTCCACTTCCGCATGACCTCCGTGTGCGGCCATGTGATGTCGCTGGACTTCATCAGCAAGTACAACTCGTGGGACAAGGTGGATCCCGTGGAGCTCTTCGGCTGTCCCACCGAGAAGAAGGAGACGAATCCCAAGCAGCACATGCGCACCTTCTTGGCCCACGAGGCGCGCGGCTGCGACTACCTGGTCCTGTGGCTCGATTGCGACAAGGAGGGCGAGAACATCTGCTTCGAGGTGATGGACGCCGTCCAGCACGTCATCCACAATGTGTACAGCAGGCAGGTCACCTACCGCGCCCACTTCTCGGCCATCACGGACAAGGACATCAAGGGTGCGATGGAGACGCTGGGGCATCCCAACGAGAACGAGGCCAAGTCGGTGGACGCCCGCCAGGAGCTGGATCTGCGCATCGGCTGCGCCTTCACGCGCTTCCAGACGAAGTTCTTCCAGGATCGCTACGGCGACCTGGACTCCTCGCTCATCTCCTACGGCCCCTGCCAGACGCCCACGCTCGGCTTCTGCGTGAAGCGGCACGACGACATCCAGACCTTCAAGCCGGAAAGCTTCTGGCACCTGCAGCTGCTCGCCGGCCAGCCGGAATTCACGCTGGACTGGGCGCGCGGTCGGGTCTTCAAGAAGGACATTGCCATCATGCTGCTGAATCGCGTCAAGGAGCACAAGGAGGCCACGTAAGAGGGGCTAGTTGGTTTAGGCAGCTTCAGCGAGTCTATATATAGGCATGCACTCAGATGGTTCGACCATCTGTTTTGTGCGATTATCTTGCTTACCATTTCTTCCAAATTGGGATGACTACATCATGGTTTCTCTCTTCTGCCTTTCAGCGTGGAGAGCGTGGGCAGCAAGGAGGCCTTCAAGAGCAAGCCGCAGGCCCTCAACACCGTGGAACTGATGCGGATCTGCAGCTCCGGCCTGGGCATCGGCCCCTTCCAGGCGATGCAGATAGCCGAGCGCCTGTACACGCAGGGCTACATCAGCTATCCGCGCACGGAGACCAATCAGTATCCGACCAACTTCGATCTGCCCGCCGTGCTGCACGTGCTGAAGCCATCGGGGGACTTTGGCGAGGAGGCGCGCACCATTCTGGGCGATATGCAGGCGCCGCGAAAGGGCAAGGATGCCGGCGACCATCCACCGATTACGCCGATGAAGCTGGGCAATCGCAGTGACTTCGATCGCGACACCTGGCGCGTCTACGAGTTCATCTGCCGGCACTTCATGGGCACGGTGTCGCGGGATCTCAAGTACCGCGTGACCACGGCCAAGTTGCGCGTGGGCCTGGAGAGCTTTAGCTGCACGGCGAACGTGCTGATCGATGCCGGCTTCACCAAGGTGATGACCTGGCAGGCCTTCGGCCGCGACGAGCCGATGCCGCCGTTCGTCCAGGGCACCCAGGTGGCCATCAACGATGTCCGGCTGACCGAGAGCCAAACGGGGCCGCCCGACTATCTCACCGAATCGGAGCTGATCACGCTGATGGAGCAGCACGGCATCGGCACGGATGCCTCCATACCGGTGCACATCAACAACATCTGCCAGCGCAACTATGTGCACATCGAGAACGGACGCAAGCTGATACCCACCACGCTGGGCATTGTTCTGGTCCACGGCTACCAGAAGATCGATCCCGAACTGGTGCTGCCCACCATGCGAACGGAGGTGGAGCGCATGCTCACGCTGATTGCCCAGGGATCGGCCGATTTCCAGGATGTCCTGCGCCATGCCATCCAGATCTTCAAGCTGAAGTTCATGTACTTTGTGAAGAACATCGCCAATATGGACGCTCTGTTCGAGGTCTCCTTCTCGCCGCTGGCCGAGTCGGGCAAGGCGCATTCGCGGTGCGGCAAGTGCAGGCGCTACATGAAGTACATACAGGTGGGTTATCGGCTATCCAGGCTATCCAGGTCTCTAATCCCTTGCTCTTTCTGCAGACCAAACCCGCGAGGCTGCACTGCTCCCATTGCGACGAGACCTACGCCCTGCCCATGGGCAATGTGAAGGTGTATCGGGAGTTCAAGTGCCCGCTGGATGACTTCGATCTGCTGGCCTTCTCCACCGGCGTCAAGGGGCGTTCGTATCCGTTCTGCCCCTACTGCTACAATCATCCGCCGTTCAGCGATATGCCCCATTTGGGGGGCTGCAACACCTGCACGCACGCCACCTGCCCGCATTCGCTGAACACGCTGGGCATCTCCGGCTGCGTCGAGTGCCCCACCGGCGTCCTGGTGCTCGACTGCACGCTGGCGCCCACCTGGAAGCTGGGCTGCAATCGCTGCGACGTGATCATCAACTGCTTTAAGGGGGCCACCAAGATCACAGTGGAAGGTGGGCTTTAAATACTATATACTATATGTTTACTACATACTGTTTACTATATCCCATTTCACAGAGGCAAAGTGCCAGGAGTGCGGCGCCCAGCAGGTGAACGTCGTCTACAAGTCCGACAAGAGCAAGTTCAAGGACGGCAGCGAGGAGAAGAGCGGCTGCATCTTCTGCTCCGCGGACTTCTCCCACCTGGTCGAGAAGCATCGGGCGGTGGCCTCGCGGCCCGTTCGCAGTGGCGGCGGCTCCCGGGGCGGCAAGGTGGGTCGTGGCGGCGCCGGCGGAGTCGGTGGACCGGCTGGCGCCGCCGGTGGAGCGGTAACGGCTGGCGGCGGACCTGGTCCCGGGGGCGGGGGGCGTGGCGGGCGCGGCGGTCGACAGCCCAAGGATAAGATGGCTCAGCTGGCGGCGTATTTCGTTTGAGGACCAGACCCTAGATTGCATTTAACACAACCACAGAAACACAAAGCCGAATAAAAGAAACGAAATTTGTATAAAGAATTTTGCGTTTTTTTCTTGGGTCGAGGGTTTCGGTTCATATAAAAGGGTAGTTTATAAAACAATGCAACTGAAAGATAAAGATTTCAGAATTTCCTTTTTTCTTGTTCTTGTTTCAACTACTTTAAATTAAAATTTAACTTCTAATTATATTACATTTCTTGAAAAATAATAATAAAAATAAATATCTGAGGGTGTCAAAGATATCGTTTCCAACCCAAAATCCCCTATGTTTTCTTACGTACATCAATATACAAAACCAACAGAAGAGATTTCGGTGAAACCGATAATCCATTTCTCAAACTAACAAATTAATATTACATTTAAATAAAAGTTTTATATGTATCTAAATAGATATACTAGTTTTTAAAATAGTGTAGTGTATGTATGGATTAAATTTCTCTAAGCCCTTACTCATTGGAAATTTGATAATTCTGCAAACAAAGAGACCCCCATTTATTTTCATGACTAAGGGTTTTCTGTATTAGATACATATGTATATATGTATGTACAATGTACATATTAGATCCAAGGGTTGTTTTTATCAAAATATCCCATGATTCACTTGGCTCTTTGTATATCTTATATGTATGTATAATTTCTATACCTTTTATAACTACTGGTTTTTCCAGTTGTTAGAGTGGGAAATGTATGCCTGTAATTTCTGATAATAAAAATTGATAATAATTTAGAAAATTCTAGTTCTTTGAGTTTAAAAATGTATCTTTAAAAAACTAATGTTTAAATGTATAAACAATATAGTATACATACATATATCACTAAAAACAACGGAGTTCTGTATATGTATTAATTATATATTTTGACATTCCTTAATATTTTTATCACTAAAAACATGAGTTACATTTTAAATACAAATTTTGATATTCCTTGATATTAGAGGTTTAATCCTCTTAAATATTAAATACAATAAATAAAAACTAATATTGTTAGTTGATTAACTATTGTAGGGGGAAGGGGTAAGGTACATTTGTACATCAAGGGTTAAGGTGCTGACATCAGTCTACATCCGATTTCATCAGCCATATTCATTCCAGGAACTTTCCAGATGCACGCACACCGACATGCATGTGCAGTAATGTACACCTGTACATATGTATGATAAAGTGGGGAAGTTGGGGAAATCATTATGGCATTATGTGTGCGTGTGTGGGGCTCTCTTGTCTAAAGGCTGTTGACCAAAGCGAAGACAAATCTTCCCAGCGGCGTCAAAACAAACAAAGGTCGTTTAACTCGCCAAACAAAGAGCGTCACAAGATGTCCATGCATATGTATATACATAAGTACATATAAATTTACACACCCTCCCCAGCTAGAAACACACACACACACACGAACAGCTGCGACCAGTGCTGGAAAGCGATAGCCAGGCTATCGATAACTCGGCCATCCCAGCCCATTAGAGCGAGCGAGACGGAAGCACTGCACTAATGCAATACGCATTTTGTTTTCAATGCCAAATTTTGCATATTGCAGCTGGCCAATTGATTGTCCTTCGTCACTAACTAACTCTTGACAAGGCAAAATCTCAGTCTCAATCGTTTAGACAACGGAAATACCCCTATTTAAGCCAGACAAAGCCAAATAAATCGAACTAGCACCCGAGAGTGAGCGAGAGGGCAGGCGGCGACTTTCCAGTCAAACTGCCTATAAATACCAGCGCGCGGCAGGCAATCGGAGCATTAGCTGTGAAAAAATAGTAGAGAGCGGTCGTGAAAAGGCAAACGAAAAAAGCAAGTTTTTGAAAATCAAAAAGTTTTATTCAAAAAGTGCAGAACCCAAAAAGTTTCGGGAAAGAAATTCAGTTTTTATTGTGCGGCAAAGAAAACTAAGGTGAGTCCAATTTCCTCGCTTTTCCAAGTTGCAGTCAAAATGGCGGCGCAACTAGAAAAGTGCAGCGAAAAAGAAAATGGTGTTTTCCATGCGTGTGTGTGTGTGTGTATGCGGAGTTCCAGGGGGCAGTTTTTTTTCTTTCACTGAAATTAGAGATTAGTCACCTAAACTAAATTTGCCGTCTCATTGCGAAATTATTCGAGCTGTGAAAACATTTGGGGGAAAAACCAATAAGATTGTGTGTGTGTATGCAAAAATACTTTTTCTGGGTCACGGGAACTGGGTCACTACGCAGAAAAATCGATTGCGCACTTTCCTTCCAACTTTCCAATAACTGAACTTATTATTTTTTTTCACCCTCAGCCAAAATGCAAATTTTTGTGAAGACTTTGACTGGCAAGACCATCACCCTTGAGGTTGAGCCCTCCGATACCATCGAGAATGTCAAGGCCAAGATCCAGGACAAGGAGGGAATCCCCCCAGATCAGCAGCGTTTGATCTTCGCCGGCAAGCAGCTGGAGGACGGACGCACCTTGTCCGACTACAACATCCAGAAGGAGTCCACCCTCCACTTGGTGCTCCGTCTCCGTGGAGGCATGCAGATCTTCGTGAAGACCCTGACTGGCAAGACCATCACCCTTGAGGTTGAGCCCTCCGATACCATCGAGAATGTCAAGGCCAAGATCCAGGACAAGGAGGGCATCCCTCCAGATCAGCAGCGTCTGATCTTCGCCGGCAAGCAGCTGGAGGACGGACGCACCTTGTCCGACTACAACATCCAGAAGGAGTCCACCCTCCACTTGGTGCTCCGTCTCCGTGGAGGCATGCAGATCTTCGTGAAGACCCTGACTGGCAAGACCATCACCCTTGAGGTTGAGCCCTCCGATACCATCGAGAATGTCAAGGCCAAGATCCAGGACAAGGAGGGCATCCCTCCAGATCAGCAGCGTCTGATCTTCGCCGGCAAGCAGCTGGAGGACGGACGCACTCTGTCCGACTACAACATCCAGAAGGAGTCCACCCTTCACTTGGTGCTCCGTCTGCGTGGTGGCATGCAGATCTTCGTGAAGACTTTGACTGGCAAGACCATCACCCTTGAGGTCGAGCCCTCCGATACCATTGAGAACGTGAAGGCCAAGATCCAGGACAAGGAGGGAATCCCCCCAGATCAGCAGCGTCTGATCTTCGCCGGCAAGCAGCTGGAGGACGGACGTACTCTGTCCGACTACAACATCCAGAAGGAGTCCACCCTTCACTTGGTGCTCCGTCTGCGTGGTGGCATGCAGATCTTCGTGAAGACTCTGACTGGCAAGACCATCACCCTTGAGGTCGAGCCCTCCGATACCATTGAGAATGTCAAGGCCAAGATCCAGGACAAGGAGGGAATCCCCCCAGATCAGCAGCGTCTGATCTTCGCCGGCAAGCAGCTGGAGGACGGACGCACTTTGTCCGACTACAACATCCAGAAGGAGTCTACTTTGCACTTGGTGCTCCGTCTGCGTGGAGGCATGCAGATCTTCGTGAAGACCCTGACTGGCAAGACCATCACCCTTGAGGTTGAGCCCTCCGATACCATCGAGAACGTGAAGGCCAAGATCCAGGACAAGGAGGGAATCCCCCCAGATCAGCAGCGTCTGATCTTCGCCGGCAAGCAGCTGGAGGACGGACGCACTTTGTCCGACTACAACATCCAGAAGGAGTCTACTTTGCACTTGGTGCTCCGTCTGCGTGGAGGCATGCAGATCTTCGTGAAGACTCTGACTGGCAAGACCATCACCCTTGAGGTCGAGCCATCCGATACCATCGAGAATGTCAAGGCTAAGATCCAGGACAAGGAGGGTATCCCCCCAGATCAGCAGCGTTTGATCTTCGCCGGAAAGCAGCTGGAGGACGGACGCACCTTGTCCGACTACAACATCCAGAAGGAGTCTACTTTGCATTTGGTCCTGCGTCTGCGTGGTGGCGCTCTCTAGATTTTCTCACCTTAATAAAATAAAAATCTCATCCATTTGATCTTGCCAAGGCAAAACACAAGTATTCATGCTAAATTTTAGTTAATCGGCTTTGAAAAAAGGCTTCAAGTATAATCACAACATATATTGGTATTCTAAAAATAAAAATTCAATTTGTGTGTTCGAAAGTAATACGTTTTGAGTGGTTTATTTGGGATGGCAGAGGGCTTGTTTTGGGTAAACGCGGAATTTTGGGAAATCAATTTAGTTTTCGCTATAATCGTTGAAATAATTCTAGGGAAAGCTACAACGTTTTATCCTAAAATTAACGTTAGAATGGATCTAAGTAAACATTCAAACATTTTTTAAATACGAGATAATATATTTTTATTTTCAAATTCATTGTGGTTTTCATAGAATAGAGTACCCAAATATTAAGCACCTAGGTCCCTAGATACATAATAAATTCAAAATAAATATATAATTCCATCCCTTTCTAATTGAATCGGTTAAATATAAAGTAGAGACCTAGATTATTTTGTTAAATACTTTTTTATATGCTTTTATTTTAATCTTTAATGATGATATAAATTAATGTACCTAAATATTATTAATATGATTAATTTTACGATGCTTAGGCAGATAATTCCGTCCCTTTCTAATTGAATCGGTTATATATAAAGTACAGACCTAAATTATTTTGTTAAATACTTTTTTATACATTTTTTTCATTTTTAATGTAGATATAAAATAATGTACCTAAATATTATTAATATGATTCATTTTACGAGTCGTCTCTTACGATTCCATCCCTTTCTAATTGAGATTACATTTAATTGTAAAATAAATAGGTACATTCTAATTTAATTTGGTGGTACTTTAACGGGAACATGGGCTAATTTAGGGGATTTTTCCGGAGCTGCTGGCACATTTAAACGGCGGAGTCGGCCACACTTTTTTTCCGAGCACAACAGGTTCGCAGTTTTTTTTGTTGGCGAGGAGAACAGGCAGTTAGGATGAGCAAGGAAATCTTTTTGGCCACCGTGAAGCAGCACAACAAGGCCAAGGACCTGTGGATTGTCATCGACAACAAGGTGTACGATGTGACCCAGTTCCGACTAGAGGCAAGTTGAAGAACCTATTCTGGACCTTTCTGGATACCCCGAATCCAATCCAATTCCATCTTACCCATTGCAGCATCCCGGTGGCGAGGACTCCCTGGTGGATGTGGCCGGTCGCGATGCCACCAAGGACTTCAACGATGTGGGCCACAGCTCGGAGGCGAGGTCAGCGAGTCCACCGGCTCATCCAGTTCTCCTCCGGCTCTTGTCACTATCTCCTCCTTCTTTTCCTTTCAGGGAGATGCTGAAGAAGTACTACATTGGCGACCTGGCAGAGGCTGATAGAGTCAAGAAGAGTCCAATTAGGTGAGGGTCCCGTCCTGGTTGAAGGTCACTATCCACCATCCATCTGTAAATAAAGAATCCCTGGGGAATCGCCTTCCACTGCTCTCCTAACACGGAATCTCGATCTCATTATCTCCCTGGAGTGAAAACACTATTCCATCATCATCATCCTTCCAAATCACTCTACTTTTCGATTGCATGACGTTTTTTCAACCGAAACCGGTTTCGCATGAGCTTGGCCACTTGGTCATTTTTTTTTAGACCGTAATCAATAGTCCATTAAGCATCGAACAATTAGCCAACTGTTATGTAATCCACTAACTGCCTGGAAGCCATCAAAGTGTTCCGCTTGACGTGTCCTGAAAGTATGCCTCTACTTATGTATCTTTTTGGTAACATACTTTAAATGGTTAATGAGAGTTGGTAATCTATTACTAATACCAAAAGATATTCCCTTGCAAATAATATTTAATGTTTAAAACTATGACCTCTTGTTGGATTATATATTATTATTATACTATTATTTTATTTATTACAACCCTTACAATATAATGCTTGTATAATACTTGTATTTTATAACAAAAATCGCCTACCTCTTCCAAGATTTAAGTCGTTCTCGAGCACGAAAATAAGGTTCTACAAAAGCTAGTTGGATTTGTAAGTCCTGATTGACCGCCTGTAAATATCTTAATTATAATATCATAAATAATCAAGCACCTGGAACTTAATCTGGTATAATAACTATGCACGCTGTAATTTTCCACCGTTTCTCGATTAGTTTCTATTTTGAAATGCCTTTTTATTTTGTTTCTTGGTTTGTTGTGCCTCGCCCACTATAGTGCCACGCCTACTGAAGCCGCCGCCCCCAAGCAATGCTGCATCTTAAATTAACCCCTCCCAATCCGCAAACCTGCTAATTAACCAAAGTCTCCTTAGTTTGGTCGATGGAAACTAGTTTTCGGGACTGTTTTTCACACCATATTGCATATTCTTATTTTCCAAAATAGCTGCCGCCATATCGCATTGGCCCTGGGCGCCGCCGCAATTGGGATCGCGCTGGTCTATGTGATCCGACGCGGAGTGGCCAGGAATTAATCTGCGGCCGGGGGACCTGAAAGCCAGCTTCATTCCGTGATTCCAGAGATACTTTTCCAACTCAATGTATAATTTTCCAAACATTTGATACGAAATAAACTGTACAAATTGCTTAAACAAACGATTCTAGTCTATTTGGGGCAAACAATAATAATATACAAAAAAAAAATTAAAAATAATGAACAAAACTCTAAATTAATATAAAAGGTGAAAAATATAAATATGTACGTATACATATACATTTTGGGGTAGGACTATCTTGGCCAAGTTACAGCAAAAAACCAAAAAAGGAAAAATTCCAAATTTAAAAAAAACGCAGATCCCGAATTTCCCAGATCCTGAATTTTTTACGCAAAAATAATTCGTTTTTTGGCTGAAACAATGGAAGTATTGATCCAAATTTGGTTGTCATACCTTTCTGAGCTCGTTATTAAATTTCCAATCGATTGGGATTTAAACCTGGACATTTTAATTTTTTTCCATTTTTCGTAAAAAATTGTGATGTTACCCCTTATAAAAAATGTGAAAATTGGTGAAAATTTTATTTTATCAACATCACGCGGAAAGTGTCATGGATTTATTTATTATTTTGTTATCTGTTCAAAACAGCACGCATTTTTAGTGTAAGACCATTTTTGGCCAAGTTAGAGCAATAAAACAAAAAGGAAAAATTCCAATTTTCCACGCAAAATAAATTAGTTTTTTGGCTAAAACAATGGAAGTATTGATCCAAATTTGGATTGTCATACCTTTCTGAACTCGTTATTAAATTTCCTATCGATTGGCATTTAAACCTGGAAATTTTAATTTTTTTCCATTTTTCGTAAAAAATTGTGATGTAACCCCTTACAAAAAATGCGAAAATTTTATTTTTTCAAAATCATCCGGAAAGTGTCATGGATTTATTGATTATTTTGTTATCTGTTCAAAACAGTATGTATTTTTGGGGTAAGACCATTTTTGACCAAGTTACAGCAAAAAAACAAAAAGGAAAATTCCAATTTTTACCAAAAACACAAATCTCGAATTTTCCACGCAATATTAATACGTTTTTTGGCTCAAACAATGGAAGTATTGGTCGAAATATGGATTGTCATACCTTTCTGAGCTCGTTATTAGATTTCCTATCGATTGGCATTTAAACCTGGACATTTTATTTTTTTTCGATTTTTCGTAAAAAATTGTGATATAACCCCTTATAAAAAAATGCGAAAATTGGCGAAAATTTTATTTTTTCAAGATCAACCGGAAAGTGTCATGGATTTATTTATTATTTTGTTATCTGTTCAAAACAGTATGTATTTTTGGGGTAAGACCATTTTTGACCAAGTTACAGCAAAAAAACAAAAAGGAAAAATTCCAATTTTTACCAAAAACTCAGATCTCGAATTTTCCACGCAAAATAATATGTTTTGGCTCAAACAATGGAAGTATTGGTCCAAATATGGATTGTCATACCTTTCTGAGCTCGTTATTAAATTTCCAATCGATTGGCATTTAAACCTGGACATTTTAATTTTTTTCCATTTTTCGTAAAAAATTGTGATGTAACCCCTTATAAAAAAATGCGAAAATTGGCGAAAATTTTATTTTTTCAAGATCAACCGGAAAGTGTCATGGATTTGTTTATTATTTTGTTAGCTGTTCAAAACAGTATGTATTTTTGCGGTAGGTCCATTTTTGGCCAAGTTACAACAAAAAAACAAAAAGGAAAATTCCAAGTCTAGTGATGCTGATCAAGAATATATATGTATACTTTATGGGGTCGGAAACGTCTCCTTCACTGCGTTGCAAACTTCTGACTGAAATCATTATACCGTCTGCAAGGGTATAAATATGTAGATGTATACAAAAACACAAAATGATGTAAAAAATAATATAAACAAATTAAAAATAATAAAAATAAAGGTAAAAAATAAACATATGTAATTAACTTTTTCAATCGCAAACGCGAATTCTTTAGTTAGCGTATCAGTAAATCCCCGAAAGCAAGAACAACTCGGATTTCTGGTCAGAAAAAATTCAAATTTATTTTTCGTCCTTCCGTCGTCACAAACCTGATTGCTCCTCCCTTCCATCCTAGCTCCTCCGTTTTCGTCCCTCGGATGATGACTCCCGCGATCTTCGATTATATGTAGGTGTATCAATATATATATATCAATATATATATGCGTGTACCGCGAATCAGTTATAGACTTGTTCTTAAACGTAAATATCGTTGAGGATCAATGCGAAATCGCACTGCAACTTTCTAAGATTAATGCAACTGCTTCTCCGCCAGCTGCGCATATTTGTTTCCTTTCTGTTTCTGTTTGTGTTTTATTATTATTGTAGGCTGTTCTGTTCTGTTCTGTTCTCGTTTTGTTTTAGTTTTAGTTTACTTTAGTTTAGTTCTCGTCGTACAGGGGCGTGGCATCGCCCAGATTCATGGAGTGGGGTGAGGTGTTGGTGCGTGGCGTGCTGCGCACGGATGCCTTCGAGGACATGGCGGAGGATCCGCCGCCGGGTGGTCCATGGCCTTGGTTCATGCCCATGCCCATGCCCATGCCGCGATTGTGTCCTCCTCCTCCTCCTCCTCCGCTGTTGTAATCATTGCCAGGCGTTGATCCATAGCCTCCTCCTCCTCCTCCGTCGCGTCCCATGCCCATGCCCATGTTCATGCCCATTCCCATGCCCATGTTCATTCCCATTCCCATCTGCTGCTGCTGCTGCTGCTGCGGCGGTGGCCTGCGTCTTGCCCAGGCATCGTTGGCCAGCTGCCAGTCGAGGTTCTCTTTGGCACGTTGCTGGTGATGCGGCGGCATGTTGTAGGCATTGGAATTGCCGCCTCCACCGCCTCCACCACCTCCACCGCCTCCTCCTCCCATATCGTAATACCTGGGTGTGCTGCCCGTGCCGGAACTGCTGCCGTAGTGATGATGCCGCTGGCTGCTCGAGGACTGCGAGCTGGGACTCGGCACATTGTGGCCGTAGCGCGGCGTCTGCGAGGCATGCGGCGTGTAGGGCGTCATGAAGGGCGTCTGGCCACTGGGCGTGTACGGCGTATTGATGATAGCTCCGAACGACGGCGTCGATGAGCTGCCATAGTGCGAGGCAGCCGCAGCGGCCGCCGCTCCCGAGCCGCCGGACGAGGAGCTGTAGCCAACAATGGAATGCGATACGGAGTAGGCGCTGGAGCCGCCGCCGCCGCCGCTGCTGCCGCCTCCACCGGAACTGCTGATGCCGCTGCGTGGCGTTCCGCCCGTCACGCTGCCAGTGATGCTGTAGGGCGCCTGGGAGCCCAGCGAGGTGGCCGAGGACGAGGAGATCGGCGGCGGCGGACGCATCGCGTGCAGGAGGGGCGTGGAGTTGGAGGCCGTGGATATGGTGGCCGGCGAGGCCGTGGGATCCAGCCAATGCTCCTTGAACCAGCGCAACAGACTGTTGACCGAATCGAAGATTTGGCCCCGGAAACGATAGCCCTCCGGCATCACCGTCACATACTCGTGACGCACCTTCGTCTTGGGCAGATAGGAGAGCAGGAATTTGCCCGGCATGCTGCGCGAGGCGGTAAAGAAGTAGTGTATCTTCTTGGGGTCCTTGGTCTTCTCGTCGCGCAGCACCTGGTCCATGAAGTCGCGCTCATTCGCATTGGCCGCCGCCGTATTGGGCTTGTAGTACTTGTACTGTATCAGTTCGCGGGCAGCCAGAGCCATCGGCGTGATGTGGCGGGCAATGATCTCGTCGAGATCCTCGAACTCCTCGGTGCCAATCCACAGGCTGCGGCCCAGGCTGTACTCGTTCTCCTTGCCCTCCTCGCGCACATCGATGTGCTGGAAGATGTCGTCGGCCACCTTCCAGGTGGCGGTCAGATGATCCTTGGACTTGCTGCTCGGACGCAGGGCCACCTCGCCCTGGTCGGCCTCGGCCAGCATGGCCACCACCTCGGCGTACGACTTGTTGAAGAAGCTCGGGTGGGCGATGACGCGTCGGGCGTAGGTCTTGCGCTTCAGCGCCTTCGCCTTGGCATCGCTGGCCTTGCGGTTGTCCTGCTCCTCGGTGACAAAGTCATAGAAGTTGTCCCGTCGCGGCCGCCACTCGTTGTTCACGTCCTTCAGATCGGCCGTCTTCGACGAGCAGTCCACCGAGAAGCGGTCAATGTCGATCTTAATGATGCGCACATGGATCATCTGGGAGACGCGCACACGCTCCTCCGGATTGCGCACCTGCTTGTCGGACAGATTCTTGATGTGTATGAAGCCGGGCAGGCCGTTCTCCAGCCGCACCCGCACCCCAGAAGCCTGGCCGGGGCAGGCATTCGCATCGAAGTGATTCCACACCTCGGACAGCTCGGGAAAGTCATCCTTGTGGCAGAAGGGACACTGCCAGCTGTCGCTCGACTCGATGCGCACCGGATTCGCATTGTCCAGCTGCTCGCCCTGCGGCCGGCGGTACGTAAAACCGGTGACCATGGCCGTCACGCATTTGCCCACGTAGAAGGAGTCGGGCGTCTCCTTGGTCAGCATATCGAAGAGCTCCTCCGAACTGGGCTTGGCATATGGCGAGCGGTAGTCCTTGTACAGGCAGCTCAGCTCGTTCCGGATGTCGTACAGGGTGATGCTCTTGCTCCCGAAGCCCTGACGCTCCAGCTCCACGGCGAAGGCGTCCAAATCGAGATCCTTGAGCCGCTCCGGCGACTCTAGGATCTCCTCGAGCGCCCCAGCCGGATTGGTCTCCTCGTCGTCGTACTCCATCGCATCGATGGCCATCTTCCGGGCCCACTCGTACGTCTCCGGATGGACACGCGAGCCGTCCAGCACCTCCACATACGCCTCCGTGCTGTCGCCCAGCGAGGAGGTGTCGATCTTGATGAAGCCGCTGCAGTTGATAAAGACCTTCGGCCCCAAATGACAGACGGTGACCAGCTGGGTGCGATTCTCCAGCCGCTGGTTGCTCTGCTTGAGCAGTTTCAGCAGAGCCTGCCCCTTGCGCGGACCCAGGCCGCAGGTGTACTGCAGCAGGTTGACCGTCCGCGAGTTCTGCACCATCAGGTTGATGTCGAGGCCCACCTCGCTGGTCCGGTTGATGAACTGCAGGCTCAGCTGCTCCAGCAGCTGCTCGCGCGGCACTCGCTCCTGCAGCGGATGATAGCGCAGGCAGAGGATCTCGTCGTCCGCATCGCACAGCTGCGAGTACTCCACCAGCGGATCCTGCATCTTGCGGGCCAGCGAAACGGCCTGCTTCAGCAGGGCGGGATACTCCTTGAAATCGGACTCGCCCTTCTTCGAATTGGCATAGATCTTGGCCAGCTCGTTGTCGATGATCTCCACCTCGATGGGCGGAAACTGTTCGGCGGACTCGAGCTCCTGCAGTATCTCCTTGATGTCCGTCTGTATGTTCTGGGCGTCACGCGATTCCGCTCCAATGACCACAATGTGCGGCTTCTTCAGCTTGATAAAGTCGCTCAGCTTGCGCAGATCGGCCAACTTTTGGGCCTTCTCCTCGGCATTGTGCGAATTCTTGCGCTTGAGGATATTCGGCAGTCGCAGGTAGTCGGAGATGTCGCCCTCGACGGTGGTCACCGCACAGAAGGCGGCCACCGACTGGTCGGGATCGTAGGCCAGGGACAGCACCCGAATCCCCCTTAGCGTGCTCCACTCCTCGTAGCCATAGTCGGTGGGCAGCTCCGGCTTGTAGGGCGCCACCTTGAGCCACTTGTACAGCTTGCCGGTGCAGGAGCGCAGCACAAACTGCTGCGCCTCCTCGTGCAGCGTGGAGCGCAGCTCCTTGATTAGATCCGGTATGACCCACTTTTGCAGCGCCAGCTTGACGCACTCGGCCCGCAGGGCATTCCACTCGAGCACATGCTTGGAGAACTGATCCAGATGGTACAGGGCCTTCGATTCCTCCACATAGTCGCCGGGTGGCCCGTTGGCATTGGCATTGCCCTCGAACTCCGCGAGGAAGGTGATCTCCAGCAGCTTCTCCTCCTCGGCCATCAGCAGCTTGATGAACTGGTCGCCAAAGAGATCGCCCACCGGCTTCTTGGCCACGTACTTCATCGAGTAGACCGGTGAGTTCTCGTCGATCAGCACCATGCCGTTCTTGGTGGGCCGTATATTGAGGCGGGCCCGATCGAAGTACACCTCGCGCATTGTCTTGCGCAGCAGCGGCTCCTGGGCCAGCTGGCGGGCCACCACGTATTTGGCCGCATGCAGCACCTCCTCGGTGGTCATGAAGCGCGGCGACAGATACTGCTTGGCCAGTTCCGTGGGCCCCAGGCTCTCCTGGGTGACCTCGTTGCGCTGGTAGTTGTCGCGCAGATTCTCGGCAAACTGCTCGGGCGTGAGACCAAAGTGCTTGGCAAAGCCACAGATGCCCGCCTTGCGGAAGACCGCATAGGGACTGCTGTTGGGGGCCTGCTTCAGCTGGTCGTCGATCAGCTCCGGATCGTCCTCGTCGTCCTCCGGCTCGGGAATCACTATTGCCGCCCCCTCCGCCGCATCGTCGCCGTTCTCGGCGGCGGCGGCAGCGCTGGCCTGGCGACGCGCCTTCGCCTCGCGACGCTCCTGGATCACCTTGCGCCGCTGCTCCGCCTGCATGCGCGGCAGCTCGTGCGAGTAGTTGAGCAGAAAGTACATATGCACGTCCTTCAGCTCCTCCATCGACTGCACATCGTCCAGGCGCTCGAAATCGCTGTCCAGCATCAGGCGCACGTCATCGGGGATGGGTTTCTCGGGGTCGGCGCACAGCGTGTCCAGCTGGAACTGGCGCATCTTCTCGAAGAGCGCCTTCAGCTTGCGCTTACGCTCGTTTAGCTGGCACCAGCGCTCGTCAAAGTAGTACACCTTCCACAGATCGTCGATGTTGAGCTCCGGCTTCACGTACTCCTTGCGGTAGAAGGCAATGAAGGGCACCTCCAGCTGCTGGTTGCGTATGAACTCGAGCGTCTGCTTGATCTTGTTCACCGCCGTCGGCGGTTTGCGCAACTTCTCGCGATTCTCGGCCTTTTCCTGCTCGGAAACGGTCTGCTTGCAGAAGGCATACTTGTAGATCCAATCGGCCTCGAGGTCCAGCTCGTGGGAACCCTCGGGCACCGCGGTGACGGGCACCTGGCGCAGCTGCATGCGCTCCGGTATGTCCGTCTTGCGGATCTCGTTGTCCATGTCGGTGAAGTGGCCGCGCTTCAGTTCGCTCGGCTCGTAAATGTCGAAGATTGTCTTCTTGGCCACCTTCTTCTTGAGCGCCTTCTTCTTCTTGACGCGCATATCATCGCCGGCGCCCAGTTCCTCGTCGTACTCATCGCCCTCGGAGTCATCCTCGTACTCATCCTCCTCGTACTTGGAGAAATCGTCGTAGTCAAAGTCCACGCCAAAGATGTCCTGGCCCTCTTGCAGTGATCTAAAGGGTATTAAATTTAATTTTTTAATGTATTTATCAATTGGTTTAATTAAACTTACGCATCTGTAAAGATGGGACGACGCTTCTTTTTCTTCTCGGCTATGGGACGCCCATTGTCGTCCACAATGAAATCATCCGCATCCGATTCCGAGTCCTCCTCGTCAAAGGCATCCGCCTCCCTGGGACTGCGCTCGCTGCGATGCTCAACGCTCTGGAGGATTAGAAAGTGTTAGATGTAGGTCTTTAGGAGTCACTGGTTACTGCATACCTCATCGTTCTCGTCGAACAGCTGCTCGGCGATCTGCTCCCGGGCAAGACCCTCGTCCACGTGCTGCTCCTCGCCATCGCTCTCATTGTCGTGGATGCGACGCAGACGCTTGAACCGCTTCTGCAAAGGTAGAAAGTGATGAATAGGGGGAAATGGAAGGGCAGAGCTCTCTATTTAGGGATTCCTATGATTTTATCAATCTCTTACAAGTGTTTTTGGTTATTAATGGTTATACAAATGAGTTATGTGGTTCATAATAAAGAAATCCTAAGAAACCCCTTGTTATGTTTCCAGTTATTTGTTTCTATGTTCTAAATATGCGTTTTAAAACCATTATTTTTATACTATTACTATCCTTCCATAGAGATTAGGAATATTTAGGGATAACAGTTGAAGCGATCATATAGATCCTAGTTATATCTCCTTTAGGGAACACCTACCCTTCTCTCTACTTTGACGCCCAAGTTCTCCTCAATCAGATCATAGTCGTCGTCCTCCAGCCGATCGTCCAGATCGTCGTCCTCGTGCTTTTTGCGCTTCTTGCCGCTGCCGCCGCCTTCGGTCTCGCCACCGCTCTTGGTGTCCGAGTCATCACCGCTGCCGTCATCCTCCTCGATGGGATTGTCGTCGATCAGATCCTTGAGCTCCTCGCGCAGGCGCTCCTCGTCATCTGCGGAAAAGGATTATGCTTTTTTAGCCAATCGAATAATGGTCTAGGAGTTATAAAAGAGTTTAAATGAGATTACCTAGACATTGGATTTTTCTAAATGATCGAACATTAGAGATTTTTGGTTTTTAAGGGAACTATGATGAAATTCGAGGGAAGGAAGATTAGCTTCCATTGACTATTCCAGCATCTCGAGATCGATCCCCCCGATTATTTGGAATGCAATTCTCTGGAAAAGCCGCGTTCTTCCAATTCACCGCACTTGTTCCATATTCCACTTGCTGGAACGAACGCCGACTGTTGTTGTTGCTGCTGCTCCATGGCCACGGTAGCAGTAGCACGGTAAAAACACAAGACCTAACCTCAAAGTGGTAAACAAAAGTGCACAGCCCGAGTTTAGGAGGCATTATCCCCAACTGGCCGATACCACGGTGGGCAGCGAGGGGCTGCGGCGGGGCGAGGGGAAAAGCCCGCCAGCGATCACCACCACCACACACACTTTGTTTTTGTACGCGCGCTCTTGGCGGCTGGAAAAACTCACCTTCTTCTTCTTCGCTGCTGTCCGAGACGGCGGCTTTCAGCTTCTTGAGCTTCTTGCGCTCGTTCACGTCCAATTCTTCCTCCTCCTGCGGGAAAAACGGAACGAGGAAAAGCCATTGGATTTGGGCGAAATGCAATCTTTATATTATAATACATATATGTGCACGCAACGCGCACCGCACACATACACATATACACACAGTACGCGCGCCTACAAACAGAAAAAAAAACGCAACGCGAAAAATACTTGCACTCGCAACACACATACCTCCGATTCCTCGGCCTCGGAGTCCAGAAATTCGGCCATCACAATAAATTAAACAATTAAACTATAGGCTTAAAAACGAATCTAACTAAAAGTAATGCACAAAAAACGTCGCTTGCAGAGTCACAATAAAAAAACCAAGAAAGAAGCAGAAGTTGTCAAATAGAGCTGGATTCGATTCTATCGATGTTTGGAGCGATCTGGCAGCACTGTTTGTTGCAATCGATAAGCTACGTTATCGACCGTTCCGTAATCCAACTTGTGGCGAATGCATTTTTTAAATAATTAAAATCTGCTGGTTTTTGGTTAAACTTTTTGACAAAAATAGGAATTTTTCTTTAGGTTTCTTTACTATAACTTGGCCAAATATGGTCCTACACCAAAAATAAATACTGTTTTGAACAGATAACAAAATAATAAATAAATCCATGACACTTTCCGGTTGTTCTTGAAAAAATAAAATTTTCGCCAATTTTCACTTTTTTATAGGGGGTTACATCATGATTTTTTGCAAAAAATGGCAAAAAAAATTAAATGTCCAGGTTTAAATGCCAATCGATTGGAAATTTAATAACGAGTTCAGAAAGGTATGACAATCCAGATTTGGATCAATACTTCCATTGTTGTAGCCAAAAAACGAATTAATTTTGCCTAACAAATTTGGTATCTAGGGTTTTGGTAAAATTAGGAATTTTTCTTTAGGTTTCTTTACTATAACTTGGCCAAAAATGGTCCTACACCAAAAATAAATACTGTCTTGAACAGATAAGAAAATAATTAATAAATCCATGACACTTTCCAAGTGATTTTGAAAAAATAAAATTTTCGCCAATTTTCACATTTTTTATAAGGGGTTACATCATGATTTTTTGCAAAAAATGGCAAAAAAATAAAATGTCCAGGTTTAAATGCCAATCGATTGGAAATTTAATAACGAGTTCAGAAAGGTATGACAATCCATATTTGGATCAATATTTCTTTTGTTTCAACAAAAAAACTGTTTTGTTTTTTTTTGAAATTCGGCATTTCAGTTTTTGACACAAATGGGAATTTTTTCTTTTCGTGTTTTTACTATAACTTGGTCAAAAATGGTCCTACGCCAAAAATAAATACAGTTTTGAACAGTATACAATATGATAATTAAATCCATGACTCTGGATTTCTGGATTTCAACTGGATTTTGAAAAAATAAAATTTTCGTTAATTTTCGCATTTTTTATAAGGAACCCCATCACAATTTTTTACGAAAAATTAAAAAAAATTAAAAGTTCCAGATTTAAATGCAAATCGGTTGGGAATTTAATTACGAGCTCATAGAGGTATGGCATTCCATATTTGAATCAGTATTTATGTTGTTTCGGCAAAAATACTGATCTTCTGGGGGGGAAAATATGAAAAATATTTAAGATAAAAATAAACAAATTGAATTACGAGCTCATTATTTAGGTTTTTTTTTAATTTTCAAAATGTAAGAAAACGCGCCATTGCGGCCGAAAAGGGAACCAGCGCGGTATTTCAGTATTTTATTTCCACTTTATATTTGGTAGGGATGTCAAATATTTTAAATATATCGTATCGCTGATATATTTTCTTTAACAAAAATATCAATAGGGGGATTCCCTAAACTGTTGAATTGCTGAATTGTTGAGTTTTGGTCAGCTGTTAATCAGCTGTTCCATACAAAGTCAACTTTCAGAAATTTCAGCAATTCAACAGCCTCGAGGCTGCTGAAAATTTTGTTGAATTGCTGAAAAGCCAGAGTTGTCACCTTTTTTTAAAAGTTGTGGCAACTCTGTAACATTTTAGTATCACCAGTACGCATTATTTATTTTAAAATCAACTTAGAAAGCATATTTGTGGTTCTTTTTACCTTGGTAACACTTTTAGACAGTAACTAGCAATAATAAATCAAATTTTACATGCTTTAAGTTTCCTGAAATTTTTCAACAAATAACAGCTGTTTGAAAATTCAACAGGAACCATTTTCGGTCGTTCCCTTAATTGCTGAAATTTTTTGTTGAATTTTCAACAATTCAGCAATTCAACAGTTTAGGGAATCCCCCTAATATGATATATAATATATCGCCAAAAAAACATCGATATATCAGATACTTTTGATTTTTCTTTCAGTTGAATTTCAAAATTTTAGACGCCAAATTGGCGGAAGGGGGAAACTGGGTTAGGGAAACGGGCGCCCTCTATGGGAACATTTGTGAGCTGACAATTGCCAATCGGAACGAAAGAGAAAAAAGGAAAGATATGCAAATATCAAATAATATCGAAAAAATATCGATATTGTGATATTTGGCTAAAAAAAATATCACGATATAAATATATTTTTTTTGCAAAAAATATCGATGTATTGATATTTTTATATATTTTTGACACCCCTACAGTCATTCCTTACTCCGCCGGCGCTGGGCACACTCGCACATAAATAAAATTAGTATTTTTTTTTCGTTCATCCTGAAAGTGCCAGTGGACGCCCACTCGATCCCCACCCGAAATTCTGAAGTGTATTTTGGCCCGGCCCCAGGAACGGTTTCTCCAGTAAACACACCAGACACCTTCCCTTCCGAGGCGGCAGAACAGCAAATACAACCGACATACATTGAGCTTGAGAGACGCAACAACAACAATTCAATATTCGGCGGTTTGTTTTTTGCCAGTGTGTGTGAGTGTGTTGTGCGAGTGTGTGTATGAGCCGCGGCCCGGTGCTCCGGTTGTTGTTGTTGTTGCTGTTCCAAGGAGCACAAAAAAAAACACGGAAAAACACACTTGCGAATTTTAACTAAGGCATATACGCATATATAAATATATACCAAAAAAATATACATAAATATATGTGACAAGACAACAAACGCCAGGGAAAAACTGGAAAGGAAAGGAAAGCCGAGCGAAAACAGTTGAGAAATTAAGGCAGCAGCAGCAGGAAAAGCAACGGAACAAGGAACATGGACCTAATCAATAAGTTCAGCGATGCATTCTGGAGTACGCACATTTGGCTGCCGCCGAACACGACTTGGGCGGACATAGCGCCCGGTTCGCGGCAGGATGTGGTGCACGCCAACTACAAGGACCTCATTTGGCCCATTCCATTCGCCGCTGTCGTCATGCTGGTCCGCTACACGCTGGAGCGGTAAGTTTCCCGATTTCGGTTTCGTTTTCGATTCCTAGTCCAATTCCCATGTCCATTCCCTTCCCGGCAACTCCATTCCACTCGCCTCTCTTTAACCCCATTCATTGGCTCTCTCACTCTCTCACACACCCTCTCGCTCTCCCCACCCACGTTTGTTGCACCATGTACAGTAAACTTTATTCATAATTCCTTCTTTCATTTCTGTTTTTTTTTCTTTTTTTTTCGACAAACATAACCTCACGTGGAAACGCCCAACATTCTGCAAGCGTATATGTGTGTATGGGTGAGGCGGCGCACACGCGTGCACAGTGTTGTTATTGTTGGTGCAACTCTAAGTTTTCCCTTCCAAGAGACGCCGGCTGCAGTTTCCATTTCCAGTCAGCCGGTTATGAATTTCCCACAAAATAAGTTCACCCCCCTCCACTTGCGAGTTCTTACTAATTGTTTAGTTAAAGGGAAAACATATATGTTCATATGTTCATATGTATGTGTATTTGTTTATAGTCGGCAACACCAGCTCCATGCGGTATGTTTTTTTTATGGATATATGTATGGATGTATGCACCAGTAAGGAAATGGGAACAAACTAGGAACAGTGGGGCAAATGCTCGTTTTTTTGCAATAATTCAAAAATAGATTATATTATTTTTACTAAATAAAAAAATATTTTTGTATGCTTAATTTATCAATCAGCTAGATTCTTTAACTTAAATCATATATTGATAAATTGAATATAGGTTTTAAAATTTTTTGTTGTATAATTAACTATTTTTAAAGTCATGCTCCAACCATAAATGTACAACTGTGAACAGATTAACCTAAACTTGGGTAACTTTTTATGGCGTCGAACGACCTCGATAGAAATCCAACACTGATATTTATTGACTTGTCAGTTTTAAACGATAAGAACACTATGTTTACTCAAACTTTTGATCGATTCCAAAGTAAACCTCAACTTCACTTGTGCAGAAGCAAAGCCCAACATATGAAACCCTATCTGAAAAATAAAACCTTTTCCACTTTATGCACTTGCAATGTAAATATTAGTCAGCTAATCTAGATAGGATTGCTTTACCTATATCGTTTTCAATATTTATTAAGGATTTGACTTCCTGGGGATCATTTCTGATTGAATTATACGAAAGAGAATTTCCACTCTACATTAAATTTTTCGAGATTAGATATACTTTCTTTGGACACTTGACCTATTTAAAAAATCTAATTTTTCTAAGATTAGATTAATTTTATTTAAATATTTATATATAAAAAAAATAATTGTTAATGTTAATATTTCAAGATACATCGTTTAAAGTTTATAAACAGGCGACTGTACTTGGACTGGTTATTTCCAAGTGGATAGTAAAAAGCTAATTGCTTCTCCAGTTTATTTCTCACAAAAGTGAATTTGAAGTGCGAAAATGTCTCAAAACTTCCCCTTAATTCCCATGACTTTTGACCCACTGTGGGCCAATAGCATTTTGGCCGCTTTTCAGGCCAATTAACCTGAGCGTCGTTTGGCTTCAAATATATGTATGTGTGTGTGGTTGTTGTTTGCCGTTCGTGTGTGCGGATTGCGTGCACTAGCATTTGCATGTAAAAAAGTTGTAATTCCCATATTTTTGCAATGTTTTTGGTGCCCTTAATTTGGCATAAATTGCAAATAGAGCCCAGTGGACTGCATCTGTCCCTAAAATAAAAAAAAATGCATATATGCATATATCTAAAAATACAGTAAAACTTGAATAATTTCAACTATTTAACCAACAAAAAAATAAATATTTTCCTTTGTATGTACTTACAAAAACATTTGATTAAAATGTTCACTAAATATTTAAAAATAAAGTAAAAAAAATAATAGAAACGCCAAACTATATTTTTTTCTAGGCGATTATAAATTTCAAAGTTCATCTTGCAGAATTTCCACTGTGGTCTTTGGGTTTTTATTCCATTTTCTGCTCTTTTTCGGCGGCTTTTTTGCATTCGAGTTTGAAAATGAGACAAAAACCAAATCTGTTTCATGGCGGACCACTTTAGTTTTTGTATTTCTTCTCTTCTGCCTTCTTAAACGAGAATTGGTCTCCAAGGTCGAATTGGAATTTTTTGGACGCGTCTCTCTATTAACATTCATTTAATGGCAAAAGTCATCACGATTCGATGGGATTGAATTCTCAGCGAAGAGAAGACGCCCCTCCCTCCCCAAAGTGCCATCTATAGTGGCCATAATGGAACCACCTTGGGCATTACTAGCACCACCGATACCGCCACTCCATAGCACTGCCCCGATAAGATTTGTGCCAAGATTTACGTATAAACCTGATAACAGTGCTCAGTGCCTCGATTGTTTTACGCCGAACTCTCGAATGACTGTTCCCATTGAGGGTGTGTGGGTACAGGCAGGGACGGGGACAGGGGCGTGGGGATAAAATTGGGAGGGGTGCTTTTTTTACGAAAGGTGTGTCATTAACATTTATTTGGGTCAAAAGGGTGCATTTCAACTTTCATTGGTTTGTTACAACTGAAATAAGGGAAAAATCAAACAGTTTTCAAACGCGAATTCTTTATGTTCTTGTTTTAGTTGACAGCCCAATAAGGAATTGGTCTTAAGATTAACCATAACTCTCCTATGTGCTTGTTTAAACCAAAGATAAGTGACTATCTTATATTTATTCTGCATTCAGCGTGTACTTTTTCCTATACTATCTGAGCGGTATCTTTGGCGGTTTAGTCCATGATTCGTCAACCGTTTTTCTTTTGCGGGCCTGGCCAAAATCACTTGGCCAACTGGTGAGTCATTGACTCGAGAAGTTTTTCCAAATATGTGCGCACTTTATGGCCCGATTGGCGCTTCCCTTATGGCCAGTATACTATTACTATTACTATTACTATGCCAGATACAAACACGCTTTGGAATGTTGTGTGCATTGGATTGGGGTTTATTTTTATGTTTATGCTGGGGAGGGAAGAACTAAAACAATTCAAACAGCTGCGGCTAAATAAATAGTACTTGGGTTAAACAAAAAAATGTAATTATTTTAAAGTAATTAATATCTTTGAAAAAGATGATGACCTAAATTTGGTTTCAGGGAACAGGAATCTATTTTCATTCAAGTTTCAGATAAGATAAATGTATCCATTATTACTATCATACCTTAAAGATATTTTTTAAAGCGGAAATTATTTTTATTTTCTTAGAGTTAATCTAGAATATTAAATATGATCTATATTACATAGTTTAAACTTTAAAGCATATAAGAAGATATATTAGAAATTTACCATCAAAATTAGTAGCCTTATAAGTACAATACTAGAGCCCTAAACCATCTTGGGATTTCCAAACTTTCCTAGATCAAAGATATAGATATAGTTCAAGTGGGATTTATGAGTGCTATTTTGCTGGGCGCAGCTGTGTGTGGGGCATGTACTATTTGTCCGCATTTATGCTGAAGCTTTTGTGATACGTAATCGCCAAGAGGCGACCCTCGAGCTTCAGCGCTCTAGTGCGATAAAATTTCAGGTTAATTATTTTAATGGCTCACATGCACACAGCAATCGGATAGTGGGGGTATATACATATATATATATATGTATGTACCAAATATACATACAGAATCAGTACAGTAGTTGCTTCTCCATTTCTCCATCTCTTTCGACCATCTAACTCTTTATCACCGCGAGAAACTCTAGATTGGCAAGAGAATTTCTAAGAACAACAATCCCAAAACCCAAAAACCGATCCGTAAACCCGTTTCCAAAACTTTTCCCCGTTTCTTCGGTCAGTCGAATTGCTTATCGTGCCGATTGCCCCATGGTAATGGTAAAAAAAAAAGCAAATTGCCATAAAAACCAAAAAAGAAAAGAATATAAAAAACGCACGTGCTTTACGCACCAGGTGAGAATGGAATGGGAATAAAAATGAGTATGAGAATGGGATTGAGATTGAGGATTGGTCAGGTGGTACTCCATTTTTCAGGGGAGAGCGGATTCGGACTTAATGCCAGTGCAATTCGTTAAATGTCCAATTAGCACCTCTCATTCTTTGCTTTGAAAACGTTTCGAGCACATTTCAGCCCTTTTTCCCGCAATTTTGCGATGGGGAAAAATCATATACTAGTTTTTAGAAATAAGACATATCAGTTTTGTAAAAGTCTGACTTATGTTTTCTTGGGAATTTTCTTCAGAACACCCCGTATTATAAATGAATTATAATATCCTCGATTCCGAGTACTTCCGACCAAAGATTACGCTCGCTTCCTTTTCAACTTGAGCACTTGGAAACACACCCAATGCTAGAACTACTATTTTCTAACCCTAAACCAAGCGATAAGTGTAATTTCTGCTTAAAATTCATGTCTTAAGTTCGCCAACCGCAGATTGCAGGAGGGATCATAAAGCATATGGTAATATAGAGCATGCTATAAAGATTAGGATCGCAGCTAGGGCGATCAATTAATAGCTGACTAATGGCGCTTATGCTAAATTCCATCTGGCCATGAGTCAGACCGTCCAAAAGTCGGGCCACATATGTGTGTATATATAGGATATAGCACTTGCTTGCGCTAATCGCACAATCGCCGGCTTTTGCCTTGCCTTGCGTGTTGTATTATCGCCGACAAGCGCAAGTAATTCGCCAAACAACAGGCGACACATGTACTATATGTATATTTTTCATATATTCCCCATACACCGTGGGCTCCAAAACTTTAGTTGTTGCGCCGATAAGACCCGAATAATTGCCAGTGCATTGCACTTTGGGCGCGATATTTGCGATATTTAATAATAAATGCGCTCGAATAATGGTGGGGCGCGTCCTTATCGCAAACAGTCATCGAGCTGCAGCTCAAATCAAAACACATTCATTATTCGCACGAAGCGAAACCAATTTGATAATCGAAATCTAGCGTTTTGACGGAAAATGCAGCTCTCCAATTGCTTTAAAACGATTGGTACTTAATTTTAAAATTGATAAATGGGTCTCTAGGCATAAATAATAACTGAGATAGTCTAAAGAATGGGTAACAAACAGTCGAACTTCCTTAACTTTAAGTAATGACTAGAATTCAGTCTTAAAAATAATCAAATATAATAGTTTTTTCTTTGGATTCTTTATTATCATAGTTGTGCTTCAATAAATGTGATCTTAATTCACAAAACTAACCATTTAAATGCGAAATAGGGTAACTCTAGGGCACATTTCGGTTAATTTGCTAAAAAATAAATGACATTTTGTAAGTTGCACATATTAACTTTATTGCCATAACCATAACCCTAATCCCTGAACTGCGGCAGCAGCCAACGCTGTTTGGAGTGCTCCTCCCGCCGCCCCTGTCCCTGCTCCTCCTCGTTGAGGACCAGGAACAGCTCGTGGTCCGTCTGCAGATGGCTGGCGAGAAACTCGAGGAACTGCTCCTCGGAGCCCAGGCAGCGGGGCTCCCGCAGCTTGGAGTCCAGGTTGTAGTAGCTGCCATCGAGGCGACGCAGGGCCAGCCAGTGGCGCATCTGGAAGGGCAATGGGATGTAGTAGCCGAGGTTCATCTGGGCTGGAACATTCAGGATGAACCCGAAGATGGCCTCCAGATTGAGGCAGTGCGGATCCCGGCGGCGGTCGAACCACACCGCCTCGCAGTTCCTCTGCTGCAGGGCGTACATAATCACATTCACGTCGTAGTTGCCCCAGCCGATCCACGAGCGGTGCGGATTCAGCCAGTTGCGCGGGGTCAAGGTGGTGCAGTAGTGGTCCAGTTCCGACTTGGAGAACATGTCGGGGCTCTGGAACAGATTGTTCAGGGCGTGCAGGCCGCACAGGTGCCGAGTCTGTCTCTCATGGTAGATGGATCCCAGGGATTCCTGCATCATTGTGCCGTTTCCATTTCCATTGTCGTTGTTCTCGTTCTGGTTCTTGTTCGAGTTCGGGGTTCCGAGTGTCCCTGAACTGGGAGATTCCATTTCGGAGCTGTGTAGGCTGACAGATTCGAGTAACTGAATTAGCTGGGCAGCTGGAAAATGTCACTAGATTTCGAAATTGCAAATTGCCTTTTTGTTTACAAAAAAATCTGACTCGATTTTGCTTTTAGGGATGGTACGACAATAGCGATGGCAAAAAAGTATCGATATGTGTGCGAAAAAGTTGGGCTGTGTGCTTGTGCAAATATCGATATTTTAGTAACGGTACTTGATTTAAAACGAAACTGGAGAGATTATAAATTAGAGATATTATTAACAACTGAATATTATCCCACAAAATACACGTCATTTTTTTTATTAAGTTGAGTTTATTAATCAAGATATAACTTAAAACCTTGAATTGGGTCTTTTTAAAACTTCTTATAACTTTAAAATAAAGATTTTTTAGACGTATTGTTCTATAAAATTATCTCGGAATCCAAGAAATAACAAGAAACACCATTTATTAATAAAAAACCAACAGAAATTGCTGTTTCAAATAGAAAACACATCAATTATTTAAAGCTAAATAATTTGGGTACGTTTGGGTTATGAATACTCCATGAGAAATGGTATAATTATGACTGACCTTTATCGCTGATAACAAAACTTACACAGTGCGTCACTCTTAATGACGCACTCCCTACATATTTTCAATAGAACTAGAATAGTCAAATTTATTTTTACACTCCCCATGGACACGCACTTCTTTTGGCGAGAATCCTCCAATTACCGGGTTGATTTTGTTTAACCCCTGGTCATTGAGTTAGGTCCATATATCCATATATTACGTAATCAAGTTTTTGGTGATTTTTGACCGCCCAGCCACTAGAAAAAAATGTTTCTCTGCTTTGTTATCCAAGTTTGAAGATATAATTGGAGTAAAATAAATTTTTGAAAAATTCTTTGAATAAAAAAATACATCTAAAAAAGATTACGTAATCATTACGTAATATTTGGACAGCTATGATATGATATGGAATGATTTAACTCAATATTCGACACCAAATGCGGGTCAATTGAATTAATTAATTAATTGAATTACGTAAGCACTACTACTTGAACTTGAACCGAACCCCCAAATTCGCAATTAGGAATTAATTCAAATAGATTGTTATAATTTCTATACGCCCCTAGGAAATCTGATATTTCCTCGTTTCTTCTTTGGCTCTACGCCATGCGTTTTGCCTACGGAATGAGGGTTACTTCAAAACCCACTTGGCATTCCAATTTCGATTTCATTGGCAAATTAACTTCCGAAATGAGCCATAGGACTGTAGTATATACTATATGCCATATAGTAAATGTAAGTCTGGCGTGCTGATGATGTTTTCCAGGTCCCCTTTTGGGCGGGCTAATTATCCATGCATGTGGGCGTGCGGACAAACCAAAAAACCCATCCCAAATCCCAGTTGCCATGCTTCACACGTGCCAGACGTTGGGGCGACGACAGGTGTGTGTGCAAAATAAATATAAATAAAATCAGAAACAAAGTAAAATCATAAACAAAATATCCAGAAACGTTTCCGCCATGGGTGTACATGCGTACCTGAATAATCAGAGATGTGGTCGTCAAGCCCAATGGAACTTTTATGGGATATGTTGTCAGGTTTCAGGGATAGGGAGTTCCAGGTTGCCAAGATTACAGCCAGTTCCTGAATACTACAAACTAAACCGTTTTCCCATTATTTCTTATACAATATGTCCCAGTTTATACCAAACTTTATCTTTAACTTTAATTTAATATCGCGAATTCTTTAGTTCCGGGGTCCTTCAGCATCAGTTATGTGTGTATATCTTAGAATTTGATAGATAAATGAGCTATGAGCCTCTTAAACTTAAGGTTTCAGGGATAGGGAGCTTCAGGTTCTACAAACCAAACGTTTCCCCATTATTTCTTATGCAATATGTCCCAGTTTATACTAAACTTTATCTTGCCAAACTTTATATGGCTCACTATAAACTTTATAAAACCTGTGCCTCCAACAAACTGCTCTTTATCTACCCATAAAACATAAAAAAAAACCTTTAAAAATAGCTCTTTCTAATTATGATCCCTATACCTATACTATTTGCAGTTTTTGGATATCGCCTATAGGCAAATCACTGGGAATACGTAGTTCTAGGCCTAAGAAAGCGGCAAATGTTCCTATTTTGGAGACGGCCTATGCCAAATCGACGCGATTGGACAACAAATGGGTGAGTGTGGGTCATAGAACACCGAAAAATGCATTGACTGATGCCTAAATTTGTTCATTTCCCTTTCAGCTGGGTCCGCTGTCGAAGCAAACGGACATGAGCGAGCGCCAAATCGAGCGCTGGTGGCGCCTACGAAGGGCCCAGGACAAGCCGTCGACGCTGGTCAAGTTCTGCGAGAACACCTGGCGCTGCATCTACTACCTGTACAGCTTCATCTTTGGCGTGATTGTGCTGTGGGACAAGCCCTGGTTCTGGGATGTGAAGAGCTGCTGGTACGGCTACCCGCATCAGGTGAGAGTCCTCTCAAGATATTCACAGATACTAAAGATACTAACTATGATATTTGTGGCCTGCAGTCGATCAGCAATGACATCTGGTGGTACTACATGATTTCGATGTCATTCTACTGGTCCCTCACCGGCACCCAGTTCTTCGATGTGAAACGCAAGGACTTCTGGCAGATGTTCATCCATCACATGGTCACCCTGCTGCTGATGTCGCTCAGCTGGGTCTGCAATCTGCATCGCGTCGGCTCCCTGGTCCTCGTTGTCCACGACTGCGCCGACATCTTTTTGGAGGCCGCCAAGCTCACCAAGTATGCCAACTACCAGAAGCTCTGCGATGCCATCTTTGCCATCTTCACGGTGGTCTGGATTGTGACGCGCCTGGGCTTCTATCCACGCATCATCTACAGGTGAGTAGAGAGAGTGGTTAGCCTTGATCCTCCTGCTCTGATCCAAACCAATCCAACTGACCACTGACCACTGACATCTTCCATCTTCCAACCCTCACAATGTCCTGTTAACCCGGCAGCTCATCTGTGGAAGCTCCGCGCATTCTGCCCATGTTCCCAGCCTACTACATCTTCAACTCACTGCTTCTGATGCTGCTCGTCCTGCACGTCATCTGGACATATATGATTCTCAAGATCGTTGTCGACTCTCTGCAGAAGGGTCTGGTAAGTGTGGGGGCATCTAGTCATTCCCCTAACTGTGTCTTTAAACTGCTTTAAACCTATTAATTTGAAAATATAGTTTATATTTGTTTAGTCTCTTGGAATACCTTACTTTGTATAAATTAATACTTAAAAATAATACTAGTTTTAATTGTACAATACAAAAGTGCCCATATACCATCTATGTATTATATATTGTTATAAAATATTGTTTTTATATTGATTTGATTGATCCATTATACCAATGTTTCCTTATAAGTAACAGATTTTTTCAAAATTAAGTTCTATTAAGGGGCAAATTCTAGGTTACCCTTTTATTTTTCATCGTATAATATCAGTTAGTTTTTTAATTTATAAAATACATATTTATACTAGTACCAGTTCAAATTTAATCGTACAAAATTATTAAAAATATTAATGTTATCTTATAAGTAACAGTTTTTTTCAAAATCAAATAGAAAGTTCGAGGTTATTGTTTCAAAAATGTAACCTCTGTAACTTTTTATTCTTATATGTTATGGTAATACTACTCAGTTCTGAATTTAAAATAAGAACTACATATAGCACTGAATCATACTAATCCCCCAAATTGCCATCCCTTTGCAGATGTCCGGTGACATACGTTCCAGTGATAGTGAGGATCTCACAGACAGTTCGGAGAATGCACGTCTGGCCAATGGGTCGGCGCGCTCCAAGAACAAATCGAACAGCGGTGCGCCATCGGGAGGATCTGCAGCTGGAGCTGCAGCAGGAGCAGGAGCAGGTGGTGCCACCCAGCGCAAGTCCAACAATGCCAACAACCACACGACCGAGGCGGCAAAGTAGGCTGGGATGCGGGTGACCGGGTGACTGGGGGCGGCGAATGGCGAAAGACGAATGGAGTGCTAATGAGTAGATGAGGAGGAGCAGCCGGTGGCCACCAGTTTTCCGAGGGGCAGGAGCAACAACAACAGCAAAACAAACAAAATCAACACACACACACACCCCACACCTACACAAACGCAAGCACACACACACACACATACTAAAACCAAACCAGTTCAGAACGTTTTTATGTTAATTATTATTTTTTATATATAAATCATTTTTTTTTAAGATAAACAAAAAAAGAGCAAAACGAAAACCAAAAGAAATTTCAATAAATGCGAGAAAATTTATGCGTAACGATCCACTTGTACATCGTTATCAATTAATATTTAATATATATATATTATATAAATATGCCTCACCGTTTTTTGTTGTTGTTTGTCTTGCTTAACCAAAAAAAATAAAAACCCAAATAAAAGAAATGAAAAGAAGTAATGAAACAAGAAAATAACGTTAAAAATAACCAATTTAAACGTAAAGCTAAAGTTAAGTTATTTTACCAAACGAAATGGAAGGTAGCAGAGTGGGACTAAACCAAATTCGCTTAGACAAGAATTCAATAAACGAAGAGTAAAGAGTAATGCGTAATGAAAAAAGAATAGTAGTCAAAACTATTGTAAATATTGTACTTGTATGTTTCCCATATTAATAAATTTATGCAAAACAAATTACAAGACCCAAGCAAATTGTTTTGAAAACAAAAGGGATGGCACTATCGGGGGTGGAAAACTAGTGTAAGGATCGGGAACACTCTAAAAAACAATCTTATTTCTATGCCTTTAATTTGGAGCGTCAATAAACCATAAGGAATATCGCGAATTCTTGAGTTCTGGGGCATTGAAGCATTAGTAAAAGCTTGTATAGCCCTAATTTGGAGCGTTAACAAACCGTAAGGAATTTCGCGAATTCTTCAGTTCTGGAGAATTCAAGTTGTACAAGTAAAGTTGAACACAATTTTTTTTTTAAATTTGACTAAATCGATAAAAATATCCTCAAAAAGTTTGTGTGCATAATTCGAAATAGTTCTCGAGATAAAGCAATAAGCTGAGTTTTTAATTAGTATTCAACCTATCGAATCGAGATATAGCCCATGTTTTTCGTAATGAAATTACCTTCTGAGTGAACCTCAATCTTAAAAAAAAAATGTATAATATTTCTAAGACAAGTTAAAAAAAGTTTTACTCTATTTCTAAGGGAGAATCCCAATTTTTCAAGGTTTACTTGTAAATAATATCTTAAAATTGATCTGATCTCCCCTAGTAATTAGAAACTTAATAGTTTTCATTTTCAATCCCTGATATTTTTCGTTTTTATTTGGTAAATTTTTTTTTGTTCACATTAGGAAAAATAAATTGCTGGTAGAAATCATGTATTTTATAAATCCCTTTATAGGGTTTATTTTGTCTCGCCTAAATTTGTATAAACTACAAGCTAGTTTTTATACATTTTTCGAAATATAGATATTAATTTAAATGCAGTAGTGAGGGATTTAGGCATTAGTAAAATTAGAAACCCTTTCTTTTACAAACCCTTTTTCACATTTCTCAAATTGTACAGATGCTTTAGTGGCTTTTCAAACATTTAGCAAAAAGTGTACTACAATTTTGACCGAGTTTGTATTTATTAAGAATAGCAATTGCATAAAAAGAACCGGGTTTCTCTTTCGTTTATAAATCCTTTAAAAATTAATTTGCTGCCGCCTTGAATTGTACAAAAAGGCATTGAAAGATGGGAGAAAAATGGATTGAATACGTTTTCGTACGCAAGAGTGAAAAACGGAAGCAGTCTTAGCCTATACCAGAGCATCCTCCATCCTCCATTGATAGATCCTATTACAATTTACTTCGTCTCGTCCAAAGGGGCATTAGTCTACACACTAGTCTTAGTACTGGTAGCCGTCGGGTTGATAGGGCCGTGCGAAGGGCGCGGGGGCGAAGGGCACGGGCGGCGGCCGCCAGTTGGTGGGCGGCGGTCTGGGCGGCGGTGCCGGCATGCCGGGCGGTGCCCAGGCGTTGGCCTGCATCATGCGCGGCGGCGGCGGAATGCCCATCGCTGGCGGCAGCGGCGGCTGACCGCCGGCCATCGGTGGCAGCGGCGGCGGCGGTATCGTCGCCGGGAACGGCGCTGGCTGGGGCACGGGCGGCGGCGGGGCAATCATGCCCATGTTGTTGTTCGACACGGGCACCACCGGCGGCGGCGGGGCCATCATCGGCGGCGGCATCATCTGGCCCGGCATCTGCGGCATCATATTCTGAACCGGCGCATCGGCAAACAGCTGATGCGGACGGTCCGCGTGGGCCGACGGATTCTGGGCGGCCAGCAGACGCTCCGCCGCCGAGCCGTGCCGCTCGCCCTTGTGATCCTTCTTGAAGGCATAGGACACGGAAATCGGACGGTTGCACAGGTACTGCCCGTTCATGGCGTCCATGGCCGCATCGCTGGCCTCGAAGCTGGCAAAGTTGATGAAGGCGAAGCTCTTCGACTTGCCCGTCTCCGGGTCCCGCATGATCTTCGGCGTCTGCAGGATGACGCCGAAGGCGGAGAATGTATCGTACAGCAGCTTCTCGTCCACCTCCACGTCCAGATTGCCGATGAAGATGTTGGCGCCGACGTCCAGGTTCTTCTGGTGCGCCGACGCCTTGTTGACGCGTATCGGCTTGCCATACAGCTTGATCATGTTCATGATCTTGATGGCATAGTCGGCGTCCTCCTCGCTGAGGAACTCCACGAAGCCGTAGCCCTGGTGCATCTGGGTGACCCGATCCTTGGGCATGTGTACGTTAACTGTGGGTTAGGGATTGGCATTAGATTAGCTGTTCGGGGGGATGGGCTCTCTGTCGGCTCCTTACCCACGGGTCCTGCCTGCACGAAGAGCTCCCAGAGCAGCGTTTCCGACACCTTGTCGTCCAGGCCGCCGGCATAGATGGTGGCATCTGTGGGGGATCGAGAAAGAGAATGCGCCGTTAGAGGAATACCCGGTTCGATGCCCGCTCAAGAACCCACCTTGGTTGCGTTCAGCAATGGGTCCGGCCGCCATTTCGTAGCTATTTTTATAAACAAAACCAAAAAATTAGTTTTCGGTTCGGCGTTTTCGACATGCAAACTGAGCAGCGTTGCCGGATCGTCGCCACACACAAACGGTCTGGCACCCACCGCACTTAGCGGGGACACGGCCCGGCCATCACTAGTATCGATAGGCCGATAGTCCCCTGCTGGCCAAGAACTCAACTCTAATTTTTATGTAATGTCATTTGTTGTCAAAATTTGTTACAAGAAGCAAGGAAAATTCGTGCTAGAAACCAAAGAACCAAGCCCCCAATATCCGTGCGCTGTGATGTGATAATCAATTGTGTGTGAACTATGAATTGTCATCAGATTTTGAGCGGCGCCTGCAATGCGGGCGACCGGTGCTTCGCCATTGGCTCCGTGGAAGGAATCCCATTTACAGTAAGCGAAGAAGAATCTAAGTCGAATTGATGGGGAAAATCGGAGGAGGCATTGATTGCCTGTCTCCTGGATCCGCCCACCCCTTCCCCGGCCGGCCACGCCCCCTCCCTCGATTCGTTCGATTAGTTTGCCCCGTTTTTTCAGTTTCGCCACAATCCAATTCCACACTTCCAATTGGAAACGGGGCATCGTCGTCATTCCAACCAGAACCGATCGCAGCACGTCTTTAATGTTTTTATTTACATATTTGCCTGTGTGTGTGTGGTCCGTGTGTGTGTGTGTATTATTTTTTGCCACACTTGGTGGTCAATTAAAAAATCAAATGCAAATAATGATGAGATAGAGAACTTTTTTGAGTGTGTGCTGTGCAAAAATTCGATAACAACAAAGCGCAGAGTGTGTACGTCGTGTGTGTGTGTGTTTGTGTGTGGTACAAAATGTTTGTTTTCACCTGCATTTACATACTTGGCCAGCAATTAATTACATTTTTTTTAAGGTCAAGTGCTGGCAGTAAACAAGCCGCACGCACACATGCGTAGGCTGCAGTGAGAGTGTGTGTGTGTGTGTGTGTGTACCCTTCGATTGGTCAGGTGGCCTTTGATGCCCTAATTTCGCAGCTTGCAGGTTGTCCCCCTCCCACTCGCCCGCTGGCCCACTCTCCTTCTCCCTATTCCTCTCCCTTTCTCCCTCTCTTTCTGCCCCCTCTCCCTTTCTCCGCCACACGTCATTGGCAAATTGGAATTATAAACGGCCATAAAAAACGTGAGCACGCATTTATAATGTGCCTTTTCGATACCTATACTATATATAGTACCATATATACTACATTCAATCTGGGCATTTACGAGCTAACCAGCTAACCGGAAAAAGTGTTCTCTTAGTGTAGATTTTTCCAACGATCCCAAGAATTTCCCTTGGAAACCTTGAAAAACGATCAAACTTGGGATCTGCGATCCATAAAAAAACGTAATATGGTTTTCTATACGAGTGCATGTAACCTGAATGTTTATTCGATCTAAAGATCACAAGAATTTCCCTTAGAAACCTTGATCTGATACCCTCTACATAACGAACTTGGTTTTATATACCCTACTATTTACCACGAATGTTTATCCGAAGAAGCATAATTAACTGTGCACATTTCGCCATTCTAATGAGAGGCCCCACGGGGCGTATGTGTACATTCTATATTCTGCTATATCTATATTCTATTCTGTAATCAGCACCGCTGTTGACACAGTCCCCCGTTCACAGACCGCCCACCCCCCTCCTTCTTTTTCCCCCATATCATTTGCCATCGTTTCAATTTGTTTAATTTCTAGTGTCTGCATATGTTTATATTTATTTAGTATACGGTAGTCGGCACGAAGACAATCCCCTGGCGCCATCTATCGGGGAGGGCGGGGAGAAACCATGAAAAATGAGAAACCCATTCAATACCATGTTTATAATAGTAATCTAAAACCCTGGTTGTTAATATCAAGAGCATCGCCTACAGTAAAATTGTAAACTATTTCTAGGGAACTGAACCTTTTATATAAGGTAATCTTATCTGGGCCAAAACTAATGAGTCGGTAATCGGAAAGGTGGTGGGAAAACCCTCTGTAAAATGTATCTATTTTATTAGTTAATGGTCATAACCGAAACGACTTCTAGCGGGATTTGGGTAAAGCTGACATTTAAAACCGTAAAATAGAGCAGTGCGTCAAAACAAAAAGTTAAAAATAAAACTGTCAGCTGAGAGTAGTTGATACCCTTTTTTGTGTGAGAGACTGATAATAACCTTGGGTATCATGAAAGTCCCTCTGCATTGCGAAATAAATCTCTATTAATATTCCCCATTTATCGCGGTTATAACTGAACAACAGAACCGTAATCTCTCAAATCAATGAACCAATTATACGATAGGTGATTCAACCGTTTTCATTTGGGGTAAAAATTGAAAACATTACTGATATATTTTAGCCAATAGAAAGGAATACCAGTTTTCCCTAGAATCTAGAAGCCATAAAATAGATAAAATGAATTACTACTAAACTACCTATACTATATATAGTTTACCCATACTCCGAAACACTGGGCACTTAAAAAGCGTAGCAGGGTATTCAAATTTCTGGCCACGATAATGAGCATATCAGCGAGACGAGACAGCTCAACAAATAAATCAAACACACTTTAGCTAACCAGGTAACCAAACATGATGTGGCAAGAGCCTTGTCAGCCGGCCTGATAAGCCAGTTAACTGGACAGTTGGGGTATTGTTATCGATATATGTGTACCCACTACCTACTACCTAGCCATATACCTAAATATAGTACCTCTATATGCGGTACATATACTTGAAAACAAACACACAGAAAAAAAAATTGACAAAAGATCAGATTGATATGTGCTGGTCAATTTTATATTTTTTAAAGATCAATATCAAAATGATATGAATTCAGATTATGTTGGTATTTTATATGATATGATAAAATATCAAGTTGATATGTTTATTGATATGAAGTAATGTAGAATTGACCCTTTTTCATAACGATCGTCTAATGCTATGATTAATTATAACCCGATTTCCCTTACTTACAGGCCTACGCCGCCGGCTGCAATGTGGTCATCCTGGCGAGCACCTTCGAGCGCGTCCAGATCATTCCGGGCGCCAACCATGGCTACGTCAAGATATCCGCCCTGGACTGCAGCACCGATACGGGAAAGATAGCGGCGGCCTATGAGAACAAGATATGCATTTTTGAGCCCACGCCGGTGATTGAGTCCAGCAAGCACAATACCCACTTTCTGGACTACAGGTTGGCTTCCTAGCAGCATCCTTACCCTGATTTCCATTACATTTGTTTTATCATTATCTGCAGATGGGTGCAAACGGGCTCCTTTACCAGCCAGTCGAGCGTGGTGACCCTGTCCTGGAACCTCGAGGGCACCCGTCTCCTCACCGGCGGCACCAACATCCAGCTGTGGAAGAGCAAGTCGCCCACCCACCAGCAGGAGGAGGAGCACACGGGTGAGTCAAGGGGTCGCCTCTCTTGCTTTTGCAGCCAACTATCGATTGGCGTGGGAGGAGATGGATGATTCACAGATGCAAAGTGGATGTAAAGGGTTTTTTTTCATATGCATTTTATAATAGTTTTTATGTCGTCAATGCGGGTTTTCTTATATATTATGCATCAGAATTGCAGATTAGAGGAAATATTCCTTAAATATTTACTTGTTCCTTACAATTTACTTCTTTTGGTTTCCATAAAAAATGGGTTTATAGTTTATAATAATCGTCTATGGGGTTTTTCTTATATGCTTTTACATATGTATTCTAGATTTTAGGTACTATTCCTTAAATATTTATGAAAGCCTGGCGGTTCAGTTACCTTGTTTAGTCTGGAATTTGTTTATGAAAACCAACACTGGATGGTACTGATGTTTAATTTGTAATTATTTATTTGCAACTTAAATCAAAGTGATATGAGGGCAATTTCCAAGGTCTGTTGGTTTAGTTTTGTATATTGTATATTGTTTCGGTTGGAATTGGTTTATGATACCATCGTAGAATGGTACCGATACTGAAATTCCATATTAGTGCCACTTTTTTGAAATAAATTAATATCGAAAATATCGATAATTTTCAAGCTTTAGAACCTGTTGATAATTTTAATTAGAATTTGATTTACAAATATTTATTTTCATCTTAAATAAAAGATTAGGAAAATTTGGGTTGGAATTGGTTTATGAAACCATCACAGAATGGTACCGATACTAGTAAAACTCCATTGAAAACCCTATTATTATTATCTATTACTATTATTTCTAATCACTTTCCCCCGTTTCTCCCCCAACAGGCGTCAAGTTCGAGATTGGCGAGAGCAAGGAGCCGAAGCAGCCGAGCAACGCCCAGTCGGAGGACGTGTCCACGTGGGAGAACATTTGGAGCTGCCAGACGGCCATACCCATTTACCACATGGCATTTAGTCCGGACGGAACGCTCTTTGCCACCTGCGGCCGCAACGATCGGCTGGTGAAGATCTGGTACGAGAACAAGCAGGTTCTCTTCCCGGCCAAGGGCACCACCACCTCCTCCTCCTCCGTCGGCGGTGGGCCCACTTCCTCTGGCGGTCATCGCCATGGCGGCGACGATGCCACCGGTTCCATTGCCGGCGGCGATCTGAACTTCACCTACGTCTACATCGCCCATCCGCGAGCCGTGTCCAATATCGTGTGGCGCAAGACGAGCAAGTACATGCCCAAGGGATCGGTGGCCAACATGCTGGTCACCTCCTGCCTGGACAACATCTGTCGCATCTGGATCGAGACGGTGCTGCCGGACGACGGGATGGTGAACATGACCCAGTTCGATCCGCTGGCCTCGCAGAATCCCAAGTTCCGGACGCACAGGCACAAGCATCGCTTCATGCAGCGGCTGAAGCACATGAAGACCTGTTTCCACATTCGTCGCCACATGAAGGCGGGAGCATCGGCCGGTGGTCATGGTGGTCATGGCATCCATGGAGGAGGAGCAGCAGCAGCTGGCGGCGTCTCCAGTGGAGGCGGCGGTGGGGGAGGAGGCGGCACCGGCACTGGTGGCCACATGGGCAGCTCACCGGCCAGTTATAGCAACTATTTGGGGCCCATACCATCGCTACCCTCGTCGTGCAGCGTCCATGACTTTCATTCGTACGGATTCCAGGGATCAGGCGTCACGCCCGGCATGCACTTTCATCTGGCGGCGTCGATAAATGCGGAAACGGACATACCGCTGGTGCCCTCGATGCAGACCAGCGATCCGGCCAATCAGAATGTGTTCATTCTGCACTGGCTGAACAACAAGGAGATGCATTTCACCCTGCAGGCGGAGGCCATACTGCAGGAGCTCACCAAGAAGGTGATTGACGAGGAGAATGGCCACGATCTGCCCGACGATGCGGCCCATGGCGGCTCCTCCCATTCGCAGACGCAGGCGCAGGCCCACAAGAAGTACCTGCGCTCCTCCAAATCCGTCTCGGTGGAGGATAGCGGCGAGGAGTACAGTCGCTATTCACAGCACACGGCGGGCGGAGGAGGAGGAGGAGGGGTCGGAGGAGCAGCCGTCTCCATGTCCAACACCACGTCGCAAAACTCACTGAACAACGAGCCGGCGCATCCGATTACCCAGCTGGTGGACTCGCTGGACAACAAAATCGAATGCCTGCTGCGCGACTGGCACCAGAGTCCCGATCTCCTGTTCGCCATCCACCCGGTGGACGGCAGCTATCTGATCTGGGTGATTGAATGGCTGGACGACTACTATCCCGGCTCGTTTCGGCAGGCGCAGGTCTCCTTCTCCACGCGCATCCCATCGGCCTTTCCGCTGGGCGATGCCATGTCCATGTCCACCACGGTCAGCCTGTTCAACACGGGCAGCCATCCGCTGGCCTTTCGCGACATTGCCAACAATGTGCGCAGCAAGGATGAGTTCCACAAGGGCCAGGCGGACGACTCCTCGCTGAAGAGTGACCAGCACTCGGGCCAGACGTTCGAGCGGCACGACGAGGAGCAGGAGGATGCGGCGGCCGACGATGAGAAGGATGAGGATCGAGATCGCGAGGGTGATGCCGATCAGGAGGAGAGTGCTGCGGCCAGTGGAGGAGGAGGAGGACCTGGAGCCGCCGATCACAGCAGCAGCTCGCAGGATTCGGCTGCTGCCGGCGGAGGTGCCTTGCCCCTGAACGTTTCGCCCTCGGTCTCCATGGTGACCAAGCATTCGAACGGCACCCTCAACCTCTGGCAACTGACCTTCGCCTTCAAGACCAAGTTCACCCAAGTATTAAGCATCGGCCATGTGAGCCGTGCCTCTGGCCATCGGTTCCGGGTGAACGACATCACCTGCCATCCGGTGCTGCCGCTGCTCGTCTCCACTTCGCATCACAATCTGCCCGATTCGCCGGAGGTCAAGTCGCCGCTGTCGCCCTTCGAGCAGCCACTGACCAGCGGAGGAGGAGGAGGAGGAGGCTCCGGCGCAACTGGAGGAACCTCTGCCGCCGGCGACAAAGATGTATTTACCCCCACTGGCTTTTGCTCCGAGCTGATCCTGTGGCGCGTCGACTCCGTGGGACCGCTGTGCCATTCGGGCGGCGTCAGCGAGCTGGCCAGGATCAACTCGCCGGAGATCTCGGCCTTTAGCAACGTGGCCTGGATACCCACGCTGCTGCCGAGCACCACGCTGGGCAGCTACAGCAATTCGCCCTCCGCCTGCTTTGTGGCCAGCGACGGGGAGAATCTGCGCGTCTACCAGGCGGTCATCGATGCCCGCACCCTGCTGGCGGAGATCTCGTGCTCGGAGAACCTCAATACGCTGCACAAATCGCACTCGCTGTCGTCGATGATCTCGAATGCCTCGTCCACGATGCGGGCCCAGCGTTCGGCGCTGCATGACAAGCTCAAGGTGGTGTCCCAACAGTCGACCGCTCGTCCAGGCTGCATCCTCCAGCTGGATGCCATTTCGGAGGCCAAGCATGACTGGCAGAATACCCAGTTCCTGCACGTTTTCCAGGCCCAGCTGATAACCGGTGGCCAGCGGCAGACGCCCCTAACGGATCCCCACGATCTGGAGGAGCCGCGTCTCAATGCTCTGCTCGAATCCGACATGGATGCCATTGTGGATCTGCAGCGCAATTCGGACTTCGAGGAGCCCTTCTACATTGTCAACATTGAGAAGACGCTGCGCGGCAGCACCATACACATGTGGCGCATTGTGATTAGCTCCAAGCAGCAGAGCTCCTTTCTCTCCGAGACGGCCATGTATGTGCCCGATAGCAACCTCACCCAGGAGCCCGACGAGGAGGGTAATCTGAATAATCCCAATCCCCGCCGCATGTCGCAGGGCGGCGAAACGCTGACCGGAGCCGAGCACTTTGGTGGCCCCCAGCTGGAGGCGCCGCACATCTCGATTACCACGCAGAAGGTGTGCACCCAGGAGCTGCCGCTCCCGGAGGGCGTGGATGTGATCCATGCCTCGCCAGCTGCCGGCCATCTGAGCAGTTCCAGCATTTATCCAGCCTGCTTTGCACCCTACATCATAGTGACGGCCTGTTCGGATTCCATCTCGCGCTTCTGGAAGTGCGAGCCCGAGGGCGATGACTATCACTGGAGCGAGTGGAAGATGTTTAGCCGCGTCCAGCACTCGGCCATTGAGATCCCGGGCCAGCCGCTGAACATTTCGGCCGCCTATTCCGGCCGCATTGCCTGCGCCTACAAGTACGGCAAGAGTTTCACGCGCCCCAACAAGGGACCCGATCCCGATTCGCGCTACGTCAACCTGTGCGTGGCCATCTACGAGTGCGAGAGCTCCGGCGGCAGCGAATGGGTGCTGGAGGATACCATCCACCTGAAGAATGTCCACCTGCCGCGCATCACCATTGGCCAGGGCATCGATTTGAGTTACCTCCACGACAGCCGTCTGCTGGCCAAGAAGCAGCGTCTCAATCAGGTGCTCCACAACTTTGCCCACGACTCGGAGGGACGTTCGCCCAGGAGTGGTGAGACCACGCCGGAATTGGCCGTGTCCACCAGCCGGCAGCCTTCGTCGGCCGCCGCCTCTGGCCTGCTGACGGTGCCCAGTTTCAGTACTTTGCAATCGCTGAGGAAGAGCATCGCCGAGAACGGCAACACCTGTCCGCTGACCCAGAAGCACCTCGTCCAACTGGACTGGGTGAGCAAGGAGGATGGCTCGCATATCCTAACCGTCGCGGTGGGCAGCAAGATTCTGCTCTACACGCCCGTCAGCTCGGACATTGCCCAGGCGAACATCAAGGCGATGAAGGAGTCGCGCTCGGTGAACCGACCCATCCTGCGCAAGGCCAGCTCTCTGGCTCAGCCCAACTTTGTGGACGAGATTCGCTGGATGAAGCTGCGCCAGATTGATCTGCAAACGGCCGATGGACTGCCACCGCTGCCCATGCAGATCTCTTGGGTGCGCGACGGCATTCTGGTGGTGGCCATGGACTCGGAAATGCATGTCTACTCGCAGTGGAAGCCGCACTACTCCTCGCACTTTGCCACCTCCGCCGCCGTGGCTGGCGAGGATGTGCCCGATACGAGGAATCTGAGGGACGAGGACCTGCGCTCGCTGGCCAATGAGTCGACGCAGCTGCGGCTGAAGAACGTGGCCTCCATGCCGCTGATCAGCAAGGTGAGCACGGCCAATCTGCAGCTGCTGTCGCACGACAAGAAGCGACGTCTGGGCAACAACAGCATGGCCAACATGAATGGAGGAGGAGGAGCAGGAGGCGGTGTAGCTGATCCCTCGGATGAAGCCAGCAGCGATGACTACATGACCGACTTTGGCCTCTTCCAGGCCTCGCGCATCGCCTGCCCCGTGCTGCCGCAGTATCATCCCAAGCAACTGATGGAGCTGCTCAATTGCGGCAAGATCCGCTGGGTGAAGGCCATCCTGGCGCATCTGGTGCGCTGCATGAGCGGCAGCAGCAGCTCGAGTCTGGCTGGCCAGGATGAGGATGGCTATGCCCGTCAGCGCAGCTGGTCGCGTTCGCGCACTCTAAGCATTAGCTACACGGCTGACCAGAATATCCAGGCGGAGCATCGGGGGAGCACTACCCAAATCCCAGAGGAACTGATGCTGGACTATGCGGAGATCAACTCAATACCACCGCTGCCGCTGTGGGTGCTGCTGAATGCGGATCGCGAGACAACTGGAAGGCCGGGCAAGCAGTTTGCCGAGGGCGACAAGGATTACGACGAGCTCTTCGACATGCACAACTCGGAGGACAATCTGGACGAGCTGCTGATGAGCGAGGGTGATGAGAAGAAGCGCCAGGAGCGTCGGCTCTCGCTGCCCGAGAAGCACTCGATCTCGCACTTTGGCCCGCGGCAGGGCCAGCTGCTGTCCCGCCTGCTGACCCACACCCATCTGCCGGGCCTCTCCTCGCTGGACCAGATGCATCTGCTGGCTTTGGCCGATACGGTGGCCACCTGCAATACGGATTTCTCTGACAAATTTGCCGCGGATCAAGGCAAGTCATCCGCTGGAGGAGGAGCTACTGCTGCTTCGGGAGCCATCAAAGACGGCAGCACTAGCACCGATTCCCTGGACGACTGCGGCCTGCGCTTCCTGCTGGCCATGAAGCACTTCACCTACCTGCTGCGCTGCCTGCCGCTGCAGCAGCGGGCCCAGTTCCAGCGCCAGGGCGTCGGCACCTCCAACATTGTGTGGGCCTATCACTCGGAGAGCGAGGAGGAGCTGCTGCATCTGATACCCAGCTACACCAAGGGCGACCTGCGCTGGGCCACGCTGCGGGATTTGGGCATGGGCTATTGGCTGAAGAACATCAACACGCTGAGGCGTTGCGTCGAGAAGCTGGCCAAGAGCGCCTATCAGCTGAAGCAGGAGCCGCTGGATGCGGCCATCTATTACCTGGCCATGAAGAAGAAGTCCCTGGTCTGGGGTCTGTTTAGGTCGCGTCGCGACGAGAAGATGACCGCCTTTTTCGGGAACAACTTTGCCGAGGATCGCTGGCGCAAGGCGGCGCTTAAGAACGCCTTTGTGCTGCTCGGCAAGCAGCGTTTCGAGCACGCGGTGGCCTTCTTCCTGCTGGCCAACAGCCTCAGCGACGCCATCGAGGTGTGCATGAACAAGCTGGAGGACTTCCAGCTGGCCCTCATCATAGCCCGTCTGTACGAGGGCGATGCCGACGGCTGCTACTACCACCAGCTGCTGCATGAGCATGTCCTGGCCACGGATCCAGAGACCGGTCGCTGCGACCTCAGTCGCGCCCACCCCGATCCCTTCCTGCGCTCCATGACCTACTGGACGCTGAAGAAATACCAGGAGAGCCTCAACACCCTGCTGCTGAACAACGTGGGCAGCCTGCACAGCAGCTATCGCGAGGAGGATCTGCTGCGTCCCGAGCCGCAGGCCACCAATCCGAATGTCTTCAACTTTTACATCTATCTGCGCACCCATCCGCTGCTCATCCGTCAGAATATCGCTCTGTCCGCCCAGGAGAAGCGCATCGCCCATGTGGTGCTCTCTGGCTTTAACTACGCCGGCGATGCGGCTCCCAGTGCGGTGGCCTGCGACAAGCAGCTCCAGCTGGAGGACTCCATTACGCCCATCGAGCGGCAATTGTACTTCACCACCGCCCATGGGCACTTCAAGTCCGGCTGCCCGGCGCTGGCGCTCGAGGTGCTCAACAAGCTGCCCCAGAAGATCAGCGACGACTCCGGCGGCAGTGTGGCGGGCAGCAGCCTGGCCCAGGAGCGCGACCAGGCGAGCAAGGAGGAGCTAATCAACACGGGCATCATGGACCAGTGGGGAGCAGCAGCAGCAGCGGCCGGAGCGGCAGGAGCGACAGCGGATGCCTTCGACTGGGGTGCTCCAGTGTCCAGCGAACCGGAGGCCAAGTTCGAAATCAAATGGGATGACGACGATGAGGAGGAGGAGGTGGATCCGGATCTGGAGCCAGATTTAGTTACACCGCAGGCCATTCCAAGCCGAGCAAACCGAAGCGGCGACATCAAGATGGACATCATGGCCCAGCAGCTGAAGTTCGTGGCCTGCCTGAAGATCCTCATGGAGGAGCTGTCCACGCTGGCCACCGGCTTCGAGGTGGACGGCGGCCAGCTGCGCTACCAGCTGTACATGTGGCTGGAGCGGGAGGTGGAGGCCCTCAAGCAGCTGTGCAACTACTGCAGCCAGGCGGAGCAGGCGAGCCAGGCGGACGGGGAGGCGGAGGCCGAGTCGCGGGACAGGGAGATGAACGCCAGCATCTGTCCCAGCACGGAGCGGCCCACGCTGCACGAGATCCTCATGCAGGACAAGCAGGACTTTGAGGCCAAGGTGATGCGGGCGGCCAAGCGCAAGCGTTGGCTCAAGGGTAAGCTGCATCAAGATCTTGATTTGGGGACATCCTGTCCACGGGGCATGTGAAAAACAGTTGACTTTTTCTCAAGGTGTTGTGTCTACAAGCATTCTCATTACTTTTTCGTTACCAATAATGCTAAATAATTAAATATTTTTGAATAAGTAATGCTAATGAAAATTCTAATTCTAATTATAATTCTAACTAATTGGTCAAGCAAAAAAACGAAAAGAAATAATTCATATTTTTGCTAGAAACCCAAATCCCAATTTTCCACAAAAAAATTATCGTTTTTTGGCCGAAACAATAGAAATATTGATCCAAATATGGATTGTCATACCTTTCTGAGCTCGGTATTAAATTCCCTATCGATTGGCATTAAAGCCTGGACATTTCATTTTTTTGCCATTTTTCGCAAAAAATCATGATGTAACCCCTTATAAAAAAAAATGAAAATTGGCGAAAATTTTATTTTTTCAAGATCAACCGGAAAGTGTCATGAATTTATTTATTATTTTGTTAGCTGTTCAAAACAGTACGTATTTTTGATGTAGGTCCATTTTTGGCCAAGTTATAACAAAAAAACAAAAATAAAAAATTCACATTTTGGCCAAAAACCAAAATGCCGAATTTCGAAAAAATCAAAACAGTTTTTTGGTCGAAACAATGGAAATATTGATCCAAATATGGATTGTCATACCTTTCTGAGCTCGTTATTAAATTCCCTATCGATTGGCATTTAAACCTAGACATTTTATTTTTTTGCCATTTTTCGCAAAAAATTATGATGTTACCCCTTATAAAAAATGTGAAAATTGGCGAAAATTTTATTTTTTCAAAATCACTTGGAAAGTGTCACGGATGTAATTATTAAGTTGTAAGCTGTTCAAAACAGTTTGTATTTTTGGTGTAGGACCATTTTTGGCCAAGTTACAGCAAAAAAAACCAAAAGAAAAAATTCATATTTTTGCCAAAAAACAGTTTTATTAGCCGAAGCAATGGAAATATTGATCCAAATCTGGGTTGTCATACCTTTTTGAACTCGTTATTAAATTTCCAAATGGACATTTTATTTTTTGGCCAAACTATCAGCTGTTTTTACATGCCTGCTTATGGATTATATCTAATTGACTTGGTTATCTCCGTTCCAGCCAACGAAACCCTGCTCCGCACGCTGCTCAGCTACTGCTCCCTGCACGGCGCCAGCGGCGGAGGACTGGCCTCGGTGCGCATGGAGCTGGTGCTGCTGCTCCAGGAGCTGCAGCAGGAGAAGACCCAGCAGCAGCTGCTCAGCCCGCTGCCCTTCCCCACCACGCTGCCCCTGCTGAGCGCCTGTGTGGCCGGGAACAAGACGGTGATAGCCGATCCCATCAAGTATTTGCAGTCGCAGACGGTGGACATGCTGCAGAGCATCATCAAGGTGCTGCCCTTCCCGGGCATCGAGCCGAGTGCGCTGAGCGAGATCTTTGTGCTCCGCGACCTGGCCGTGGCGCTCTCCTCGTGCATCTACCAGTCGCTCTGCGACTCGGAGAGCTTTGTGGTGAACAACTCGGCCCAGCTCAATGGCTATCCCAGTCCGGGGATGGAGAACATAGCCAAGATAAACTCGTCGTTCGAGTGCAGCTATCTGGTGGGCAGCCGGAATGCCTATGGACGCAGGCGCAAGTATTCGACGGATGAGCCGGCTGGCGTGTGCACCACACCGTCCAAGTGGCCGGGAGTCACCAATCTGCGCGCTTTGCTGGCCCGCGAGAAGGACGAGGATGTGCCCAAGCTGAATGTCCTGCTGCTGGAGTCCTTTGTCTCCACCTACATGGCCCTCTTCATCTACTCGCTGTCCACCTGCGACAGCCGACTGCTCTACCGCCTGAGTGGCCAGAGCTTCAACAACGACACCTGGTCCACGCTCTTTGGCGGCGGCATGAAGAAGCTGCTCATCAAGCCGGCTGCAGCCCAGCCTTCCAGTGGAGGTGCAGGAGCAGCTGTAGCGGGATCTGGAGAAGAAGAGCCGGCGGATGAGAACAGCGTTTGGAACACGGTCACCTCGATAACCAAGCAGCGCATGAAGCTGAACATGAAGATCCTCGGCAGCTTCAGCCAGAACAGCACCTCCAGCAACATGAAGGAGGACAAGCCGACCTACCGGGAGCAGTTTATGCCGCCGGAGACGTCCATGCTGTCCTACTTCCTCACCAAGCCGCCCACAACCGGTAGGGCTTTTCGATCGATCGGTCCTCCGCCTAGCTAACTAACGTGTGTTTCCTTGCAGAATGCGATGACTATGACACGGACGACTCGCACGAGTCGGACAACGAGGAGGAGGAGGAGGACGACGACGATGTGAACGTGAGCCGAACGCAGCTGAAGGCCAAGGACAACACGGAGCACACGAATCCCACGTCGTACTCGTGGAGCATTCTGCGCCTGGCGCTCATCAAGATCAGCACGCACAAGATCCAGGAGCTGGTCAAGGTGGCCGGCATCGAGCTGCAGGGTAGTTGTAGCCACATTTCCTTTACTAAGCCAGGGATTTTATGCTTAATGTTTCTTGTCTAGATTTGCCTGTGATTAGTCCTTTGTCGCACGAAGTGCTGCGGACGCTGAATCGCTGGAATGACTTCGCCCTGGCCGACCTGATAGCACGCGGTCCGCCGTCCCGCAACTATATACCCGGTTGCTATGCGGAGAGCGGCATCAATGGCCTGGCCATCCACAAGTACCGATCGCTGCTGAACAAGGACAACACGCCGTTCGTTGCGGGCTCGTCGGCGGGTCCCATTCGGCGGCTGTGGAACTACCTGGTGCGCCAGGAGCCCGCCCAGGAGGTCTTCATCAAGAGCATCTTTGGCAAGAACATGGAGCCGAGCGCCCGGGGATCGCATCATACCCACAACGACAACGAGACCGATGAGGGTGAGTCCTCCGTCTCCGTTTGCTGGGATTGATTTTTTGATTATTAATTATTAATTTCAGGCCAATCCCATTCGACCAACGAGAACACCGATCACATCCGGATCATTCACAAGGACCACGAGTCGATACTTTCCTTCTGCCTGAAGAACAACAGCTCCTCGATGATCGCCTTCGCCAATCCGCGCGAGATCCAGGAGTTCGACATCTCGCTGCTGCTGGAGTCGCCGAATTGGTACGAGGACGAGTGCGACTACGACATGATGAACCTGTCCAAGGACGCGGACACCAACAGCTCGTCCTTCCTGATTATCCAGACGCAGGAGCAGTAAGTCGAGCCATGATATGAACTTGATATGAAACGATGATCGATTTGATGTTATGTGGTATCAATATTGCTTATTTCTCTCTCTTTTTCGAGGGAGAAATCGGTATTGCCTGGTAAAAATACGAGTAATTTACCATGCGGATATCAATTTGATCCCGGCGTGTTTTATTTGATGTGGATTTGATTATAATATGATTGCTTTTCCTTGCAGAAACCAATTTGGAGGCCAGAGCAATGCCTACAGCGAGTCCAATGCCAGCACACAGAGTGCCTCGCAATCGGGACGCGGCACATCGATGGTGAGTGATCCCGACGATGATCCTGTCCAGCTATTTCAATCGCCTTCTCCAAAACAGGTGCTGCGCCACAAGGTGGACAATGTGAAGCGCATGAGCGCCCATCCGCTGATGCCGCTGTACCTGACCGGCGGCCAGGATGGCTCCGTGCAGATCTGGGAGTGGGGCCACCAGCAGCCCGTCTGCTCCCCGCGCACCTCGGGCACCTTTGCCAAGGTGACGCGCTGCCGCTTCTCGGAGCAGGGCAACAAGTTCGGCATCGGCGATGGCGACGGCAAGCTGAGTCTCTGGCAGGCGGGCATCGCCTCGCAGAACAATCGTTCGTTCATAGTGAGTTGGCCCAGAGTTCCCTTTGCTCTGAACCTGCTAATCTGATCCCCTAATCCTCCTTGCAGAGCTACCAGTGCCACAACAAGGCCCTGTCCGATTTCGTGTTCCTTGGTTCCTGCAGTCTTTTGGCTAGCGGTGAGTTGTGAAGTGGTAACACCGCCCTTTTCCCCTCCGAGTTCTTGCTATATGTATGTATTCCCATTCCCATATGTATTCCCAGCTGGTCAGAGTTCCGAGAACAAGAACATCAACATCTGGGACACGCTGCTGCCCCACAAGAAGTCGTGTGTGTCGGGTAAGATTACCGATTAGACCTTAGTTTATTTGATTTCTGAGTATATATACTTTCTGTTTAGCCTTCACGTGCCACGACCAGGGATCCTCCTGCCTGGTGTTTGCTCCGCAGCACCAGGTGCTCATCTCGTGCGGCAAACGCGGCGACGTTTGCGTCTTCGATGTGAGACAGCGAACGCTGCGCCATCGCTATCAGGTGGATTCCTTCGGAATATATATCTCTAAAGCTGGATAGTAATCCCCTTTTATTCCTTCGTAGGCCCATGATAGCACCATCAAGTGCATTGCTCTGGATCCGCACGAGGAGTTCTTTGTCACTGGCTCCATTGAGGGTGACATCAAGGTGGGTTTGTGTTGTCTATCTGCGATTTCATCTCATTGATCCTGAATGTATAACTCATCCTACAGATCTGGGACATGAATCAGTTCATGCTGATCAACACGTTCCCCCATGAGCATGCCAAGAACGGATTCTTCAAGCACACCGGCCAGGGCGTCAGCCAGGTGTACGTGGATCCCTTCGGACGGCTCTTCTCCTGCGGCTCCGATGGCTGCATGAAGGTCCGCCTGCTGGTGGAGAAGGACAACATTGTTCACTCCCTGTATTGAAAGCTGTATTCTATCCGTAACATTTCTGCCGCGGATCTTAAAAGCCGATCCTGGTGTCCATCCGTGTCCGAGTCCTACAATATATGTGTATTTGTTTGTTAATCGTTGATTATTGTAACATTTTTAATTGTATTTCAATTTCCTACTCGTACAGATATACACATACATCTATCTATATATATATACATATATTTTATTACTACCTTTATTTGCATAATTGTATTGTTTATTTTTTTCGCCCCTTTCCGTTTTGCTATTTAATGTTTTTCCAAACGACGAAACAAAAATGAAACTTGTGTCTGACTCGATTCGCTTGATTCGTTACTTGTTCTTTGAGTATTTCCTAAACAGACTATATACTATACACTACTATACAGATACAAGATATATATATATATACACACATATATTATATACATCTATTATATGCTTTAAATCAATTAATTATTATTATACGATATACAAGACATTCGACAGTATGGTAATTGATATGCTTACGAATATATATTACGATCTATGTCCTTGTGTTGAGCTTTGTGCAAAAATTTGTCTGTTGTTGAATCAATCAAGATATATGTATACCTAAAACGAAACTAAATGAATTAACTAAAAATAAATAAAGTGCAAAATGAATAAAAAAAAATTAATTAAACCGAAAGCCGTGTTTTTTCACTACCTTGGGATTTTTGGTATTATTGCAAACCGAAACCAAAATCATTTTACAACATGCCTTACATTTTTGATATCTAAATAAATAAATTTTTATTTCCAATTCTTCCCCGTCAACAGGATGTTCCCAACACGATCACGATGGTCATAAGACCATATACGGTTCCATCCATTTGCCCACTAATATACACATCAACATCCACTGAATCGTTCCATTTCCGTTTGCCATTGAAAAGTGTTTTTCTTATTTCATCTTTATTATTTCTTTTCTGTGTTTTTGCTTATATTTTTTTTCATTGTTAGACAATCGAACAAATTAAACGCTACGCCTCTTATGGGCATTTAATAATAAAACTAGGAAAAAAAAAGTAGGTTGAAGAGTTCACATGGGAGACAGAGACAGATACATAGAGAGGCAACAAAAACAAAGATGGTAGCCAAAAGAGGAATTATTATGGATCGGATCGGGCCGGATCGGCGGATCGAGCGGAAACGTTGGCATCCGTTGAAAACAGCATTATGTGTAATAGTATACAGCGAAGTAGGGTAAGATAAAATGGGTAGAACCGAATCCGGAGTGTGTTGGTCGTCAAGGGGGCCCGTTCATTTCGTATCGTATCATATGGCATCGCATCGGATCTACGACCTCGGCGGCTTAATTAGCTTGCTGGTGGGCGGTGGCAGCTTGCAGAAGCCAGCCGCATCGAAAACGGGCAGCAGTTCCCTCACCCGTCCGGGAATCGAGCCATCGAGCATTCTGCGAAGGCAAAACAGAAATTAACAGAAATCTAGTAACTAGAAGTCTCTATAAGTTTAACAGTTTTACTGGCAATAGAAAGTAAAAATGCTCATAACTCATAAGTTGAACTATATATTATTCTAAACCTGGTGAACTTTAGTGGAGATCTCCTAGTTTGAGATAACTTTTAAGAAAGGTGACCCAAAACATCCCTTCTGAAGCCCATAACTTCAATAATCTAACTCAGATTTTGAAGTGGCATACCTCGAAAAGTGCCTGGCTTCATTTCTAATCAGCTGTATTTAATTTGTTATATTGTTTTTTTTTTCCCATCATCATATCGTTTTGGTGACCCCGAACCCATACCTGCGCTTATAGTCAATCTTGGCGCCCTTTAGCGAGATGTTGGCCTCAGTGGGAAAGAACGTGGCATCGTAGAAGTTGAGTCCGTTCTGCAACAGGATGTTGTACTCGTCCATGGAGGCCAAAGTGATCCGGATGACGGCGGGCGGCAGTTCCCGGCGCTCGGGACGCTCAGCCTTCTCGATGGCATCGCCCACCACGGAACCCACGCTCTTCGAGGTGCCTGCAAAATGGTTTACCAAAGAGTTTTGAGGACAATGAGTGGTATTCTACACCCAAAAAAAATAGTTATAGACAGGAAACTATTGTTACATGAATTCAAGATGAGTATTAAATAAATACTTTCAAAAGTATTAAATTAAAACTTTCGATATAGAAATTAAATTACAAAATATTAAGTTTATAATATTTCATATGAAATTAATGATATCATTTTTTAGATTGCTGAAAATCGAGCACCGTTGTCTTTTCTTTATAAGAAAGGGGTTTAGGGTTATAATTTCAATATATTTTCGCATGTTACCAATTGGGGGTACTTTACTTCGAAGGGCCGCTCGGCGCAGAGTCTGGGTCGGCGTGTGCAGCAGCTGGATCTGCTCACCTTCGACGCCCTTGTCCCCGCCGGCGGACGAGGAGCCGGCGGCCACGGAGGCGGAGGAGGCGTTGGCGGCGTTGCTGGCGAGGCTCGAGTAGATGTGCAGGCGCACCACCTCCACCACCGAGTCGAACTTGTACATGGCATGCCGGATGTCCTCCACGGGCAGATCCTCCGGCACATCGAGCACGTACAGGGTGAAGGTCTTCCTCGGCCGGCACGGAATGGCTATCTGTGGATCGCAGAGGAGAACGAAGGGAGAACGGAGAGTGACTGCTGCGCATGCGCATGGTTAAGCTAGGCTAGGTCGATCGAACCGATGGATTCAGATAGTATAGATAGTATATATGTATATATGGGGTTTCTGAGCTGAGGGTTAGGACTGTATGTCTGTGTGCTGGGTCAATCCCAATCTCTGTGGAGGAGGGTCATCAGTCGATATGGATATTTATGGGGATATACTCACGCTGCGCGAGAATGTTTGCTGCAAAATGGGGGAAATAAAATTTGCATATTTCACTTGTCGGTTGGGTTAGTCTGGCAGAAGGTGCTCGACGATCGATGATCGATGATCTGGCGGGGATCTGATGAGGTGAGTGGTGGCGATGTGGCAATGGACAGTGATGGGAAGTTCTGGCGTGTGGGCGGTGGCAGGTGCAACGAATGTCCAATGGATAATTTAGGAAAGTTTCGAAAATTGCTCAGTATCTGAAGGTTTATTAAGGAATATTTCAAACAATCTCTATATAATATTCCAGTTTATAATAATAAACAGAGCAATCATATAATCTGGTTTTAGAACTTTAATATTCTAGACCTAGACAATATGAAAAATGGTATAGTAGTTCCTTAAAGTTTTTCAGATAGTTTGGATATCAATTTAGAAGTGCAAAAAGCCTTTAAGCGATTCAAAGTGCCATCTTTGATCATAACTTGGGATCTGTGTGGTCACGAACATATATATAGATCTCTGCGTTTAGTCACACTTAGGATACTTGTGATCGGGACACGACATTGCACCTTCGACCTCACTGCTGTGGCACATACCTTGTGCCCCATAATGCCCTTCCAATCACTGGAGATGTGGGTGTGGGTGGGTGGGCTCACCTTGCGGTAGAAACGCGCCCCGGTGACCTTGTGGAAGCCCTTCTTGAACACCGCCTGATAGTCATCTGGGTGTGAGAATTTAAACAGAATGCCTGTAGCGGTTTTCGTCAAGCTGAAGCATCCCTTGAAGGCCATCTTCTCGCAGATGAGGGCGGCCCGCTCCATGGACAGCTCGTAGGATGGGGTCAGTAGGAAGGCGCCTGCAAGTACGATTGCGCTCTGGTTAGGCTACGTGGTTAGTTTCTCCAGCTACCGGGTTAGTTTGGTTTAATCTCATGCACTAAGTTTATAGGTATACAGCCTTTCAGTTGGAGAGTTGATTTAGTCTGATTTTTTTTATCTTTTGAAACTTATAATACTTATAGGGATAAACGATTTTTCTGATAGCAGGATTGTATCTATATTTTACATATTTCCAATAAATTTGAACTATATTTCTAACCTCTAAACTAAAATAAATGAAAATATTTGAGGTTAGAACCAAAAATCTTTTGATATTATTTTTGAGGTATTATATTAGAACCAAAAATCTTTTGGTAATATTTTTTAGATAATATATTAGAACCAAAAATCTTTTGGTATTATTTTTTAGATATTATATTAGAACCAAAAATCTTTAAAAATGATATGATATAACCATCTGCCTTAGAAAAGGCAGTTTTTAGGAACTCTTAACTATGAATTGGAATATACTTAGTTACTCAACGGGGGGTTGGATACCCAAAACTTCGGACTATGGTGTTGTATAGAACCAACTTCACTAAAGGTAATTCCCTGAGTAAAAGGCATTACGCGTTAAGTTAAGGGTTACGGTTACGGTTAGTGCTGGGCCATGGCCACCTTTGGTCAAAAAGTTATCCGGCGACGAGACCTCCGAGTCGGAGTCATCCTCCCGCTTGTCCGTCCACTTGGGCTCCGCGGAGAGCTTGTGGGCCGCCACCTTGGTGACGATGCCCGTGGCGCGCTGCCTCGGGAACTCGTTCTTTTCGCACTCCAGATCGGATGTGTTGCCCAGGAACGACATGTTCGCAAGAGAAGGGTTCGAAACGAAAACAGAAAAAAAAAACAGACACTTTTGGAAAACTCGATCGCAATTCGCTCAGGCGGTTGGGGCGATAATTTTGAGGCAACTGAAATGTAGCTGCGCTTTCGAAGCGCTTTTATACGGTCCGCTGGGCCCGCTTCGCATCGCATCTTTGGCTTCTAGGTTTGGGCACCGATCAGCGGAAAGAAAGTCCCACACATGCACACAATTCGGGTCAAAATGGCAGCATTTTCGATCAATTAATTGGTTAAAGCAGGGCAATGAAAGAAAATCTCTTGAATTTATGATAATTTGTAAGAATAAATGTTTTAAAATTGATTTAAATATTTTAAGTTTGGTTAACTTATTTAAAAATGACAACAAGTCGTATACGCAATTTTTTGCAAGTTCCCATTCAAAAATCACGTATACGTTCAAGTTAAAGTGGTATAAAAACCTGGAATTTTCCCTAAAAAATTATAATTATTTTTTAGTTCTTAAATTTCAATTCCAAGTTACTACTATATATGAAATTACTAAATATTTCGATATGAATTAACACGTCGTATACGCAATTTTTTAAGTTCATCTCACAAAATTAAGTATACGTATAAATGAAGTTTGTATAAGAACTTTTAAATTTACTGATCAAGCCTTTGTATACGGAATAATACGTTTTTAGTGAATAATTTTGAAATCTTAAATGATTTCCATGGTTTCATGAGTGCCACTACCTTTTTCACCGGCACTGTGGCCACGGGTTATGCGATCATGTCGGATGTCTCTCAAATTGGAAGTTGGTTCTTACAATTAGACGACGGGGCATTATTGTCTGTTATTGATCCTCTCCCGGTGGAGTGGGCGACTGCGACTCAAGAAGATGGGATGGGATCGTATTGGCTGGGTTCAGATTGGTGCTCGATGGGTTCGGATGATCGGATGGCCGGGTGATCGGGTGGCCGCAGGTTGACGCCATCGACATCGCTATATAGCCATAGCTATATAGCCAAGATCACGCTGTGGCGGCGCCAACTGTTGCGTAAAATTCAAGAACACGGCTGTCCCCCCAAAAATGGTTATATAACGAGCCGATCGCTTATGGGCAGTCGGATATCGTCAGCTGGCGGCAAAAGGAGTCCAAACGGGATCAAGGGCGTCGATAACTTCGATTTGGGCCTTGGGACTTCAAGGTTCCCCGCATAAATTGGCCCTCGGCCTTGAAAGAATCTTCGATAGACTGGAAAACAGATCATTATCGTATAAGGCATTAACCGTAAACATCAGTTTATGCCATCCTGTTGTGATATATAATCCCAAATGTATATATTCTTAAATCATAACCAAACATTTGTCATTTTATAATATGTGGTTTATTAATAAATTATTTTATTTAAATTAATTTTGTCAGTTTTCATTTTTGAATATTTATAATATTTTGTTTGCTTCTTTGTTTGCCTTCTTTCGTTTAAACAAAATGTGTCCTTCGCTTAATAATATTATAATAATCATAGTAATAATAATAATAGACTACTAAAGTGTTTTACATGGCAACATTTAATTTCATTTCGTTTCGATTCGATTCGACTGGAGTTTCGACTCGCTTTTGGTTGCTCTGGGTTGGATGGGAAACAAGGTCCTAACGATCGGAAGGATCAGCTTTAACTGATTGGGGGAACTGAACAGCAAGCAAATGTGTACTCTTTTTTCTTTAGATCTTTTCTTCTTCTTCTTTTTCTATATGATGAAAGGGGGATTGGATTGGATTTCATTGCTCGAAAATGTTATACAATTGGTATGATTTTTATATATATATATAGTTTTTTGTTTTATAATCTTTATACGCTGTTTAAATATGGGTGTGTATTACACTATATAGTATATAAGCATTTTTGTGGAGATCACTCTGAGTGTGTGTGTGTCTGTGTTTTCTGTGAGTGTGGTTTTGCTTGCTAAAAAAAACACATCTGTTTTCGGGGGCGGGGATAAATCATATATCACTAGCTCTTAAAAGACATGCGCTGCCAATAACAACAAGAATTGAGTATTATCTGCTCCGTCTTTAACTTTACCGTTTACCATTTACCGTTTATCGTTTACCGTTTACCGTTAATCGTAATCGTTATTTTCTGGGGGTAAGCACACATTTACATACTTACATACATACATACACAACAACTACGTTAATAACCGATACAAATGTTAACAATTATGCGGCGGATCGATCGATATATGTAGATGTATATATATCGCTTATCGCTTAGAGTTTTATCTTTTTTTCTTTTTCTTGGAGGGGGTGGTGCAAATCAGCGGGGTTCCGGGGGGCGGGGGGGCAACTAGGCATTATCTCGAAGCGGGGATTTCAGGCAGGTGGGACATTCATAGAACTTACATGGCAAAACATTATATTCGTATAGTACTTCCGATTCCATGTAATTTTAGCTCTCCTTAGCGTAATTAGTTTTTTGGATTGTTTATGGTTTTGGTTTACTGTTTGTGCCAAGCGTACACACTCATATATATTCAATTTAAACATATATGTATTTAATTTGTATGTATATTTAAGTATAGCCTAATTTTTCTTGCTTTTTTTTTAAATCCATTTCATTTGCAAAAAGCAGCATAAACAATTTTTGTGATTTTTCTTTTTCCTTGCTTTTGTATAATTTTTTTTTCGATTATATTATATTATATGAATAGTTTGGTTTTTTGTTGTTGCTTGCATTACACTTAGCCGGCGCCTTGTTTGCCACGATATATAGGTAGTATTATTAACTAGATAAATCGATGATTTTCCAAGTTTCAATGGGTTCGACAAAAAAATCAGAAGTTTCATTTTCATATTTTAAGTGCATTTTCTCTTTGTATTTTGTGTTTTTTTCTTTTTGTTTCTGTTTTGATATTACATACAAATACATACAGCTTAGGTTTAAGGGGGCGTGGCAGGGGGCGGTAAAAGCTTGCCTTGACTATATAAAACTATGAGTGTGTGTGTATGTTTGTGTGTTTGTATGGTGGGGGTGGCAAAACGAATAAAAAAAACGCTTTGAACTGACTAGAGCACATCTAAATTTCGCCTTAACTTACGGTCGAAACATGCTAAACAATAATGTATAATATAATATATAGGTGTATATATTTAGTAAAAAGAAGGTAGGTATATAAAAGTCTTTGCATTGGAATCTTTAAACACATACAAGAAGGATTAAACCGATCCGCGAATTGAAGCCAAGCATTTGTCTAGGTTAAAAATTCTGCCTCACCAATCAAATTTTCCTAGTTTTAAGTTGTTTTTGTTGTCTGGTCTGTTCTGGTCTCCATGGAACTATGGATCAGCTAAGATAAGACTAAGTTTCTTAATGGAGGGAGGCTGTTTTCCTTTCTCTACTGTCCTGTCTGTCTAACAAGCTAGCTTGGAAGAAAGCTTGTGCTAAGCTCGATGCTAGCCGAAATCGAAATCAATCGCTGGATTGATCACCGTACTTCAGGGCGTGTGGGTAGTAAAGTTATATAAAGTTATACATATGGCACTGGTAAATGCTGGAAGCTTCAATAGGCCTAAATCTCACTTTCACTTTCACCAATGGCAGTGCAGCTCGACTGAGAGTGTGGGGAATAAATGTTTCGTTTCTCGTTTGTGCGGACTAGGATCGGATAGGATATGTCATATATAGGGTGCTATACTGTTACTGGGACACAAAGAAAGCTGGGGGTCAAACAATTGAGTCTAGTTCTATATGCTAATGATATTACAGGTCGAAATCAATAGGATTGTGATGTGTCCTTTGTGTTTGCGTGTGGTTCTGCAGTCCTTAGATCGATAGAGAGCAACTCAAGTATAAGTTTAATAATATGCGCAGTGCGTTGGCGATCTGTAAGGCCAGGCTATAGTTCGTTTCTTGTTATACGATCATAGTTCGATCACAATCTCATAGCACATAGCTCTATAGCTGCGAAACGCACTGCACTCCTAACACGTTATGTACAGTACAGTGCAATAAATGTCCAAAAGTCTTTTCAAGGACCACAAATTTAGTTTACAAACAATGCTTTCTGGGCCTTTTTTTTATAGGCTTACAAAAAATCAGATATAGATTGCTTAATTTCGTTTTACAATTGTTTGCTTTGCTTTGCTTTTGTTTATCGTTTCATTCAGCTTTGTTTTCGTTTTTTGTTTTTTGTTTTTCATTTCTTGTTTTTTTGGACGGAACAATTTACAACATATGATTATGAAACAATGGGGGAAACGAACATAATACTTAGATGGCCTCTAAAATATAAACTAAACGGATGAGACACTTATGCGTACAGATAAAGATAAAGATACAGATGTGGTTACACATTAGAGCTTACAAACGAAATTAAACAGACTTACACGAAAACGAAAGAAGACAAAATACGCGATTAGTGGCTACAAGTATGATTTGCTAATGGAATGAAGTAGCTTTTGGGTGCTATGATATAAAGGTACATATATCCGTATAGTAGCCGTGTATATCGATAAGGAAAACGAACAGATGCAATTACATATAGATACGTGTTGATTGGCTTAGAAAGAGAGCGCGCGTGCGACACACAAGTGAATGAATATATCGTAATATATCGTAATCTATATATCGTTATATATCTCTATATAGGTAGAGGGGGGAGGACTTGGCGCATCCTGACGGCATTTGATTTAGATTTAGATTTATCCTTGCGTGTTACTCTTTGTGTGTCTGTGTCTAATTTGTTCTAATTTCAAATTATGGCAATTTTGCACTCGTTCCTTTTTCTCGTTGGTAATAAATACAATAATGATAATCATAAGACAAGATAATAATAATCGTAATAATAATAATGGTAATGGTAATAAATATGCACGTATGCTATAAATATGGTAAATTTGTTATATAAAGCTTGGATCGCTCGGTAATATCATATAATATTTGGTTTCACATTTCCCCTTTTTGTGATTCGGTTCGGTTCTGTTCGGTTTTTTGGGGTTTCCTTTTCAATGCAATCGATCAAATAAAGCTCATAAGCGTCTATATATTATGTGAGTGGTGTGTTTTGTGTGTGTGTTTCTCTTTTCTAGTTTAGATTTATGATTGGTATTAGGTATTAGGCTTCAATAACCAACTTATAAAGCGATGTTTTCTGTTCAAGTTTTCTTTTCGTTTTTCGATAATGCAGCATTTTTGGGTTATCCTTTCGATTTTCTTTAAATTTTAGCGCGCGCTTTATAATCATAAATATATATATATATATATTTGTATATAGCATGTATGTATATTATTCAGTTTTTAAGTTCTAGCGACTTTTGGGAGCGGTGCCCGGCACATTTGGGAAACTCTCCTCTTTTTCTCTAGTTCTCTCTGTCTATCTCCCTCACTTTCGCACCACTCGCTTTCTCTCTCATGCACACACGAAACACACACAACAGACACAACAGAGAGAATATATAGGATATGCAAGATCGGGCCGAGATCGTGTGAATATATAGAGAAGTTGAATGGAATCAGACGGATCGGATCAGATGGGACGACATTATCTAAAGATGCGCGTGTGTGTGTGTGAGTGAAGCGAAGAGAATGGAAAATGGGAAAAATGTGTGGACTAAGCTATGCTTTAGATGGCTGATCCTTAACTACACCATAGTACTTATGCAGATACCGATACAGATACAGATACAGTTACTGAGATATAGATAGTTTGTATACTATATAAGGTTGCCCGTCGATTCCGATTGTGTCAGGCACGCGCTCCTCGAGATACACTTGGATTATCTCCACGTTTACATATGCCTATAGGTGTATGCTTTTTAATATGAACTTAGCCTAGCAATAAATATGTTTCTCCTCCGACGTATTTGCTTTCTCTTCTCTTTTCTCTTTTCCCGCCTTTATGCCTGCTGCTCGGTTGATTCCGTTTCCGGTTTGCCTTTCTCGACCTCAGCATGGATTGTATGGTTTTCTTAGTGGTTGGAGCGACCTCATGGTTTCCGTTTCGAGTACTGGGGATATTGCTAGAATTGCGCTTGCGATCGCTGCTTAGAACTGCCTGCTCTCGATGTCCAGTGCTCCATCGTAGGCATCGAAGGCTTCATCGGCTGCTCCATCAGCTTCGGCCAGCGGCAATGGTGTTGGCTTCGTTGCGGTGATTGCCGTGGCCGTTGCCACGCCGGCGACCAGCTCGTCGAGCAGCTGCATCTGCTTGCGAGTGGGCGAGTTGAGGGGCGTGGCAACCGTCTGATATCGGTGATGGAACGTAGACAATATCTCGCGAATTTTAGCAATGATCTCCTGTACTCAGGCATTTGACTCCTGCGGAATGCGAAATTAATGAATTAGAATTGCCTGTAGCAACATATGTATTACATTCACTACTAAAGTATCATAAGCGACCTTGAGGCCTGCTGCTATAGCTCTAAAAATGAGTTAGCATTAGATAATAATAATAATAACAAGAAAGGAAGCTAGCTTCGGCCAGCCGAAGCTTATATACCCTTGCAGATTTCCTATCCAATTACAAAAACATTAAATTTAGTTTTACTTGCGTATATGTTACAACAATCAACCTTTCAGAACTCGTTATTAAATTTCCAATCAATTGGCATTTAAATTATTATATTGTATTCTGTTCAAAACTGTATTTATTTTTGGGGTAGGACCATTTTTGACCAAGTTATAGCAAAAAAACCAAAAGAAAAAAAATCCTATTTATGCCAAAAACCAAAATGCCGAATTTCGGGAAAAACAAAACAGTTTTTTGGCCGAAGCAATGGAAATATTGATCCAAATATGGATTGCCATACCTTTCTGAACTCGTTATTAAATTTCCAATCGATTGGCATTAAAACCTAGGCATTTCATTTTTTGACCATTTTTCGCAAAAAATCATGATGTAACCCCTTATAAAAAATGTGAAAATTGGCGAAATTTTTTTTTTTCAAAATCACACGGAAAGTGATATAAATTTAATTATTAAGTTGTTAGCTGTTCATAACAGGTTGTATTTTTGGTGTAGGACCATTTTTGGCCAAGTTAGAGCAAAAAAACCAAAAGAAAAATCCTATTTTTGCCAAAAACCAAAATGCCGAATTTCGGAAAAAACAAAACAGTTTTTTGGCCGAAGCAATGGAAATATTGATCCAAATATGGATTGTCATACCTTTCTGAACTCGTTATTAAATTTCCAATCGATTGGCATTTAAACCTGGATATTTTATTTTTTGGCCATTTTTCGCAAAAAATTTGATGTTACCTCTTGTAAAAAATGTGAAAATAGGCAAAAATTTTATTTTTTCAAAATCTCACGGAAAGTGTCATGGATTTAATTATCATATTGTATTCTGTTCAAAACTGTATTTATTTTTGGTGTTAACCCATTTTTGGCCAAGTTATAGCAAAAACCCCAACAGAAAAATTCCTATTTTTGTCAAAAACCGAAATGCCGAATTTGAAAAAAAAACATGGCAAGATCGACTCGTCTAGTAATGCTGATCAAAAATATATATACTTTATACCTTCTGGCTGAAATCATCATACCCTCTGCAAGGGTATACAACCGCGAATTCATTAGATCTCTGGATGTTCAAGCAAACAATGAATGCGGAATACAAATGGATCAATTACAATTGCAAGGAATAACATATGGATATATAGTTATACATAAAGAAAACTAAAGATCTTTGCATGATTAGGCATGAAAAATGCCATACGAATCTCACCTTTAGGTTGTCAAAGTAGTGCATGATCTGCTCGTAGTCCATGTCGAGGTCGTCCAGCCCAAGACGCTCGCCGGGGGCGACGGACTCGTCGACGGTGGCCGAGAACATCGGATTGCCCACCACGGTGGCGCGTTTGACACGCGACGATTTCGTGGTGGGCTCCTGGCTGACGGCGCTGGGTGGCAGCCGCATGATCTCGTCCGTTCCATTCGAGTTGGCCGCATCCCCGGTGCTGTTGGCCATGCTGTGGTTTTCTGTTGGCATCCAGGAGTCGTTAGGAGGTGCTTCAGTGATATATGCTATAACTTATACTACCTACCCTTAGCTTTGCCCTGGACTACTGATGCTACTGCTGCTGTGGACGGCGTGGCCGGCGAGGACGCGGCTGCTTTGGTAACTCTCTTTGGTGTCAGCGAATCGAACTGAAATGCGTTCTTCTGGTGCGGATTCGTGTACTCCACCAGCTTCTCGGCGTTGTGCAGCTCCTCGTGCTGCTGCTGCTGCTGTTGTTGCTGCTGCTTGATCTTGTTGTGCGCCGCCTTGATGAGTGGCTCCTGGCTGAAGTTGTGGCTATGGCTGTGGCTGCGCTGATGCTGGTGCGGATGGGGATGTGAAAGGGAAAGGGGATGGGGCATGGGTCCATGGGCCAGTGGATGAGGGCGTTCGGGTTGCTGATTCGCTTGCTGATTCGGCTGCTGGTTGGCATTGTTGTCGCTGCTGCTGCTGCTGCTCTGCAGATGTTCCCGCTTGTACAGCTGGCTATGTCGCTTGTTGGGCGCCTCCTTTGCGGATCCTCCCGAACCGGGAAGAGGCTGAACCGGCAGACAGGCGCGCGAGCCCACATTCCTATGCGGCGGCACTGGCGGCTTGTAGTCCAAGGCGTTATCCCTGCGCTCGTTGGCCAGATAGCTGCAAACGAATGCCGGATTAGAGCGGGCTGATTGGTGGTCCCTGCCATTACTGCCACACAATACTCACTGGTCGGCGGCGTGCTGCTTGTTCAGATTGGAGGCCGGCACAATGTGCGTCTGCAGCTTGGGCTGTTGGTCAAAGGAGCTCACGCGTCGTCCATTGTCGTAGTTGACAATGGGATTGCTGGTGATGCGCATGCGGGAATCTAAGGATTCAGATTTGGAATAAAAAACTATGACAATCAAATTAAATCGAATATTACCGCGTGGATTCAGATGCGTGTTGGTCTCGGCCACAATCGACTGGCGGTCGATGGTGGAGCGTCCCAGCCAGACCCAATCGTGGGCGTTCGTGGTCGACTCCTTCAGCCGCACATCCCGGAAGCCACCGCCTCCTCCTCCTCCTCCGCCCGATCCATTGCCCTTGCCCGCCGACAGCGGATCCAGTCCAGATTCAATCATGGCCGGCCGGAATTTGGATGCGTAGACCACGCAAGAGATCACAAAGACAATGATGGCGAAGCAGAAGGCAGTGAGCAGGACGTACATGCCCAGTTCCATGGTGGTCATGGTGCCAGTGCCGCCGATTCCCTTGCCATGGTGACCCTTGTGTACGGCCTGAATGCTGCCGCGATGTTGGCGCGCCTGAACGGTGGGCTCATAGAGCTGGCTGGAGTCCCGCAAGGGAATGCCCACTGAAAGAGGTAAGGTCAGGGATGAGTATTACACCAAGAAAGCCATAATAAACAGCGCAAACCACCTATAATATCAGCCAGATCACCGGTTTGCCTGTAGTTCTTGCGCTCCCTGCCCACAGTGCCGTCATTCTGGATGGCCTCCTGCTTGCTCACGATGTCCACATTGTTGAAGTCCACCTCGATCGATGCCAAGGCACTGGCCAGCGGCGCTGCATTCGATTTGTTCTGCTTGGAGCTGCTCAGGGTGCCGCGTCGCTGGCGACACTCCTCCGAGAGCAGCAGGGTGACGCGCAGCAGGTTGCCATTGCCCTCGCCCACGGCGATGACCCGCGGATGGTGGGAGGCCAGCATGGGGGCGAAGGCCACCACCTCGGTGTCCAGGCTCTCCACCAGCAGGAAGTAGTCCTCCACGGCAATGTCTCTGGGGGCATAGTGGAGTTTTTGAAATGCATAACTAATTCTTCAAGTGTTTTAAGGTCAACTAACCGCAAAGGAGTCTTGGAGCCATCCGTGAACTCCAGATCGATGTCCAGCAGTCCCTCCTGATACTGAGCAGTCAGCTTGTGGGTGACGGACGTCTCCGCCAGGTAGCCGTTCTCAATCGTGTTGTCCGGACTGATTGTCAGCTGCAGCCCCGAAATGACGCGCACGATCAGCTTGGAGAGGTTGACCTTGTCGCTGCCCACGCGGATCTCCTTGGTGCCAATCACACGACCCGTAATGGGTGACAAGACCTGCACGTCGGTGCGTCCCATCGACTTGCCCTGCAGAATGCGGCCCTTCAGGGAGGCAATCTTGGGATCGGCCACCCGGAGCAGCGGCTGCACCAGATCCGTGACCCTCAGGCCCGTGCGCCTGGAGATAAAGTAGCTGGTGCGTCCAGAATTCTATTTAAAGTGGAAAAGTGCAAGGGATTATAATACATTGTGATTATAGTTTAGGACCCACAAAGTCTCACCTGATCCACTGCCAGGAATTTGGCGTACACCTCCACGGGACTTTGCTGATAGCGAGCCCGACAAACCGTCTTGTCTGCCCCCAGGTTGTTGTAGTAGTTGGTTCCATGCTGACCCCAAACGTAGGATCTCTTCTTTCTTCGCCGCGACTGCTTGTTGTGTCTTTAATGTGGTGAAAGAGGAAGATTAGTGAGGAAGGTGTAGTGTAAAATAACTAATACAATATAATATTAAAATAGTGTATACATATAATACAACTAAAACCATATAATAATAAAATATTGCTTAAATATAATACAACTAAAACCATATACATTAAAATATTGTATAAATATAATGCAACTTCCATATGATAACTTTAAACTTATTTATCATTAATATTTAAATATTGTATACATTTAATATAACTAAAACCATATAATGTTAAAATATTGTATAAATATAACACAACTATAATATGAATACTGTATAAATATCATTATGATAACTTTAGGCTTCTTTATCATTAATATTAAAATATTGTATACATTAAATATAACTGAAACCAAATAATACTAATTATAATGAATATTTGAAATAATTTATATAAATAATAAGTTTTGTATTAATATCCATATGATAACTTTAGGCTTATTCATCATTAAAATCATTTAAATCTTAAATCCAACTAATTATGAACAAAATAAACGTTATATCTCTTAATAACCTATACGGACACAACTGAAAATCCATTAGTTTGCTTTTAGATCATAATCTTAAGTTAGCTTTATACAAAGAAACCGTTAAATCTTTTTGCAATACTCCTATTTTTAGGAAATGTATTATAAATGAAATACAAACTGTTGTAGAATTTTAATTTCCATTGAAAAAGTAAGGTAATATTTTTAGACTTGAATAGCTAGTGAATATTTTGGTTTCTAAATTAAGCAATCTTTTATGAGCTACTAAATGTACTACTCGAATACGCAAATGAATAAGATTTTTATGCCAAAGAAATAGTTAGATCTTATAGTATAATTTTCTAATTTATAGAGGCAACAAGACTCACAGATAGTGATTGTCATCGGTTACTTTCCATCCCTTGATTTGGGAGAGACGGAAGTCGGATATGTAAACCTCCAGGGGGAATTCGGGCATCCAGACGATGAACTTGGCCACGCCCAAATAGGTGCCGTACTTGACGATAACGGAGGCATTCGAGGAGCCCCTCTGCTCGGAGCCATCCACATAGACAGAGCTGCAGGAGGAGGACACCTGGGAGGAGTAGATTGCTTGGTTAGCTATGCAATCAATTTGTTATCCAAGGACACCGAACCCACCTTGATCACACTCTCGTCCTCCGCGTGACAGGAGCTCTGCAGCGTCACATCGGCCACCTTGCCCGCCTGCGAAACGATGAAGACCTTCATGGCCTGGGCCACCTGCCGACCGGTCAGCACGGCCGTGTTCATCACCTCCCAGATCTTGGCCATCGGCAGCACCGCCTGGATGTCGTCCTTGTTGATCTCCAGCTTGGCAATCAGCCGCTTCTTGTTGTCGTCGGGTATCACCAGTTCGCCGGAGTCCTTGTCCTTGGGCGTATCGTAGACATGGGTCACGGACCACACAATCTTGCCGCCGTCCACAATATCGTTGGTGTCCTCGGCCACCTCGAGCAGCCAGGAGAAGACCTCGAAGACCTCGCTGGTCAGGTTCACGCCGCTGCCGCTCGCCTCCAGACTGGACTCGGCCTCCTTGCGGAAGGCAGTGACCCGGGCGGTGGTGTGCTTGGGGTTCTCCTTCTCCACCGAGACGCTCCACTGGTCCGTGGAGGCGGTGGCGCCCAGTATTCGCAGGCCCGCCTTGACGCGGGCCCTCACGGTGAAGGCGGCCACCCGCTGGTCGGGATACTGATGCAGGAAGACGGGCACATGGAGGCGGGACAGCGGGTAGAGCGGGTGTTGCGGCAGCAGGAAGGTGACGGCATCGTCGGCGCGCAGCATGCGGTAGGGAGTCCTGGCGGCCAGCAGCGGCACCTGGGCGAATGTGGTCAGCGGCTGGATCTGCACCTTGGGCTCGCATTGCTCGGGATTCCTTAGCGGCGGCTCGAAGACACTGTACGAGACCTGGGCATAGCGTTGCGGCACCTTGGGCGGCGCCTGGCCACTGCCATCCTGGGTCGGCGCCGGCAGCTGTGGCCACCAGCCGAGCGGCACCACCACCTCGGCCACGCAGACGCCGTCCTCGCCCTCCGGCATGCAGCGGCCCTTGAGCGGCTGCTCCGAGCCCATGGCCACGTGCAGGAGGACGCACACCTTCTGGCGCTGCAGGTGACCGCCCGGATCGGCGCCGGCATGGAAGAGCACCCGCAGCACAGGGGCATCCTGCGAGACGCTGTTGCCCACCAAATGGGCCGAGATGTCCAGGTGCATGTTGGGCTGCTGCAGCTCCAGCAGCGTGGCATTCTGTGGGGTATTCAAGTGGTATGAGAGGCTAGGATCAGAGATTAGGATAACTTACGCTCATGTAATCGCCCGACTGGCTGTCCATTGTGTCCGGCACAATGTAGCGGGCGGGCACCGTCTGCTTGGTGGAGAAGGGTCCGTAGCTGGCGCGTATGGACACCGGCTGCGTGGTCTCCACGACGGTGAATCTGTCCAGGGAGAGCACGGAATCGTAGGAGGATCGCTGTCGCAGCGGCGGAACCGCCGAGGATGTCTGCACATTGGCGATCTCCGGCGTCACAGGTGGTTGGCGGGCGTGCTTCAGGAAGAAGCCGCTGTCCGGGGCCTCGAAGTGCACCTCCACGGAGTCTGGCGGGGATTGGGTGGGGATTTCCCCAAGGGATTGGGGTGAAATAGGCGGATTAGTGGTTTTTGTGATGGGATAGGATGGGAGGAGGGGTTTTCTTTCGGGGCGGAGGTCACCTGCTCCTCCTCTCGCCCCTTTTCGCCCCTCCTCCCAGTCCTCCAGATTTCCCAAACCAACCCCCATTGTTTTTATGCCTTAATTTTGCTACTTACATGCCAACGACAGCTGCAATGCGATTAGCAGGCAGTATCTCATCATCTTGTTCGTGTGCAGGAATCCAAAGTGTAGCGAAATCCTGAAATCCTTTGGCCACCCACTCGCTAATTTGCTAATTAACTGGGCACGCACTCTCGTTATTTTCAAAAGTTCTCTTGCTCGCTCTCGGGCCCTCTCGTTTGGCTTTTTTAACCGTTATTTAGCGTTAATCGTGCCAACGGTTAACCGTTAATTCGCTCTTTTCGTCCTTTTTTCTCGCTCAGCAATCCGCAGCACATCCTTTATTGATTCTTTCCAGTGTGCCCACACACCATCACACCATTACACCCACACACACACGCACTCGCACTCACACTGCCGTGGGCCTCCTCGCACACAGATACACATGCACATGCAGGTATAGACACATCTTCTTCTCCTGCGAATCGCGCAGTTCGAATTTAATTGGACCGTGCCAAGCGATTCGATTTTCACTCTTCGCTGCCCGCTTTTCACGCGCTGGCAAGGACTTGCTGGGCTGGGAAATCCCTCTATTGACGCCCTAATGCATGCCTCTTTTTATTCAGGTCTCTCAGAATTTAACACAATATCGAACATTTCCAAACACTAGAGGTGGCGAAGCATCGATGGCAACGGCGATGTTTGCGGAGCATCGATAGGGTCGATGATTGGCAGGACATCATCGATCAGAAGATATCGAAAGGACACTTGGTAGCCGATAGAAAACCTTGTGGGGCATCGAATAAATTATTATCCAGAGTGGAAGCAAATATGAGCAAAAACGACGAAGCCCTTTTTTTATTTCTAATCAAAAAATTAATAATAATCACATAAATTTAAACTGTTGAAGTATAATTTTTTGAGACTATTCAACTTTCTGGTTAACGTACTATTTTCTTGGGCATTCCCTTTTTTTTAAACCAATTAAATCGTTATTTTCACATTTGAATTAGCTTTCCAATTAGCAATTAGAGATGGCCCAAAAACAAAGCGATAGGTGTGTGCACGCGCTGTGCCATGCAAATGGTAGGATGATGTATCGGTTAGGTTAGCAAGGACACACTCCTAACTAGTGGTGGTCGATAGTCTCCATCGATTAACCTATCGATGCTGCCCCACTCCCATCACCCCCATCTTCGAATTTCGAACATTTAATTTAACATAATGTTAAGATACAACGTTTTCTTACATTGGCAGAACTGTTGCGCCTCTGCCGCTGCTCTGCCAATGTAAGAAAACGTTGTATCTTAACATTGCTGTTAGAAAAACCATGAAATCTAACATTTAGGAGCGCCAAATTGGCAGAAGGGGGAAACTGGCTTAGGGAAACGGGCGCCCTCTATGGAAATAATATCGAAAAATAAAACATCGACATTGTGATATTTGGCTAAAAAAATATCACGATATAAATATATTTTTTTGCAAAAAATATCGATGTATTGATATTTTGATATTTTGACATCCTAAATTGGAACCTCATCCCTAGCTGTGTAGAAATCGGGATGGCAACTCTTTCCGCCATCTCTAACTGTGTAGAAATCGGGTGGCAACTCTTCCTTTCGAATACGTAACTTACACTTACGTTTGCTTACGTTTTGACACTTACGTTCTTGGTGATGGGACAAAAACATCGATATTGTGATATTTGGCTAAAAAAAATATCACGATATAAATATCGATGTATTGATATTTTGATATATTTTTGACATCTATAAAAGACAAAAGTGCAGCTGTCGAAGGTTGCATTGACGAAACTCCGAAAGTATTAAACACTCCACATTCGGCAGCTGTGAGTATGAATCGATTTGGGCCGCAGTCGGGCGGAAAACTGGAGTAAAATGGGAATACTTGAGTCCGAAAGGGCGCTGCCCTTTGTGGGTGTGCGTCTGTGTGAGTGTGTGCGTATGAGTCAGCGTCCGGCGGCGCGCAAAAGAAAACAATGTTTTTTGTGTTAAAAGGCCATTTGAATGTTCGTCAGAGAGTGATAAATCAACAGAGCGACCAACATTTGGCACAACTTGGCTTCTCGAGTGGCATCGGGGGCTTCAGTTGATGTTTTTTTCGGGCCTTTTAAGGCCTTAATTGAAAGTGCTGGTGTGTGTGAGAATGTTTTCAATGAGCCAAATTCGTGTTGTTGTTTTTGTTAACCGCAGTTCAGCAGCATTGAATTGATAAACACCCATACAGTTGCACTCGCACTCGCGGAGAGAGAGCCGAACTCCCATACGTGTCAATTTTGGTTTGCGCGAGTGACTCAGAGAATCTGTGCATGTGTGCGTGCATGAGTCGCACGCACAGTGCGCACTCGATACAGTGGATCGATTAAAATCGATCTCACCCGATAACTTTAAAACTTTCAACGCTACGTTATCAAATGCCTGGCTTTGAATCCTAAATTTTGAAAATGTCGGTCTTTCTACAAAGTATCTATCAGAAAGTCTCATTTAAACTTAAGAACTTTAAAACATAATAATTTTTAAAATTTTTTAATACCATCATCAAATCTTTCATATATAATTACATCTATAAGATATGGTAATTCGATGTAGTATTTGAAAATGTTTATAAAAAGGTTTTTTAAATCTTCCAACTCTAGGTTAAACATAACAAAACATAAAAAACAAGACCATTATAATACTTTTACCGTATAGAGCGCCCACTGTATGTTGACACAGTTTGTTTGGGGAGCAATGAAAATCGGTTTCAGCGGAATTCACTGCAATATGTCTATATATAGCCATAAATACATACCCGTCCAACGAAATGCTAATGTGAGTCGTCGTTATTCGTTTTCAGATCCACGCCGCACACACATCACTATTACTCCAGCGCGATCCACTGGTTCCACTCGCTCCGCCGGCTTCATCTTTGTCCATTAGCCCTCGTAGAACCACCAACCAAGCAGCCATGTCATCCCGTAAGACCGCCGGACGTCGTGCCACCACCAAGAAGCGCGCCCAACGCGCCACCTCCAATGTCTTCGCCATGTTCGACCAGGCGCAGATCGCCGAGTTCAAGGAGGCCTTCAACATGATCGACCAGAATCGCGATGGGTTCGTGGAGAAGGAGGACCTGCACGACATGCTGGCCTCGCTGGGCAAGAACCCAACGGACGACTACCTCGATGGCATGATGAACGAGGCGCCCGGCCCCATCAACTTCACCATGTTCCTCACGCTCTTCGGCGAGCGGCTGCAGGGCACCGATCCCGAGGACGTCATCAAGAACGCCTTCGGCTGCTTCGACGAGGAGAACATGGGCGTGCTGCCCGAGGATCGCCTGAGGGAGCTCCTGACCACCATGGGCGATCGGTTCACAGATGAGGATGTAAGTTGTGGGCCATTGGAGTCACTCAAACATTTGTTTAATAATTATGGTAGTTAGGAAGCTCTCACTTATGTAGATATTTCATTTAAAATGTTTATGTTTACCTAGTTCCACTTTTTGTTGATACTTTCAGAGTAATTGTTGACACCTAAATTGTTTAATATTTGATTAGAACGTTGAACCTAAGGCTGAACTAAATTGTTTGCCATTTCCCCTCCCCAGGTGGACGAGATGTATCGGGAGGCGCCCATCAAGAACGGCCTGTTCGACTATCTGGAGTTCACGCGCATCCTCAAGCACGGTGCCAAGGACAAGGATGAGCAGTAAGGTCGCCAGGAACCGATCGCCCAGCCAGCTGCCTCCAAACAGCCTGTCCAAACTATCCATCATGAGTTTCGTTTTGATAATTTAATATATATATATTTTTTTTGCTCTCGCGCCCTCTTTTCTTTGATTCCTGATATTCCTATTCCTGTACTTACCTGTGCATTTAAATTAAACAAAAAGTAGCCAACGCCAGCGAATGTTATGTACGATATTTTAGTGTGTGAAGTTGGAGCCCGATAACACGATTTCCCCCAAAAAACCCTCCCCCCCTTTCATAAGTATTAACTCATTGAATATACATATATATTACCTATATACAAATACATACTTATACAAGAATGTGGCAATAAAAGTTTGTTTTTCTTACACCCAAATGTGCGCAAATCGGCCTAAATAGATGTCTGCAGAAATCCTTCACCCAACCCAACTGATTAAACAAGCGAAACTTTGGAATAACCAAGCTAACAGGGTGATATGTAGGAGGAAATGAAAGTGAGGGCCCGGTTAGTCAACAGTTTCTTGGAAACTCAACTCTCGAGGTCCAAAAAACTCAATCTTAAGAGCACATATCTTATCTTGTGGCTGGGATCCAAATATTTGAGTCACATCTTTTATTTCCGTAAACATGATGATGTTGAACCAATTAAAAGCATGTAAAAAAAAGCTTTTTAATCTAGAGTAAACTATAAAAGAGGCCCTATTAAAAACGGTCAGTAGGAAAATTCACCCAGAACGAATTGACATAAAAATCTAAAAAAATCATATAAATTCGTAAAATAATCATGACTATAATTTAGAAACAAGATATTTCTAATATCCCATTACTTTTAGATAAATTCAAGAAAAAATTTTAGTTTCGTATTGAAGAATTTATTTTAAAAATCAATTAAATAGATGGCTCGCGGCTCGAAACGTGGTATTTTACAAACTTTTGGACAGTTATTTATTAAAAAAAGAACAATTAAAAATGTATTTTCTCAGGATTTACAAAACAGACAAGAAGAGGAGTTTACACACTAAGCGTATTCTATGTACAAACAAGGCGCTACGACTACAAACTAATGGCTAATGGCCTCTGCAGCAGGATCCGACACAGCCCTCGGGGGATTACTCCACCTTCTTGGCCAGCGGAGCCGTGTCGAAGCGTCCCTTTCCGCTCGACCTGGCCCGATAGGCGTCCCGCACCTGGTTGATCACATTGGCGAAGAGTATGGTGCCGAAGAAGACCAGAATGGTGCCCACCCAGTGGTTGAGGGTGAAGGGATTCCGGAAGTAGATGATGGAGAACAGCAGCGAGACGAACTTGCGCAGGGTGACCACCAGGGTGACGGTCAGCGAGGCGCATTCGGTGGTCAGCACGTAGACGGCGCTGATGCAAACGTACTGGGTGACCACGTTGCACAGCAGGTAGAACAGCATCAGCGGGAACTTCCACTCCAGGCCCAAAGCTCCGAGCAGCGGCACGGCCACAGGCTCCGAGGACCAGGCAATGCCAAAGTGCTGCACTATATTGCCCGCCATTATCAGGAATCCCGGCAGGGGCAGCATGTGCGTGAAGAAGAGCGCCTCGCTGGGATGCTTGCCGTACTTCTTGTAGATCACCTCCTGGTAGATGCCCATGTAGGCGGTGACCAGCAGGGCAATGGTCAGCAGGCCAATGCCCACCGACCACCAGAAGAAGTCCGAGTACGAGGTGTCCACCTTGAGGCTGTGATGTGTGTTATCCTTGACGTCGCCGCTGGAGACCAGGGTGCACAGAATAATGCCCGCCGTGATCATGGCCACCGAGCTGTACTGACGGAGGTTATAGCGCTTCTTCAGCAGCACAATGCCCATTATCATGTTGGCCATCAGTGAGCCGCTGCGGAAGATCATGTGCAGCGGCATGGGTATATTAAAGTTGAACGCATAGTTGTTGCAGACGTTCGCCCCGAAGAACAGGGCCACCAGGATAACGTAGTCCTTGAGCGCTATCTTCGGGCGCACCGTAAAGAACTTGGACGTGAAGACGAGTCCCTCCAGCGCGATGAACAGGAACTGGGCGAAGGTGATCAGGTTGCCGGCTCCCGGATCGATCTGGATGATCAGCTCCAGGAAGACGACGTTGCTGCAGCAGCCGATGAACACGAACAGCATGCCCAGCAGGGCCTTCATATTAAAAGCCATATCTGAAAAGTACAAATCTTGAGAATTAGAAAAAGTACTAGTACTATATTACATCATATTTCTTATATCAATACAAAATTATTTTATAAATTTTTGGATCTCATTTAATTTTATCTTGTACTATAATTTTAAAATCAAGACCAATCCACACAAACTAATCATAAACTAAAGTTAGTTATTGTCACGGTTTTGGATTATATGGTTGCGTTTATGATAATGTACGTGACACTAAAATGTTATGGCTTTTTTATTGCCTAGCCTTTACTATAATGTATTATTCACCGAAACTATGATAGAATATTAAATAGATTTTGAGACACTACATTCAAGAGGAATACTCGAAAAATCAATGTAACATCCAATGTTTAACTTTGATTTTCTGGGCATTTTGTCAAGTGTTTGTTCTGATTTTATCTCGCATGTAAAACACTGTGTTATCAGTTATGTTAAGGGGAAAATCCAACATGAAAGTGAAGTACATTGTAGAAGTGTATTTATTTAATAAATTCGTAGAAAATCACTACAAAGCAAATAGCTTTGAATAGAACTTTGCTCTGATTTTGTTAATTTATTGAAATAATCTAGAACTAGTGATCGATCTTATTTTATTCCCTAGATATTATTATCCAATATGCACTGCGTTTGCTTTCTGGACTCAGGCTGTTCCTATTCACTGATAAAAATTCATTTATAAATTAGTCTTATCAAATGGCTTGATTATGGTGAAATTCAGTTGCTAAAAAGTTGTTCATCCGCAAATGGAAACTAGGCAGCTCGAAACAAATTAATTGTTACTGATATGTGCAAAGCACAAGGTGATACCGAAATAAAGCAAAACACATTAACATAAATTATTATTGTTATTCTTTTCGAATTGGGTAGACTTTTAAGGCTAATCATTAAGGTCTAAGCACTGTTAGCCATCTTAACACATTGTAAAATAATATGGGATATAAAAAATGTAAATTTGTATGCCTTTCTTTTTATTGACCATTAAATTTAATTATCATATTAGCAAAAAGTAAATCGTAAAAGTGTAGCCTTTTTGGTGGAGTTCTAAATTTGTAATGAAAGTTTTATTACTTTTGTTAAGATCATGCGGAACTTACAATTTTATAGATCAATTTTCTGCTGATCAATTAACTATCTTTTGAGCACTGATCGCAGTTCTGATATTTCTAGTCCTAAATTCTTTCGATAAATAAGTGATCACTGATCACATCCTCGATTTCAAATGCGATTTAAGTGATCTTTCTTACAAGGTCGCTGGGTGGGTGGTTGTGGGTTGCCCGCTCAGCGTTAGTCGACAAATCGGTCGATTGTCACGTTGCCGATAAGAAATACGCGGATTGTCTGATGGCTGGCAATCGTTATCGGTATCACTTACCTTCACAATGGGAGATATTCTAATCCGCGGGAGATACGAGATGCAGATGCTGGTTAATCCGGTTTGGTGACGGATCTCGATTTGTTTTGTTGTCGCTGGCGGGAAGTCAAGAATCATGATTGATTATATAGTTATAATGCTGAGTAAACACGCACACACACACGCATACACCCCAGCGGGTTAATCGAATAAGAACAGCACACCAACACCAACCTGCGAATCAATTCTCTCTCTCTCTCCCTCTACCGCATAGTATTCGGCGCGCGACCTTCACCGTTTTTCTTTCTCTCTCTAGGGGCTCTCCTTGAAATGCTGTTTACCGTTCGATGGGCGCATTGGAACTGCGCCGATTTTTTTTTTGGTAGCTCGCTAATAACTGTTAACAGCTTGATTACAATCTAGTTGTTTTGTTGTAATTGCGGTTGCTACCGCCTGCTGTTGTTGCTGAACAGCTGATAATATATAATATACTGAAGGCTCGATAACTTTATCGATGCTTATAGTATATACTTTTAAGTATATAAATACTGAAAATCGAAATACTATCTAAAGCCCGATGGCGCGGCAGCTTTAAGCTCAAACCGATATCGATTGGAGGTACAATCGCCTATCGAATTTGAATATTGCAAATATTAACCACACTTTTAAGATTTAATTTGTATTGCTGCGAAAGAATTTACCTGAATTCTGGTCATTTTCAGATTTATTTGCTTTTCTTAAAATTAACTACTAAATATATAATAATAAATAGGCAATTAAAGTTAATTACGGTGTAGAGTTATAAAAAGTAGGTTAATAACCCAATTAAAATGGCACCATAATCTCATGCTGTTAGCGTATATTTATCAGGTTATGCCTCAATAAATTGCTATCTCATTTTAAATAGTGGATTCGTTTTAAAAAGGAAGCATTAACCCCACCTGATGACTGACGTTTATAAATTGTTTATGAGGCGGCTGAGATAAGAGAAATAATCGGAGGTCTTATCGGCCAAAATGCATAATCTCGTCATATCCGCCATCTCTGTGGCCTCGTAAAATGATTTGGATATATATAAGATATTACGATATCGTTCTTGGCCCTGCACTTGGTGCGTAGTTTTCGTTTTTGGCCAAGATCGCGAAGGTTTGCCAGTTGGATTTCGGCCGCGGTCCCATTATGAAGGCCAATCAGTTGAGTTTTCTGCTTCTGGTCTTGTTTTGCGCAAGTTCTCATCAGGTAATTCGATGTGTTTTCATATGTAATTTATGTTAACGGACTTTTAAAATATACAAAAAATGTTTAAGCTGAAAAAATTACTAAGTTATAATAGTACAATATTCCTAAGTCCCAACATGTCGTATACTTGATATTCAGAGGTTAAGCATTTTTTATTTTTTTCTATTTTACTCTCTTTCAATTATTTTTGAATTAAAAGATAAAAAATAGAATGTATTTTGGGTTTTTTGGTGGATATTTTTTTAAATTTATTCCTTAGTTTTTACTATTTGTAACTATTTCTGAATAAAAATTTTAATTTAAGAAGATATTACCATATGAAAAACTCAAATTACCTATATTTCCCCCACAGCTTTCCAGACCCGAGGATCCCACCTACTGGGCAGCGGTGGTGGAGCACAAGAACCCCGAGGGTGATTCTGCCCGGGAACGCACCACCTTCACCTCGGAATCCTTCCAGCAGATCATCAGGGATGCAGGCGAAATAGACATCATAGTGTTTCCCGAGCATATTATAAATAGTCGCGAGACAGCCACCTTTGTTCCCCACGAATCGCAGAATGTGACGCCCTGCTACCAGGCGGACTACGAGCTCTTCCTCAGCGAAATATCCTGCTCGGCGCGATCGAGGAGCCTCTATGTGGTCATAAATGTGGTGGAGAAGGAGCTGTGCGGCAAGGGATTCGGTTCGGATGCTCTCAATCCCTGTCGCTCGACTGGGGTGCGGTACTTCAACACCAATGTGGTCTTCGATCGCCGGGGCAGGGTCATCTCGCGCTACAGGAAGAGCCATCTGTGGCGCCACGAATATGTGGAGCATTCGGTGCTCCGTACACCCGATCTGGCCACCTTTACCACCGATTTCGGAGTGACCTTTGGCCACTTTATCTGCTTCGATATGCTGTTCTACGATCCGGCCATGAAGCTGGTCAGGGAGCTCAATGTCACAGACATTATATATCCCACCTACTGGTTCTCGGAACTGCCCTTCCTGGGCGCCGTGCAGCTGCAAGAGGGCTGGGCCTTTGGCAACGATGTCAATCTCCTGGCCGCCGATGCCAGTCAACCGGACGGACGCACCACGGGATCGGGCATATATGCCGGTCGGGGTGGACGTCTGGTGGCCGAGATTTTCGAGGAGCCCACCACCAAGCTGTTGATAGCGGAGGTTCCGAAGAGGGAACACGGTCGATTGGCTCCCACTTTTACTCCGCTCTTCGAGCCGCAGTTGAAGACGCAGCGATTCACCGGGGTGGCCACCTACAGGGATTACAATGTGGATATATTTGAGAGTGAACTGTTGCCCGAGGATTTCTTGGCTCTGGAAAGGCAGTTGTGCCACGGGAGCTTCTGCTGTTCCTTTGGGATTGAGCGGAAGGCCACGACAACCAGTGAGGTGATCTCCAGTTTGGATCCCAAGACCTATCGCTATAGAATAGCCGCCTATTGGGGCAATGAGACGACTGCGATTCGCGTGGATCGCACGGAGCAGGCCGTTTGTGCCCTGTTCAGCTGCCTGGATGAGCAGATCAGCAGTTGTGGCTACATATTTCCCGCCTCGGAGGAGGTCATCAATAGTCACCACTTCACCAAGTTGAATATCTCTGGCCAATTTCCAGCTGCTCCTCGTGGTCGTCGACTGATCATGCCCAGCACCCTGAATGCGCTCTTCCTGCCCGTTGCTGTTTCGGACTACGATTGGTTTGAGTCACCCGAGGCGGCTGCCAATCCGGATAAACCCATCTTTGTGGGCCTCAACCTGGCCAAGGCCCAGAACGACCTGCTGACCTTTGCCATTTGGGCCAACTACTTCACTGAGCTGCCCAGCACGCATAACTTGGATCACTTGCAGCCGAATTACACCAGTCCCGAGACTTCTTCTTCTTCTGGTTCCTCGGCTTTGTTAACCTCCGGTGTTTTGTGGCTCCTAGGCTGCCTTTTCTTTTTACCATAGAATCTATAGCAGGGTCACACTGGTTTTTGTTACCTCACAAAGCAAGCCTGCGGTCACACTGTCTATCTGACTAACTTGCATTGGGCACACGGCGATTCTTCTTTGTGCCGCCCATCAAAATTCAAATTATTTTTGTTTTTTATTTAATTTTTAATGCCACTACTTTGACACAATTTGTTGAAATGCTCAGTGACTCATTTTTTTATTTAACCATATCTTCTTTTTGTAATCTTCAGATAACAGCGTGACGCTCCGTTGCTTAGATTATTTTTGGCTACATATTTACAGAGTATCATTTAAATGTGCTTATTTTATTGCTTCATAAGCATCTTAATAAAGGTGTTAAAATCGCTGGCTAAAAGGTAGATAGCAGTTTTTTTTTTATAATGGGATATATTTTGTATTTTTATTATTGCCCCAATAAATCTGCATAAATTCCGAAGAAAGTAGAAAATTCCTTTGAATTGGCTCGAGCTCTCCAGAAACTGACCGTAACTTTTAGCGGGCATTCGTGAGTCTCCAAAAAAAGGAATCGGGAAGCGTTTGAGTCAAAGGACGACCGCGCCCACTGCCCGCCGCCCTTGTCGCCCACCCAGCCGACGACGACCTTGTGGAGATTTCCTTCCAGCGCCTGCGCTCCAAGGACCTCTGCCAGCGTTGTTTGCATTTCCAACAGGTAGCGACGTCCTCGTCGTCATCCTCCATGCAACAGTGGCCGCCGTTTATAATGAGCCAAGGACGAAGATGAGGGGGTGGTTGGGGGGTGGGTGCTCTTGGGGGTCCTGCGGGTCCTGCGGGTGAGCCTCACACACACACACGCATCTTCAACGACGACGACGACTTCTCCGCGGGTGGATCCTGCTGGACAGGATTCACGCTGTGACTTTCCGTGCGATTTAACATCATTTGCTTGCCGATGCCACCCAGCCTCCAAGGTACCGCCCCCAGTCTCCGCCCCCTGACCTTCCGCCCTTCGAAAAAAAAAACCCAAACCAAAAACAAAAATACTTTGAAACTGAAAAGGTGTCCACCAGCAACAAGGGTAAAAGTTCTCCCAAAGGAAAGGGCTGCCCCAAAGTCAAATTGCCTAGAAAAAGTCAAAATTAACAAATAATTCATTACATTTCTCGAAAAATTCAAAAAAATATTCCCAAAAAAATATTATAAATATATTTACATTTCTGTAATTACTCAAAAAATAAATCTAAAAAAATGCCTTGTCCATTAAAATGGGAATTAAAAGAAATTAAAATTGTCTATCCAAATTAAAAGTCAAACAAAATAAATCTTACAAAAGCAAACCTATCAAAAAAATAAAAATAAATAAAGTCCGACATAAAATATGATTTTAATGCAGATAAGTGCTTTGAATTATTATTATTATTAAATTATTATTTATTATTATTTATGATATACATTTAGCAATCGTTAGTATTAGTTTTAAAAATAGTTCTTTCCCCAGGGAATGAGAATAAAATGTTTTCGAAAGTTGGTGTAATTTCCCTCCATTTATTTGAAGTTCCCGCTTGCCTTTATTTTTTCATCATCATCACCCCCCCTCTTGCCATTCAATTCGATTCCCAGGCCTTGGTAAACATTTATTTTTTTGCGCAAAAATCAAAAACTTTGAGCTCTCTCCGCTTGCCCGATTTTTAGGGGGCTGTTTCGGATTGGTTTGGGGTGGTTTGGGGTGGCGAGATGCTGCTGTGGCACCTGCCACTTGAAAATTCCGCACGGCTTCTGTTACATTTTGATTTATTTGCTGAAATTTATTGTTAAAGTGAATGGAGGCGCAAAGTTGCCAGTGAAAAAGAGGGCGGAGTTCGAGTTCGAGTGGGCGGCTGGGGGCGGCTGGGGTTGGCGGTTATGTATAACAGGTGGTGAAGTGTAGGTGAAGGCCGCCGTCGCGCCCATAAAATATCTGGCCGTGCGAAAGTGTACGGCTTCATTCTTTTTTTCTACCCGATTTCCGTGTGGCCCAACTCCCATCCCTTACCGCCAATTCAATCGAGAGGTCCGAGGACGAGGAAGGATTCTCAATCAGAATCAGTTCCACCCATTGACACACACACACACACAAAAGGGCCCCCGTATTAGCAACTAACCGCATTCGGAACTCGGAACCATTTCGATTCCCTTTCTCCTGGCCACACTGTAAGGAATTATCGAGGATTTGAAAGTAAGAAGAAATTTCAGTTACGCGAATTCTTCAGGAACAAGCTTTGAGTGGGTCGCCGTTACATAATGCACATAAAGGAAACCTCTTCCCAAGCTATATTTAAAATATTGACAAATAATTAATATTTTATAGTCTTGTTTTATCGATTTTATCGATAATAAATAAATTATTTTACAGAGTAAAATCGATTGCTTTACCAACGTTAATATACGTTTTTATACAAACGCGAATTCTTTATTATTTGCGAATTCATATAAATCACGAGTGAATGCTCGACTATCAAATACCTGTTACTCAGCTAAATGAGTGTGACAGAGATGGAAATATGCAAACAGCATAAAGGAAGTCCAAGTAGCAAAGCGACTGCTTGCACTGCTTGCATTCCAGTCTTCAAAAATACGTATTTAAATATATTTCTGAGTAATTAAAAGATCCAATCTTTTATAGTTAATTTATAAATATATATATTTTAATGTATTTCTGGCTAGTTAAAAGATTCTATCTTTAATAGTTAATTTAGCTCTGATTGCCTAACATTTACCTAATATTTTCTGACTGTGCAGTTGGTTTCTTTTCGCCACCTCCATCGCCAGTGCTTCAGTCACTTCCCTGAGGTCTCAGGCAGAACTGATTGAATTGAATATCAGTTTTCAGCTGCCAGAGCTCCCCAGATTGCCACGCCCCCTTCCCATCCACTGTCGCCATTCCGCCCCTCAAGGAACCCTTGCCGTTCTGGCTTGCCATTTGAATTTGAATGGAAATGATTTCACTTGATTTTCATATTTTTATTATGTTCCCTTCGGGCTCACCTGGCACACACCCACATATGTATGTATATATATTCGGAGTCATCTCCCCGTCTCACTCCCTTACTGCATTGCCCTCTCTTTCACACACACCTGGACGCCTTTTTGACTTTATTAAAATGTATTGTAAACATGGCTCTGAGGGGAAGTATTTTACCTTATTTACCCGACTTACCAGGCCGCAACTTTTGGTCGCTGGCAGAATGCAATTCTCTGATTCTCAAATTCTCTAATTGTATGCCGAATGTGGCAAACATTTGCGGCTTTTAAGTGGGCAAGACATCCGCAAATTCCGCTGGGTACAATTTTAAATCAATGGGTTCGTACATTTGTTCTTTCTTTTGTGTTTAAAACACATTATTTATTTTATTCAAATCCAATTTAGCCAATAGGGCGCTTTTAAATCATTAAGAAATGTGTCTAAAAGTATGCAGTGAAAAAAACAATATTAATAAAAAAGAAAGAAATTAATTGCATACTTTTAGACATATATTTTGGTGCTTTCAAGTGAAAAATAGTGTTATTTTATGAAGTTAGGTTCAATTGCATACTTTTAGACCTCTCTTTTGGTGATTTCCAAACCATTTTAACATCAATTTAGTAAGAATAATTTTTTAAGTTCCAAAATTAGCATATCAATTAAGTGTGAATGCAGTTGGAATTTTTGATTTGCCATAATTGCTTAGCATTACCCATTTAACCAGCAAGCGACCTTCTTTTTTGGGTGGCCCTCTCATTGATTTGGGGGTCGCAATTTTTTGGCCACTTGTCCACGCAGCCGGAATTCAACCACCCTGCTCAGGTACATATAATATATATACCAGCACACACACATATATCTATGTATATTTGTGCATACAGATGTATAATTTAGCAGGAGCAGGGCAAACCGGGGCCGAAACAAAAATATAAATAAGAAAGAATATGATTACGTATACGCAACGTGGAACTTCTTTAGCTTCAAGTGCGTGAGGTTGTGTGTGTGTGTGTGCCTGGTCATTACGCACGTAGCATTTGTATGAATGGAAAACCCACCCACCCAACCACCCACTCCATTTTCCTTGCCGCATCGCTGAGCACATAAAAATAAATCAAGTTTTTCTTCATTTCCTTTGCTGTTCGTCGGAGTTCTTTTTGTGTTCGTCGTTGTTGCCGCCATTGCCATATGCCTTTTTTAAGATTTTAACTTTATGTGGCATACTTAGGGGGTCCGGGCCCGGGAAACTCAGCGCACAGGTGGAAAAGCTAACGACGCCGCTGACCGCGTGCGTCCTTAACGCGTTTTTTATGCTAAAACTAAATGAAGTCAAACACGGGCAGGAAACGGCAGGGAAAACAGAGAAAACAGGTAACAGGTAAAAGCCAACAGGTAACAGGTAACATGTAACGAGCAACAGGAACAACACATGGTGATAAAAGCGACGGGGCAAACTAATATCTAAAAAATAATAAAATGCCACGGGCAGCAGCCGCAGACAAGCGTTCAACAGCAACAGGCTATAAAACCACAAGTGGTAGCAGCATCGAAAAGAATATCAGTGGCGCAAAACTACAAAATACACTTGAAAATTGTGAGTGCGAAATCTCTAGAAAGTGCGCCTAAAAGTATGCTGCAAAAATCAGAATTGCTAACTTGTTAAATTAAAATATATTTAGAGTATTTGAAAATCACAATAGTTATTAAATGTATATTTTTGAAAAAGTTTAGAAAATCACAAAATGCCATTTTAAAATAGTTTTTAAATCTCCCATTCGCATTTAGTGTTTGAATTTTTAAATTGGAGATTTTAAAAATAGAAAAAAAATTCATGGAAAAAATATGGCTGATTTTTTAAGATCTTTAGGTAAACCACCAACTTTTGGTAATAAAATCAAATAAACCCCACTATTTTTTGATTGCATTAAATGTTCGGTTTTTCCTTTTCAGTGTAGACAAAAAACCAAAGACTGTGTCCATAACAAACAGTGGAAAAAAGCGTTAAACCAAGTGAAACAGCCGCAGCGATGCCAATAAAAGTATTTATATAACCGCACCGCACCAGCAGACAACAAAATCTCAATTAATTTACATGAAAACCGCAAAAAAACGGCGACATATTAACCATAACCAGGAGCAACAGGCAATAAAAAATAGAATTTTTGGAAAACCAAAAGCAACTATTGGGAAAAACATTACAAATTAAAATAAACACTACCAAAAAGCCAATAACAGACACGCATTTTTCAAGGAATCTCCATGCTCCGCCCCATAAAAGGTGTGGATAATATGCGGAATATTATTAAGTTAATCATACATTTTTGTTGCGTCCATCAAATGTGTGGAAATTGAATTGAATAGCATTTTATTGCCAAGGCAACCCACGTCCCCCGATTCTCAACTGTACACACATATATGTATGGCCCACCTTTTGAATGTCTGCTATAATTTTCAGCATTTTCAACACGTCAACGCTACGTGTTGATGATGCTAACAATTTTCCATTTCCATTGCAGCAACAAAAAAGGGAAAATTCATTCAAACTGCAAGGGAATCCAGCGCGATAATAATGCCATTGCCAGAACTTACACACGATTGCACTGCGAGCGTTTATATTTCATTTCCTGTTGCATTTTATTGCTGACTCCATTACTGGGCGACGGGTCATGGGTGGCGGAGGAGGGGAAGGGGGTTTGAGGATCTAATCGGGCTATGGCACTGGATGACTGGGTGCATCTACAGTGACCACGGATGCCAGGGATTGGGCATCTTCTATGAAGCCTAACGTCAAAATACTTTAAATTTTTATTTAAATATTAAAAAAAATATTTTTTAAAGGTGTCCAAAAGTATGCTACAATATATTTTAAGCATTAAAGTGTGAGGAATTCATTTATTCGCTGCTTAGAGATTTCATAGAGATTCGGAAACACATACTAGGTTAAGGTTAACTAAGTGAAATAATACGTACAGATATACTTAACATTTTTTTTTTAATACGCGTAGGTTTTTAAATCTCTTATAACGGTAATCAAATGTATTCTACAATATATTTTGAGATGCCATTGAGATTATTGATATGAGAAAAAAAGAAAACATGGTTTATTTCCACCTTTCTAACTCGTTAAAATATTTTAAATTTTTTAAAAGTATTGAAAAGCATATTTTTAAATATGTGCAGGTATGGATTTGTTATTTCGCTGCCTGGAAACCTTCAGTTATTTCCACTATTCTAACCCCATACTAGATTAAAGTGGAATTATTTTAGTAATACAGTCAAAAATCGGGATGCATAATAAATGAATGCAGAAGAATTTATAGTAAATTTATGTTTACCTTCTTTATGGTGGATTCATAAAAATTCCTCTTTAGATTTTTCCGCTTATGTCTGCTCGAAAAATATGTTTCATAGGGCTTTCGACCAGCTAAATATGCATGGAATGCGCCAATTTACCACACTATTAAAGAGTATTTTTAGAGACCCCCGTGGAGAAGGCAGCAGTCGATTGAGCCATCGATTTGAACTGTCTGTTATTACTTTATTGTTCTATATTTATGCACATGCAGTGGCTGAAGTGTCCTTCGAACTTCGCACACACACAGATACTCAGATACACAGCCACAATGCAGCGACGTCCTTGCTCCTTGATGGCAATGGATACGGATACCAACAACCCATCGACCGCCCAGCCAACCCACATTATTTTCATATTAGTTTTGAAAAGCGCATTATGTGCGGTTTGCCCCCATTCCGCATCCCGCATTTTGCCCGGCTTTTTTGGCATGTGTAATGGCTCGCATTATTATCCTCATTCGGTGTCGGCAGCCCCAAAATGAAAATATGCAAATGCCAGGCAGTTGCAAATTCCTTGATACGGATACAGATACGCCGCTAATCTCTGTCTGCAAAGCCGACTGCAGACATATTTCGAGGACATTGCAAAAGGCCAAGGATCAAGGACCAAGGACTGAGGACTGAGGACCCGGCGGGACTGCAATTGAGTGAGAGGCAGAGCAAGGCAAGGCAAATAAAAAAAAGGAGGCAAAAATGCAAGTGCTAATTTGCTGTTTAGCTTGAAAAGGAAAGTGTTAATGGGTTATTTCAACTATTTACGGCGTTCGCTTTATTTAAGTGATAATGGGCTATTTCAACTATTTCTTAAGTTTTCTTTATCGCGTAGGCAAAGAGAATTTTTTAAATATTTCACTAGCATTTAATACTTTTAAAGGTGTCTAAAAGTATGCAATGAAATATGTTGCATTCAAAATATTTTGCTGCCTACTTTTAGACTCTTTTAGAAATGATGTGACTAGTGCACTAAATATAAGTACTCACTTGTCGCGCTAGGAAAATATAAAAAATAAATTTAAATCTAAAATCAAAAATAAAAAAATAAAATAAATGCTGTTTAGGAAAAGGAAAGTGGAAATGCGTTATTTCAACTATTTTCTAAGTTTTCTTTATCACGTTAACACTTTAAAAGGTGCCTAAAAGTGTGCAATAAAATATGCCGCACTCTAAATATTTTGCTGCCTACTTTTAGACTCCTCTATAAATGATTTGCAAATCTTGATTTTAAAATTAATTTCCTAAAATTATGCAACAAGCTGGTGCTTATGGAATGTTCTCAAAATATGCATCTACTCGTACCCTTTGGGCCATGAAACCCCGCCTTGTTTTCACAGGACTCCCGTTCGAGATGCCGAAAGTTGTGTCATCGGGCCTTCACATCCTGGGGCCACACTCCATTGCACAGGCCATCGAAGGACCCACAGCAATCCCACAATGTTTTCCCATAAAAGTATAAGTAATTTTCGTGCTTAGCCTTTGGGCCAAATCAAGCGTAAACTGTCCGATAAACCGATAAACAAAACAATTAATTGCATTGTGACTGGCCCATGTCCTTTTTGCGGACCCTTTTTAATGACTATTTTACACACACGACTTGTCTTTCGGCATACGATTTATTATGATTGGGGTTTGGTATTTGGTTTTTGGTATTTGGAACTGGTTATGGGCAAACACCATTGCCTGGGTCACTGACTTTTCCCTTGGGGATGCAAATGTATGTCCCTCTCGGCCAGAAACAGAAACTGTTCCGAAAGTATGCCATAAATAAGGACGAAAGCGAAGTGCACGGCATATTTGGCTCCTGAATTGTTTCTGCGAGGATTGCGCCATATATATATACAATATGTTTACCATATACAAAATATTCAGAGAGCGAGAGAAATATTTAATAACTGTGGCATGCCCCCAAAAAATGTTCTTCAAGTAATTCCCGACTAACAAAAACGCTCAGATATTTTTTGATTTTCGCAGCATAAAATCAAATCTCGCGAAAATGTTGCAGGTACCCACAGAAAAACGCCATCGATTAATTTCTGAAATTAAGTTTCTCCCAACTTTACGATTGGCTTTCGTTGTCCTGACAGATAACCAATTATGAATTTGTTTTGATTACGAAAGTTTAGTCTAGATGTCAAAATCAAAGTTTACATGGCAGCAAAATAATTAAAAAGATAATTGATTTTACAAACTTTCAAAGAAACTCAATATTCAGTTGGGGATCGTATAATTGGGGCAATGCAATTTGTGTGGTTTTTGCTTAAATGACTAAACAAAACAAACCAACAAAATGTTTATTCAATGTTAATGTAACTGCAGAACAAATTAACCTAGTTTAAAAAATCTTAGCAAAAAAACCAAAAGAAAATTTCCTATTTGTGTCAAAAACCAAAATACCGAATTTCGAAAAAAAAAACACAGTTTTTTCGCTAAAACAAAGGAAATATTGATCCAAATATGGATTGTCATACCTTTCTGAACTCGTTATTAAATTTCCCATCGATTGGCATTTAAACCTGGATATTTTATTTTTTGGCCATTTTTCGCAAAAAATCATGATGTAACCCCTTATAAAAAATGTGAAAATTGGCGAAAATTTTATTTTTTCAAAATCACACGGAAAGTGATATAAATTTAATTATTAAGTTGTTAGCTGTTCATAACAGTTTGTATTTTTGGTGTAGGACCATTTTTGGCCAAGTTAGAGCAAAAAAACCAAAAGAAAATATTCCCATTTTTGTCAAAAACCAAAATAGCGAATTTCGAAAAAAACAAAACAGTTTCTTGGCCGAAGCAATGGAAATATTGATCCAAATATGGATTGTCGTACCTTTCTGAATTCGTTATTAAATTTCCAATCGATTGGCATTTAAACCTGGAGATTTTATTTTTTGACAATTTTTCGCAAAAAATCATGATGTAACCCCTTATAAAAAATGTGAAAATTGGCGAAAATTTTATTTTTTCAAAATCACACGGAAAGTGTCATGAATTTAATTATTAAGTTGCAAGCTGTTCAAAACAGTATGGATTTTTGGTGTAGGACCATTTTTGGCCAAGTTATAGCAAAAAAACCAAAAGAAAAATTCCTATTTTTGTCAAAAACCGAGATGCCGAATTTCGAAAGAAAAACTAAACATTTGAAGACATTTATAATTAAAAATTTGATATTTTTAAGATGCCAATAAAACATTCAGGATTTTTGAAAAACTCTGAAACACTGATTAAAAGAATTTTCAATATAAATTTGATTTCTAAAGCATTAGTTTGGATTTAAATCCCTACGAAATATATTCACTTGAACTACAAGTCGATAAAAAATGCCAGGCAAATGGGACAAAACGAAACGAAGGTTGCAAATTGAATAAAGAAGTGACACAATCGACAAGGATACTGGCGCTGATACTTCCTGCCAAAAAAAAAGAAGAAGAAAGGCATAACTGCAACTAGTCTTCATCTGTCTGTGTGTCTGTGCAGCTGTGGGTGTGTGAAAGATTTTTCCACCCAGTTGTTCACCGATTTCCTTCAGCTTTCCTCTCGTTTTCCACCACCACCCACGTATTGCCTATAACAAGCCGCCAATTACGATAGAAATCTAGAGAATGTGCAAAATCGAGCAAAAAATTTGCGACTATAAGGCGAAAACAAATTTACATGCAAATCCATTTTAGCCATGGCAAGGACACGCCAGGAGCCAAAATGGCGACACGCTCCCTGTCTGTGTGACTGCCGGAGTGCGACAGTGTGTGTGAGTGTGTGGTTGTGTGTGAGTGTATTTCAGCCAACAAATTATCTCAATTTAGCATAATATTTACTGAACTGCATTGAACCTTTTTGCCAGACGACAGAAGCTTCAAAACGGAGGTGGAAAAGCCAGTGGAATGCGGAAAAATGTGCACTAAGAATTGGGTGAGGGCGCATTTTGGTTAGGGAAGGGGAACTGTGGTATCCAAAATGTGGGTAATCAGAGCTGCACGAACCTGGTGATTGTAATTGTAATTGCCAGCTCGTTATGTTCAATTGGCCACAAGTGTGGCTTCCCATTGAGCTTAAAACATAATACAAATGTTTCCTAGATAGTTATGAGTGATATTAAAATGCTAAGATTTAAGAAAATATTTGTAAAATTTTTGTATGTCTTCAAACAAATATAATTTGTTAAAATATCTGGGTTTTTGAAATCGCTTTTAAATACTTGAAAATATATGTCTAAAAGTATGAAGTATTTGGGTTAAACATATTTTGTTGCATACTTTTAGACACCTATTTTGACATCTAAAAGCGATTTCAAATACCCAAATATTTCTGCTAATTAAGTAAAAATAGTAAATAATTAAAAAAATAAATCGAACCGCAATGAAAACAAATATTTGGCCTCTAATTAAATGAAGCAAACATATATAATTGAAAATTCAACTATTTATTTGAGTGATTTTTTTGATGGCAGATTTCCATTTTGGTTTTTTGCCCAATGCATAAATCCATTCGCTGTTAATAATTGCATTGGCTTGCCATTCAATAAAATATCTAGCCATATACATTGGCCATCTTTGGGGTATATTCATATATATTTAATCAAGTGTGTTTTCGTTTTCGTGCTTAGAACTGCGTCACGATTGCAGCACAGCGGGTGGAGAAATGTCGCGGCTTTGGCGCCGTTTCATGAGCTAAGAAATTGAATTGAATTTCAAGTCCTTGTCGTCCTGCTCCTGACTTATGGGTCTTGTATCCCGCTAGGTGAGCTCGGGCTCCTCTTTTCTTTGGCTGATTCACCTTGCTGTCCTGGGCATCCATTTCATGCATGGCGCTCTGACATTCCATTCCATTCAATTCGATTCCATGGCAGCCCAGTCGGGGGGGCTCCTCCTTTCGATATCAGTCAAACTAATGGCGCTTGATTCTGTCTATTGAAAAGTCCCATTGCTGTCTTCTGGCAACCGGGGGGTGCAGAATTTTCTTTGGGGCTGAGGGGGGTTGAGGGGTGTTTTGGAAATTGCAAACTTTCTTTTTGGCTCGCTGCATTTCGCTGACATTGAAAAAGGTGCACAAGACACGGGGTAAAGTCGATGCAGCCAGATGAAAAAGGAAAATTATCAGGGGGATGCCACAAAATTGTCTAGTGTTTTCAAGTCTTTTGAAAAGCTGTCTAAAAGTATGCTGTACAAAGTTATAGTCCACCCAATTTACGAGCCTTACTATCTTAAAAAAGACTTGCATCATTATCATTATTTTTAATTTAAATATATTATTTACTGCATTAATTTCCAGCACAAATAATAATGAATGGGTGGTAACTATTAATATAATAATTATCATTATTTTTAATTTAAATATATTATTTACTGCATTATTTTCCTTAAAAAAAATAATAATAAATCAATCAAGTGTCTAAAAGTATGCAACAATTATGAAAGTAATTTTAAAACACTATTAATAAACTATGTTTATTAAATTATTTTCTATTAAACTATTTTTTATAAAATTATTTTACTCTAAATATATTATTTATTACTTTTATAGGCAACCCTCTTGAAGTTCTTTCCCTGGAAAAATAATAAATAATCAATCAAGTGTCTAAAAGTATGCAACAATATATTGGTTATCTTTCTTTTTTCACTGCAGACTTCTACAAACTTATGAAAGTGATTTTATAGCACTAGTTTGGTAAACTAACCAACCAATATAAACCAATTAACCTTGTTTTTGGCTTTTATGGGCGTTGATGCCATCTGTAACCCATTTTTTGGTACGGCAATCAAGATGGCAACTGCAACTGGGGAAATTGGTCAACAATTTTGTGATCTAGCCAAATTGCTAACCCAATTAAGCAATTTGCCGTGTGCCCAATCGATTCGGGGCTTTCAATTATCACAAATTGAAGCCCGCTTTACACGAAAAATCCTAATCCGACAAATAGAATATATTGCTCTGGAGGTGTTGTCCTGCCAAAAGGATTCACTTTCAATTTAAGTCGTCTTCTTTTTTTCTTCCTTTGCGTACCACTCTTTTTTTTTTCCCCCAGAGCTTTTTCAATTTACTAACGGAAATCCAGGCAGTAAAGCGCATTCAATCAACTGCTCCTAACTTTGTTGTGAGGTGGGACTGGAGGATCGGAGGATTGCAGGACTGGAGGGATTGGGAGGATTGGAGGTTGGGGATGGCCGGCATTAAATTTATATGTCAATAAATCTCGAAGAGCAAAAGGCAAACGGCAAGTCATTGGCTTTTGCGGATGTGCGAGTAGTGCAGTGTGCCTGTATTCTCGGCTGGGAAAACTTATTAGCCGGCGCGTTTAAGGCTATTAAACCAAGTCAGGTGGTGGGAGGTCGTGCCACATACACAGGCACACACACGGCCATAAATCAGAGGCCTGACATGGCCAGCTATAACCCTCCGAAGGGGGTGGCAAAATCCAGTGACAGTTTCCCGATACAAAGGATTAACATAACAGCTCAATAATACTGAACACCAGCACACTTGTGCTTAAATTTGACAAATTCCCATGCTTGACTAACACCTGTAAAACAAGATTTGATTAAGTGCTTAAGTATGTCACTATTTTCTACAAATAATGATTATAATAATGTGTTCTTTAGAATCCACTTTTTTAGCCTTTGAACTTGGGTAATTTGCAAGGAATTTTACTTACTTTGCATGCCAATTTTAAGCACATTTCAATTAAATTTTAAGATATATTTTATTTTACTTTTATTATTTTGTTTTTTTTTTTATTTTACATTAGCTTAACTTTAATATTACTCTTGATTCATTTAATTTCCTTATTTATGTATGTTTCTTAATAATTTTAGTTTTAATTTAATAGAAATTTAATATTTATAATATTTACTTTCACTTAATTCAGATTCCTAACCTCACTTAATTTACATTTCAATTATGCTGCAATTCCACTTGAAGCTCGTTTCAGCCTTTGACTTTAATGTTACTCTCGATTTCGTTTAATTTCTTTATTTAAGTAAGTTTATCAATAATTTTAGTTTTAATTTAATTTCAATTTCATTACATTCTATTCTAATATTTATAATATTTACTTTCACTTACTTCAGATTCCTTACCTAACCCCACTTAATTTACATTGCAATTATACTGCAATTCCACTTGAAGTTTGTTTCAGCCTTTGAAATACACATTTACTTCGATTCCAATGCAATTCCACTTTGTCCTTGGTTATTTGATGTTGCCACAGCAAGCGGCTAATCGCACACATGTAAACACATTTCTCAAGCTTTTCCGCACACTTTCCCGCCCAGTTTTCCGCCCACTCATGTGGATACAGTTCATTTTCCGAGTACGTATGCGTAATAATTCGTCACTGGTTTTTGTGGCTGCCTTGGTTGTGTTGTGTGTGGTGTTTTGTGTTGTGTTTGCCGGATTTAAGCGTTTGTTATTAATCAGCCAGTCAGTTTGCAAGCCACTGACCCACTTCACACCCTTTTCGGCGAATCCTGGCGAAAAGTCCTGGTCCTGGCATAAATCTCAGACAACGCGTCGTATGAGCGATGTCAAATGCAGCCCAACTGACTACTGAGCAGTGCCGTTTTGGCTCGTTTTGGCCCTCTTCTGAGCATCATTAATAATACTTTTTAGTTAGCATACACACATACGCATATTTTCCTTTCCGGCTAACAAATTACCCGGCTCAGGGCACAACAAAATTGCAATTAATCAAGCAGACAAAAATCTGCCCCCAAGTCCCGAGGCCAACTTACCATGTATAATATATATACCATATATGTATATTATTTCGTGGCCTGACTAATCAATGATTGAGAGATTGGAGAGTATCGATAAATGGCAGTCGAGCAGAGTTCTGGCCCGATTATCTGATTATCCGGCAGGAAAGAATGGCCAGGACTAAACCGAGATGGCTAGAAAAGGCAGCAAGGAATATACATAAGTATAAGAGACGACCCAAGAAATTAAATTATTTGTTAGCCGAGGCAAGCGGGAAAAAGGAAAAAGAAAAAGGAGTCCAGGAAGGAGATCTAAAAAACGAGCCTGACAACAAGGCCATAAGGATAGCACACACACGTGAACACTGTGAGAAAATAGGGCGCTGCATTGGAAACGTAATCCTAAAAAATGTCATTTTTAAAAAGTATTTTTATAATAATATTAATAATAATAATAATAATAATGATAAAAAATATATAAGGATTTAAATTTGTGTATATGTAAAGCAAATAGTTATTAGTATAAATATATAAGATATATATATTTTTTGTTAAATATTTATTAATAATTTTTTTACAATGAAATATATAAAATCTCAATTTATTGTTCTTTGAAGTTTATATATTTTTTAATACCACACCCATATATTATATTTATTTTTCTTTTATATATTTTGTTTGTTTTTTCCAGTGTATGTACCCACATTTATGTGTGTTTGGTCGTATGTGATGGCTTCGTTCGTCTGGCTGGGCAACAAGTGAAAATCCATTTGTTAGAGGAAATCGTGCAAAAAGCTTAAATACGAAGCTTAAACATAAGTAGCAACGAATGCCGCACACACACACACAGCCTCCCACAACCACCCCCTGGGATACACACATACCCTGCAAGCAAAAGGGCGATAATTCTATCGCCTCTCGTTCAGAAGTCAATTTTTTAGTAACTTATGGATAATGATCACATGATCGGTGCTTTTCCAGGAATTCCAGATATATTGTTGCCTGTGGAAGTCACTCAGAAGTGCCTTCGGCGATAGAAAATGCTTGCAGGGTATGGCCACATAATTATATGGATGTATATGTATATGCATATGTGAAGCAGGCCAAAAACTAAATGAAGCTGCCGCCTTTTCACCATTCCAAAGGAGTTGCCCTAACTTTTCTTTCAGTTTGTCATATATTTTAAAGCATTTTTGATTTTCGGTTATACTTTACGATAAGCAATTGGCTGATAAAACGTCAGTTATCATACATTGTTTATAAGCATAATTTACAAAAATCTGAGGTACTTTTGTGATAGGGTCAAAAATGTGAACGATTATTTTTCTTAGTTACGATATATCATAAACTTTATATCACATTTAATGGCTGGGGTATATACATTAATTGGTTTATTGACGAAATATGAACTATAATGTTTACACTAACAATTTGTCATTATTGCTAATGTTCTTGAAATTACAAAAAATGTATCAAAATTTTTAAAAAAAATTGGTAAACAGAAAATATTTTTTAATTTTTGTTTAGGATGAAATTATTAATATAATTTTTATGTTATTAAATTGGTTTCAAAATATTATTTATTTTTGGAAGAGTATGTGGTTATTCTTGTTGTAAAGAGGAGATTTTCTTTTCTACCTTTTTGTGCTTCTGTGCTCCTTTCTTCCCATTCTCCCTCGTTCGCTTTTGTTGCTGATGTTGTTGTTGTTGTTGGGACCTCGTCTTAGCTTTTAACGTGTTTTACCGTTCGTTTCTTTTTGCGCATAAAATGAGCAGGTAACAGGATTGTGTGTGTGTGTGTGTGTACGGTTCGACTCCCTTGGGTAAATTTTCGTATTTAAAATATATGACCAAGAAATTTTCAAACATTATTTTTTAATTTTATTTTTTTTCTCTCCGTTTTCCCCACAGCCTGGTTTTCAAGTTTTTGCGTACTTTTCTTGCCGCAAATCAATTTGCCAGGACGAGGAGTAAGTGGAGCAAAGTGGGGCAGGAAAAAAGGAAAGGAAAGGAAAGAAGAGGAGTCGAGCGGAAAGGATTGCCAAGCTGCTCGAATGGAGCAGACTTTGTTAGGGGTGTTCGCCTGAATTTATGTTGCATCCACACCCCGAAAAGACGAAGCACTCTTTTTTCGGGGGCTTTGAGTCTGCAGTGGAGCGTATGGAAATGCATTAAGTCCCGAGATGACTGCACGTTTGGGATCTGCGGATGGGATTATCTTCGCTCCAAAAATATGTATAAATATACATACCTATACAAGGAGAAGAAAAAAACAGAAGAAAATCACAAGAAGAAAAGGAAAAAACCCGATAATGCTCAAAGTGGGGCAATGATGTCGACTTAAGGCCCAGTCAAGTGCCGGCTGAGAACTTTATGGGGCAGATTGTGTCCTGAATTAGCCGGTTGATGGATCTGCCACTTATTTCCTCGGCTGACGGATAACTTTGGATAACACTTAGTGCAAAAGAATATATAAACATAAAGATAAAGATAAGCTGCGGAAAGTTTGGTAAAATAAACGGGGGAATAGACCAACTATTCGATTTTACTCGATTTTTTGTGAAATAAAAATGTTAAGCTTTATGCAAGAATACGCGAGGGAGACGAAGTTATGCAAGTAGTGAATCGACTGCTTGCACTGCTTTCATTCCATATCTTTTAATGCTCATATCTTTTTAGTGATTGGTCCGATTCTAAGATTTCTTTCTACATTTCGATAGGTATAAAAATCCACTAACACCAAAATATACCCTAGACATTTTCTTTAAAAGCATTTATAAAAATCGAAATCATTTAGCAAAACAATTGCTTATCTTGTCGAACAATGTTATTGGACAAAAAGGCTACAGGTAATTGAAGATAACATCGAGAGTTGGAGATAACATTTTAGATAGCTGTATAAAAGGCCTGACATCAAGATAAAGTCAAAAATGTCAATGGAAACGTTCGCTTCAATCACCGATGAAAGTGGATAAATTAAGATAGTTTCGGATATATTTAAGGTTTTATACTTCGAATACTTAAGCCAACAAACTTAAGTAGGCTCCAAATCAGCGAGTTTCATCAAAACATTTATGAGCAACACGTTTGAGTAATAAATACCATAATAGCTGCCCCGATAGAAGAAACCTGCCTATGCAATAAAGATAAAAGAAAATCAAGGAAATCAAAGAAAACCTAGACGCACTAATTACGAACGTTGGCAGCCCGGCTCTGATTTATTTCACCAATTGTGGTAATGGATGGTAAACATTTAATGAGGGCAAATAAAAATCAATGTTTTAGTAAGAATCGAGAGAAATCAACTGATTTATTTGCAGCGCAGTGATAAAGAAGTAACGTCTAGTATATGGTGTGTAGTATGGTACAGTTGAAATGGCAGAGAGAACATCGGACTTGGTTAGTCTGGGGTGCGGCGATAAGGTTGGCGAGGCTAGCAAATAGTTGGCCCAAGCGCAGCCAGTCCAATGTACAACGCAGCGAACCCACTAATCATGCTCACGGTTGGCGGACATGACTCCCAGAATAACGCAAAGACCAGAATAACCCACAAAGACCACCAGAAATCAACGATTTAGCCGATCTAGCGATGGCATTTTGGTCTCTTTCTGGCTTTTTATTTGATTAAAATAGGTTAAGAACTCCGGAACTACCAATTATTTATTATATCATCTCTGAAAGATATTATTTTCCCTTTCTTAGTTAGAACAAATATTATTATATTTTTTTTTGTGTATAGGAATCTTTTTTATTTTTATTTTACACACCGAAAGCCGTTGTCTCGACTACATGTTAAATTTATAGTAGGCTTTAAAGTTTAAAAATGGTAAATATGGGAATTCAGAGTTCTAAGCATACTTTAAATTTAACAGGTGGACGAGAATATCCAGATTTTGATACTTTTTTATCAATTTTATTACACCTCCTTGTTTTAACTGATTATTTTAAAGGTGACATTTAAAGTACTGACAACACTTTAAACTTTAAAAAAGGGAAATAAGGGAGTTCAGCGCCTAAAGCATGCTTTTAATTTATCATATGGATGAGAATACCCAGCTTTTTATACTTTTTTATAAATTATATTATATTTATTTTTTACTATTTATTTTAAAGGTGACATTAAAGGTACTGACAACACTGGAAAGAGCGAACCATTCGGTGTTCGCGGACCAGACCCACCGATAAGATTAAGTAGTTCCCGGTATACGTTCGCCACTCCTACGGTTCCCCTATAAAAGCCTCGATGCCTGAGGCTGTGCCATTCATTGGCGATTCTCAGACTCTCTTGGCATATTTCCAATGGCGAAGAATTGGTGGCGGCTTCTCCTCTTGGCGTTCCTAATCCTAGGGCTAATGCCTGACATGAGTCAGCAGGTGGGGTTTCTAGCCGTCGTTTAATTAGTTGATTGGTTTTTGATGGGTTCGGTTTTTTTCTCCAACACCTTTGCAGGCTGCCCTGGCCGATTCGGATTACTATACGGCCGGAGTGGTGGAGTTCCGCCAGTCGATCCTCAGTCTGTCGGCCTGGTCGGACGCCCTCGAGGGCTACGTGGAGATAATAAACTCGGAGAACGCCAGTGCCACGGACATCATTGTGTTCCCCGAGAGCACCCTCAACTCGGTGGGTTCCACGACCTTTGTGCCCAATCCCGAGGACCAGATAAATCCCTGCCTGAGTGACCCCGAATTCAACGTCTACGAGGAGTTCCTGGTGACCCTGTCGTGTGCGGCTCGCAATGCCAGCAAATACATTGTGATCAATCTCACCGAGAAGCAAAAGTGCGAGGATGTGCCGGAGGACACGAGACCCTGTGCCTCCAACGGACTGAATGTCTTCAATACCAACGTGGTCTTCGATCGCCAGGGAGTGGTGGTGTCCAGATACCGAAAGGTTCACCTGTACGGCGAGGCCAAGAACAACACCTACCTGCCGGAACTGAGCACCTTCGAGACGGACTTCGGGGTCACCTTCGGGCACTTCATCTGCTTCGACATCCTCTTCTATACGCCAGCCCACCAGCTCATCGTGGAGCAGGGCATCACGGATTTCGTCTACCCGGCCATGTGGTTCTCCCAACTGCCCTTCCTTACAGGTAAGACATGTGTACGCAGATAAAGAATGCGGGGGCTAGTTCATTCATATGTGTTCCTTATCGGGGATCCAATCGATTGCTAACTGATGACTTTCGCAAATGGCTCTCGAGATGAAGTGCCTCGAACCGATTATACACAGGGAGAAAATAATCAGGCACTCAACCTGATACAACGACTACAAAGTCGTTAATGGTTGGCAATTAGGCAGTTATGGCTTGTAATTGCAAACCAATTCTTATCTCAGGAGCTGCGCAGTAAAAGGGGAATGAGAAGGTGTAAAAGTGAACAGAGCAATAGCAGATTATCTGGCTATCAAATTTACGTCGTATAACCTTTTAAACATTATCAGCTTTCTTTTCTTTCTAAATCTCAAAAACGCGAATTCTTTAAAAAGTATTTCATTCAGCTAACCAACAAATTAAGAACGAGAATTTATTCAATAACGCGAATTCTTAAGAAAATTATTTCATTATAATTTATCAGCTAGTGAAACATTTCAGGAGAATTCTATAAAATAGCTAAATAAGATAAACGCGAATGCTTTAAAAGAGTATTTTAATCAGCCAAAAAAAACGCGAATTCTTCAGAATAGTATTTATAGTAGTTATTCTTTGACCAACAAAATAAGATCTTAAATTTGTTAGCATAATATTTAAGGAAAACGCGAATTCTTTTGAAAAGTATTTTATTCTACTACGATTGTACACTTTAGTATTTATGCGAATTAGTGTTTTATTTTGCTACCATAGTATATTTTAGTATTTTTTGGACCAACAAAAATTCTCAAGAAGCCACATACATTATTGCAGCTTACTAGGGTTACTAATTATTTGCTATCTTTTCTTTATCAGCTGTTCAGACCCAACAAGGTTGGGCCTATGCCAACGATGTCAATCTGTTGGCCTCTGGGGCCAGTCGTCCCTCGATTGGAAATAGTGGTTCGGGCATTTATCATGGACGCTCTGGCACTCTGACCAGTGTTATGAGGCAGGATTCCGGTGAGAGGACCATCTATGTGGCCCAGGTGCCCAAATATACCCGCAGTAGGACTACTCAGAAACGTGTGAGGAGGAGTACGCCGGAGATCAAATCCCGCCAGGTGGCCTCGTCAACGAGTTTCTACATGAAGCGAGATTACGTGCAGAACTACGAGTCGGAGCTGCTGCAGTTCGACGAGGGAACTACTGGGGGGGCTATCAATAGAACCATCTGCCAGGGAAGCTTTTGCTGTAACTTCGATATAGCCTGGAGATCCCTGGGAACTGCGGCGGAGAACGGCAGCTACTACAGCTATCGGTTGGGAACCTACGATGGTTGGCGCAACGAGCAGCAGGTGGATGCCAATTACATTCGCAATTGTGGAGTGTTCACCTGTTCCGGGGACTCCATCGATGATTGTGGCAAACTGCTGCCCACCGAGGGCGAGGAACAGCAGTCGCGTGTGACCTTCACGCGTCTCGAGATCGGGGTCACCTATCCAGAGTCCCGGGAGTTCCTGCTGTTCCCCGACACCCTGCTGGACAATCTGCTGCCCCTGGAACCGAATCAGTTTGATTGGTCGCAGCAGAAGCCCACTGAAGATAGGTAAGAAGGCCAAAAATGCCAGAAAAATAGACAAGATCCTTAGAAACTAAATTGCTTATATCATCCCTAGTTACGTGCACGAAGTTCGCTTCGCCCTCAAGGAACCCCAGGAGGTGAGCAACCTGTTGACCTTTGCCATCTATGGCAATTACTACGACAACGAGTGCACTTTTGGCGATGGTACTGAGGAGGAGCAGCTGGCCTGTGGCTACAAAAGCGGATCCTCGCGGCTTAGCATCCTTGGGGGATGGCTGATGATGCCGCTGGTTGTCCTGGTTGTTGCCTTGACCGGCGCTCAATAAGATCAAAGTGGGAATTATCTTATAATGTTTTTTTTTAATACACCTATTGCTCGATACTAACAGTATTTATATAATTAATAACTAATAAAAATCACTGTTAAATAATTTAAAACAAGAGAGAGTGGCGCCATCTATCGGAAAATGCATTAATTGCTCATAACTTGTTAATGAATGGCGTGATTTAAAAATTTTCTTTTACACTTTGATAGATCTTTACACTATAAAAAATATAGTATACAAAATTTTTAAGAAATTGGGTACGTATATTACAAAAGAACAGCAGTGATACGCGTCTAAATATAGTTCTATAATAAGTTCTCTGCCATAACAAATAATGAAATAGATAATAACGAGAGGGTAATGTTAATGAAATAAATTCTATATGGCTTTAACGTAACGATTCACGGAATTTTGCAGTTAAGTCTTATCTAAATTCAAATGTAGCCCGTTGGTTTGAGCTGCCTTTATATATAAAGCCCTTGTGATGGATTGAAAATCATCAGTTATTGTTTTGCAAAGCCTTGTGATTCTTGAAACTGCACAAAAATGTCCTGGATATGGAGACTGTTTCTCTTGGGCCTTGTAATCGCTCAGGGATCATCGGAAAGTACACAGTATAGTATTATTTTTGAGCCCAGAAAAATATAGTAAATATATTCAACAGGAGACCTATGACGAAGTCAATGCGAATGTGACGAAAACGCTGAAGAGTTATCTGGAGAATTTCACTGGTCACTGGAAGGACAACACTGAGTTTCTCAACTGGATTGCGAAAATTCGGTCGGCGGTGAAAAGTAATAACACCCTGCTGGCGGAGAAGTTTCAGCTGCGATTCAACTTTGAGAACTACAATACTGAACGCTTGATTCTGGAGCAGAATATCGCTGATCGGATCGAGGAACTGGATAGCATTATTCCCCACCAGAAGCAGCAAAAGTGCTTGCACTTCTATGTGGATCAAAGAACCATTCTGAAGAAAGCTCTCAAGCAGTCGAACAAGCAGAAAATTGAAAAGTATGGTGAAAACTCGCTTCATTGTCCGTACTATCATTTTGATATAAACGAATACCTAAAACTGCTGGAAGGTAATGCAAATGAGCAGAAGGTGCTATAGGATTTAGCAATCTCACATTTTTTGGCCCCTTATAAAAATCACATTCTAATGATTCAATAAATTTTGAGCAGATATTATTTTTAAAGTTTTCTTTATATTTCCAAAGCGACTGCCTAAAAGTTTGCTATGCAAAAAGCACGGAAACACTTAACAAGTTCTTTTGAACTCGTTGTTTAAAAAAGAGCAGGTAGTTTTGCCTATCGGCCATCGAAATGTCGCGTGTCATCGCTGATAAGGGGGTCACCTAGTCGATAAGACCAGTCGATTAAAATGATATGTGTATACTTGTAGGCTTGATCTTAAGTGGAAAAATATTAAATGTTGTTGAAATGATTTTAATTGGTTTGAAGTTTGGACCCTGCCAGCCATTTAAAAACTATTTATAAACTATTGTATTTTTGAAGCTTACCAAAACCATAAATATTGTTTATTTTTGTCTACTTAGTTAGTTGGAACGTCTAAGTATGAGACCACTTAATCGAACCAGTCCAGACGAAAATTGTTTTCGACATGTTTTTTGGCAGATAAGATTAACCCATCTGCCGCTTGGGATTGCTATAAAAACAACAGAGTCGGGAAGCCGGCAAGTCATTTGCCAATATCTGACTGGGCAAAGAACATGGCGAAGAATTACTTGGGGTTTTTCCTAACCCTAGGGTTAATGTTCGGTTTGAGTCAGCAGGTGGGTGTGTTAGGATCTCTAAGATCTATGATCTATCTTTTCCTTCTGCTATCTTAGGCTTCACTTTTGAGCAGAGATTACTATACGGCTGGTGTGGTGGAGTTTAGACCCTCCAACCTGTTGTCCGATAATCTGGACGCCTATGTGGAGATCATTCACTCCAAGAATGCCACTTCGACGGACATCATTGTGTTCCCGGAGAGCACCCTCAACGATGGGGATTCCAAGACCTTTGTGCCCAATCCCGAGGACCAGATAAATCCCTGCCTGAGTGACCCAGAATTCAGCGTCTACGAGGAGTTCCTGGTGACCCTGTCGTGTGCGGCCCGCAATGCCAGCAAATACATTGTGATCAATCTCACCGAGAAGCAAAAGTGCGAGGATGTGCCGGAGGACACGAGACCCTGTGCCTCCAACGGACTGAATGTGTTCAATACCAACGTGGTCTTCGATCGCCAGGGAGTGGTGGTGTCCAGATACCGAAAGGTTCACCTGTACGGCGAGGCCAAGAACAACACCTACCTGCCGGAACTGAGCACCTTCGAGACGGACTTCGGGGTCACCTTCGGGCACTTCATCTGCTTCGACATCCTCTTCTACACGCCAGCCCATCAGCTGGTGGATCAGGGAGTCACGGACTTTGTCTACCCGGCCATGTGGTTCTCCCAACTGCCCTTCCTCACAGGTGAGTGAGGTTATAAAAGAACCCTCGAGATGAAGAGCCCTCCTTATAATCTGCTCTTTGAATATTTAAAACGAAATCAGTGGAAATTGAATAGTTATTATTAATTGTTACCAATTCGTCGTTGCATACTTGGTAAATACCAAATTTCCCTTCATTTTTTCCAAATTTATTCCCTAGCTGTTCAGATCCAATTGGGTTGGTCCTATGCCAACGATGTGAATCTGCTGGCCGCGGGGGCCAGTGATCCCAGCGTGGGGAATAGTGGTTCGGGGATTTACCAGGGACGCAGTGGCTCCCTGAAGAGGGTGATGCGTCAGGAGATTGGGGAGCGGACGCTGTACGTGGCCCGGGTGCCCAAATATAAGGCCAGAAGGCGGCGCATGAAGAGGGATCTCGGCCGGCAGTCGGCCACCAGTTCAAGTTTCAACATAAAGCGTGACTATCTGGAGAACTTCAGCAGCGAGGAGCTGCCCATAGAAGCTGGCAGGAGTGGCAATCTCAGCAAGATTCTGTGTCACGACGGCGGCTTCTGTTGTCACTTCGATGTGGCCTGGAGGTCCCTGGAGAAGAGGTTGGGAAACCAGAGTTACTACAGCTATCGCCTGGGTATTTTCGACGGGTGGCGCAATGAGAAGCGACTGGATGTCAACTATGTGCGGAATTGCGGCTTGTTCGCCTGTCGCGGCGATTCGATAGATGACTGCGGTCAGCTGCTGCCCGACCTGCGGCAGCCTGCGGTGACCTTCAGCCGACTGGAGATTCGGGTCACCTATCCGCAGTCGCGGGAGTTCTTGTTGTTCCCCAACAGCCTGCTCGATAATCTGCTGCCCCTGGAGCCCAAGCAGTTTGAATGGTCACAGCAACAGCCCTCCGAGGAGAGGTGAGTCAGAGGATCTGGTTTTCAAAGGATCTAACTCTCTTCTTCTTATAGCCATCAAGTGCGATTTGCTTTGAGGCCATCGCAGGAGGTCAGTCACCTGTTGACCTTTGCCATTTATGGCAACTACTACTATAATGATTGCACTTTTGGCGTGGGAACCGCCGAGGAGCAACTGGCCTGTGGTTATAGCCATCCGATAATATATTAAATTCAATAAAAACTCTGCAGAATTTTATAAAAGAATATTTCAAAATTCCTAAATTTTTTTTTGAGATTTTTAAGTCAAGCTGTTCTGGCTACTTCCCGTTATTTAAGCCGCTTTTATATTGAAAATCATTGAAAATAATAGTCCAAATATGGAGTGTCGTACACCAATGAATTCGCAATCAATTGGCATTAAAACCTGCAAAATTTAAATTTTGGCCATTTTTTGCAAAAAATTGTGACTCAACCCCTTTCTAAAAATGAAAAAATTTGTCGACAAATTTATTTTTCTAAATCAGTCAAAAAGTGTCAGAGATTTATTTATTGGGTCGTTAGTTGTCCAAAACAGTACGTCTCATCGATTTGCGACAATTTTTGGTCAAATTACAGCTAAAAAAGACAACAAAAATTTTTGGCTTTTGCCGAAAACCAAAATTTTGATTTTCCACTAAAACAAGTCAGTATTTTTGTCAAAACAAAGAAAATAATAGTCCAAATATGGAGTGTCGTACACCAATGAACTCGTAATAAAATGCACAATCAATTGGCATTAAAACCTCCAAAATTTAAATTTTGGCCATTTTTTGCAAAAAATTGTGACTCAACCCCTTTCTAAAAATGAAAAAAATTGTCGACAAATTTATTTTTTTAAATCAGTCAAAAAGTGACAGAGATTTATTTATTGGGTCGTCAGTTGTCCAAAACAGTACGTCTCATCGATTTGCGACAATTTTTGGTCAAATTACAGCTAAAAAAGACAACAAAAATTTTTGGCTTTTGCCGAAAACCAAAATTTTGATTTTCCACTAAAACAAGTCAGTATTTTTGTCGAAACAAAGAAAATAATAGTCCAAATATGTAGTGTGATACACCGATGAACTCGTAATAAAATTCCCAATCGATTGGCATTAAAACCGGCAAATTTTAATTTTTGACCATTTTTTGCAAAAAATTGTGTTGTAACCCCTTTCTAAAAATGAAAAAATTGGTCGACAAATTTATTTTTCTAACTCAGTCAAAAAGTAATAGAGATTTATTTATTGGGTCGTTAGTTGTTCAAAACAGTACGTCTCATCGATTTGCGACAATTTTTGGTCAAATTACAGCAAAAAAAACCCAAAAAATATAAAATTTTTGCCAAAAACCAAAATTTTGATTTTCCACTAAAATAAATCAGTATTTTGGTCGAAACAAAGAAAATAATAGTCCAAATATGGAGTGTCATACACCGATGAACTCGTAATAAAATTCCCAATCGATTGGCATTAAAACCGGCAAATTTTAATTTTTGACCATTTTTTGCAAAAAATTGTGTTGTAACCCCTTTCTAAAAATGAAAAAATTGGTCGACAAATTTATTTTTCTAACTCAGTCAAAAAGTAATAGAGATTTATTTATTGGGTCGTTAGTTGTTCAAAACAGTACGTCTCATCGATTTGCTACAATTTTTGGTCAAATTACAGCAAAAAAGACAAAAAAAATGTTCTGCTTTTGCCAAAAACCGAAGTCCTGATTTTCCACTAACAAATTAGTAATAGGCCAAATATGGATTTTTGATTATTTTTGATTAAGTTCATTTTTTGGAATTCAATGTTTTATTTTTACCAAAAGCCCAAAATTCTACTTTGCTAAACCCATTAAAAAATAGGAATGCACGCTCAAATCAGCTGATTACCGATTTAAACGATAAGATAGTAAATCTCTACAGACAGTTAACAACAACGAAAGAAAACAGGTAATAAATGTAGGCACAGTTTGAACGAAAGGTGGAAAACCTGTTGGGATTAGTCGGTTTGCATTCGTTGGATCACCAGCACCATGTTTAAGCCGCACCGTTTATTTGTGTGGCTCTTCGGTGGCTTTATTTTACCATTTCTACCATTAGTTGTGGGTTTCCATGGATTCTACACAGCTGGTGTGGCCGAGTATCGACCGGCGATAATGGGCGGTACTTCACAACAGCTGCTGGAGGCGAATCTGGCCGGGTATCTGGAGCTCATGGCACTGGGCAACGGCACTACGGACATCATTGTCTTCCCGGAGGCCACCCTAAACGGTGTGCTCACCCTGACGGCGGTGCCGGAATTTACGCAACTCAGCCTGTGTGAGGAGCAACCGGGCGATGATCCGGAGATAGCTCCTTTTCTGCGACAACTGGCCTGTGCCGCCCGAGCATACGGCACCTATCTGCTGGTCAATGTCAAGGAACGGGCTCCCAGCTCTTCACAGAGCGGTCATGTGATCCATAACACCAATGTGGTCTTCGATCGACAAGGAGCGGTGGTCTCGCGCTACAGAAAGTGGAACCTCTACCTGGAACCCTCGACCAACCGAACCGAGGAGCCCGAACTGGCCACCTTCCGAACGGACTTCAACGTGACCTTCGGCCACTTCATCTGCTTCGATATGCTCTTCTATACCCCGGCCCAGGATTTGGTGGAGCGACTGGGCATTCGCCATGTGATCGTCACCAAAATGTTCAACTCGGAGCTGCCCTTTCTCACGGGTGAGTCTTTTTTATATGGTGGAATCTTGAAATTACACAAAGAAATTCAGAAATTGAACATTTTCCAAATATAATCTCATTTTGTTGGGAAATCTTTTTTAAAAGTGGATTTTTTAACAACTGTTGCACTCTAACCAAAAATAGATTGGAGGTGTTTTTTTTACAGTCTATTGTTATTTCTATAGGAATTTTAAATATATTACAGTTAATATTGAAATTAAGAATATATATTACATTTTTCTTGGTATTGTAAAAGATTAAATACATTTTTCCTAAATCCAAAAAAATAAAATTTTTGAACACAACAAGAACAACTAACATTCATTTACAAATTTTTAATTTTTTGAAGCGTTTAAAAATTATTTTTTCTTTAAATGTATTATATTTTCTACAATGTATTGTCAATTAAAAAGCAATTTTAAGTGTAATACAGTTAATATTGAAATTACAAATATAGATTACATTTTTATTTTTATTGTAAAGGTATAAATAACTTTTTCTTAAATCCAAAAAAAATATTTCTTGAACACAACAAGAACAACTAACATTCTTTTTCAAATTATCATTTTTTGAAGCGTTTAAAAATTATTTCTTCTACCATGAAAAATCCAGTAGATTTTTCTACTGTAAGAATACATTTTGTGATGACTGTACTAACTGTTTTAAGAACTCATTTTGCAGCCTCCCAATTCCAGCAGGGTTGGGCCTGGTCCAACCGGGTGAATCTCCTGGCCGCCGGAGCGAGTCTTCCGCAGGCGGGAATCAGTGGCACTGGAATCTATGCTGGGCAACAGGGCGCCTTGGCCCGACTCATGATGACGAATGAGACGGAGGGTCAGAGGAAGTTGCTCTTGGCTCGAGTGCCCCTGGATCCCGAGGAGCCCTTGGATGCCGCGGATGAGCTATTGGAGGCGGACGAGAGGACTACCATACGATTGAAGCTGCTGCAGCAGCCGGAACTGAAGAAGTTTGCCACCTGGGAGCTGCCCATGATTGAGGGAAGTTCCGTGGACAAGAGGCTGTGCCAGGAGGATCTGTGCTGTGAGTTCCGGATCAAATGGTCCCCAGTGGGCGGTGGTCTCACCGGGGGATACGGCTATCGCCTGGGGGTTTGGGTGGGCGAGAGGCGCTACGAGGAGGAGCAGTACAGTGCCATCCGGCTATGTGGTCTGTTCGCCTGCAGCAATTCGAGTGTGGAAAGTTGCGGTCTAATTAGCGAGGAGCCGCAGGAGGAGGAGGAGCATCGAGTGGTGTTCACCGAACTGCAGATCCTTGGCGAGTTTGTCCGTCGACCCAGACGTCTCATTATGCCCAGCACACTCGGCTCCTCGCATCTGTTCGCCCTGCAACCCTCTCAACTGACCTGGTCGATGGAGGAACTGGATAATCTGACCAGGATTAAGATGGAACTGCGACAACCGCATAGCCAGCTAATGACCTTCGCCATATATGGCAATTATTTCGATGAGTATGCTAATGGTGGAGCCAGCAGATTGGGAACCCAGCTGGTTCTGCTAATCACGACCCTAATGATGATGCATCTCATCTGGGAGTAGGTATATCTATACACTCAAAAAAAAAAACGCCTAAAATCGCCTTTGGTTTTAGAAAATCGCCTATGGATTTGCGTCACTGGCGATTTTGTCTATATTAAAGAAAGTAGGTTTTTAAAATCAATGGCGTTTTTTTTCTAAAAAACAAAAAAAAAATCTGCAATTTAGAAATTTTTTACTTGAAAGTAAAAAAGTTATGTCTTACAATTTAGAAATAAAGGTTTTCTAAGAAATAGAAATACTGTTTTTTTTAATATAGAAAATTTTTTTTCTAAATACAAGAAAAAATTTCTCAAATCCAGAAAATACAAAAATGATGCTTTGGTGGTAATCGGAATTATGCCGGTTGTTTCTGTGACGCCACGCCCCCCTTGTGTTGTTGTTCTCCGTTCTTGTTTGTCATCTTATTTTAATTTCCTTATATTGTGCACGTGGTGTAGGTGATGTATATGTTTATTATGTACATGCACTTTATGTTTCAAATCGGACCTGTAATTATAACTGAAATGAGTATACAAATTACAAATTATAAATATAAAAACCCAACAACTTACACTTTTGAGAAAAACATCTCGGGTCGCCCCACGCGGGAATCGAACCGCTTCCCTCGGAGTTTGCAGTCAAGCACTCTAACCGCTGCGCCACGGATGCATCGCGTGAGGCGCTGTCCAAAGTCTATTCACATTTTGTTCTCTTATTTTTAGTCAAATCGATCTGGCTCGCTTCTAGTTATTCTTTTTGTTTATTTAATTTTGTTCGTAAATATTTATTGATTAATTTTAATATTTATACACAAATATATTTTACTATGGTTCAATTGTAACAGTATTTGAATTTCAAATTTGAAAAACATAAAAATCATTTTTAACAAAATACAACTATTAAAAAAATTTTAAAAAATGCAACACATTTTTTTTTATTAATATGTAAATATTAAAGATTAAAAAAAAAAAATAAAAAGACGCCATGCATTTTTCGTCTCGACGTGGGATTGAACTCACACTTGCGGCGATTAGCATGTATAACATATTCATGCACGCACGCGTTAGACCCCTAGGCTACCAAATTTTCTTCGATTAAAGGCGATTTTTTCTGAATGTTAGAAAAATTTTAAACATTTTTTCTGTTTTTTAGAAAAACAATATTTCTATTATATAAGAATTTTTTCTAATTTGAATGGCGATTTTTTTTTATTTTTAGAAATGTTTAGTCTTTTTTTTTCTAAAAGCAATGGCGATTTTAACCCTTAAATATAGAAAGTCAGATTAGAAAAAACACCTTATAATTTAGAAAAAAAAAGGACTTTTCTCATTTTGAGAAAAAAATTTCTAAAAAATATCGTTTAACAGAGAAATTTTCTGAAGTTTAGAAATTTTTTTCTCTTTATAGAAAATTTTTTCTAAAGCACAGAAAATTTGTATTTTTCTATATTTAAGAAAAAATAATTTTTTGAGTGTAGATTATCTATAGATAACAAACCAACCCAAGGTGGAGAATATTCAGGAAGCTACATAATATTAAGAAATAATAATTATTATAATCTACATTAATCTTAACTTTATAGATGAAAATAGATTTCTAAATTTTTAAATTATATGAGCTATATAGCATTTTGAAAACTGACCCATTATATTTACATTAATTACTCAAAAGCAATGAAAGCGAGAGTAATGAGTCAGGCACCACGTAGTTAATATTAAGTGCTGGGAAAACTATTAGTTTGAACAAGTCTATTAATTGCCAGTCGTTTTTCACAAATTCACTTTAATGTTCAGTCATAAATCAGAGAAAAAATGTTGATTTATTCGTTGGGCTGTCAAAACGATTTGGTTCTTTTTGTCGGCTGGCAACTCATTAAAATCAATGCGTGCATGCGTGAGTGTGTGTGTTTTTGGTGTGTGTGTGTGTGTGTTGCATTTGCTGCGAACTGCACTTTATATTTGCCGTTGTGTGTGTAGTTGCCCTTAAGCTGGCACATTGTAATTAAGTGTCGCTCAAACAGACGCACACTGAAAAAAAATACTACTGTCAATTTAAAATGGTTCAGAATTCGGAAAAGCTTTGGTAAAGATTTTGAGAAATAAGTATTCAAAGTAACACTCTTATTGTAATTACGGCAGTAATGGTAGAAACTTATAAATATATTTTAATATTTTTAAGAATATCTGTAACACTATATATATTTTAATAATTTTATAAAGATATGTTAATACACAAACACAATTTTTTTTCTAAATCATTTCATTGTTATAATACAATTTTCTTTTTCTTGATCTAATCTTTTTTATTTTTAACTTTAAAAATGGGTAACCCTTTTAATACGTTCACACATAATTTTTAGTACCAATTAATCATTAAATAAATACGAACTATTTTTTTACTGTGCATCACGTTGTCTATTTGCTTGCCTAATTTATGGAAATCGAGGAATCGCCAATGGAATGGTGTCAAGTTCATGTCATTAAGGTGTGATTAACAAAAATTAGTTGCTGCTTAACGGGACCAAGAGCAATCCACCCCGAGAACCCCCGAAAAACCACCTACCCCACCGCAAAAACACAGAAAAGAAAGAAAAAGAAAAGGAAAACAGATGTCTCAGCGAGAGCAACAGTGTGCTGGCTGGAAAAAGCAACAGCTAACGGAAAGGCGACCTCCACCCACCGCCTACTGCCCACCACCCACTGGGCTTAGCAGGTGAAGCAGGAGAAGCAACACATGAAGCTGGCGTCGCTGCAGGCGTCGCTGCCAGCGCCTCTGCCCGCGGCGACAGCGAGAAACGAGCAGCTTCGAAAGTTTTCATTCATTTCAACTGTTGCTTTCCACTTGTTAGCACACGAGGCCGACTGGAAAACGAAGGGAAGTCCGACTGGAAGGGCAGCAGCCCAGCAGAGCGACACACTCTCCGTGAGGCTCTCCGCTCTCCGCTGAGAACACCTGAGCACAGTGGGCGATTTGAACGAAGCAGGTGTAAACAAAATATCATGGAAATATTTGAGTATAAATAGTTGCTGAGACCAGGGAATTAAAAACTAATTTAATAATTAATTATTTGATTTTAAAATTTTTTGTATCTTTCAAATCTCTTAATTTACATAATATACTTGTAAAAAAACTTGTAAAAAAAAACGTAAACAGAAAGTTCTTAATTAATTTCTAATGTTATGTTAATAAAAAACCTTTATGATTAAATATTTATTGTTTTAGCAAAAGAAAGTATCTTTGATATTAAAAGAGTTCTCAATTTATTGAAAAAGTCCCACTGTGCGAAGTGCGTGAGCGAGGACGTGTAGAGTTTTCGTTTTCGTTCTCTGTTGGCGGCGTGTAGACTGCGTTATATTTGCCTTGAATTATTCAGGCAGATATGTTTTATAGATCAGGGAGGAAGGCGCTGCGCTTTTGGACGTTCGTGCTAGGGAAAATGCAATTAACGGAAAAGGCGAGTCAGCTGGCTGGATCCATGGGACCAAAAAGATTTTTGAATTATATTTTTTTATAAGTGTTTAGTTTTAATCTAAAACTTTTTAAGTTTCAAGCAGTAAACTATTTATTTGTATGTGTTTGTGTGGTGATAATTTTTCCATTCATTTCTTTAACGGATCTACAAATTTAAGGTAATTTCTCAGCCCACAGCCTCCATTCTTCTTTTAGTTGCTTTTAAATCTCTGGCACCTGCGCATTAAAAACTGAGTTTAAATCGTAAAGTCCTACTGAAAAATATTTTACATTTTTTTCGGCTAATTGCTATAAAAAAAATATAAAAGTATTCCGTTTAGTTTAATTTGTTTGCCCTTATTTTACCAAAAATAAGCTTAGCTCAGCTTATCAGCTGCAGTTTTAAAATGTTTTAAAGGTTACATAATTTAAAGCAAAGCACATTCACCAGAACCTCTTAACTTTTGCAGAGCAATATAAATTTGACTATTTAAAAATTGCTCTTTTAAGTTTGAAATTTCAAACAGCTAGATTGGCGAAATCTCCCCTTAGTTTCCGAGTCCAGTCCGGTATTTCGCGGTCGTGTCCGTTCGTGTTCGGTCGTGTTCGGTCGTGTTCGTGCACGTCGCTGCCAGCGACACCGTCGCCGCTCTGCCGACTGCGCCGCCGACGCGTTGCGTGCTTTGGCAAACGTAACGGCACATTCTGCGGAAGCTTTCGGCGCGTGCAACATCCAAACATCCAGTAGGCGTTCAGCCTCCGAGCGGATAACACTGCGTTGTTGTAGTTCTTGGAGTCCCAGCGATACGATATACACACCACCCACTAAAACACAGACCCACTAAATAAAAAATACCAGAGGAGCAGCCATACCAAAATCAACACTAAATACCGTTGGCATTCAAGTTTTGAATAATTCAACTGAATTCGTGCGTGACAATATAAACAAATAGAGAGATTTCGAAATTTTTTTGAAACTTTTTTTGAGTTGTTAAACATCTTAAAGTTCTGAACATTCTAAGAGAGCAAAAATGTTTAAATGTGCCTGACAATAACACAAGCGAAAGATCTTTGAAAAATGTTCTAGAAAATTGTACATATGCCCATGGAAGTTTCGACGTTGTTTCTTGTTTTTTTGAAGTTCATATTTCGGAAATAGTTTAATAAAGTGCCTTACATATTTTCGGTATATTTTTTATACACTTCTGAAATTAAATTACATTCTTTATTTTTTAATTTAAACATACTGATTTTAATAAATAGTTAAATATTTTATTTTGTGTAATGCAATTCGTTTTTTCCCAACCTTCAATTTGAAAATAATCTTATAAATAAATGATACGGTCCGTGTGTTTTTTTTCTAATATTCACTTTAAATATTTTATGATTGCTTCCCAAATGAAACTTTTGTTTTTCTGTTAGTTTTTGTTTAAGGAGTTTTTGTATTTGAAATGAAATGTGTTTTTCTTTCGATACCCCGAGGTATTTTGGCATCGAACGCCGACGGGCGATTTGCAGCAACAACAATCAACAATCGTGGACTTCCTGGGCGCGCAACTTTTGTTTTGAAATTCTATATAGTTCTATATATATATATGTCGATCTCTATCGCACACGTACACACAAGCTCCCTCACACCCCATTAAAAATACCATTGTTTGTTGTTTTTTTTCGGTTATTGTTGTGACTTTGGCAGAGACACCAGATAAAAGACAACATTAAGCTGAATGCGAATTGAAAATTCGAAAAAAGAGAATCTAAAACAAATTTGAATTTGAAATTAAAATTGATACAAAGCTAAAGTTTTTGGAAAGCGAAGCGGAAAAGGAGAAAATCCAAGGTAAACAACAACAGAAACCAACTAAAAGGCCTTCGGAGCGATAAAAGGTGAGTGAAAATGCTGATGGAACTTGATTTTAAAGAATATCGCGCATACGCCTAGTTGCACGTGGTGGTTTTTTAAAAGAAAAGTTTGGCGAGAATATGTTTAAATTATTTCACAGACTGTGTTTTTGTAAGAGGTAATGGGATTTTCTTTAAGCACTTCAAAGCAAAGATTTTAAAGTTTAAAGGTTTTCAGAATTTTGGTTAATTAAAGGGTTCTTCAAAATATTACGTATACGTAGCGTTTAAGGTTTCGTTATTACTTAATACTTGGCCTTGAAAATGTAACAAAATCGGAAATAATTTATTTAAAAAGTAAGGGTGTTTGTATTTGCAAAGAGCGAGCAAATAATTGTATGTAACTTAATGGAAAGTAAATAGAGATTAAAATAGAACAAGAAACAGGAAAAGAATAAATCCCTGCGAGACTCGGGTGCTGAAATATTTTAAACCACAGCCTTGGATTTCACATTTTTTATCGGCCCTTCAGTTCAGTTCGGTTCTCCTTTTGCCTTTTGTTTGTCCGATGCTTTCTTAATGGTTTTCCTTGGGCTTTGTGTGCCATCATCATCGAACACACTGTTTACAATTCGATTTTGCATTCTTTTGCCATTCTGATGCCCATTCCCATTTCTCACTCACTTCTTGCCCAATTTTTTCTTATATTTCCTTTTTTTTCGGAACTTGTCTTCACATTAATTGTTCATTGATGTTTGTTCTCTCATTCTCCAACTGGTTTTCCCTTGGTCGCTTCCTGTGATTCTGAGATTAAATGGAAATAGAGATTTCTTGGTTTCCCTCCTGCAATTCCGTTTTTTTCTTGCATTTTTTCGGCGCGTGTACTTTAAGTTTTTCATTGACTGCGAATCTGGCGAATCAAAGCTGACAACCGTGCGTATGATTAATATCTTCAAATATGCGCCAGATTGTTGAGCGAATTATCAAAAGAAAACGTTTTTGGGTGGGAGGAGGGGAGAAGGGGAGGTTGGGGTGTATGGGGTTATTGGAAATGTTTTTTCCTTAATTATTGGCCAAACGGCATTAAATTTTCAAGTATTTACTAAAGCTTAACAAAACACAAACAAAGGCGAACACATTTTCCCCGATTTTCCTCGATTTTTCACTAAATAAACTGCGTGTGTGTGTATCTTTGGTTGTACAATCTACAATGTACATACATACATAAGATTATCGAGTACTGGAGGCATTTGGCAATTGGCAGCTGTTCGATCTGTATCTGTATCAATAAAATCTCTCCCTCTCTCTTTCTTTCGATTTATTCTCTCCGATTTGCTCATTATTTACTTGCCCGGATTTCGCTAAATGAATTGATTATAAAGCCCATTGGGGGTTGGCATATGTCTACACACAATTTTTTTATGCACATATCTAAACAATTAGTAAACTGTTTTTGATTTTTTCTTCTTTCGGTTGGGGGAAGGAGGACTTCTTTTTGGGTTTTTCCTTTTCTTTCAGTAAATTGAATTAACGCTAATTGTAATTGTGAATGTAAATGTAATGCGCGAACATCAAGCGAGATCTAAAAAGCAAAAACATATATGAACCCGGGCCACAGACACGTATGTAGTTGGGTATATAGAAAATACGGACGGACAAACGGACAGCCGGACAAACGGACAAACGGACGGACATGTAAACAGAGGCAAGCCAAAGGTAACAAATGGCTTTTCAAATAAATTAGCGGGCGGCAATTGTAAACAGAGACAGGCAGAGAAAGAGCAGCATATATATAGAAAGAGACGGGCACAGGGAGGGCCGAAAAAAGAGAGAGAGGGCTAGAGAAGACTAGAAAGAGAGGGCAAACACACTGGACACGGCCAAATGGAGATGGAATTTGTGACCAGCGGGTTGCCCAATTAATTACTGCATTTCGCATGGCCAGATGAATCGAAAATAGTTTTAATTGATATCAGGCAAATATTGAAAATCATTTTAAGCTTTTGCCTTCTCTCGTTTTCTTTCATTAGTGGCGCATTGTCATTGCAGTTAAGCAATTATTTTGCGATTCAATTAAACGAGGTTCAGATAAAATAATCACACATGTCACTCGTACACAAGTTTTTAATCATTTTGCTGCTCAAATCCTCATCCCTTATCGTTCGTATGGCTTAAACCTGAGTGTCAAAGGGAAATGTTGTATGTTGTATTGAAAAGCTGGCAATAAATTTGTAATTAAATGTAGGTATAACGACTATAATAATTCAAAGGCTTTGTGAGCATAAAATGTAGATATGGTAACTAAATTGAAACCGATGGTTGAAGTAAGGGGTTTTTGTAAAAAGTATTTTAGGAATTTCTAAGCTTATAATTATAATACATTTTAGAGTTTTATGTACAATTTTGTAATCCCTAACTTGAAGGTATTGGAAATTAAAATTTCCCTTAAGATTTTATTAAGGAATTCTATTAGAAATCGAAGGTTGAAAGTAAGGGTTTTTATAAACATAAATGTAATAATAATACATATTAGAGTTTTAAAATTTTAGGTAGAATTTTCTAATACCTAAATGGAAATTGAATTTTTCCTTATGATTTTATTAAGGAATTCTCTTAAAAACCGATGGTTTTTTAATTATAATATATTTTAAAGTTTTGGGGAAAATTTAAAATTGAATTTTTCATTAAGATTTTCTTAAGGAATTTTGGTTGGAAAATGACTCAAGATTTCTGAAAGTTCTTCTCTCTTAAGGGTTGCATTTTGTATCCATTCGTTTTGAAGGCTATTGGTACTATTGCTTTGCCAACCCTCGTGGAAAGGGATTTGGTTCGGGAATTGGGCAGGGGGATTTTAGCAGCAGATTTGACCGGTTGTGAGCGGTTTTTGAAATTTTTCGTTTTTGGAAACTATCCGCACCGCACCCCAAAAATACACCCGAGTATTTGCATTAAGCGTCCATCGACGGCGGGCAGCGTTCATTAATTATACAATTACAGCTTGCAGTGGCCATTTAGGGGGGTGGTTGGGTGGTTGGGGGGTTGGCTGGGTGGATGCACAGACGGACCATTTCGCGTTGCACATGGCTTACGGGGGAGCACTCAGCTCATTCAACTGCAAAGCAATTCGTGGAAAACCCAACTGAGTGTGTGTGTGTGTGTGTAAGTGTATTGCATATGCATTAGTGTGTGTGTGTGTGTGTAGGAGTGCTCTTCTTCTTGCCACTCTTCTTTTGTGCTGTTTGCTTTTTGCTCTGCCCCGCGTTTGATATGCAAAATTCAGAATGTTTACCTTGAAATATGCCATGTCACTTTGCAAGCGATGCGAGTTGAATACTCGATGGAGCACAGTACAGAATAGTACCGAACAGTACAGACCAGAAGAGTACAGAACAGTCCGGCCAGAAAGAGAAAGGGCATCATCCTGGGGGAGAGGAGAAGGATAGAGGGAGACGGTGACACTGCGAAATACTCGTCTACATTGTGCACATTATGCCACCTGACAGCTGAACAGCAAAGGACCCCAAAAGGACCAACACATTGAAAGAAACAAAAAATCAACTTTTAAGCTGATTAAATGCATATTTTTGATACAAGAGTACAATTGAGTTAAAGGAAGGCCAATGAAATGGAAAAATACATTTCATGACTATTAAAATACATTTTATTTTCCCCAAAGAAAAAAAAAACACAATAACATTTTTAATTATGATTTTATGTTTATAAGACAAAAATCAAACATTTTTTTTAATCTTCTAAATATCCATTTTTACTTCATCATTCTTGAAATAAGTTTTAACACATTTTATTACAATTTATTAATGATTTTATTTTTATAAGACAAAAATTTAAAGTTTCATAATTTTTTCTACATTTTTACCTAAGCATTTTCAGTAAACTGTTCGTAAATAGAACAAATAAAAAATGCTTAAGGATAATCTATTAATGATTTTTAATTTCAATTTCAACATTTTCAATTTTTTTTATAAATTTGAACCTATGACTTTTTACTAAATAATTCTTGAAATAAACTTTAATATATTTTATTTTCGGTCAAAGAAAAAGAGCTTGAGCACAATTTATCAATTCTATCTATGCTAATGAAATAAAGCTAAAGGACCCTTTATTATGATTTTATTTCTGTAAATTGTATAATTTTTTCTACATTTTTACCTAATATTTCTAATTTTCTCACTCTGTAAATTGGTTAGAACCGAGCAACTTTCAACGGGGCTTCAGTCGAACGGCCAGTGGTTAATGGGAGGGATCGGGGAACCGGGGGCTGCCACATTGATGAGCTCCGCTGCCCGGAGTTCCGAGTTCCGAGTTGCGAGGTCGGAGGTCACCGGAGTGACACCGGGGAGCTGCCCACTCATTACCAGATATGGCCAGAAGTTGGCAATGTTTGCCAACGTTTGTTACCTGTTACTAGATTTCCGTTTTTTGGGCCAACTCCTGTGTGCCTGTCATTTAACTGCCGGAATTTCTGGGACTCCACTTGGAAAACGATAGTTTTACGAGCACTCCAACCGAATCCTTTTAAGTGGATCCTAGCATGAAGGTATAGTCAATGCGGAGTTCTGGAAAAAAAAGTTAGGAAAAGGCAGAAATTCATTAAGGTTTATTATATAATATATTTTATCACCAGACTCCTTGTCACAAATTCAAAATTCAATTAAACTGCCAGCTTATCTTTGTATTCCTGGCTTTTTTAATCTGGTTTATTCAAACGTTAATAATTCTTGGCAACTCCTCTGGAATTTTCCTTTAAATTCTTATCAGCTAAGCAAACAGTAGGCTTATAATTGATTATAACCTTGGTTTATTTACGCTCAATGGTTTTCAGATGATAACCAGAAGAGTTTAGCCCTTACTTACTTAATTACCTGAAACCCTATATGCAGAGCTACTGCTTAAGCACCTGCAGCTGTTTGGGATTGCAACTCGGGATGTTGGCAGGTGCAGCATTCGGATACTCGTAGATATCGTATTGCCATTGGAATCCATCTGTGGCACATGCCACGCCCACTATGCCACTAGTTCCAGGACACTTAACCTTCGAACTGCTTGCAATCGCAGGACTTCAGGCCAGACATGCATATGCATGCACGAACATGCATGCATACATTCCTTCTCTCTTTGGTTCAACTCCATTTCCGGACAACAGCAACTTGTCTGGGGCAAGTTCAATATGGCAGCAGCATTTCCGGCTTCGGGTTGCAACATGCAGCTGCACTTTTGTCCTTGCATTTTCCAGGATGTGTTTTCCCTGCGGCTTCCCCTTTTCGAATTTCCCCCGAAATTACTGCATGCAATTACATTTTCTGTTTATTTGCGGCTTCATCTTGAAGCGAACTTTCCTCGCATTTTCCCGGGAAATATGGACTAAAAGGAGCTGGGGAGTCGCGCGTTTTGCTAACCGCGAATACATTTTAATTAGCAGCTAAAATATTCAAACTGAAAATTGCCCTTTGCCTGGAGGGCAACAAAGCGCCCAAAAACTCCCCATCTGCCAGGTCCTCCAAACAGCCAAAAACAACCCAACCACCCAACCCCATTCACCTGTGCCTGTGTTTGTTTTTGTGAGAGCACCCAGGCCCCAAAAAGTTTGCCAGCCTCAGCAGCAACAGCTTCCATGCACAAAGAAAAACTGGGAGTATTTAATAGCTTATAAAAGATTTTAAAAATTTAAATATTTTGGAAAAGTAAAAATGCAGTTTTATTGTGTGTATCAATACCTATCGAAATGTAGAAGAAATTTTTTAAATTGGACCATTCGTTAAAAAGTTATGCCCGATCAAAGTTTATATCTCCATCTCCCTCGCACTCCCTTTAGCTGAGTACCGGGTATCTAATAGTCGGGGCACCCTACTATAGCGTTCTCTCTTGTTTTATTTTGTACTTTTTTTCCAGTGCATCCCCTTAAAAATGGCTATGAATTTTACAGTTTAGAGCGAAAGAGAGGGGCTTTTGGGCAACTTCTCTCTAAATACTTGTGAAAATATGTCAGCAAAAGTTGGAGGGACAAATGAGAAATTTTATATATATATAATAAGTAGATTCACTCGTGCATATATATGTAATAATAATTATCATAAACATAATTTTTAAAGACTGTCTGCAGTTTAAAGTTGTTTTTTTTCCCTTGTTGAGCCCATAGAAATGAAATTTGTGGGTCGTTGACTGTGCCTCCTCATGAATTTTAATTCGAAAATCTTCAGATTGTGAAAACTTTTGGACCTTTAAAGAAAATGGCGTTCGAAATTCAAGAATTCCAAGGGCGGTGAAGTCTGTCAGTGTCAAATATGCTAATTAATTTTATCTGCTGTGCAATGAATAAGTGACAACAATTACGTGTTGCCCTCCCGAAAAAAAAAAATATACCACACATTCATGTACGAAAATGATATGGCAACAATGTCAGCGACAATCGACATTGAGCCCATAAAATATGATTAATTATACAGATGTAAGCGAATGACGGGAATATGGGCATTATATTTAATTTACACACTTATCTGTTGTGGGTTAACATATCTTGGATATTAAAAATAATATTCGCAAACAGCTTAAGCATGTTTTGTGTTGTTGAAATAAGCGTTTAAGCTCCGCATAAATGCTGTAAATATATTACGTATACGTAATTTTCTCGGTATACTTTAAAATATTACGTATACGTAGTTCACTGTTTTTTATTTTTGAATGAAAGAAAACAGAAAAATTATTTTTAAAAAATCCTTTCTTTTTTGTCATTGCTAAAACAGCAAATGCAATGGTTAAATGAAAATTTCAAAATGTTGTTCTTAAACTTTGGGGCCACCAAAAAAACGGATTGCTCTTCCTCTGCCAAAACTCGAAGCCTTGGTCAAAAAACTCACAAACATACAGAGACATTAGCGCTGGTTAAAATTGCCAAAAATAAAAAAAAATAAAACTAAGGAAAGCAAAAAAGTTTGCAACGGAACAGGAATTTTTGGGGAAGGATGGCAAGCAAAAGTTCCGACAACAAATAACCACAAGTGGATGCCACAGCTGGCCAAGCCGTTACTTCTTTTTTTTTTTAGTTTTTTTTTGGTTTTGGTTTTTCTTTTTTTCACCCCCTTTGATGCCCCTTTACTCGCCATGTTTTCGTTTTTTTTTGCGGAGCTTTTCTCTTGGTTTTCTGTTTTTGCGGTAACAGTTGTCAAAATATGGTTAGGACATGAAGTGAATTGAATGCGAGCATATTTCATTTCCCTGGAATCCGGGGGAAAAGTGTGCAAAAAAAAAAAAACAAAAATGTGCGGTGGACAAACGGTCGAAAGAGACCGGAGTTTCCCACACGAGGTTTTCGGCTCTTGCCTTATTGAATCAAACTTTCACTTGGCCGGATTTATCTGTGTTTGCCCTTTGGGAAGCTATTAAAGTGAAATTTTGTTTGGATTTGGATTCAATAGAGGAGTGGTTAGTGGTGGAGAAATCACTTGAAAATTCAGGCAAATCAGCTTGACGAACGGTCACACATGTTCACTCTAATAGTTGCATGGTCACACTGCTCATTTTGTGCGAAACAAAGCAAATTGAAGTCGTTGCACGAACTACTTTCATTGATTGGAATTGATGGTTGGGCAGCACGACGAATTCTAGGATAGTTAAGGCGTTTCCAAGGAAAATGTGCGACACCCACTCAATCAGAAACTCCCATCCACACACACACACACACACACCCACACCCCCACTTTTTGGCAGGCAGTGCGATTCAATTTCCGCTGTCAGTTGCTGTCTTCATTTTGGCATTCGGTTTTGTTTTGACTGTGAAATCTTTTGTGGGCCAACTGTTGCCATGTGGAAGGATTCCCACACCAAGCACTGAGAAAAACTATGTTTTTTCTTTAAAATAAAAAAGGGAAAATAATATTTAATATAAGAATATTTAAATAATCCCTAATAATATGTATAAACGTATGAAAATCCAAATTTAATATTTAATTCATATGACTTAAATTTTCTTTCAAATAAAATTTCCTTCTGTGCATTCTTTATGCATGTGGTCCTTGGGCCACTTCGTGGCACCTCATCTTTCCCTTCATCCCCCATCCTTCCCAATCACTTGCCATTTTCTTCAATGACGAACAATTCAATTTGCCGCTGAAGTCCTTTCGATAGTCCTTCTCCTCCCCCCCTCCAATATCCCCTTTGCGGCACTTGGCCGAGGTGTCCTTTTTGGGTCCAAGTGCAGTTTTCCAATTCTGTTTAAACCCTTCGAATCTCCGGGCTTTGAATTTCCCTCGCTCGGCAGAGGGAACTATATTTCTGCTGTTGTGTCTGGCACATAGATTTTTTTTTTGCTCTTTAGTTGTTGTTGTTTATTACCTGTGCATTTCCAAGTGTTTTGTTTATAGAGATTTCCTTTTTCCTGAGTGGGCTTCGTTCTTATGATGCCGTAAATTATTCGATGTCTGTCGATGGGCAAACTCATAAATAACAAATTTTGAGGCATGTGAGGCAAGTGCGGAATTGAAAGATAGAAAATATGGCAGAGGTTTGCAAAAAAATAAATGGCAAAATGTCAAATGGAATTTTCCTTTTAATTGTTTGGCGTTGCCACTTCTTGTAGTCCTTTTGATTTAGCAACTGTTTGGGGGGAAAATAAAGTGCCTTAAGTTGTAAATTATATAAATAAAATAAATAATATTCAAGATAAATGTGTAAATTTTATTATAACTTCAAAGCCTTTTTAGGAATATTTTTCCAATAAATTCGACATATTTTCCAAATTGAATTTTCCTTTTAACATAACAATTGCCAGCTTTACCCACTTAGTTGCCAATTTATTGGCAAAAATAAAATGTTTGCAAATGCCATTAACATGATTTTAACTTGTTTCCCAATTGTTGCTTTTCCGAACGTATTAACGTCTATTTTTTTGTATTTATTCTTTTCATCTTTTCCGTGACCTCCTTTCATCCATTCACCCATTCTCCACAGCCCTATAAATTTCCCCATGAAATTTTGCCCTAAATGTTTGTCTCGCTTTCAGCAATATTTACCCATCCCATTCCATTCCCAATCCCATTTCTCCCATTACCCGGGAGAATACAATTTCCAACGCAAACAGCAAATGCGAACAACAATTGTAATTGGGCATTAACATAAGCAGGCACCCGCAGAATGAAAACACCCACAGCCAGCCAACAATTCCCAATGTTAAACATCAGCGATGAATCCTCCAGTCAAACGTGAGCTTGTATTGGGAACAACCCAACCCAACCCAACCAATCCCAACCCAACCCAAACCATCCAAGGATCCGTATCACAGCTCCCTCAGCTCCCATTTGAATGTTTCCATTTCGGAGCGTCAATTTATTGAATTTTAATTAATTTTATTGCCCGGCATTGTCGTAAAGCCCTTAATGATAGCATCGCTTGCCACCTCGATACAGTGGAGCCAGCGAAGTGGAGGATTTTATTTTATAACCCAGGCATAAGCCCAGCAATATACTCAAGTTGCTATTAAAACCCAGTAGATTGGCACTCAATTTAAGGGTTTCTCATTTTATGTTATTACGTTTTTAAAGAAATAATGAAATAACAATTTAAATATGGTCACCCTATTCGTTTTCTTCTGCCGATAGGGTCACACTAAACAGATGATTTGAAAAGCAAATGCAACTCTGAATCAGTATCCATTTAATCCTTCCAAATAGCGAAACTTTACTGTGTTTTTAGACGAGTTTTATACAAATGCAGAAATTATGGAAACTGCGTTGACGCTCTAACATAAAAACAAATGTGCCAGGTGGACCGGTGGGCGGATGGGTTGCTTGCAGTGGCGGATCCAGGATTTTGTTGTGGGGGGTGATATCAGAACAATTTTTTTGTTGCATACTTTTTGAGTACCAAAATTTCTTTCATTTTTCACCCGAGTGGGGGGTGATATATCACCCATATCACCCCCCGTGGATCCGCGCATGGTTGCTTGGGTAGGCAGATGTCAAGGCCAGAGCAATTGTAGACGCAGCTCATTATGCCAAGCGGATGCCACTTGGCATACATTTGGCATGGAGATGAATCTCCGACACTCTGGCCCCAAAAGCACTCCGGGGTCAGGTGCAAGGTCCCTTGCCAAAAAGGGTAAGCAGCGGGTAAGCAGGTTGGTAAGTGGTTCAGTGGGTGGTGAACTCAATTTGTCACCATTGCGTGGCCAATTAACACGCAGCAATCGGCAAACAAACGACGAAAGCTAATCCAAAAACAGAAAAAACAAAAGAATGGTAAATAAAATGTCGGCCCGTTATGAAAAAGGGCAGTTAAACGGGGGTAAGGCTATAACCGAGCATAAATAGCAACACGTTCCCCGTTTTGCATGTCGAATGGTCATTCCAGCGAGTCGCCGGGACTTCAATCACTTCATCATATTATCGCATCCAAGGGCTGCCCCAAGAAAATAGAATCCAAAAATGGGGGAGGGAAAAGGGAAAGAGAATACGCAGAATGGCGGTGCCTCTAGGCATCCTAACGGCCAAGAAAGGAGCCCCCCATGAATGGGCCCCTTTTATTGCATTGCCAACATGAAAATAACGAATAAAAATTGAGTGGATTGCCCCCGGACTTGAGGAGAAGGCAGAAAAAAAACAACAACAAGTGGGTTCGGGGAGTAGGATTGGAATGGAGCTTCGGGCAGCGGGGGGCTTGGGGCTTGGGGCTAACGAGGTGAGGCATTTGAAAGCGGGTTAAGGGACAAGGACCTGGGATAGCCGGAATGGTTGGGCCACGGCCACCGCAAATCCTCCGCCATAAGTCCAGTAATTGAGGAGCCGGGCCTACCGGGATGTTGGATTAGAACGGGTCTTCAATCCCCCGGATCTTTTGGGATGAGATGCAAACAGTTGGATTTAAGGATAGATGGATGGGTTGGTAGTCGAGAGAAAAAGATCCTGGGATCCCAGGGAGGGGAAATATAAGTACTAACCAAAGAATTAGGCTGGATAGATGGATAAGGCGGCTTGCTCAGAAGGAGATCCAAAACAAAGAAGGGAAAGGCTATTAAATGAAAGAGAATGGAACATAAACCTTGAAATTATCCCCTTTTTAGGTTGCTTACTTTTATTTACTTAAAGAGCTTATAGCAAAAGAACCAAAAGAAAATATTCTTATTTTTGTCCAAAACCAAAATACCGAATTTCGAAAAAAAAACACATTTTTTTCGCTGAAACAAAGGAAATATTGATCCAAATATGGATTGTCATACCTTTCTGAACTCGTTATTATATTTCCAATCGATTGGCATTTAAATCTGAACATTTTATTTTTTTGCCATTTTTCGCAAAAAATTAGGATCCCCTTAAAAAAAAATAAAAATTGACGAAAATTTTATTTTTCCAAAAACACTCGGAAAGTGACGTTAGTTTAATTTTGAAGTTGTAAGCTGTTCTAAACAGTATGTATTTTTGGTGTAGGACCATTTTTGACCGAGTTATAGCTAAAAAACCAAAAGAAAAATTCCTATTTTTGTCAAAAACCGAAGTCCCGAATTTCGAAAAAAAACAACAGTTTTTTCGCTGATAGAAAGGAAATATTTATCCTAATATAAAATATAATTAAAATATTTACTCCTCTTCTCTTACCGTTCGTGCCATCAATCAATTTCTCGGTCCCTAGGAATCAATCAGTTCGTTTTGCCACAAATTATGCGCAGTTCATTGCGCCATTTTCGTCCTTTTGGAATCGAATCCCCATTTTCATTTGTATTTTTTTTTGGTTGCAGTGCCAAGTCCCTGGGAAAATTGCATTTGTCGTCGGCCATTGCAAACAGTTTCATTCCGCCTTTCATTTCGGCTCCCTGTCTCCGTGTCCCGTGTCCTGTGTCCTGTGTGTCCTGCGTCCAAGTATGCCATGGGCTTCCGGCATTTGGCACTCGTTTCTAGACTTGCATCAACTTCCGTTCCGTTTCGGAACCGCCCACTTTTCCACCCGCTTTCCCACCGCCCACCGCCCCACTTTTGCACAGTGGACATGCCGGCAATTTACGCGAATTTCCGCTTGACGGAAATGCACAAAGTGAAAGCAGCCAAGGCAAACGAAAGTGAAAAGCAAAAAGCAAAACAACGACAACTTGAGCCTGTCATCACATGGGCAACAGTTTTTCCGGGGGACTCCCCCCCTTCCCCTCGTTTCACCACTCACCATCGACCTTTCACCTTTCTCCTGGCCATTTCTCCTCCACCGTTGTTTGCAATTGGTTTATTCTATTAGATTCACTCGGGGAACGGGAATGGGAATGGAATCGGGGCCATATCGATAAGGCAAATTGAGTCAGTCGCTGCACTCCCTCAATGGGCATGGCTGAACAGTCGTGATGGAGTGGAAATCCTTGAGGGATTGCAGCCAAAAATAGAATGGAAATGGTTCAATTTGCGGCAAATCGGAGAATATTCGTATATATATTTGTATCTGGGAACATCTCGATGGAATTGGTGTTGATTTATTTATGGCTAAATCCTGGAGCGTTTTGTTTTCTTTTTAATTGAAGTGATTTTGATTATTTTAGATCATATTTATGGTTAATGTGATCTTAATATCTTAGGTTTTATTGTATTCGTGAGAAAGTATGTAACAGGTATAATTCTGTTTGGTTTAGTTATACCTACCAAAATGTTTAATTGCAACACTCCTTGAAAGAGGAGAGCGTTTCCCGATAGATGGCGCCACTTTTAAGTGACTCCTTGCTTCGCTGCTTAGATAACTCCATCTCTCTCACACTCACTTAGCCGATTAATGTAGAATTAACCCAATTTAGGTCAAAGTCAATTAAATATTTTGATTTCTTTTGTTTTGTGTGAATGAATTAATTTGAAATTTTGAGTTAAATTGAATTGAATGAATTTGAATTTTGAGTTTAATCAAATGAATGAATGAATCATATGAATTCCGAAATAATTCAAACGACTTGCTCGTTTGAAGGAGAAAGGGCCATCAATTTCTGGTTCAATCTGCCTGAATTTTATACACTATGCAGCTAACATTGATTTTTCAAAATTTTTGGACTATTTGTTCACAAAAGAAAGCACAATAAAAGTCTGACAAATTCAAAAAATTCGTATAAATTATTTATTCAATTCGAAATGAATTAGAAAATCATTCCATTCAATTCAAATTGAATTGATGGACTCATCGCCCATTAATTGAGGCTAAGGAGTGAGGGAGGAAAAAAAAGCTAGCAATTCAAGCGCGAAGAATCACGCATAACAGGCAATCAATTATTTGCACATTATGCTACGAGTACATTTGCCGTGGGTAAACGCCTTTTGTGTGTCGAGTTGACCGCTTATTAGCGTTCAGCTGGTAAGTATGCTACGCAAATTGGCCAAGTGGCGCCGCACGTGAGGTCAAAAGGTCCACCAGGTGGACGGCCAAAATATTCTGGGAGTCGTCTACCCAAAACGAAAAACAAAAAACGGGGGTTGCTCAAATTATTCGCGGCTAATGAGAGTGTTGCAGAGCACCGCATTGCCCATGCCAAAAGGACCCCCCTAAAAATAAAGCCAGTGGGGGGAAACAAAACTATCCGAAAGTAATCCGCTGAAGTAGTTCTTTCCTCTCCCCCCCCCCCACATATACACCCCAACAAAAAAGTGGGTTTGAAAAAGGGAAAGAACTGCCAAGATTAGTTTCACAGCTTACAGCAATTTGTTGTGACTACAGCAGCAGCAACAAAAAGTTGCTCATATTGCGCTGAGAAGGGTACACTGAAAGAAATTGTATTACAAATATATTAACTTTGACTTCTATCATAAGCTGGAAATTTCATTTGGCCAATTTATCAACCTTTATAATATATTTAATATTTTTTTTCTTTACTCTGACATTTTTCTGTTTTTTCTAAATTATATTAAAATACTATATTTTGAACTTTTAAAATACAAAATATATTTCTAAAATAATATTTAAAAAGACTTTTTTTCTCTTTACTCAGAAATTTCTTTGCATTTTTCAATATTAAATTAAAACAAGAGAGAACGCTATAGTCGGGTTGGTGTCCCGACTATCTAATACCCGTCACTCAGCTAAAGGGAGTGCGAACTCTGTAGTCTGGTTGGTGTCCCGACTATTTAATAAACGTAACTCAGCTAAAGGGAGTGCGAGGGATATAAAAAACTTTGATCAGGCATAAGTTTTAAACGTATGGTCCGATTTAAAAAATTTCTTCTACATTTCGATAGGTATTGATAAACACAACAAAACTGCATTTATACTTTTCCGAAATATTTAAATTTTTAAAATCGTATATTAAGTATTGTGGGCGTTAGAGGAGGCGTGGCACCATTTTGAAACAAACTTGCGCTGCGTAGGAGCTCCTAGAATCTGCATGCAAAATGTCAATCTCCTAGCTTTTATAGTTTCCGAGATCTCAGCGTTCATACGGACAGACAGACGGACAGACGGACAGACGGACAGACGGACATGGCTATATCGACTCGGCTAGTGATCCTGATCAAGAATATATATACTTTATGGGGTCGGAAACGCTTCCTTCTAGCTGTTACATACTTTTGCACGAATACAATATACCCTTTTACTCTACGAGTAACGGGTATAAATACAATATCTTGAACTTTAAAAATACAAAATTTATTTTTAAAATAATATTTAACTGGTGATAATATTTAATTTAATAGACCCTTTAAATGTTCAACTGTTTCTAACATCATTTTTAGTACAATACTTTCATTTTTGTTCTAATACCTTTTTTTCCTTGTGTAAAAAGCGGAAAAGTAGAAACGAAGCCAAAGCCAAAAGCAGCAAACGTCGTCGTCAACATTTGGCTTAGCTGAGTTTCTGTCGCAGCAGGGGGGCGTGGCTGGGGGCTGGGGGGCTGGGGGACTGGGGGACTGGCAACTACTGTAACTGTAATACTTTAAGCCTTTACGCAGACGACAACCAGCAGGAGAGTTCTGTTCATGGGTAACGCGACCACAGTGGCAACCGCAAAATGCAATGATCCCCACGCACAGTGGTTCAAAGTTCATTATTTAAGCCATAGCCTTTATTAACAGTGGATTTTGAGGGGGATCAGAGAGCTTTTTATTAGCTTAAATACAAAAGTTTAGTTAATATACTACCAACATAAGGATTGGTTTCCTACGAAAGCCCAGAAATATTTGCATACCGTTTCGAATGTTTTGACGTAGGCTATAAATTTAAACATTGAAAATATTTACTTTTAAATAGTTTTATCTTTTCCTTCGAATTTCGCCCCTTCCGCCCACTGTGCCATATGGACTAGTGCTGTTTTTCAGTTGCTGCTGTTCTATTTTTATGCGACGTTGGCTAAACACTAAAAGTAGGCAAACAAACAGTGAGCCAGGGGCGGTCGGCAAGGGGGGTATGGGGGTTAGAAGGCGAGGGAGCAACCACAACAAAAACAAAAGCAGAGGCAGAAGCAACAAGGACATGGCATAAAAAGGATTTACCAAACTGAAACTGAAACTGAAACTGAACTGTGCGGCGTCTTAGCAACTTTGTTGCGCGAGCGAAAGGGAGAAAATTCAGGCGTACATCTGTTCGGATATTCTGCTACATGTGTTTGCTTCAAAAGGGTTGGTTAAGGGGTAAATGGATAGAGGGGGTGGAGAGAGGGAGAGTGGAGAGCACCTGCTGTCCGGGAACTTTCCCCAGTTTCACCGTTTCGGCCACTTGCCATGTGCACTAATCACATTTGGGGGCCATTCGCGCTATTCCGACTTTGGATTCGGATTCGGTTTCGCTGTCTGCCTCTTGTTTTTCCACTACACTTGAGGAAAATTCGGAATAAAAAAAAGGATAATCGTACCTTAAAGGTAGGCATAAATAATTGCAACATCACTGGAATTTCTCTGGGGACTTGAGGCTTCTACACCAAGTGTCCTAGTCCCATAATAAAAGCCCCACGTTGGGCGCCATAAACCTAAACCAAATGTGGATGAAGCAACAGCTTTGTAGCTAACCGAAACTTATTAGTTTTCAAATTTAAGTTTAGACTAGTTTTTCGCTCAGTGCTGGTCGACCCGCATAGTTTCAGCAACTTGTTAGACATGCGCTTCCGCTTACGTTGTTTCCGCTTCCGTTTCCCGCTGCCGGCCGCAGTTGCCACTTCATTTTTTTCCTGCCCAGCTCTTGTTGCTTCTCCGGCACATTCTCCTCCTCCTCCTCCTCTGTCTTTTTCTGGGCAGGATTTATGCGTGTCAGATTTTCATGGACACGCTGGCTAGAGGGGAGGGGGAAGTCGGAGGATAAAGGGGCATCCCAGCAGCCACATGTGCGCCATAATTCAAACTTAACGGTGCTGCCAGAGACGAGTGACTTGCAGCACCTGTGCTCGCAGATCGGGTGGGATTAGCCCCGGGCAGAAGAAGATTCCGGGCCAAATATGTTGTTGCCACGATTTATTCTCCTGTTCTTCTCCTTTGGCCAGCATTGGGTATAATTTGCTTAAATATTCATCTCATGGGGGGACTTCACGGCGCATGGAGATTCAATTTACTGGGGCTACTCATAATGCACTGCTTGCAAGTGGGGAACTGCTTACGGCCAGCAGTTTTTGGTTCTTTGAAGAATGAGTTTAATATCCTTGTTTTTTGAAGAAAAAATCTTATCCATGACAAATTCAATTTAATCAAGAATTTCTTCGGATTTCCATAATATAAGTGGTGCTACAAAAGAATCGTCTTAAAAGGATTATTTATTTATTACATTTTTTATAATTATTTTACTTCTGAGCCCTTTAAGCTAATTAGTCGAAACGGTCCTAGAATTTTCTACATACTTTTGTGCGCCACTTGAAAGGCGACTTTGTTGGCATTTTTCAGAGTTTGCATACCAAAAATTCTTGGGATGCGAGACAAAATTCTACAAAAAATCCATTTCGAATTCCGGGTTACCGCCTAAATCCCGGGCATAAAAAAAATAAATAGCTAAGAAAAACAAATGCAAAGCGACTTACGTCGACAATTAAAATCAAAAAAAAGGGAATAGAGTGGGGGAAAAAAGCAAAAGAATCTTTTGATTAAGTGCTGTTGTCTGTCGCCGGCAGAGGGCGCTGCACGGGGGCGGTGTGGCGGGGCTACGCCTTCTGTGGGCGTGGCCAGACAAAGGGCGTCGGCAATTAATTTATGAGGCCCACTCAACGAACACAAACACACAGGCATATTAATTAATTACTGTGATTTCTTTTAGCGCGTTTGCTTTTTTTTCACTCTCGCCTTCATTCTTTTTTTTACGCCCCCCGATCCGCCACGCCCCCTTTCCTTCATCCGTTGATTTATGGCCGTCGACTGCGCTGCTCTCAGCGTATTTACTGCTTATTACAGCACGGCAGCAATAGCAACAAAGTGGTAGTAAGAGGGGTGGTAAGGGGGTGGTAAGGGGGTTGGTAAGGGGGTTGGTAAGGGGGTTGGTAAGGGGGTGGTAAGGGGGGCGGCAACGGGAGCAAGTGGGCGGAAATTGTGGGTCAGCTGGCTGCGAATTTTTCCCGCGGAGGTCGCGGATACAATTTCTTCCCCCCGTTGTCATTGCCGTTTTGTTGGCTCTACTTTGTTTTGCTTTTTAGTACCCGATAATCGTTGGGATCGGTGGGGTATATCCATTAGCCCCTAAAATAAAAAATCTTAAATGAAATACCAAAATATATTAGTCTTGACATTTAATATAGAATGTTTTTATATTTATATTAATATCTAATGCTATCTAATAGTTAAAACATAGGATTCATTATATAGTTAGTGAATATTATTGCTTTATTAGTCTTATTTGGGAACTATTTGGAATATATAACTTTTATTACAGTACAGTTATTACTTTTTTTTACAGTACTAAATTGTATTTAGTATTTAGTATTTTAATACTACATTTTGCTAAGTATTTTAGAATTATTTTAAAAAAAAACAAGAGAGAACGCTATAGTCGGGTTGGTGTCCCGACTATCTAATACCCGTCACTCGGCTAAAGGGAGTGCGAGGGAGATGGAGATATATGTAAACTTTGATCAGGCTTAACTTTTTAACGAATGGTCCGATTTAAAAAATTTCTTCTACATTTCGATAGGTATTGATAAACACAACAAAACTGCATTTTTACATTTCCGAAATATTTAAATTTTTAAAATCGTATATTAAGTATTGTGGGCGTTAGAGGGGGGCGTGGCACCTTCTTGAAATAAACTTGCGCTGCGTAGGAACTCCAAGAATCTTCATGCCAAATGCCAATCCTCTAGCTTTTATAGTTTTCGAGATCTCAGCGTTCATACGGACAGACAGACGGACAGACGGACAGACGGACAGACGGACATGGCTATATCGACTCGGCTAGTGACCCTGACCAAGAATATATATACTTTATAGGGTCGGAAACGCTTCCTTCTCCCTGTTACATACTTTTGCACGAATACAATATACCCTTTTACTCTACGAGTAACGGGTATAATAATTTTCTGGGAATTGATTTCTGTAGCAAACAAAATTCCAATTTAATGTAATTTAATTTAGCATACATCCAAATAAATTAATACATTTTTTTTTACATTTTTTAATGCTAGAAAGCACATTTCTAAGTTCAAAAGAAAGTTTACGCTCAACAGAAGATTCTCAGCTAAGGCCAAGGAATTTTATAACAATTCTTCGACATTGGAAATTCGAGAACAATGGCTTTTGGTTGGTTTTCCTGTTTGGCTTGTAGTTTCCATTAAAGACCAGGTATCTTCTAGTCTCGAAGCTTGCTAAAAAAATGTAGCAGCTAGCAACTTGTTTCTTTTTGTTTGCGCTGTTGGTCTGTTGCTCTGCCTTGTTGTTTTTCCCACAATGCGCTTTGTGTGCACGTGGCGCGCCTTCGAGTGTCCATTGTCCTGCCAGCTAGCCAGCCACCCACTTTTGCCCACCCACTTTTCCTCATTGCTTTTCTCTGGGGCCAATTGTCAACTGGCCAAGAACAACAGCAAGCGAGTTGGCGAGAAGAATGGGCACGAGAGCAGGAACAACAATCAGTTAAGTTATCCTAAATAAACACATTTTCCGAGCACGCAGCGCCAGCATTTTCCACTCCATCCCCATTTCCCCTTCTCCCTTGGAAAACTGAAAGGGAAATTTGCTTTTGGTCTTGGCACTAAGCAAACTGTTGCGTTGGGCTAAGACGCTGTTGTCCAGGTTTCAAATTAAACTCGAAAGAAAAACAAATTAGGCAACGCCGGACACAAAGCATTCGTCTGATGTGTTTACTCAGGGGGTAAAAAAAAGTGAGGAGGGGTTTTCCCTTCTTTCTTTCAAATTAAAAGATGTCCCCCAGAATGTTAATTTCCAGAGGACTGGGCCCTTGACTTATGACCTGGCATTAACATGGATTCCCAGACAAATTCCCACTCATTTTCCGCCACTTAAAGGGGTTTCCATTTCTATTTGCGGCCATCAATCATGGCCAGGGATTTAACCTTGCACTTGGGACTTCGACTGGGACTTCACTTGGCCCGATAATCACACATACAATCAATCGATCCATCGATCGATCGATGGGTGCAATCAGAGGTCTTTAAAGAGGCCAAAGTGGAGAAGTGTAATGCCACAAAGTGCCAGCGATTTTGAGTCATTTGCATATTTCATAAACACACTGGCTCATTGCGCTCTTTTAGCCAAGTTATTGCAGTTATTGCAGTTATCTGTTGCATATATTATATGCGCCGGGAGTACAGTGCGTATCATGAATGGTGCTGAAAATAAATACAGAAATAGCTAGGTTTTAGCCAAAGGTGCTTAAAAGTAGGCAGTGGTTTCAAAATATATTGTTGCATACTTTTAGACACCTATTTTAATATTTTGAAAGTGATTTCAAGAGCTGTTTTTGATACTACTTATTTAAATATTATATTATATATTTTTAAATATTATAGTATATTTCTATTGCTGATTTAATCAGCTCTAAACGATCCGCTTTATGGTTTCGAAACGCACTATTCCTCTTTATTGCATACTGGTGTCCATATATATTCAGCTGTATATAGGTCATCATAATGCTTCAAGTTTGGTTGAAACGCTTGGAAAAACCTGGCAATGTGCAAAGCGTATGCAAATGAACATATCTGTGGGGAGATATGAACGTATGAAACTCATATATAAAACACACTGAGCTAAATAATACAAATAAATAAAAAAACAATAACAACAACAAAACTACACTTGAAACAAAAGTGTTGTTGTAGATGTGACCACTTTAAAGAGTGTGGAAAAACTTTCACAGCAGAATAATGGTTTTTTGTGGTGAAAGTGAAAACTTCAAGAGTCTTGGCTTTGTCTAACTTTCGAAAAAGTTGACGGCGTCATGGGAATTGCATAGATTCTTCTTTAAAATTTTCAAGTTTAAAATCTGCACAGTTTTGGATAGTAGAACCAATTTAGATGAAAGCAAAAAACTTTCGGGCACCCTGAAAAGAGATTTCGAACCACAGGACATTTTTCTTTGCAGCGTGTATGCGTATGTGCTTTGCTGTACATATATGCAGGCATATGAGTCCTGTGACCCCTTCTCCAACCACACCCATGTCCATGCCGCCCCCCTTCTGCATGCTTATATGCATTATAGATGCAAAAGGCCGACGGCGGCATCGTCTGTGAGGCCCACTGTCCATTGGACAAGGGTGAGGGAGGGGGTGGATGTGCTTCAGGGGCGGCGAAAGGGGGGCTCTCCGCACAGCCCATTTCATTTTTAATAGTTTCAGTCGTCGGCGGCGGCATTTCATTTGCCGTTTGTTTACTTTGCAAACTGGGTCTCGTCTCGCCTGCGCCCCCCTTTCTTGATCCCCCCGTCCGCCGCCCCTGTCTTAGGTTTTCCGCAAATCAAACAGAAAAGGCAGCCAAAAAATGGCAAAAAAATGTTTTGCTTTTTTCTCACACTTTTTGTTTTGCTCTTCAACATTTACTGATGATTTATGCGCCGCAGCGTTCACTTTAAACCAGTCACGTTTTTGATGAACTTTACCTTTTTGGAAACCATTTTCGCTGCCCTGTAATAGGGCAGACCAATTAGTTTGCACATGGAAGTCCGCAGCTCGGGACAAAAATTTTCAGTTAAATACAAAAGAGCAGGGCGGAAAAGTTGAGGGAAACAGGTGGAATACACAGAGTGCAAGTACAGTGAAGCTTTTATAGGCGGAGACATTTTAATAGATTTTCGTAAGAATAAAACAAAAATAGTTCTATTGATTGCAGTTTCCTAAAAATCCATTTAAGCACAAGATAAAACCTTTTTACAATGGAAGTTAATTTTAAATACCTAATATTTGTTCTCCTTATGGAAGCTCTACTGTATGTACATGTGGGAAACTCACTGCGTTTTTGTTTACAGCTTGCTCAAGGCGTTAACCCAAAAATAAAAAGAAAAACCTTAAAAGAAACAGTGCTGAAAAAAATATATATAAATTGCGACGTCTGTCCGTATACAAACTGTGGCGGCAAAGGTGACAAGTGGGGGAAATTGCTGAAAATGGAAAGGAGGAAAATTTCTAGAAATCCCTCACCTTTAAAGCGAGTTGATAAGTTCGCGCCGTCATCGTTATGTCAATTGAATGATGTCACACGAGGCGATGTGGCATAAAATAAACAAATGACAAGCGCCACACACAGATACACAAGCACACACTGATCACCAGACCACCAACACACACACACACACACAGACAAAAGATTTTCCCAAAGGCAGGAAACTGAAGAAAAGGAGAAACTTAGACTTTGACACACTGACTAAGTCTCAGGAATTAAATCAAGCGTACGGGAAATCCTGTTGCGCCCTTCTCCGCGCTTCTCACTCTTTACGCCTAAGCTGCTCGGCAGAAGCATTGCCGGATAATTTTAATGAAAATTTAAGTTTAATGTGCTCTGAATTCTGATTTATTTTCATATATAAGAAAAGAAAAATTCCAACTAAAAACGATGAGAGTTCTTTCAACAGATTCTAAAGCAGAAATCAAACTTAAAGCTTGTACAAAGTATCTGTAAGGACGTCGAAGGATTAAATTGTGACACATTTGTCGCCTCCCGCTGCATTGTGCATATCTGCAAGCGAGTGAGTGCGTTAATCCATTCATATTTTATGTCCATCGTATGCCATAAAATCAAAATAAAAGCCGAGTCCCCTAGCCAAAAGCAAAGGCAAAGCCAAAGCCAAAGATGGAGCCATATAGTCCATGTAGCCATATAGATATAGACCAGACCTCGGTCTTAAGCCGAGCACATTTATATATAGTCATAGTCATAGTCTCGTGGCTGTAAAACAGGATTTGCATAGCATCCCGGCCAGATTTGCATGCAGATGGCGATGGCGATGGCGGCAGTAAGTTTGACATTGTTGCTCATTGCGACCAACGAGCTGCATCTAATGCAAATGCACAAATGCGATTTATGACAAGCGAGAGGCATCAGCTGGGATATATGTGCGTATGGGTTTGGGTAGGAACGTCATATCCAGCTAAACTTACATACAGCGCCTTGTTTTTGCCCTCACACTCGAACACGCATAACCCCTCCTGCTGTCATGTCATCCATCATTCGGCCTGTCTGTCAGTTGGCCCATTAACGCCCCGGGGACGGGACCCAGAATAACCTGGGCCACGGTCATGCGATATGGCTTAGTCCAACATTTGTCTCCCGCCAGCTTGACTCTCGTGGAAATTCAATGAAAAAATATTTGATTAATAGTCCCGAAATGGGAAATGTTTACCTAGTTCTTGGTTTCGTTTACCAATGGCTTACGCAGCGAAAGGACTGGATTAACACTTGATAAACATTGGGGGAAATACTGTGATTGGGGTTGTCATGAATGGAATACAACAACGGTGGTGGGATACATTTTAATTGTTGTGTATTTTACAAATTGTTTACAATATATCTCCAGTTACCTTTGACTAGACCTAATTTATTTGTTTTATCCTTACAGGGTCCATTTCAATTCTTGAGCTTGACAAATGTAAGTATTTTGGATTATTAAAATTTTAAAAAAAGATTTGTAAGTAGTTTAAGCTTAGCTGTTCTGAGTGAGAAGCGCGGAGAAGGGTGCGGGTGCTAATATAAAATTCATTATCTAAATTGCTTCTGCTGACAGGCGCTTGAGCGCAGCTTAGCTGTCAGGAATGAGAAGCGCGGAGAAGGGCGCCAATGAGACAACCCTAAGATAATAATCTCTGCGAGTAGCGCAGTGGACAGGCGATCATCGTCTGCAGTTTTAAAGCAGACTCCACGAAATGTTTCCTCCCCCAACTGGCAAAGTATTCGATTTAAATATTTTATTGGTGAAAGTTTGCCTCTCCCTCTCGCTTTTTTTTTGGGTTACCTGCTACATCACTTCAGAGAGAGAGAGACTGTTGCATTATTCATTAGGGTTGTTGGAGGAGCGCTGGGCGAAACAACATGGCCCTGGCCCGACTAACAACTTCCGGGTGGGGAAATCGGAATCGGGAATATAATGGAATTGGATGGGCATGGGGATGGTTGGGCAGCGGAAATTGCGAGCATGGCCAAATAATGACTCACACAGACAATTCTGGGTGGGCTCTTCTGCTCCTTGGAGTGGGGTGGCCAAATCAGCGCACTTGTCAAACATGTTGATGGACACTTGAAAGGCGACGACGACGACGACGAAGAAGCGGAAATATGGAAGGAATCGGGAATTTAAAGAAGAAAGTGCCAGTGGTCTCTAAAATGGAAATGCCTAAAAATAGTTTTCCCCTGTGTGAGTCATAAAAGTGCCAGGCGATATGAAATATGTTTAGAGTGTCTGTGTGTGTGTTCCGCTGGAAAGAAAAACATATTCATAATCGTTGGGGAGGCATATCGAGCATACGCCATGTGTGCCATTTTCGCGGAGGTGGAGGACAGGCAGTCAGCCGATTTGGCGCCGCCTGCTGTCAACGCAGTCAAGTTCCATTTCCTCCGCCACTTTCAAGTGGTGTGTACAAAATACACACCATACATACCATATACCATATCAATTCCTGGCCATATCTGCGATATATATCGCTGGCTATGCACACAAATGATTTATTTATTTATTAGCTTATTGCCAAATGCCAAAATGACGCAGCTGCCACGATATCGTGCCAGTCCCTCGCAACACAACCTTTTACCCTCTTTTTCCCATCCCCTCTGGATCTATTTTCCAATTGGGCAAAATGCAGAATTGGCTGCAAAAACGAAAAGAAAAAGAGGGAAAAAGAAAATTCAAAGGCCGATGCCAAAAGCAACAGCAGTTTTCCCGCCAAACAACTTGATTGAGCGGCGAATAGAACACATGTTTGATGGATTTTCCGGGCATTTTCACGGGGGGCTAAATGTGTGTGCACCAATCAGTGACACATGCAAGTTGATCACTTTCGATTCGGTTGAGTAACTTACAATTGCAGGATTTTTTAATAAACTCAGTGGGGAGTGGATTTTATTTAGATTTAAATACTTGCCAACGATTTTATTTTGAATTTTGGGGTTGTGTAAGTATCGATAGTATCCACTTTCGATTCTATCGATATTATAGGTAATCGATATTAATATTTGTATCTTAAAATTTACCAAAGATGATATACGTTACAAATTACATAAAAACTAGAAATTATTTAGCTAAGCGATAATAACGATAATGTGCCTAAACCATTGATGTTTCACAATTTTTAAAACTTTCGAAAATATCGATAGTGATTTCGATAGTTTTAACAAGTAAAGTTTTATCTTTTACTAGAAAATTTTTGAAATCCCGACAAATGGTTAATCAAAATCCTTTCCAACTAGATCACCTGCCATTTAGAATCGTTTTGAACCAATGGATTTGCAGTCAGTTGCAATTAAAATGCCATATCTGAGCAATAGAGATTTATAGCCTGCTGGCCATGCATATATCATTCGCACAATTGGATCCACATTGGATTCCCTCCGAACCGAGAGCCCCTAGACAATTAGGGAATCTCTATTTGACAGACTGAAGAATGAACTCCCGCCGCCGCCTTCGCTTCTCAGCTCGAAGTTCTGAGTTCTGAGTTTTGGGAAATTGCCTCATTTCCCAGTGTTTGCCGGGAAAGTTTCCCAGCCATTTTCCCAGCTGTCCCCCCGTTTGCCTTTGCGTTTGTCATTAATTACGAGCTGAGCCAGAAGCTCGCCGGTTTCGGTAGATCATTAGTCCACTTGCTAATGGCCCACAAAACAAAGGAAATTCTCGTTTCTCCCTGTCGATAGCTGCCTCTCTCTGTCCCTCTCTTTCTCTTTTTCTATCTCTCTCTGTCTTGTGCACTTAATTATGAAATTATGTCTTTTCTCATTTACTTGGTATTTGCCGCAAAATGCGTTTTACCAGATTTTACCCAACAAATTCATTATGGTTCCTATTTTTATATGTTGAGAACCAGGGTGTATTGTGTGATTCAGAAGGTATGTGACGCTAAAAGGAGTTTTCCTATGCAGTTAACTAACCCTAATAACTCTGCTTGTTATAGCTAATTATTTTTTTAAATTAGGTAATTAAATAAATTATTTTTATATGAAATATATTTTCTTAAATTCCAAAAAAAAATACCAGAATTAAATTGTAATATCTTTAAGATTTTTAACATATTTAACAGGTATTTTTTTATTTTTTTTATTTTATTTTTATATGAAATATATTTTGTTTAAATTCAAAGTTAGAATTTTTAACAAAAAATACCAGAATTTAAGATTTCTTACATATTTACCAGGTATTTTATATTCTTTATTTCCATTTTTCTACTGAATCAGTTGCCAAAAATGTTGGGTTTGTTGGAAACACATGTTGCTAGCGGAAATTGTTTGAGGAGGGTCTACAAATCGGATGGGAGGGGAAATGGGGTTTTCTCCCCCGTAGCCTCGTAGACAAAGTCCTCTGACTTTGGCGCAACAGCTGGTAACTGTAATTTGGCACCGCCAACACTGCCACGCCCACACTGCCGCCTTCTAATTGCGTCTTTCGACATTTTCCATTCTTGCGGTGGCGAAAATTCACCATCTTCGGGCTGGCAAATGAAATTTACATTTCTGACTTCATTTAACTTGGCAACTCTGGCTGAGTGCTGCTGCTGCATTTGTGCTTTGTGTGGCAAGCTGACATATGCCAATTGACTTGCCACTTGGTAATTTAATATGTGTGTGCTCTCAGCTCTCACTTCTCAGTTCTCGGCTTTCAGTGCTTTGGAGGCAAAACCAAAATCGTTAATTTTCATCCCAATGTTTTGGCCCCAAGCTGCCAAGGACACCAAAGCCATTGTTCATTCATTCCTGTCACAAAGCTGGGCGGGCGGCAGATTGTTCAAAGGGGAGCAAAAGGGGGGCAAATCAAAGGGAACATTTCACTGGGCCAAAAGTCCGGAGGAGAACGCGGAGGAGCCATTGTCCGATGGCCTTATGCAACTTTAATTGAATTGCACGCTAAGCCGGAGGGCTAGCAAAATGGACATGGGCAAGGACATGGTCGTGGTCGTGCACTGCGCGAAAAATTCTGGCCCACAAAGTGCGTAAATTAAATAATAAGTGAAATGTATGAAAGGGAATTCCGGATAAACGAGAGTGGAAATTATTTTGTGCCTTGATATTTCATGCATTTTTTTTGGGGAAATTGTGAATAAGCGTAAGTTAATTTAATATAAATATATTTTTTATTTTTTTGATAAATATTTACTACATTTAAGAATTTATTTTAAAAATTTTAGTAACAAACTTTTACCTGATGCCCACATCTTTACAGATTTTGTAAAAATGTAAATGCCATTATGTTGTGTTTATTAATACCTATCGAAATGTAGAAGGAAATTTCCAAATCGGACCATTTATTAAAAAGTTATAAGCAAATAATGGAAGCAAGCAGTGCAAGCAGTCGTTTGGCTGTTAGCATATCTCCATCTCCCTCGCTCTTTATTGAGCTGAGTAACGGATTTTTACCTATAATGCTTAAATAAAATTTTATTTTAAATTTTCAAAGTTCTCATCTTTCTGTAACAGTGTTTTTTTTTTTGCTTCCTGTCCCATCTATAAATTACATTTTGTCTCCGATAAGATTTCACTTAATTGACACACTTGACACTTTTTCGAGCCGCGATCTAAGATTTTCGCCAAGTGTAGACTAAGGACAAGCTCGATTTGTTGACAGGCCGAGGCGAAGAAATTTTCATTAGATTTATTGATTGCCCCAAAACGATGGAGAGGTGTGGGCGAAATGCTAAAATTGCCTCAAGTGGCAGAACATTTTGCCGAAAATTAAATTGCCGTGGCGTTCTGTGGGATTTTGTCGGTTTTTCCGGGGGGCGGGCAACGAATTGCCAGTTGTTTTTCCTGCGGCTTTGGCCTGGTGTTTTTGCCCAATTTGGTTGACTGTAATTAGCATCGAAATAATGTCATTATAATGCTGATCCATTAAATATGCATTGCTGGCCATTTTGCTGCATTGGCCGGCGAAAGCGAAGTGCACATTAGATGCCAATTAAATTCTGATTTATTGCCAAAACAGGCAGAAGTTCAGTTCGAGTGAGAATGGGAAGGGGAAAGGGTTGCTCAACAGTTTTGTCAACAGTTGTGCGGTCAATGCGGCGTATGCGTGATATTCAATCGGCTAATTATCGATTTTATTCGATTGACCTGGTAAAACGTGTCCGTCTGTCCGCAAATAGCAAAATGGCAAAGTGCTTTGCTGGTTTGCTAGTTTTCTGCCTTTCACTTCTCATCAATGCCAGAAATTGTCACCATTTTGGGCAGAAAATAGCACTTATTTTCAATTAAAGCTGTGCAAATTCAACTAAATGCGCATAGAAATGGAAATATACAGTGATAAAGATGTCAGTTGGTTTGATAAGTGATTTATTGGCTGCTAAAGTATGATAAAAATAAAAAAAAATAAAAATAATAAATAATATTTGATTATAAATATAAAATAGTTAAAATAAAAACGAAATATTTTTTATATTATTTTCTATAAACTTTTTTACCTGGCCCCATTTCCTTGTTGTCCAAATAAAATAAGTATAAATGTTTAAATATAAACATTTATTTTACCCCCTAAGCCAATTGGAAAGTTGGATCAAAATTTCAGTAGAATACCTCAATGGGTTTTAGGGGCAGTAAAAGCGGAAATTGGCGATTGCTTTTCATATTCACCAGATATTAAATATTTTCCGGGCCGCACATACACACACTCAACAGAAATTTCCCCCTAAGCTGTATATATGCATACTATTCCAGTTTCTATATGCATATATAATCCGATTTTGGGCTTCGTTCTGGCTGGCAGTATGTTGTTTCTTTAATAAAACATTTCACTCTCGATGGAAACATCAACGTTTGCCCAGTTTTCGAATTGGGATGACGACCTGTGATGACGGAGCTTTCTGCCTAAGTTGTTGTTTTTTGTTCTCGACCTGTTTTCAGTTTGTGTTTAGCAATTTTGTTGTATTGCTTTCTGTTTTGAGTTCTCTGTTTTGTTTTTTGTTGTTGTCTAAGGCCAGGGCCAAGAGTACCTGGGCTGTTGTTGTCGCCATTGTTTCTCCGGGCCAAACAATGCCTAGTCGTCCAAGATCCAAGATCCCAGTGGCCCCAGGCATTAATTACAATGTTCGCATCAGGACTGGCCGGGCCATACAATTGGCCATTGTCTCGCAGGATTCAAATTCAGATTCAGCTGCAGATGCAGATGCAGATACAGATACACCTGCAGAATCAGACGAAGGTGCAAGTGCAGGGCCAGGATTCAAGGAGCAGGAGGTGCCCATTGTTGGCCGAGAGACAATTGCAACTGCGCCGAGTGGCTGCCAAACTGCCGGAAGTTAGCTATTACACAGGGGAAAAATGGGGGTGAATTTGATCCTAAACACAAAAGTTCAGCCAAATTCTTATTTAAAAGAAGATCTGGAAAAATATCGATATTTTCGATATATTCACAATAAAGATTCGATAACATCGATGTTTGCAAGGGAAACACATATTAAATATCGATAAATGGCAAACTGTAGATATTTTTTCAAGATATATTTAAATGAAAAAACAATACGAATTAAATTTACATTATTTTAAACTTAAAATTTTTTTTAAAATTAAATTTTAGTAAAAAAGAAATTTTGAATTATTTTTAAATAAATATAAAATTGAGACATACCTTAAAATGGTTTCTAAAAGTATGCAGTGTTGTATTTGGAAATTTAGCATACTTCTATGCACTTTTATAAGCGTTTTCAAGTACCTGGCGATTTTAGTTCACTTTTTGATCCTGAGTAGTATAGACATTTTTATTAAATGTAAAAGGAGAAAACAAATTTACGTTGATTTTCTCTCTCTGTGCCGCGGTGGCTGGCTCTCTGTTTGTCCGTGTCGTCTTTAGTTTGTTAGCCATCATTGTTTGGCCCAAACGGCTGCTCTGCCTTGGTCCTCCGTCCTCCGACCTCCGACCTCCGTCCGTGTCATATTGTGTCTCTTGGCCGGCATTGTTGGCATTTGCGCTGCGGGGCTCAGCTAAATTGATAAATGCACCTGGCCAACTCAACAGTATGCCCCCGCCATTTCACCTGAATCCCAGTCAGAGTCTGAGCCCCGAGTCCTGGATCCTTTTTGGGTTCCGGGCCATGGAATGGTAGGCTCTTTGTGCCCGGGGCCATTTGTGCCATTGATTTGATTGCTGGCTGCGATCATCTAATTGATGCGATGTGCTCTCACAGCTGGGAAATGGAAAATGGAGGAGGATGGCTTATATGTATGTGCATTTGTGGGCCAATTAATTTCGAAACTGACACGGCTCTCGGGGTTTTGATTGGTCGACCACCTGATAGTTGCACTAATGAAAGGCCAACAGAAGCTATTACGGTATATAACAATTGGGGGATTTGAAATATACCAAGTTGGGATTTATGTTGCTTGTATTGGGGATGGCGGAAAATATCGATACTGTATCGATATATACATCGATAGTTAAACGTTTTGATATATTTGCAATACATTGATATTACGTTTAGTTAATTGGACCGATTTCCATTTTCAAAGTAAGAAAATAGCACTGTTAAAAATTAAATTCAAATACTAATTTTTTCGATTCGATATCGATATCAAATCGGACTTTTCCTCTCGATATATTTACATCCCAAGCTTTAACATGAAACTTAAGTTATGGATGGTTCTCCAAGGTATTTGATTATTTTAAAGCTCTAAATATTTATTATATTTCTTGCACAATTTTCTGCCTGACAACCTTGACATAAGCCTACCGAAAAGAGCTTTTGGTCCTTCAATCCAATCACGGACTCCATTTTTGGGCCACGTGTGCATGACAGTCGCGGCCTTGAGACCGCCCTTCGATTGCAGGAGGAGGGGGGGGGGGGGCGTGGGTTGTGGGGCGAAGCCGACCCCCTGGCTGCATCAACAGATGGCCTGAACCCTTTCGCCAAAGCCCGCATTTCTCCACAAGTGTTGCCTGTTTCACAGTGCCTCCTCCCGTGCGACACGACGAATTGCCTTGAGAGGGGGTGGCAAAGACAGGGTGTTTGCTTGGTTAGTTTAGTAGTTGGAAAAGGTGTGGAAAGTAGAGGGTGGGGGTGGCTGGTTGGACAGAGTGGCAAGCTCTTGATGTTGTCAGTTGGCTTAGAAATGCTGCATAAAAGGACAAAGCGACGCGGAGCCCGAGGAAGCGGGCCGGAACAACAACAGCTGCGATCCCTCCCAACCACCACCCACCTCCCACCAAGGAAAAAGGGTTCTCCAAATGCAACTGGCACACACACGTGCAATGGGCGAAAAACACACAACTCAAGTATATATTAGGGTTAAGAAAAAGTTAAAGAAAGGTTAAGTAATGGTTAAGTAAAGATTAAGTAAAGGTTAAGTTTAGGTTAAGTAAGCAATTATCTTTATAATTTATTTAATAAATTGGTGAATAAAAATAACGTTTGATACTCATTAGGAAATTCTGCTTTACTCAGGTTTCTGAATCAGTTTTGGATTCAAGATATTGGGGCATATTTTCCCCCACTGTACAGACAGCCAACTTTTACCTTTTGCGGACTGAAGTACTTTTGGCCGCCTTTGTGCTGCACGTGCTCTTTGTTTTCCCTCCTTGGCCCCGCCCCCTTTTTGGGAACACCTGAAACCACCGCCCATCGGGCAAAAAGGTAAGGTCGTGGGAATCGCTGGCTGCGTTTTTGGAAGCGTACTGCGCACTTGCCGCTTTTAATGAAGGCATTTAGCAATACGATGCCAAAAAAGAAGTGAAGAAAAATAACAGAAAGACGAGTGGCGATGGCAAATTGCTAGCGAATCGTAGTTGCACTTGACCTTTGACTTGCACAGAGGTGAAGAGGAAGGTGGGGGTGAGGTGAGATCCCCGGCGACTCTCAATTTACCAGTCGGCGACCTTCGAATCCCTAAAGTGCGAGAAAGAAATATTTTACTGAAAAATGTTACCTTCTTGCTTGTCAAATTTAATCCAATCAAAATTTAATCAAATAAAAATTTTAAACATTCAATGAAAAAATTAATCTTTGAAATATTATAAAGATATTATAAAGTCGACCTTTTAGAATGTTTCTAAAGCTAATGAAAATTGTAATATTTAATAAAATTAAAAATTTTAAATATTTAATGAAAAAGTGAATCTTAGAAATATTATAAAGATATTATAATAACAACCTTTTAGAATTTTACTAAAGCAAATTAAAATCAATATTTAATCAAATAAGAATTTTAATTATTTAATGAAAAAATTAATCTTAGAAATATTATAAAGATATTATAAAGACAACCTTTTAGAAATTTACTAAAGCAAATAAAAATCAATATTTAATCAAATAAAAATTTTAAATATTTAATGAAAAAATGAATCTTAGAAATCTGATAAAGATATTAAAAGACAACCTTTTCGAATATTTCTAAAGCAAATAAAAATCAATATTTAATCAAATAAAAATTTTAAATATTCAATAGTTTTCTATTAATCTTAGAAATATTATAAAGATATTATAAAGACAACCTTTTAAAATGTTCTAAAGCAAAGACAAAAAAAATTTAACCAAAACTTGGCATATTTCTTATAGAACTGAACGTTTTAAAATAAAGACAAAAAAGAGAGCTAAATTTTCGGTTAAGTGCCATTGAATTGTATAATCTCTGCTCTGTTGATGGACCAATTTCGATGTGAGCACTTTAAAAGCTCTGCGTTTTAAGTGGCTACATTTGCATCCTGCTGCCGATTCTCATCCCCTATCCCCCATCCCCCTTTTAAAAACCTGCCCGCCGCCCCCTCCCCGAAAAAGTGTGACAACAACACGACACCTAAATGAAAACCAAAGCCTAAATTGCAGAGCAGCAGCTGAAACCGGAGCTCAAGTGGCCGGCGGCCATGCGTGGAAAAGCCCGTGAAAAGTGGGTGGTGGGTGGTGTTTGGTAGAGTGGTTGGTTTTTCTTTTTCCTTTCTTTTTTTACACTTTCCTCTGTCTCCCTCGCTCTCTATCTTTCACTTGGCATATGGCAAATGACCCGCGGCCTGGACTGTCCAAAGTGGTGACCCCGACTGTCCAAAGTGGTGACCCCGACTGTCCGATTTGCCCCGAAATGCGAATGGAGTGACATGCGCTAATTGATTTCAAGACCCCCGGAGGCTGGCCAAAAACGCGACGACAACTGTCCGAGAAAACAGCTTAATTATATTTCGAGTTTCGAGTTTTGTCAATTGTTTTTTCTTTGGTAAGGCAGGAGAAAAAATGGGGAAAACTTAAGAGGAGTTGCACTTCTGCTTCCTTTCCGACCAGGTTAATTAATTTTTCCCCCCGTCAGGTGGCAAAGTTTCCATTCAATCAAGTGTGCCAAGTTGCCCGCCAAAAAGAAGAACTTTGAACTTGAAGTTTTTTGGCACCACCACCTCCATCAGCTGCTCCTTCCTCATCTTTATCCGCCTCCAATGCCAGCATTTTAATTAGCCTAATTAATTTTTGGCACAAAAACCGAGAAAACCCCAGCCAAGAGCCAAAACTTTTCACGGTGTGGGTGCCTCTTATTTTATCGGCAAGGAAAGGAATGAAATGGAATGGATTGGAGAGGAAAGGAAAGGAAAAGTTGGAAAGGAAAGGAAATGCAGTGGCAAAAGTTTCGAGAAGCTAGCCAAGTTTCATAAATGGTTCATAAAAAGTGAGTGGCTGCCACAACAACAGGTTGTGTCGGTGGCAAGGGAAACATGCGATATCATACATATATTTTTACCTATTTTATATGTACATATAAATTGGATTTATGAGATGGGATCCGATTAGATATTATGTATGGGTGCATGTCATAACGCCCGGTGTCATAACGCCCGCGGGCGTTATGACACACTCAAAAGTGTCATAACGCCCGCGGGCCTTATGACACACTCAAAAGTGTCATAACGCCCGCAGGCGCTATGTCACTTTTTTTGAGGGCCTTATGACACCCAGGAAAGTGTCATAACGCCCTCAGGGAAAATATATTTAACTATTATTTATATAAGTAAAGAAGTCATATTCAGCTTGAACGCGCGCATTAAAGAAAATTGCGGCTTGCACCTTTATTCAAACAAAATTTTGTCTGCGCCCTATTTAACATTTTATTGAAATTATTGTATATGCGAGTAACATAGAGTAATATAATAATGAATGTTAGCCTGCGCCCTATTTAACATTTTATTGAAATTCATATAAATGCGAGTTACATGGAGTATTATAATAATGAGTATTATAGAATAATGTAGCAATGAGTAATAAGCTTGGAGTTAAATGTGTAAATTAAATAGGAGCGCCGCAGGCAAAAATTTTTTTTAAAAAAAATCGCGCGATTTTTTTTAAAAAAATTTTTGTCTGCGGTCCATTTAACAATTTATTGAAAAACTTGTAAATGATTTTCAACTATTTGTCTGCAGTATGGGCAGAGCAATAGAGAGTTTTTTAAACGCTTTTCCAGATTTTTGAAGCACTCAAAGCATATTTTGAAGTGCCTACATGGTAGAAAAACTACGTCCCGCGGGCTATCAACGCAAATAATACATTTTAGAACGTCAGCCATTTGGCTGAACTGCAAAGTATTTTCCACATCTTCATCTTCCGAATCAGAACCGGAACATACCTCCTGAAAAGTGGTTTCCCACTTAAGAAGCTCATTTTTTGGATTTATCAAACAGTTAAAAAATTCGTTAACGGAAATGTTTGACGCGTCTAAATCCCTAATAAGTTCATTTATACGGTTGTCTTTTATTCTAAGCTTTTTGCGTCTAATGTTAAACGCTGTTAAGTCTCCATCAAGGACATTGGACAGTATTACGGACGTAGCATAGTCTTCGTAGCAAATATAACGCGAACTTTTATTTGCCGCCGAACATTTAATTTTAAACAATTGTTGCTGCGTTGTAAGAAGCAATAGCTTAGAATTTTTGCGAAAGCCAGCAACAATTTTGTATTCGAAAGGTTCCACAGCCTCCATATCGCGTCCACGTTGTTTAAAGATCAGTGATTAACTGACTAAAATATGAAAAAGCTTAAGAGGTATCATAATAAACGGTACTTCTCTTCTCGCTAATCTCATTGATTCTGAATGCGCTTTACAACATAACAAACAGTAATTCTCTTATCGGTATTCTCATTAACTCAAAAAGCATTTTAAAATTTTTTAGAAGTTGCGGGCGTTATGACACTTTTAAAAGTGTCATAACGCCCGCGGGCACTATGTCATTTTTTGAAAGGGCGTTATGACACTCGTAAAAGTGTCATAAGGCCCACGGGCAAAGGAGATTGATATTTAATGCTCGGATTAAAAAAAAAATCACCAAAATGAACAAAACTCACTGATTGTAAGTGTTTTTAAAAAAATATTTAATTGAGGACTTTTCATAAGTATTTTATTTTAATCATTATTTTTGATTAATTACCAAATTAGCGCTAATTTATTATAAAGAAAATTGTTTCAAAAATATTGAGAGTTTTTTTTTTAATAACGATATATCGAAATGTTTCGTAATAAGTTCTCAGCAAGCAATGGGAAACCAATTCATAACTATTTTCGACTATTTTCCAGTCCCAAATGCGCAGTCCACATTGGCTTTCCAATTTCTAGTGCATAGTAATTAAGTAGTTTGATAAAAACGATAAACGGAAGCGGAAATAAACCGATAATGCTCGCATCACAGCAACATTTCCCTTGCTTAAATACCAATAATGGCGTCCTTTCTGGGCCCAGTTATTAAACATAAGTTTGTGGGTTAGGACAAAACGGGCCAGAACAGGACAAAAACAGTACGGGACAGGACCAGATGCTCGTGCTCCGGATTCCGGATTCCGGAAGTATGCAGGCGAGCTGACAAACCCGTTTAGGAAGTTGAACGGCCTGCGAACTGAGAACTGGGGAACAGAGAACGGGGAACAGGGAACAGAATGCCCGGAAGGAAGGCGGAAGTGTGTAATTTAAGCTGCGGGCGGGGGACGAGGGGTGAAGGACCAAGGACACGGGACGGAGCCACAGGACGAAGGAAATCAGCAAGCTTGCTAAACCAAAAATGCAACAAGCAAATGGCTATCAAAACTGGCCTCTCGGAACCCAACTCTTGGTCGATTTATTATTAAAAAAACAAGGCAAAACAGTCGAGTACCTCGACTATCAGATACCCGTTACTCAGCTAACGGAAGTGCGAGGCAAGCAGCAAAGCAACTGCTTGCACTGCTTGCATTTCATTATATGTTATATTGTTCATAACTTTTAAGTAAATGGTGTGATTTTAAAATTTTCTTCTACATTTCGATATGAATTAATAAACATAACCAAATGACATTTAACACCAGACACATTTTAATGTCGTTTAAGGCGATTGTGGGCGTTAGAGTGTAAACTATTTAAATTCTACTAGTTATCGAAATAAAGAACACACTAGAAATATAAAATTATAGGACATTAATTATGATTAACTGGTTGAAAATAGCTTTGTTGTTGTCAAATAACCAATTAATATTTATTTATTTTACTCTTTTTATTTATCGCTCAACTACAAATAAATGCAATGATATTTGGTTCGCATCAAAATGTTATGAATATTTAATATTGATGCCCAAATGTCATTAAAAATGTTTGTATTGAAAGTGATATGAGATATGAATGGTATGAGAGTAGGCAAATTATAGATTGGTGACCCCGAACCAAGTTGGCAGCTAGTTTATATTTTTAAACACTGCTTTACGCTGCTTTTTTAAGGTGAATAAAGTTTCTTTTGATGGGCTGAGTCCAGTCTCAAGTGGCAAATATGCAAAACGGCCAAATGCACTTAGTCGATATGGCTGCTTTTAGCCAAAGTTGCTGGCTTCTCTTGCCGGAGTTGCACATAAATCGTGGCAAGTGGTGCGCTCAAAGAGCCGAAAAATGACATCCAATGGTGGCATTGGCACTCCTGGCAGAAGGATGAGGCTGGGCGATGAGGCTCTCCATTCAGGACGAACTGAGACAGGACTAAACAAAACATTTATGGCTGAAAGAGAGAGAGGAGCTGAGGGCAACAAATGGCAGCTTTGGCATCAACTCAAGTGGCCATAATGGCATAGACGATGTACAGGAAGCCCCTGTTGTTGCTGTTGCTGTTGTTGTTCGGCGGGGAATGTGGGGAAGTGTCACAGGAAACAGGAAGTGCGGCAGATAGCAGTGCAAAAGTTGGCTACGTCCCAGTTTTAGGACAACGACACCGCCATAGAAAGCCATCATCATCATCATCATCAGCCTCGTTGTGACTATGAATATGATTATGATCAAAGGTCTGGGTCTCCTCTAAAAGAAAGGAAATGTACATAGAACTCAACTTGAACGGATTCATCATCATCATCATCATCGGTCTACATTTTTTTCCACCTTAATTATGCGCTCATTAGACGACTGCCTTTGTGGCCCACGGATTTTCTCCCCTCCGTTCAATTGAATGCCTTTCGTTTCACTTCCTTTGATTTCTTTTGATTTCATTTGATTTGATTTCATTGCATTTCATTCCATTTCGTTTGGCTGCACTGCGAACTGACAAATTTCTTAATTGCAAGGCAGCTTTTTGGAATGCCTTTTCATCTACCGACGCGGCGGCCCCCCTTCCAAAAAATGCAAACAGAAAGATTGAAGGCAGCAAAAAGCGAGAAAGTATCAACGGGAAAGAAATGGGCCAAAACCCAAAAAAAAAATTAAAAGAAAATGAGAAAAACTAAAAGTAAAAACCAAATGTTGGGACTATAAGATATGGGGTACTTTTTCATTACCTATAAAAACAATATTTTTAACAAGTGGTCTAGGAAATATTAAATAAATAGTAAAATATTTATTTGATTGACTTTAGAAAAATAATAGGTATATTTTAAAGGATTCTAAGTGCTCTTTCTTTCTGATCTGATAATCATTTTATCTCATTAAACATAAAAATTTGTTTATTTATTTATTTTAGGCCAATAATATATAAGAACTATAGAGAAAATATGCACTATATATAGTATACTCTTTGTATAATTTATTACCTAAATTGCCAAATTCTTAAGGTGCTTAGTGATCTTCTTTCTGATCTTATAAACAGTATACCTTGGAGGAGGTATAAAGACTATTATGTACCAGTTGTTAGATTACAAGATTATTAATACCATTAGATTAGATTATAAAATATTATTTCAATAATATTAATGTTCATATTATGGCCATAATGAAAAGTTCTAAAACTGCTCAGTGATCTTCCTTCTGATCTGATAATCATTATGCCCATGCTGATGGGTATTCAAGAGCAGATGGAGGGGAATCAGGCCAGCCGAGCGTGTGATCTGTTCAAAAACTGGCCAACAGGGGGCGGCAAATGCGGTGTAGAAGGGTGCACTTGCATCTGTATCTGTACTTTGCATCTGTATCTCTGAATTTCGTATCTGTATCTCGCCTAATGGCCGCTGGCAAATGCAAAAAGGCTGTTGCCTGTTTGTAGCTGCTTGGATTGGCAACCTTGAAGTTGCACAGAGAATGCGGAATAAAAAAAATTGAATTTAATTCAAATTGAGCTTGCGCTGCCGCACACACACAGCATACACACTCGGGCGGCAAACAAAAGAAATGAGAACTGGTCTAAAAAGAGCTCAACAATGTCTTGGCACAGTTAACCCTCCATCTTCCTCTTCCATCTCCCATCTTCCATCTCAACCCCTAACCTTATATATCTAGTTGTCTCTTTTTGTGGCATGTGCTTAAATAGACAAGTTTATTGCCAGTTTTGGGGCCTGTGGGCCAAACAATGACGAGGCCAAAAGGGTAGACAAGTGCTGGGCCATGTTGTTCTTCTATCCTTATAACCATCCAGCATGTATGTAAAGGTCAAAAGTGTGCGTTTTGTTTTGTGTTTCGTGTGTTGTGTTGCCTAGCACTAGGTCAAAATGCTGGGACAGTTGTCATGGGGTCTCAAGGTGAGCAGCTCGAGTCGCAATCCCTCGGCGGTTCCATATTTCAGCTGCATGTTCCAGTTCCAAGTTCCCAGCTTCTGTTTCTTTTTCTGTTTCTGTTTCTGAGTCTGGCTTAGGGTTTTTCTGTCATGTGTCAGAAATTGTTTCCCATATCTTTCGGCTGCAGTCTCAGCACATTTGGGTTCCAGTTCTGTGTTTGCCTTTGGTTATTCATACAGCTGGACGGCTGGCTTTCTCTGAGCTCTGAGCTTAATTGTCATACATTTTTTTGTTTTTCTTTTCTTTTTGGACTTGGATGAGACTTTTTATGACGGCCACAGAAACTGGGTTAAAACGACCGAAGCACTCTAAACTGTGGACGGTAAACCAAGGGTCAAGATGGCCAAATTTGGCAGAATATTTTTTGCTCAGTTCAGGGTTGCTTTGGGTTTGCGCTGGGAAGCTTGACAGTGGCTTTCTGTGATGTAATATAATATCAAATATAATATCATATCATATCATATCATATATCAAATCTAATAAGTTCATAGATATAACTAAAATTTTACAACCAAGCAAATTAAATATTTTCAGCCATATAACCCAGCTGGGTTGTCTAGAAAATAAAATTTGACGATGCAATTTGCAGAGCCACAGAAACCACTAACCATTTTCCATTTTCCAGCCGCATTGTGCACCCACTTACTTATTCATTCGGCTCAATTTGCGAATTTAACTGCCGCATTTTCTCGCCGCCTTTTCATTTGCCAAACATTTCTTTTTACGAGCGGCGCAAAACTTTGCCATGGCACTTTCTTCCTCTACTTTCTCCCCTTGGAGACGTGGCAATTAGGCAAGTTTTTTAACCACCCCCTAGCGTCCCCCCATTTTTCCGGCCTAATCAACAGACCAGCGGCGAATAGGAATAACAGCAGGACGGAAAGTAAATTATTTGGCAATTTCAAAGGTTGATGCTGACCTGATGACGGCCAATTAAAAGCCAAGAATTGCGTCAACTGACAAAGCAGACAAAAAGGCGAATGGTGGGCCAAGTTTAATTGAAAATTATCAAGAACAGCAGACGTTTGGCTCGTAATAATAAAGGCGGGGATAAATTTAGGCCTAGAATAGCCGTAGGGGGCAGGGGTCAGAGGTAAGAGGTCAGAGGTCAGCCGCCCCGAAGACAAGTGTCGCCGCACAGATCGCACCATTAACTGCCCTAGGACAGAGCTACAGATACAGATGATTTCCTTAACAAACTTCACGGGGCACTCGAGGTACGAGCACTCCATTTTAAAGACATTACGGCCCAGTGCTCTGCGGCCTAGATGCACGGAGAGAAATAAAGGGCAATTTTCAAGATAAATGGGTTTTTATAAATTTCTATAGATTAATGAGTTTAATATTGAGAAATAAAATAAGTAGAAATAACTCTTACAAAATTAAAAAAAATTAATATGGTAATCTAAAAAAAAAACTTAAAAACTTAGAATTTTAAATTTTTCGTTAATATAAAGATCCAAAATATATATAAATTATAAAAAATGGAATGTAAATTCTGTAATTTTTTTTATATCTGTTGAATTTAAAAAGATATGGAATCATAGGAACTAAAAAACATTTATAAAGGTGTCGAAAAGCATGCAGTGCAAAATTGAATGTAAAATCGACTATTGTTGCATACTTTTGGGCACATTTATAAGTGATTTCAGTTGAGAATTAGGGATTGGTATTCAAATCGTAAAACCATTTTTTCTCTGTGCAACCGAGTGTGTACCTTGAGTGCGAGCCGACACGTTTTCATTGTTTGATAAAATGAAATTTTATGGCACACAGCACCGGGACTCGAACACAGGACACTCGCACACGGAGATAAAGAGCGAAAGCGAAAGGAAGAGGATGGAAATGGAGAGGGGGAGGGGGACAGACTGGGACAGGACCTCGACTGACCGAAAATTGAAACAGAGCGGCTATGAATTTCCAGCCAAGACAATGGCCTCAACGTGCTCGTCCTTTGGCTTCCTGCTCGTCCTTTTTGGTCCTGCTCCGAACAGTTTCGGGGCTAGTTTCATTCCCCAGACGGGACAAACAAACAAACAAGACCAACTTCAAACTCAAACCCAAGCCAGGAGACTCGGGCGAATGTTCAAGATAATTGAATGAAAATTCATTCGTGTGCTTTTCGATTTGGGAGTACGAAGAAAACTTTTGCCCGGGCACCCAGCCTCTGGCTTTTTGTCAACAACCAAAAATTCGTTTTCTCTTTTCGTTTTTTTTTTCTTTTTTGGTTTTCGGTTGGTATTTTGTGTATTTCACATGTTTTTCTGTGCGGGGTTCGGGCAAAAGTATTTACATGTCGTTGTCATTTCCGAAATTTTCCCTTCGGCGGGGGAAAAGGGAATGGGAACTTTGCAGCTCAAATCGAATTAGAGCTTTGTTTGTCCCTTGTTGTCTTATTTGTTTAATTTGTGTTAAGGCTGCCGTCTACCCATCCCAAAAAAAAGCAAAGCTTGTGGCATCCCTTTGGCTCAACAAGTTGAACCGTAAACCGTAAAGAATTTGCATAAAAACTCATGGGGTTTTTCGTTTGCCCCACATATTTATATCTGTATCAGTTTCCTCACATGTGCCCTGCATATATAAATTTTGTTTTTTTTTTTCGTTATGCTCGCCTAGGCGGCGATTAGTTTGGTATTCCCCAGAAGCATTAAATCAGTATGATTCCTTGATTTGGCAAAGGGATTGTTTTTACCTTTTAGCTCTCATTTTTTGTAGCTTGCCGAAGGAATTCTCAATGCCAGCCGAAGCGGAGCAAAAGTAATTTACAATATCGATGCGACGATGCGACATGGCCGCAGCCTTGGATGGCTTCCATTTCCTTGGCATTTCCACCCAGCTTTTCTACCTTTTACCTTTTCCGCCCCTCCATTTCTGTATTATTTAACAGATGCTGCCAATGAGGCGGAGATGAAGGCGCCATCGACGTTCTCATTACTTAAAAGCGAGACGCCAAAATCGTTGATTGAACGCTGGGCCAACGCGGCGTATGCGCAATAATTTGCAACTGAAAACTGAAATTCTGCAACTGCAGGTTGGGGCTGAGGAAATGCGGTTAAAAGTCAATAAAATCAAATAAGAAGGAGCATTTAATTCGATTCGGGGTCGAATTTCCACTGAAGTCATCGCAACGCAACGCAAAATGATCGAATTAAGTCGTCGGCAATCGTTGAGCGAATTCAATTGCAGCAATTCCATTAAAAGCGTTTCGATATTGATTGTTCAATGCGCCTGGGAGGCCATTTAATATGAAATGCATAACGATACTGATAAGCTTAAGAATTTAAGGACCCGTCCTTTTTTTTGTGTGTGATTAAAACGAAAAATACTGTAGTCAAAGCCCGAGGACGATAATTACGACCATAATCCAAATGAAGAGTGTATTTTATGGGGTACTTGCGAGAGCAAACGATGCGAAATTATAATCGATAAGAATTGGCGAAATGCGAGTGTCTATTAAAATGAATTTAAACACTAAAGGAAGCTTTTATACCCTTGCAGAACATTCCTATCCATTTACAAGAACATTAAATTTAGCTTTACTTCCGTATCTGTTACAATAATCAACCTTTCTGAACTCTTTATTAAATTTATAATCGATTCACATTTAAGCCTAGACATTTTATTTTTTTGCCATTTTTCGCAAAAAATTATGATGGAACCCCTTAAAAAGAAAATAAAAATTTAATTATTAAGTTGCAAGCTGTTCAAAACAGTATGTATTTTTGGTGTAGGTCCATTTTTGGCCAAGTTATAGCAAAAAAACCAAAAGAAAAAATTCTTATTTATGTCAAAAACCGAAATCCCGAAATTCGAAAAAGAACAACAGTTTTTTCGCTAAAACAAAGTAAATATTTATCCAAATATGGATTGTCATACCTTTCTGAACTCGTTATTAAATTTCCAATCGTTTGGCATTTAAACCTGGACATTTTATTTTTTTTGCCATTTTTCGCAAAAAAATCATGATGGAACCCCTTATAAAAAAAATTAAAATTGGCCAAAATTGTTTTTATTCAAAATCACTCGGAAAGTGTCATGCAAGTAATTATTGTATTGTACTCTGTTCAAAACAGTATGTATTTTTGGCGTAGGACCATTTTAAGCCAAGTTATAGCAAAAAAAACCGAAAGAAAAATTCATATTTTGGTCAAACACCGAAATGGAAATAATCGATTAATGACATGGAGATGTGCCAGACTCGATACACTCGGTCCTAAATCGATCAAATCGATTAAAATTAATTAAAATAATGTTTTGCCAATGGGTAATTCATTTCCATTAAAGACAGAGTAAAATTATGAAAACCAAAAATCTGAAAAATCGATCAATGACATGGAGATGAGCCAGGCTTGATAGATTCGGTCATAAATCGATTTCGTTTCATCGATTATGGCTTCCATTAGCAAATTGAATGACCCGGCCCTCAGATCCCATTTGGAAAACTCAAGACGTGCATTTCGCTCACAAGCCCAATATTTATCGAATAATGAATAAGGCACACGCATCCACGCACAGATTCCATTAACCGTATTACGTAAAAGTTGCAAATAAAAAAGTAAGGAATTTATCGAACTGCCAAAAAGGGGGAGGGATTCCATATATAGTGTATATATTATATGTATATGTATAGAGAGGAAAGGGATTCTGAAGGGATTCTTTGGCTGCCTTACTGGCAAATTTACGGTTGTGCTCAAATGACTGCGCCAGGTGGATTCAGGATTCAGTATTCAGTACTCAGTACTCAGGATTCTGTTTCCTGGAAACTGGATTTCGGATTTTGGATCTTCCCAGCGGCTCAGTGGCCGCCATTCATTGGCCAATAAAAAGTGAGGCATAAAAATATGAATTTTATGTCTGCGTATTTAAAAGGGACAATAAGCAATGTGTGCCTGTGAATGAAAAGAATGAAAGTAAAGCGCAAAATAAAAAGAGGAAGGAAAAAGCAACAAATGCGCTCAATGAAGCTGAAAAGCAAGAAGAGCGCTGGAAATCGGTGGGCCCACTCGAATTGGAAAATCAAATGGAAACACAAAAACCTCGAGCTCAAGCAGGTATATAAAATATATATATATATATATCTGTCTGTGTTTCTGGCAGCTGCTGAACATGAAAATGAGTTTTCTCCTTCAACTGCTTTTTATGCCAGTCAAGCCGAATAAAAATAAAAATGAAAATAATAATAAAATCAGCGCAATAAGCAAGCAATGAAAGCGAAAGCGAAAGCGAGACCGAGCATCGATTTATACACAGATGAGCAATCATAAATATTAATGTTAAATACAGCAGAGCCCGAAGATGACAGGATCCCGGGGGGAAATCAAGTGGAGGGGGGAGGAAAAGCCCAGCTACTTGACCATTGCCATTGCCTAATGGAATGGCAATCGGAACGAGCATTGATAACCGAAAGTTAAGTTGTGTTTTCTGCCTTTCCAAAGTTCCTTCTCACTTTTTTTTTTGTTTTCGGCTTTATGCTAATGTCGCCGACTTTCCCTGACAGGCGCTGCCTCATAAAGCAGGCGGTGAGCATAAATCTTCGGCTCGAGGAAGGACCCCTATGAGTCGAGCCCCCACGAGCAAGGGCACAAAAAAAGGGATCTCCATTCGATGGGGCGACGTCGAGGCGCGCTGCCTCTGATTTATTTGCCAACGTGTGTACCACGCTGCGTATGCTTATTTCGTGGAGTTCCCTGCCTTGGCTTTTTTCCTCCTTTTTTTTACTTTCCCTCTGCTCCTCCAGAGACAGCTATCAATGACAGCGGCTTGATTTTGCATTTAAAAGTGAATTATATATGCGCAGATTCCCCGACAGCCGCAAAAAAACGATATGCGGGGCACGGAGAACTGTGCAAATATCTTGCCACATAAGCGACAATTTATTTGCATATTTTCATGCCACCGACAGACCGAAGAGTGAGTTGTTCTGGCTGTTGTTTACATTAACCCGCCAGCGAAAGGGGCTAAGAATAGCACACACAACTAGGGGCAAATAATGGCTAAGTTGGGCGAAAAGAGTGAAAACTTACAAGACACCGTGGAATTATAACACATTTTTCTTGTGACTATTTTTGAATTTTTTTTATTTGTTTAAATTTTGTATATTTGCTTAAAGTGTTTACTATTTGTTGCATTTTTTTTATATTTGTCTACAATTTGTATAAAATTTCTACATTTTTTTATATTTGTATAAATTTTTTCTACATTTTGTTAATTTTTTAAATTTGTTGAAATTTTGTATATTTGCTTAAATTTTTTAATATTTGTTGAAATTTTATATATTGTTTTTTTATATATAATTTTTTCTTTAATGTTTTTATATTTCTTTGCATTTTTTATATTTGTTTATATATTATCTTAGTTTTTTATATTTGCTTAAAGTTTTCTATACTTTCTTAAATTTGTATATTTGTTTAAAGTTTTCCCATATTTGTTTAAATTAATTTCATGTGTAAAAATGCTATCGATAAAATAATTTTATAGCTGCCAGCTATCATCTATTTTATTTGACAAATGGCTACGAGAATTTCTTTTTCTCTCTTTTAAATACTTCTCAATGGCCATTGGAAAATCCATTGAATCCGTTTATGGGCGATATATTTGTCCACAATTTCGGGTCCGCTTACAACATAAACTCATGTTGCGCTCTGTGTTGACCCATTTCAAATGGTTATCGCGTTAATATCTGACATGTTCGAATGTCACATTGATCCCGTTATTCGGCGACACACACACACACACACAGCGACTTTCGGTTTGTTTGTATTTTTACTCTCCCTTTGACTAATATCAACACCAAAGTTTCCTTTCCCGCGCTGTTTGTGTTTAATTATGTATATCTGTGTAGAGCTCAAACACACACACACAAGCACAGCCCACACAGACACATACACAACCCGATTGTATGGGTTTACATGGGTGCCATGTGTTTTTGTACAAGGCGCTTACATTCGCCTTCCCCAGAATAGTTTTCCCTGTCTATATGTACATATTATATCTCCCTTGTCTGCTTAAGCCTGCTCAACATTTTCCAAATAATATGCTAACTTTTGTATTGTCACGTGCGTGTGTGTGTGTGTGTGTGTGTTTGCTATTGTTTGTCTTGGCGCTGACTTCCGTTTCCGGCTGATAAACAAATGGCGCCAGAGAACGATTAATTATTTTGATTTCTAGTCTTGAGGTCCACCTACACACAAAAAAAAAAACTATGTAAAATCAACGATTTAATAGTGAAAAGTGTCCCAACCAATAAATAATAGAAAATGACCCAAAAAATAGTAGATTACCTAAAAAATAGTAGATGACCTACAAAATAGTATTTTACCCGAAAAATATTGTAGTTTTTTTAAATTTATTTTTTTACCTATTTTTATTTTTAATTTAACTTGTTATATAAATTTATATTGAAGTTATTTATAGACACTTACATTTCACAGATACTTAAACTTACAAATCAGGTTTCTTTCCTCCGCTGGGAATCGAACCGGGGCCGCAATAGTCGAAGTCGAGCACTCTAACCAGTAGGCCACAGAAGAATGATTTTCGTAGAGGAAAATCTTTTGACTTGAAATCAACATTTAAAAAAAAAAAAAGGAAAAACATCATCTGCAAAAGCAGGATTTGAACTCACGACCCAGAGATTATGAGTCCGATACTCTAACCACCCTAAGTCCAGAAAAATAGTTGACCTACAATTTATAATTGTATTTTTAAAACAACAAAATACATGGAGGAAAAAAATAGTTTTGTTACGATATTAATTGTGGTGTCACTATTCGATGCCCCAAAAAATAAAACAACAAAATACACGCAAACAAATAAAATAGTTTTGCTACGATATTAATTAAGACGTTACTATTAATTTTCCAAATGAAGAAAACAACAAAATACATGAAAATTTCGTAAATAGGTTTTTCACTATTTTAATTGTTAAATACTATTCAATGAACAAAAAAATAAAACAACAAAATACATGAAAAATTCAGAAAATAGTGAACTACTATTTTTTTATGTTAATTTTACATAGTTTTTTTTTTTGTGTGTACAAATAGCAATAGCTACAAAGGCGGAAAAGGACACGTGTCCTGGCGAAATCATAAATAGTACAGCTGACAAACTCAAAAAGGGATCTAAAAATAAAAAAAAAAGTGTGGAGTAACAAAAAGTGTTAGGGAGATTTTTTGGATATTCTATTTTGAGAACTTTTAAATACTTCTATGAAATTACCAAAGCAACTTAATAGGAATAATAAACAAATAAATCTATTAAAAACATATATTTTAAAATTTTAAAAGCAATTAAAGTATATGAAAAAGATCTGAGCAATTACTTTATTAACTAAATAGGAATACAAAATTAAGGAATCTATTAAAACCTCCCACATTTCCCTCATTTCTCATTAAACACCCACGCAATTAATTGATAAACCCGCAAAAAGCCATTTATCAAATGCGTTTACTCAAAGTGTCATGTTTGTTTCCAGTTTATCTGCGGTTTTGATGAATTGTTTGATAAACTAGTGGGTTATTATAGCCGAGAACCGAAATTCGAAATCCAGTGTGCTGTTTGCTCAATCGATTCGATTCCATAGATCCGCACAAATATCTCAATAGCTTTTCAAAAGGACGTCTCGTCCTTTGTGGCCTTTCTTTGGCAGCCTATCAATGAGCCAATTTTCACACAATTGCAAGAACTCTGTGTGTGTGTGTGTGTTTGGGGGAAACCACAACGAAGCAGTTTTTGGCACGTTAATGTGTTAGGGGTTCTCACCCCAAAGCAAGCACACACACACACATACACACCCACGAGCCGTAATTAATGATTGAACGCACACCTACGCACAAGGGTCTCCCCCAAAAAGTATGCTACGTTTCTCGTTTCTTGTCTATACGCACAGAATGTGTTTCTCATTATTTTTACGTACTCCACAAATACACACACACACTTCCGCTCACATACATACATATATATATATACCAAGTTTTAGAAAAAGCAACGCACGTGCGTATAAATTATGTTTTTTGGCTTCATTATGTGGGCGAGGGGCTGAGGGGCTGGGGGGTTGGTGGTTTAAGGGTGGGTGGTGTGCTGCCCCTGCTGACGCCAAGTATCGCATTAAAAATCAATTCCCGCAACTTTGCACGTACACAAGAAGAAAATTGTGGGCTCCAAAATTGAGTTCAAATGAGCTCATTAAAAAAGCCAAGCAAATAAGTTCCTATTTCGTAAGTGATGTGTAAAATAGTAAGGCAATCTTCGCTTTACGCTCAAAAGAGAAAATATTAGTGAAATGTCTTTATAAAACGAATAAGAAAATAAATTAGGATTTCTTTTGGCAAATTAAGGATTTTAAAGGTGATAAAACATCATTCTTGCCAAATATATATTAATATAATTAAAAAGAAAAATTGTCTTACTCAAAATGTTTCTTAAATTTAAAAAAAAGTTACCAATTATATTTCTTTTCATAGACATATAATAATAAAATGAATTATGATTTTTTTTTTAGGAATTAATAAAGAGGGAAAATATAATTTGCCAAAAAAAAAAACATTTATAATTAGCTCAAAACGTTTTCTAAATTAAAAAAAAAAATCCCAATTATATTTCTTTTCATAGACATATGATAATAAAATTAATTATGATTTTTCTTGGGAGAAATATACTTTTATATATTTAAAGATGATAAAACATCATTCTTGCCAAAAAAAAAAGATATATATATACAAAAGTATTTCTGTCTAGCTCAAAATGTTTCTTGAAACTAATAACAAATCCCAATTATAACGCTTAGCTACAGAGTTTTTCTCTTCACAGACATATCCTTTAATTTTATAATTGATCATTTAATATTAATTTTAATGGCTCTCTTCTTCCTTTTTATTGACAGCAATCGGCAAGAAGATGGAATGACCAAAGTTCGCTCAGTTGGCCCCCCGGAAAATGCTGCCACAGCCAGCGGCAGCAGCAAATCAATCAGCAACATCAGCAGCATCGGGAGCAGCATCTGCAACAGCGGCAACATCGGCAACAGCGGCAGCAGCAGCAGCTAGGAATGGCCAGCGACGTCGCGTGGCAGCAGCAACAGAAGGCTGCAACAGCAACAGCAACATTGGCAACAGCAACATCAACATCAACATCAGCAAAAGCAACAGCAACAGCAACAGATTAAGTCAAATGCATTCCAACGAAGAGCCGCCCATGACGGTGATCGTCGATGGCGGCAGCAACGTTTCCGTTTCCGGTGCGAGTGGCCATCGGCGGGGCAGCCAGCGGCTGCGCAAGGCCAGTTCCTCCAGTGCCCAGGCCAAGTCGTCGGCGAGTCCAGCGGAGAGGTCATCGCATCATCGCCAGACATCGAATGCCTCGGGATCGGGAGGCGATGGCGGGGGAGGCGGCAGCAGGCGTCGCTATAAGGATCGCCAGGATCGCCAGGATCGCCAGGATCGCCAAGATCGCCAAGATCGCCATCGGGAGCAGCAGGCGCCACGTCGGCGGACAGGACGTCGGCACAGTGGAGCCTCCTCGCTGAGCGACGCAGCAGCAGCAGGAGGAGGAGAACGAGGAGGAGGAGAACGAGGAGGAGGAGAACGAGGAGGAGGAGAACGAGGAGGATCAGCTAGAAGATCGAGGGGAGGAGCGGTCAGCTCTTCGACCGCCTCCAGTTGCAACGGAAGCTGCAGCTCCGACGACGACGGCTCCTCGCACACCTCGTCCTCCTCGTCGTCCAGCTCCTCCGGCGAACCGAATCTGCCCTATCCCGGCTTCCCCGAGATCTCCATGAAGGCGCTCACCCAGTACACGCGGCCACGCAACTGGTGCCTGATGCTCATCACCAATCCATATCCTTTGCACAAACGAAAAACAAAAAAGAGTGAGATGGCTGGCTGCCCTAATTGCCATTGTCCTTCGCTGGCAATTTACCCCTGGGTGTCTGTATCTGTAAGTGTATGTGTGTGTGCGTGTGTGTGAGTGTCCTTGTCACACATTTCACAGGATGGGATGTGCGTTGTGAGCCTATTGATTATTTTCTGTTTTTTTTTTGGTGTCCCCTCGATTTTCTCTCCATTTTTTGTTGTTTTTCCTGGCCCTTTTATTTAGTGGACCTAAGGACACTCGATTCGTGAAGGATGAAGGATATGCGTATGTTAAGCAAGTGCACATTACAAACTGTTTGATAAGGATTAGGAATTCGAATTTAGACAGGTTTGTTTAGAGCAGTTTTTGTGGTTGCATACTTTTTGAATACCACATTTCCCTGCACTTTTGTAGCACATTTTTTAGTTGCAGAATTTTAGAAAGTTCCTATATTTTCGATTTTTTTTCATAGACCTTTTTTTCCAGTTCTGGAAAGTATCCTCCGTATAGTGGGTAGTATTCAATTTTTTCTCCCCCGCCTGCTGCAAAATGTATGCCACAATGTCAGCAGTTGCAAAAGGTAATGCGTCTGTGTGCGAGTTCGCTGGGCATAAATAATAAATATCTGAATGGGCATCATCATTGAGAGACGGAACCAGTGGATACATGCATGTCCTGCCAGTCCCAGCGGCCGGATCCTTCCGCTGCCGACTTGTTTTCATACTTGCTGGGGGGATAATGTGCGCCAATCAGAGGGAAGTGGGAAATGGGATATGTTATAAGGCAAAGAAGATGACAACCCTGGCGATTCGATGTTGTTTATCTGCCTGTGCCAGTGGCATTTCTTCTCCAGCTCCGACTTCTTCTTCAAGTGGCATGTGGCATGTGGGCTGTGGACTGTGGCACATGTGCATGAAAAATCGCTTTGCATACTTCTCGTCACTCGTCACATTTTACATTTCACTTGGAGCGAAATTAAAATTGACTGACGTTGATATTTACTTGTGCCCGTGGTTCGCGGGGGGGCTAAGTAAATTATGATAATTGAGTTTAGGTTCTCCGTCGTGGAGTGCTTTTATTTTTAGCCCAAAAGCCGCGTTGATGGCTGCGATTTAGCCACTTGATATGCCATACCATCTCTCAACCAGACCTTCCTTTTCTTGCCACAAGTACGTAATCGCTCTCTCGATACTTGCCACTTAATTGTTGGCCATAAATTTTGATTTGCCCCATTGTTCGCGCTCTTCCAATGTCGTGGCGAACCCAATCCGCTGTATTGTTTTCTACATCTTGCTGACATTTTATGGATTTTATTGTCAAAGTTTACGATGTGGCTGCTGCCTCCCCCAGCGCCAATTATTATGAGCTGAGCTGTGAGCCAAAGTGATTTTGTGGCTGAGTTGCGGTGCAACTTCGATTTGCGAAGCAATCAAACTGCTTTGGCTAAACTAATTTAAGTTCAACTTCCTAGTGCGCAACCCTACATCCACTTCCGTTTCCTCTTCCGCTGGCGACGCTCGTCTCGCCCGTGTCTTTGGTGACCCAGACGTGCCTTCGGCTGCAGCTGAGGTCAGCGGTGCCATTTGCCAAAAAGTTAAAGCCGCCGCAGCGTCGCCAGCTGGCCTTGCGTATCAATATCGGATGCCATACGCTCCTTTCCTGTTGGCAACCCCCAACCCCCAAACTCGCCGCACGAGGTCCTCCGATGGAGCCACCCCCCGAAAAGTGTAATCAAATGGCACGCAGAGAAAATTAATCATTTTACTTGGAAACTTATTTTCACTCTTAACTCGATTAGCATTCAAACCTAGAAATTTTCGAAAATGCAAAAATATTCATCTATATTTTGCACCCTAAAAATTCAGTTTTTTTGGCAAAACAATGCTAAAAATGGTCCAAATATGGAATGTAATACCTTGCTGAGCTCGTAATTAAATTCCCAATCGAGTGGCATTCAAGCCTAGAAATTTTTAAATTTTGTCATTTTTTGCAAAAAATTATGATGCAACCCCTTATCAAAAATGCGAAAATTGATCAAAAAATAAATTTCCCAGAAAGTGATGTGGATCGTTGGTTTAGGTCGATAGCTGTTCAAAACAGTCGGTCTTTTAGCTGTCGGCTTTGATTTGTCCGAATTACGACCGAAAAACCACAAAAAAAGGTTATTTTCGTCGAAAAATTTAATCCATATTTTTCACCCAAAAATCAGTATTTTTACTGTAACAATGGAAATAATCATCCAAATATGGAATGTCATACCTCGTTGAACTCTTAATTAAATTCCCAATCGATTGGCATTCAAACCTAGAAATTTTTAATTTTTGCCATTTTTTGCAAAATATTGTGATGTAACCCCTTATCAAAAATGCGAAAATTTATCAAAAAATACATTTTCCAGAAAGTGATGGGGACCGTTAGTTTAGGTTGTTAGCTGCTCAAAACAGTCGGACTTTTAACTGTGGGCCTTGATTTGTCCAAAATACGACTGAAAAACCACAAAAAAGTTATTTTCGTCGAAAAATTGAATCACACTACCAAATTTTTAAATAGTAGTTTAAATGTCTAGAAGCTATAATGACAAAGACTTCAAAGGCACAAATACTCACAATATATACGAGTTTTTTCTTAAGATATTTTTCTCTGTGAAATGACATTGGCCTTTTGCGGCATCCGGTCGTCTTTGCAACTTTTAAACCCAAATTAGCGATGCAACTTTTACCACTTTTACCACATCCCTCATATATGAGACGATGCATTTTCGGGCAGTTTCCAGCAAAGTTGTCTCCTTCATTTTACGGCGCTTTTAGCGTGAAATGTGCGCGGCACGTGCAACATATGCAGCAGAGGGGTTGAGGGTCAGGAGGTTGCCGGAGGCATCGCCATCACCAGCTGGGCTGCATCCTTGTGCGGTCGCCATTAGGACCACCGCAGCACAGCACACACGACCATTCGGACACGCAGGCATCATTAGCATGGAGTGCGGGGTAGTGGGACCCGCTCCTTGGATAATGTGAAACCGCTGCCACGCCCATAACTAATTATGACAGAGAGCTGGGAGCGTGGTGTGGATCCCTTCTGGCCAATGCCCATTAGCCCCGCTGACCGCCACTGAGCACGTGCATTGTATTCATTGCACAAATGCTTCTCGCGTCCTCTGTCAAAGGGACAAGGATGAGGTGGAGGACTCGGTTGATGGACGGACAACAGGTCGCCCCGTGTTGCTCAGTGGGAATTGTTAATTTCCGCCGCTGGCTAATGCTTCAATGTGACCTTTCGGTGTTTCCCGGTCTTAGTGTGACCATGCACTCGGGAATCTGGTCAAAAAAAGCCTCTCTTGTAGGTTATTTAAGATATGACACAAAATACCCCCTTACAGACGAGTTTTCGATACCTTCAATGGCCCTCTGATGTCATAGAAGCAATTAAATTGATCGGCTTTCATTGAGCAAAACTTGTTCCTTGTCGAAGCCAATTTATCTCAAGTTTTTCACTTCTACTTTTTGGCATTTTCTTTTTTAAATGTTTGTTTTTCCTGTTTTGTTTGCCCCATTCCCATTCTCATTCTCGCTTTCGTTATACGTTATACGTTATTCGCCATTCAGCATTCTCCAGACCCCCCCAATTTGGCATGTTCAGTCATCTTATTCGGCTTTTGCTTTCGGGGCACTCGCTTTTGTTTGTGGCTCTTTTAATTTGTTGCGATTTCTGCACGCTTGCATGCGTCCCCAATCCCCCCTCCCTGTGCCACACCCCCTTAATGGCCCCGCCCCCCTGCCGCTGGCCGACTTTACGCTCGACTTAATTTGTTTACTGTTGGTTTGGGGGCCATCTCTGTTGCCAAATCAAAAATAATGCGCGCATACCGGGGGTCCCGACCCTACCACCCATTTCACCACCCACGCACACCTGACTAGGGATGAAAATATCGAAACGATTTATGGGTTTGTTTTTAAGGGTAAATTACACAAAGTATCAGCGATTTAATAAAATATTAAAATAACTACATAGAAAAAATATAAAATATAAATATATACCTCTTACCAAAAGAGATCTTAACTTTGAAGTAATATCGTCATGAATTCATTACAATACCCATTTCTTATAAAATGATTTAGTAAATTAATGGAATCTTTAAACAAATTGTAATTCAATGGAATTTTTCTATATTTCGCACGATGAAAAAGGAGCTCAACTTGGAAATAATATTTTGATATCATCATTAATTCTTTGCAATACTAATTTCTTATAATAAGAAATCAAATAAAAATTTAAAAAAAATCCAAGGAAAAGAGCTCAACTTGGAATAATATTTTTATTGTTATGAAAATATTGAGTAATCCAATACAATTTTTCATTATCCTATAAATCGCACGATGAAAAAAAGCTCAACTTGGAAGTAATTTTGATATCGTAATAAATTCCTTGCAATACCCATTTCTTATAAAATGATTTAGTAATTCAATGGAATATTTAAAATTTAAAAGAAAATAGCTCAACCCTGAAACAGTATTTTTATTATTACCCCTTTCCTTTGAAAATATTTAGTAATTCGATGGAATTTTTCATGTACCCATATATCGCACGATGAAAAAAGAGCTCGACTTGGAAATAATATTTTGATATCGCCATGAATTCCTTGACATCCCTATAGCTGGCTCTTTTGCCTCCGAACTGAATGAAATGAATGCGCCAGGGTCGATGTTGCTGCCTGCTACTGCTGTCGCATATTTGTGCTGCTGCAGTATTTATCCAGGCGGAGAGGGGGCGTGGTCCGACCCGCCCCGCCACGCCCCTCTTTTGGACCGCGGCCTTTTGTGCCGCCTGTCGGCCTGTTCACATTGGTTTTTATGACACGGCCCCGCGGATCCAACGGAATCAGAATCCGAATCCGAATCTGAATCCAAAACCAAAACCGACCATCTGACCCTCAGCCTGCATATGCTCCCATCTCCTTTCGCCCCCTAATGAATTGCCCTTTTTGTGGCAGCTTTTCGTCCTTACCCAGGACCTCCCAGGGATATTTTGTTCGGCTGTGTGCTCCATTGTGCCACGTTTTATCTTTAATTGTGCGTTAATAGCGTAAACATTTTTGCCATTTGGCGCGTGTGTTCTCGATCCTTAATTGCTCCGTCGAAAGAATGAGTCCTTGGCGCTCATTTGGCCATGCATTAAGCCGGCTCGAAATTCCCCCTTCGCCAACTCGCCAACTTACCAACTTGGCCTTGTGCGAGTGTTTGTGTTTTTCAGTTCCAGTTTTTCCTTTTTCTTTTTTTTCTGTTTCTGTTTCTGTTTCTCCGCCTGAGGCCCAAAAACCAAAGTGCAGCTGCGAGGCTTTTAGGCGACAAGTGGCAAAAAGGACGCTGGTTTTACGGGTTTGGTTAGAGGGGGGAAAAAAGGAAAAAGAAAAATCAGTTAGCAGAGCAGTCGATTCAGTTCCATTTGATTCATACTCTTCAGGAATTTTCATGTGATTTCTAGAAGTTCGTACTTAAAAGTTGTGGCTTTAGGTATTCACTTATCTCTTTTGTTCAAGTAATCCAATTAAAAAGAACTTTAACACACATTTCCTGTTTGCCCAATGGCCTGCAAACTTAACTCATTGTGGGTTCATCAAAACCTAAATGGTTTGTTTGTTTTCGGTCATTGTTTTCTCTCAAATTTAAGCAGAAACTTTAAGAGCTCTTGTTGAATTTATGCCCACACTGCGTATGAGTGATAAACCTTAAGCACACAGAGTAAACTTGCATAAAACTAGCATTTTACAATGTTGTCCTTGCTGCTGTTGCTTGGCCAAACGCATTTAGATCGAGTGTTATGAGCTGACTGCCAACTGTCATCAATTTGCTGCATTTGCTTGGAACTCGGAACCAAGAAGCGGGAATCCACCAGCCAGGGGGCCCCCAGAAGCAGCCCGAAACCCCAGAAACCAAAACCGAGAGCATACCAAACGAGACCGACAAACGACAACCGCAGGAGGTGAGCGGTGAGCGGTGGGCGGTGGGTGAAGGGCGGGGAATGTGGGTGGTTGGCAGCCAAGTTGACAAGCACTTGAGTGCGCATTAGAGGCAACTGCAAGTTGTTATCCACCACCACCACGCCATCCCCGCCCCTTGGCGCTTCTTTCGCTCGACTTGTTTCGCCTTCAATCAGCGCAGAAATGTATGCTATACCATATACCATATCCCACCCCCGAACCCCTCCCCTTTGGCCTCGTTTTTGGTTTTGTCCCTTAACTTAGCCATGGACTCGACTCCATTTCGGGGACCTTCACGTGGTTCGAGCGCGTCTCCATCCTGGTCATCCTGCTCAACTGCATCACCCTCGGAATGTATCAGCCCTGCGTGGACGACGCCTGTGTGACGAACCGGTGCAAGATCCTTCAGGTGAGTCATTCGTGGAACTACATTTCGGGTTTTAGGGATTACCACAATATATTTCCAAAACCTATTTGTGAAACACCAAGCATAAATGAATGAAAACATGATTGATTAGAAGGTATTTCTACAAAATAATGGAGGATAAATGAAAATACTTATATATAAACAAAAGAATTGAAATCCTTGAGAAAAAACTACGAAATTCTTAGAACAACCCCAAAGTCTTATGTCTTACATCACCTAGACCCACTCGAGGTTTATAATATCAGATATTTTCCAGAAAACAGCACTTAAGCCCATTCAGCTTCAGCGCATTACAGTTATCTGTGGAACATTTATAATTGACATAATTATGGATCCATCCCGGGGGCTCAAGGTTAATTTGATAGAAAAAATGATGTGAAAAGTGTGAACGGGAGTGGCATTGTTGGGTCTCCCTCCCTCGATGGATATCCCGGCTCCCCAGGTGGGCCTGTCAGCATCGGTGTCACATTAAATGCCATTTATTTAAGCAATTTTTTGGCTCACTTCCTGGCTGCCACACTGATGACACCCAACGAGGCACTTCGGCTCATTAGGCGCCACCACCGCAGACTGCTTTTCCATTTTTTTGTGGTCCTGGGAAGTGGAGTGTTCAGTGGGGCAATTACAGGGCATAGAGAAACGCCGGGCTCAACGTGCGAAAATGTTTGTAAATGATATGTAAGTCGGGCTACATTTTCGGCCGCAGCCAAGTGTAAAGTAACACGACAGCCGGGGCCAGGACCCCTGGAAAGGAAGAAAGGAAGCAGGGGACCAGGGCCAAGACCAAGATTCTGGCAAGGACAAGCAGGAGTTGGGGATGAGGATGAGGAAGCAGGACGGACAAGACAAGACAAGAGAAGGCATCGCCAAATTGGCACACAGCACAAAGTCAAAATGACAACGACAGCCGCAGTCGCAGTCAGTGACATAAGTGGGCGTTGCCACCGCCCCTGTTTCAACCCCCAACATCCCAACCATATATACACACATCCCCCCAAAGAACCCAAATTACTTGACACAAGACGTTGCACGGGGCACAAGAAAAAGATGACGACGACGTGGATGACGATGATGATGATGATGTCGCCAAGGCAAACTCATTTCGATGTGCATGTGTGTGCGACGCCTGATGTGTGTCCTCGCCATAAAGAGGGTTTGCTAATTTTAATTTGATCAACTGTCGTTAGTTCGTTAGGTTTAGGTCATTAATCGAATGGGATTTGGGGTGCAGGAAAGCTGCTATACACTTTCCTAAGAAGAAAACAGTCCTTCGTAAGAACGGAGATCAAAAGAAGTAAGCGAGTTAGCAGGGAAAGTGAAAAACCCACAGGTAAAAAAATAGGTAACGTCAGCACGAATAGACTTTAAAAAAGGCTCTACCCCTAAAATACCACTTCTTTTTTCTGGTTACCCCACATGCCAACAATACAAAAAAGACTCTACCCCTAAGGTACCACTTCCTTTTTCTGGTTACCCCACACGCCGACAATACCAAAAAGACTCTACCCCTAAGATACCACTTGGTTTTTCTGGTTACCCCACACGCCAACACTACCAAAAAGACTCTACCCCTAAGATACCACTTCGTTTTTCTTGTTACCCCACACACCTATTAACCTCTAAATGCCATCCTTTGCAGATCTTCGACGACATTATCTTCGCCTTCTTTGCCCTGGAGATGACCATCAAGATGGTGGCCATGGGCATGTGTGGCAAGAACACCTACCTGGCGGACTCGTGGAATCGCCTGGACTTCTTTATCGTCCTCGCTGGCCTCCTGGAGTACGTGATGCATGTGGAGAACCTGAACCTGACTGCCATCCGGACGATTCGCGTGCTGCGTCCCCTGCGCGCCATCAATCGAATACCCAGTAAGCATACTTCGCTTTAACCATGGAAGAGTAGTACCAGGTGGCAACTCCATCCCTTAGGCATGCGAATTCTGGTGATGCTCTTGCTGGACACCCTGCCCATGCTGGGCAACGTCCTGCTGCTCTGCTTCTTTGTGTTCTTCATCTTCGGGATCATCGGTGTCCAGCTGTGGGAGGGAATTCTGCGGCAGCGCTGCAGCCTGATGCAAACCGAAGGCATGGTCTATCCCCTCACGTAAGTAGAAAGTTAAGGAAAATTGACGATTCTCAAAATAAAAAAAGAAAGAACGAAAGAATTAAGTATGACCAGGTCGTATGGGAACTATAGGCCTCTGTCTGCCGGCGCCTCCGGGTCTCATACATAATCGTACATACCATACATATATTCCTGGGCATACACATATGTGTGCTGTACATATATCTAAATATATATATACTCGTATCGTAATTGATTTTTTGTTTATATCTCGGCTTTGAGTGTTTTGGTTTTGTGTTTGTTCTTTTTCTGATTTTCCCGTTTTCTTTCTCCGCGTCATCCAAATCGAGCCGAGACTTCCACCAACTGAACTGCCTTGGCTGCTGCTTTCTCAATCCTCTCGCTTTTGGCTTTTTTGGTTCCATGGCTTAGCTTTTGGTTTTTTGTTTAGCCTTAGCCTTAGTCACAAGACACAGGCGCATATGTACATACACAGCTCATAGCTCATAGCTCATAGCTCATAGCTCATGGCTCATGCCTCATACCTCGTACCACACAAACAACGCCACAAACGTCCTTATCCAAAAACAGTTGAGATCCCGCTGTAGCTGCTGCTGCATCAGTGTCCCAGCAATTTGCATACGAAATCCAGGGGACCGTCTATTTGATGAAGTCCGCTGGTCCTTCGCATCCTTCAAGAAGAGAAAAGGGGCAAAAAATAGCCTTCTTGTGGTCGTGACAGCTGGAAGAAGCTGAAAAGAGACCCCACAGTGGTGTTCGGGTGTGAAATACCTGCCAGATTTTCCTGTAATTAAGGAAAAGCGAAGGGAAGTGCTATCAAGAAATTATTAAGATGGCTGAAAGACCTTACCCAACGCCTGCTAGCCTCCAAAAGTGTTTTTTTGTGGTCTGACTTCAAATACTCCATATTACTTAATTATTTCGGAGTTCGGATGGTCAGGTTAGGCCTGAAATTGATTTAGAGTCCCTTTTTCGGTGCTTAGGTGCCACTGTGCTCGCCTCGCTGGCAGCTGACAAAAGATTTTAAACTTGGCCAAAACAATCATTTATCATTGGCATTGTGTTTGCGTCTGTGTTTGTGCCACGGCGGCTTTATAACGTCACACGCAGAACTGAAAGGACACGCGTGCTCTCTCACCCTCACCCTCACACACACACAGACATCGAGACAAACAGAAGGACTCACCCACACATAGACAGCGCAGCCCTTTAAAGTAGGCAACGGGATTTTTCGGTTGCTGCGCGCTCCGCTCAAGAAACTTTCCTTTTTTCCGGTGGCTTTGTTTTCCTCGGTTTTCCTCGGTTTCCCCGTTTATTGTTTGTTGTTTGCCTTTGCATGCCCAGCTGTACAAACTGTTTGTTTACACATATATACTGTTCGCAAAATTCATTAATGTTTGCGACTGACTCTTAATTATTCTATATAATTATGTGCAACTGGCAGTGCATAAGCGCATTTAAATATTTTTGATTTTTTCTGGGAAAATAAATTCGAAAGTGAGGCAGACATATTCACTAGATTTATGTGAAGGCCTTTTTCGAGTGCAGGGTTTTTGATGAAAGCTTTTTTTTATGCTGCAGCTCCCTTTTTGAGTTGAAATTATTTCAGTTTGGTTTTCTTTTTTTAAACCAATTCAACTTGCACAGGCAGGAATTGTACCATACAATCAACGTTTCTGTGATTTTGTAAGCCCTTGAAATCATGCTGTATATACATCCACACCCACACAACACACACCCACACCCTCACACTCGCAACCACAGACAAGCCTGTGAGAATGGCAAACAGAGTATAGATATATATATGCATATATGTTCTTTTCCAGTTTTTCGTTTCTTCAATTTGTATTTAGTTTTTAGAGACGAAAAAATAAAAAAAAATAAACAAAAAAATGAAACCAAAACAGAACAAGAGAACAAATTATATCCAAATTGGCAGCCAAGCAAATCCAAAATCCAAATTCCGCAATCTGACATCCACCTATCTCTTTATGTTTTCGAGTTTTACGTTTTTTCTTCTCCTTAGAAGCAAACAAAACAAAAATAAATTTCCAATACCAACAAAAGCAGATAATATGAAACAAAAACAAAAATCATACCGGGAACAAATTTTTTGTTTACAGGATACCTGAAGTGTACAGAGTTCGAGTCCGTGTTAACTCGTAAGATAAAATGATTTATTTCCCCCCTAACTTAACCCACACACCGACACACTCCCACACGAACACACCAAAAGAACACACACTGTGACACCAACAGAAGACCTCCCCCCCCTAAGTGGACACAAAAAACAGACTCTAATAGCCGTCTACTAGCTAGTCCACAACTAGATTCTGTCTATAAATACTGATATCAATGTAACTCTCCACCACTGCCTCTAAATATCTCTAGCCTTCCTCTAACTATCTCTGTCTTCGCGCTACCGCTAGCCTGCTAAGTCCTTAGTACTTATCTCTTATTCCTTTCTTTCCCGAGTCCTTTGCCTAATCTGATTAGTGGCCCTCTCCTTCTAGCTAAAGCTCGGTATCTAAATGTGTTCTATCCCTAATTACTTTTAGTGCGATGACCACTCGATCTTAAAAGCTGCCTAAAAGTATGCTACAATATAGTATAACTCTGGTTAATAAATTCCGAAGGACCAGTGCTTAAACTTTTTAAGTTTCCAAAGATTTCTTTGCACTCCCGTAAAATATTTTAACAAATATTATCCAGAAAAGGGAAAACGCAGTGGTCATGGCACTTTAAATGGGCAATGGACAATGGAATAAATACTACAAGGTCCAAGTGCCCTATTTCCCTCTCTATCACACACACACACAGTGCTCTATTTAGCCCTCACCTTCCCACACACGTTCGATAGTCGCCACACAACCTATTAGTAAATGTGCATATCTATATACTCGTTTTAGTAAATATACTTGGCCATACGATAATAAGAAATACGTTTTGTTTTAGCTCTAACGCCTAACGTCTAACCAGCTAACTGTCTCTCTGTCTCTTTCTCTTTGTCTAAGTAATATTTGAAGATATATGAATATATATACATATATATACTATATACGAAATACCAAGCTATACTAAATATCAATTAAACTAAACTAAACTAAACTAGACAACCACTCAGCATCCTGTTCTTTCTCACCCTCCGTCTTCCGCCCGACAAACACCTTATATACTCTCTACCACTCTATTGCCCAGCCTACACAACTGTACCAAAAGCAAGAGCCCCTAGTTAACCCGTCTGAGACCACATTTCATTTGCCACCTAGTTTAACCCCCTCCCTCGTTTCATGTACAAGCATATTTTTAGCCTAGACTTGATGTACGTTTCTTTTTTGTGTCTAGAGTTGTTGATGTGGCACCACTTGAACCTGATCTCAACTGCTAACTAAACCACACACATAATATATATGGAATCGGGGTCAGGGAGGGTCGCCCCCTTTCGGCCTCTCAAACGTTTTGTTTGTGTTGCATTTGCCAAATTTTTGGTTTCGTTTTGCAATTTTCTGCTTTTGTTTTCATCATTGTTTGAGGCTCTGCACACAAATATGTATGTGACATGTTTAGGGGAAGCCCCTGGAAAAAGAGGGGCAACAAAAGCATACAAACAAGCGGAATAACAAGCATTCCAATTAGCAACAACACACGTTATATGTATATGTACAAGCCAGAAACATGTACCGTTTCTCCTTTCATTCAGTTCGAATTCCCAGCCAAAGGAGTGTACGATCCTATCGCATTTCAGTTCATTGGAGAGCATTAATAGTTTGGATCGAATTGCAATTTAATTAATAATGCACCTTTGAATCAATAGTTGCGGATTAATGAAAAGGAAAAGGGGTGGTTTCAAATATCCAAGATAGGATGGGATAAAAACGATATAATTTGGCTCAAGATTTAAATAAGTACTACACTGATAGAAAATACAATAGTAAAAATAAATATTGGCATATTGAATGCAAAGATTCCTATAAAATATTTAAATAAAATAAAGAAACGTAATATTTAATTGAATGATTAATTTAACGAATGAAAATGTTTCAATAAAGACGAAAATATAGAAATTTAATAAAACCCGCAATGCATGAAAATCAAAACAAAAAATATTTGGATTGAATATGAAATCTTTGGATTTACTACGTCTTTTTATTAGTGTAGTGATGGGTATCGTATAGTCGGCATTCCCTATATTTCTCTAGTCATTTTTTAATTCTTGTTTGTTTGTTTACCAAGTTAAACAACATTTTGGGGTCCGCAAACACACACTCCAAAAAGAAACACACACACACAGTTCACAGTTCAGTGCAGTGCAATATTTAGTAAAGTAGAGCGGAACACACACTCACACAGCAGCACACTCCCCGCACCTACACACACGCACACACGCTGTTACGCTGTCTGTGTGCGCCTATGTATGTGTATCTCTTGTAAGCTGAACTCTTTTTACAGGAAAAATCATCAGTTTCTATTGCAAAGGTATTTAAAGCTGCCCCTGCTTCATTCGACCCCTCTCGCTCTCTCCTATTCACAAACGCACACACACACATGAGAATCAAGTACAACAATTACACACACACATATACATGAACAACTCCATAAAATTTTGCATACGTTGGAGCGTGCGAATTGTTGCGAAATGGGGGGGTAAAAAAAAATAAAAGAAGAGAGAAAGCGAGCTGGGAATATTTCAAAATTGCCGTGCTTGCACGTGCATATTAAACACATTTTATTGTCACACGCACACGACAACACTCTGCAACACACTCACACACACACACGCTCTACGGTTGACACTTGGTTGAGGCAGACATTTTTTGAAGTCGCGAGTTTCCGGCGCGTCGGCCATTTTGTGGCAACATTGCGCGTTTAATTTAAATTGCTTTGGCGTTTTCATTTCCTTTTTTACGAGTGTGTAGTCCTCTTCCTTTTTGCTATCCCCCCACCAGATTCCCCACTTTGCTTTTGTGCTTCTTGCTTTTCAGTTGGCGCTTTGTGGCTCGCTTATGTCTCACTCTCACACTCACTTGCGGTACAGTTGTGTCCTTCTGTACATATGCTCAGTGTGACCAGCTTATACTATGACACACTTCTCTCGCTATCTTGCTTACTCGCTCTTAATCAAACTGGCTAGCTAGATCTCTCTGTGTATGGGACTCTACTACTCGCTACTCGCTTCTCGTTCTGTCAACTCGCTCCTGCTACTCGCTTTAGCTAATCGCTCCTGCTTCTCGCTATCGCTATCGCTATCGCCGTCTTTAACGCTCTCCCGCTCACATTCTATCTACCTGTCTCTCTTGCATTGGTCAACCGTGCCTCACTCTGTTCAGTTCTATTTAGCTCTTTTGTTTCGCCTCACGTATACTCGAATTGGCATTGTCTAGCTCACTCTAATTAGTTGAATGTTCTCGCGGATCAACCACGAAACTCAGCAGCACCCAAAATTTACTTATCGAAATCATTTACTTGCTTTATTTCGACATATCTCTCTACGTAAATCTCGATGTAAATGTTTACGATACGCATTGAACATACAGATTACTTATATGGAACTACGATTACGGATTACGATTATTAATTGTTCTCTTTGTGCTCTCTCTTTGTCTCTCACTCTCACTTCTTCCTTCTCTCTCTCTCTCTCTATATATATGTCTCGATCTCTCTTTTTCTCTCTCTCTCTCTGGTGTGAACTTCTCTTTCGTACACTTTGTTTCTTTGTGTGCTGGATGTTCTTCCGATCTAAACTGACAATCGCATCCCATGACTCTCCTAATTCTCTGTACACATCGCACCCCTAGCCTGTCGCAGTACTACGAGTTCTCCAAGGATCAGGACTACATCTGCTCCACGCCCAACGATTCGGGGATGCATCTCTGCGGCAACTTTCCGCCCTATCGCGTCGGTTCGCTGGTCTGTAATGGTAAGTTTTCATCCCCATATCCCCCGTTTCCAGTCAACGTCAATTACATTAACTTTAAAGCTAAATGAAGTGCAAATTGCGCTGTAATCAAATTTGATGGCATTTTTAATTGCCCTCTCGCTGTCGCTTAATGACAGCCAGAGCCACCGAAGCAATCACAATTACAAACAATACACTTTCCGTCCCATCTTTCCATTCCGCAATCCGCAGAGGAGGCCAAGCTGTTCGACTTCAATGAGCCGACGAACACGTCCTGCGTCAATTGGAACCAGTACTACACCACCTGTAAGCAGAGCGGCGAGAATCCCTTTCAGGGCACGATTTCGTTCGACAACATCGGCATGGCCTGGGTGGCCATATTCCTGGTGAGTAGCGTCGATACACTGGAAAATTAGAATGAGAGGAGATTTAACGAGCTATGGTATTACTAAGAAATCATAAGCTGGAATATTTTCACTTCTCATCATCAGCATCATCTCTTGCTTAAATCGCAGAATAATTAGGTTAGGTTTTAATTGAAAACTATACTATTTTTTTCCCTCGTGTAGCCAATTAGTGTTCAACTTTGTTCAACAAATAGCAACAGGCGAGTAACAGCGATAGAAACAACAAAATGTTGTATGCTAATTCGGTGTCAACTTCTGCCGCGAGTAAAACTCCCAGCTCTGCTTTCCCTAAACCAACAAAACAAACGCCAGCAATTTGCATCATCCCGTTCCGTTCCAAACGGGGATAGGGTGATAGTGATAGGGAAGCTGATACCGAAACCGAAACTGATGCCAAAACTGAACTGAGGAATGTTCCCCCTAACTCACTCCGCCTGAAGTGCCCTCGTCCTCCGGGGCAGGCCTTAATTGATATGCCAATTACATGGCGCACACCGCAAGCGTATCTATTGATATGCAGGTCAAATGATGTAATTAAGCCCAAATCAAGTGCACATTAAGCCATGAAACCAATAACGATGGCTATTCGCGATGGTTTTGAAGGGGGTCTATGTATATATTTAATGGCCCTAGGGAGTTAAATCTGAATGCAAATGGTTTTATTAGTAATATATTCCAAATAAGCTGGTAAATGCTCAATGCAAGTCTAGTTCAAAGGATAAAGTTTAATTTTATTTCCGCATGGGCATGCACTATTAAAAATGTCTTGCTGATGTCCCTGCTCGGGCGCCAGTGGCAAACAAAGATCTCCTTAAATTAACGTTATTTATACCATTTGTCATACATATTTGTAGCCCAAAAAAATGCATTACTAAGAATAAGCCAATTGTCTATTCAAAATATATTGGACAAATCTAGGGAATGGCGAGGTCCCTGCTCGGGCGCCAGTGGCAAATAATGATATTAACTTATAACACTTACCGCACACAATATTAATAATCCACTGTTACGAAGAGTTAGTAAAGCACTTTTTAATGGGATTTAAGATCAGCCAGTGCTGAATTGTTCGCGTTTCACCGCTTAAAGCCGCACATTACGCATACGCGACGTGGTCCGTTTCCAAAGGGCTATCCTAATTGCTCTGCCCACAACCCTTTCCCCTTCCCCTTTGGCCCACAATGGCGGGGCGTGAACAATAAAACACCAGCCATCTGCTTTACCATCAACTTTATACCTCGCTTTCTTTTCCCCCCCATATATTCGTACATTTATATTTGTGCAGAGAGCGCACGCTAATTACGGTGAAATATTTGTTGGATTTGCAGGTCATCTCGCTGGAGGGCTGGACGGACATAATGTATTACGTGCAGGATGCGCACAGCTTTTGGGATTGGATATACTTTGTGCTGCTGATTGTGGTGAGTGTTGCTGTTTTTTTCGGGGGCTACGGGGATTTCAGTGGGCTCAGTGGGCTCAGTGGGTTAGCGGGTCAGGGGTCATGGTGTCTGGCGGCCGCTCGCTTTGATCACGAATTGAATATTTAATTTCGGAGACGGCTTAAAGGGCCTCGAACTAATTGGGGCCTTGGCTACGGCTAGGGCAATTTGGCAATGCAAATAAGTAAATTACTTTTAAACTATGACCACACACGCGCAGCAGGTTCGGTGCCCAGGTGGACGACCAAACAAAGAGGCAAAGTTTGTCTAGGGAAAATGCTATGAATGTTGCAACGCAGACAGCAGACCTTTTCCATTTTCATTTGCCACTTTCACAATCACATTTTCCCACCCAGCGACTGTCCACTTGCGCCAGTGCCATCTTCGAGTGGACTCCAGTCTGTTGTGCCGTCATTTGCATGGCAGGATTTGTGCTCAGGTGTCCTTGGACTAATTAAAAGCCTTTATGGCTCACAGACACTCGCACAAGTGGACGCACACAGCTACAGATGCAGCTGCAGACACACATGGCGAAATTTCATTATTTATGTTTGAAGTTTACTCAACCTTTCCCTCTGTCTCTGTCTCTCTCACTCACTCTATGCCCCTCTCTGTCGCTCTGTCGCTGTTCATTTCGTGTGCAAAATGATTTTGCTCTTGTTGCCAACAACTTTTGGTATGCAAATAGTTTTCAGTTCCCACCTAAAACTCACTCCTCCGTTTGCTATGGGGGGAAATTGCTTATTTATGTTTTATGCATTTTCTGCCAAGCCCACGAGTTTCGAATTCGAAGCGCTCTCCTTGTTTTTGAAATATGTTTTCAATTTAAAGTTTACCAACGTTTCGATTAGAGAAACTACTACTTACGAGTTGTGGAAATTGGGACTTGTTCATGAACTTCGGAAGGATGCGCGGTTTAAATCCGAGAATTGAACATAATTTAATGATTTAACCTGTTCGAGTAGAAAATTGTTATCTCAAACTTCCATCTCTGAACTCTCGCGACAAGTTAAACCATTTCCGATTAGGAAACTTAGAAACTTATTTTGCCAAGTTTTTCAATAATCCATAAGCCAGCTCCAACGAATTCAGGCAGACAGTTTTCAAGTTTTGAGATCAGCATCTTGGCCGCCTTGTAGTCCCCGCGATGACCACTAGGTGGCGTCTGGCGATCCCCCAGCTAATTGAATTTGAGTGGCTGGCTGAAAAGCTCCTTCCAAAGGAGTGGGAGTGCGGGCGTATAAACAAAGGCGGGGGAAAACTTTCAGTTTGCATTTGTCGCTGGCAGCAATGAAAGTGAAAACTTTTAAACGGAAATGCGAAAAGTTTTTGCAGCGACTACAGAGCGCCACCTGCTGGCGCGAACCCACCTTTTCCTTTTCGGCTAACCTTTTATTGCATTTCTCAGAAGGAGGTTTTTCAATGCGTTCTGCCCTTGTGATTACAGATTGGCTCGTTCTTCATGATCAACCTGTGCCTGGTCGTCATCGCCACGCAGTTCTCGGAGACCAAGAAGCGCGAAATGGAGCGGATGCGCCAGGAGAGGGCCAGGTACACCTCCACCTCGACCTTGGCCAGCAGCACAAACAACTCGGAGCCGGCCACCTGCTATGCGGAGATCGTCAAATATATCGCCCATCTGTGGCGGCGCTTCAAGAGACGAATGTTAAAGAAGTACAGATTATATAAGTATGCTGCTTGTACCTTTTGATTTCATTCAATTATGTCTTCCGTTTGTTATTTTAGTTTCCGGTTTCCGTTCCCTTTCCCAGTCTCCCTCTCTCTCTCTCTCTCTGACTCTCTCTGTTTGATTTCATCGAAGGCCCCGAACCCCTCGAAGCAAAAAGAGAGGCCCTAGAAAGCTGTAGGCTTTAGTCACTTGAAACTTGATTGATTACTAACCCCTTGAAGCGACTAATTAGCTCACTAATCTCCCGGCAAAAAGCTCGGCTCACACTGACAGGAGGACTTTGACCCAATCACCTGTGATTTCCTTAAAAGTTCCAAAGATTACTTGCTTATTTTTAGGTTTGCCCTTTAAATGGGCACCCCTTTTAATCGAAGAATATTCGGTCTTGCATATTTTAAGTTTAATTTCTTATTCTTCTGGTTATTTTGTTTCTTGAAATGATGTGTTCAAGTAAATTTTAATTTTTATTTAAAAATCAATTTGTTTAGGATGGTATTATTTAAAGTTTTATTTTTATTGAACTTGCTTTCCTTTTGGTTTAGCATCTGTTCGAGTGTTTCGCAACATGCTTATAGCATATAGTATATTGATTAGCATTAGTCGAGTTTAGTCGCCAGGGCATGAATGTGTATAGCTAGAAGTTTCAAGCTAGACGAGTTCAAATGTACCAAACAAAGCATCCAACACTTGTATAAATAATGCTGGTTTCCCCTTAAGAAGCATAATTTACAAAAATCACTCTTTGATCGAGAGCTCCTAAGATATGAAACTCCAACGTATTTTCGATTCCAGCGAGAACATTTGAAATACCCTTGACTTCTCTGAGGGCAAACTTAAGCCCAATGCTGTAGTATGGTCAAAGCTAATCCCATCTCTCTCCAGCGAAAACCCCTTCCTTCCATGTGTCTTACACTATACTGCTGCCACACTGTGATGCCACATTTAGAACAGAGTACAGAGTACAGAATACAGAATACCGAGTTAAGCGAATGGCACTCGTGTTAATTTGGATCATTTGCATTTTTGTACTGTCGTTGTCCTTAGTTCATTTGATTGAATTATGTAATTGCGATTGTTGTCTGTCTAATGGCTAAGCACACACACGCACTGACACTAATGAGAGCGCACGTACAAATGAAACCCCCCCCCCCCCACCAGCCCCCCTGGAACCCACCCCCTTTAGAGGATGCACGTGCAACGAAACCACCCACATCTCACATTTCTGTGTGGGAAACCCGACCCCCAATCGACCCCAAAAACAGAGAACACGATGTTTTGTGTACAGACATGAGTGTGCGAACCCCGCGAGCTGTCAGTTGAACTTGTCGCTAATCGAATTGTTATTCCACCCACTCTGCCACCTGCCACCTGCCACCACCCAAACCATCGAACCCATCGAAACAGGTACCAGCGACAGCAGCGCAAGGAGGGCCTACTGCCCAATGCCGACAACCTGACCTTCTCCCCGTCGCGGATCAAGTGCCATCATCCCAAGTGCCCCAAGTACAGTAATCGCAAGCCGTCCAGCATTCAGGATCAGATGATTACCGTCATGGTGCCGCTAAATTCGGCAGCTAACAACAACAACAACAATAACAACAACAGCACCAGCAGCAACCACAATGGGGGCAGTGGCAACCACAGTGGTGGTGGTGGCAATGCGGCCAGTTGCACCACAGTGGCCTTGGTCAACGGGATAAACGGTAGTGCGGCCAGTGTGACCATGTCCTCGGCCCACCACCAGCAACATCAGTTGCTGCAACAGCAGCAGCAGCAGCAACAGCAGCAGCACTCGTCCTCCGACAACACAGAGCAATCGCTGAACGCAGAGGGAATACCCCGAAGTTCCTCGCTGAAAAAGACCACAGCCCATCATCAGCTGAAGCCCGAGGGCAGTGCCGCCGAGCAAAAGACCATACTGCTCAAGTTCCCACAGCAAGTGATCGATTCCGAGCAGCTAATTGTGAGTATTGCAGCCCTTGCGGCGATCAGCCCAGTCCACAAAGATAGACCACCCAAATTCAGATTCGAAGCGAAAACAGTAAAGATAAACAGCTACAGAAACAGAATTCATATTTCCAAATATATATTTCCAAATTGCCAACCCAAAAAATCATAAATAGCCAGCCAACAAAAACAGACAGCATTCAAAATAATAATAATATTAATAATAATCTCTCGTATTTGTTATAAACCTCGCCAAATCTCATAGCTGCAGTTGGGAAATTTGGGCAAGGTACTGAACACTAAATAAGTAAAATAATATGTATAAATGCCAGCATAATTTATGAAAGAGCGCTGTGCAGTTCTTCGGTGCAGCCGAAGTCTGAATTTCCTACCGAAATACAGAGAGAAAAAGGGGAGGGCATTCAGCCGGCGCACAAATATTAAATACACAAAAAATATGTACATAAAAACCAGCGGAAGGGGAAAAACACTTGCAAATTGTAGATATAAACGATTTGTTTGCCTATTAAGTGCAGTTGGAATAGTTTCATTTTTTCCGTTGTGTTTGCCTTTGTGTTTATAAGCACATAGCGAATTGATTGTCCCATTGATAAATTTGCCGCCCTTTGTTCCAGACCCATTGTCCCGCCGAAATGCCCATTAATTATTTATATCATTTCGTTTTGTTTGCGCATGTAAATGCCGTTTGAAAGCAGAGACAATCGAAACCACCCGACCCTTTTTTACAAACATATGTCTCCCATTAAAGCCATAATAAATGTTAGGTGGGTCGTAAAAAATGGATAAAGATTAAAGTGTGTATTGAAACTCCGCTAATATTAAGTGTAGCGCTAGATTTGGTAATGAAAAACCCTGAGAATTGAAAAACCTACCCAAATATATTTTTTTACATCATGATTTTTTGCGAAAAAATGGCCAAAAAATAAAATCTCCAGGTTTAAATGCCAATCGATTGGAAATTTAATATCGAGTTCAGAAAGGTATGACAATCCATATTTGGATCAATATTTCCTTTGTTTCAGCGAAAAAGCCTATTTTTTTTTGCAAATTCGGGTTTTTGGTTTTTGACCAAAATGGGAAATTTTCTTTTGGTTTTTTTGCTATAACTTGGCCAAAAATAGTCCTACACCAAAAATACATACTGTTTTGAACAGCTTACAACTTAATAATTAAATTCATGACACTTTCCGTGTGTTTTTGAAAAAATAAAATTTTCGCCAATTTTCACATTTTTTATAATTTTTTGCGAAAAATGGCCAAAAAATGAAATCTCCAGGTTTAAATGCCAATCGATTGGAAATTTAATAACGAGTTCAGAAAGGTGTGACAATCCATATTTGGATCAATATTTCCATTGTTTCGGTGAAAAAACTGTTTTTTTTTTTGTTAAATTCGGGATTTCGGTTTTTGACAAAAATTGAAATTTTTCCTTTTCGTTTTTTTGGTGTAACTTGGCCAAAAATGTTCCTACATTAAAAATTCATACTGCTTTGAACAGATTACAATGTAATAATTAAATCCATTACACTTTCCGTGTGAGTTTGAAAAAATAAAATTAAAATTAAAAATTGGCGAATCCTCGTAAAATATCGATCTTTGATCTATCCCCCAGCCCATCTTAAGTAGTTAGTTCTGGACCCAGTTGAGCGTTATCTTCCATTTCATTCCCCCAAGTCCGTGCCAATCCCGTATTTGTTGTATTCTAAGCCGACTGTAATACCGTTTATCTTGTACCATCGCACACCCGCAGAGCCACCCGTGCACCTCGGGCTTCCTCAGTCCGCCCACATCGGCCAGCCGACGACCTTCGGTGATGTTCAACGAGTACGTGCTGCTACACACGCCCCCCGCCCTCAACGCAGATCCTGCGGCGACGGGCACGACCTCGACGGTCGCCACCACGGTGGCCACTGTGGCAGGAACGGCGGCGGCGACTAGTGCCGGCGGTAGCAACCACCAAAACGGTGGTGCCAGTGGCAGTCCAAGCGGGGCAAACGCCAACGGAACGAATGAGAAGAGCAACATCTTCTCCACTGAGAAGATGACACAAGCCGGCGATGGAAGCATCTGGCAGGTGAGCCAAGGGATATTTCCCCTGCATCCCAATGCGCTGACATGGCGCCCGAACAGGGAAAGTCCCTCCTCGGGCGCCATGTCAGCAAATTCTTCGTTTAGTTTTTTATCAAAACTTCATTTCAAATATACCTCAATACCATCCGAAAAATGACTTCGCCTTGCATTCAATAGGTGAATCTACCGCAGAACATCGGCACCATTGCCAATCCCTATGCCGATTGCTCGGAACTGGGTATACACGATGCGATGACTTGTCAAGAGCTCTTAGCATTCTCTGTGGCCTTTTCAGCGGCCTTGCCGACGGGCCAGAGTACGCTAGAGTCCTTCTACACATCGCTGGCCCGCTGCGATCCGCACACCGCCGAGGCCTTGCGTGCCCACCACAAGCCGCGTGCCGTGCCACCAACTGGGGCAGGCCAAACGCCGCCAGGCGCCGAGGGTGCCACCGTGATGGTGGCCTCGACGGCCGGTGATCCCGGCCAGACGCTCGAACCCTCGACCGTATCGGCTGTGGTGGCACCCATCCCAGACACCCAAGCGGCCCACCACCACCGCCGCAAGGAGCAGTCGCACCACCACCACAACAATAACAACACCACCAGTCACAGCCGAAACTATCGCTCACGGCAGGGACAGGGACAGGGCAATTCGCGAGTGCGAGAGCCGCGCACTCCCACCGGCAACTACATGGAGGACTATGCCTGCTGCTATGATCTCTACCAGAACGCCCTGTCGCCTCTGGACGAGCGACCGAGGCAGAGGTCGCCGACGACCCGCTGCCTGATCGCCGTCTATCGCTGCATGTCGCGCGGCTGCAGCTGGGTGCGTCGCTACATCAGGCGGTTGGTGGAGCACAAGTACTTCCAGCAGGGCATCCTGCTGGCCATCCTGATCAACACCCTCTCCATGGGCATCGAGTACCACAACCAGCCGCCGGAGCTGACCGCCATTGTGGAGACGAGCAACGTCGTCTTCTCCGGCATCTTTGCCGTCGAGATGCTGCTGAAGGTGGTGGCCGAGGGACCCTTTCGCTACATAGCCAATGGATTCAATGTCTTCGATGGCATCATTGTGATTCTCAGGTGAGTGGGGGTGTCCCAGAGCCCCGAAGGAGATATCCCTGATAGAAGCCTCGATAATCCACCCCCACCCCTCCCCGATATTAGTGCCATTGAGATCTGTCAGACGTTCATGGGCAACGGAACGGGGGGCGGTGGATCCGGTCTGTCCGTTCTGCGGACCTTCCGGCTGCTCCGAATCCTCAAGCTGGTCCGCTTTATGCCCAACCTGCGACGCCAGCTATTCGTGATGCTGCGCACAATGGACAATGTGGCCGTATTCTTCTCCCTGCTCGTCCTGTTCATCTTCATCTTCAGGTGAGTTCGATTGCCGATAGTCCACCACGACCACCACCACCACTCACAAACACAAACACACACGGGCACACAACACACCAATAACTACACTAACACACACAGACAGACTCACAGGCACAAGAGAAAAAAAGACACCCAAACCAACACAACCACACACACAAGAAGAATGCGGAGATAACAAAAGTAATGATGAAAAAGAAAGAAAATTCAATATAATATACAATCGATAAGTTATCGAACGCGACCCTGCAAACAAAATGAGTGATTAACACAAAGAACCCGAGCCACAGAAACAGAAACAGTTCAGTTTCGTTAGCCCATAGCAGTCGTCTTAAGCCTAAACAGTTCCTAGCGCCTCACTAGCTGCTTACCACATAGATGAATGTCCTACAACTAACCCATCCAGCCAGCCAAGTAAAACCCCTCCCAGCCATTAACCCATCATTCTAAAAAATCCATTACTCCCTAAGAATTGTCTACCTAGGAACCTTTCAAAAAGCATTTATTGCACAGGAAGAAAAATCAATGGTTTTTAATATTAATAAAAAAATACTTTAAAGCCTAGAAGTAAAATGTATCTGAACAACTTTCCTGCTAACTTCTTATGCAATATATCGAATCAAGTACTGAAATCTGTACTTTCTGAATTGAACCCGAATTTGATTTGAAACTAAGTAGAAACTATAGCTGCAGAACCTTCGACCTTTTGATAGAGGTTTCTCTTCCATCCATGCTCTATCATCTATTGCTTCCCCAGTCTACAGGATCCCAAAGGCCTCTACCCTTGTCCACCGCATAATCATACAAAGACTAACACGTATCTCTTGAACCCCCGCCTCTCCAAGTCCCCGCTCTCATTTATGTGCTTCTTCGACACGATCATTTCCACTGCGTACCACTTGAGTATTGCCTATATGAGTAAAGATTTGCCTTAATGTCTCTCCAAGCGATTTCCTAACGATTTCTATATTTTACACTTCTTATTCTTAAGCTCTGTCTCTTGGTATCTTTCTCACTTACTGTCTCTGAGTAACATTTGAAAATTATGGAAGAATCGTAGTTAGATGCCGTTACAAGTTGTGTAACTTTTTAAGCAATCGATCTCGTATCCGTACCAGCAAGAACTGTACCCGTATCACTTGATATATATATCTCTCTCGCTATATCTTTCCCGATCCTCTTTACCCTTCTTTATGTCTCTATCCAACCCCCAAAGTGCCGTTAGTTGTCGTACACTTTGAGTCCCAGCTCGTTCACTTTGCATTACTCTTACACACACCTTTTCACAACTCACTTACACGGACACAATTTCTTCGTCTCTCTCCCTCTCTCTCTAATCTCTGAACTTCTCTGTTTCTATCACTTTTTCGCTCGGTTCACTTTCGATTTGAGTTCCATTTCAAGCGTCGACCAAGTCGCTGCCTTTCTTGATCAACTATTTTGGGATATGTTCATTGTTCTCTACTTCAATCATTTAAAAATTGTTTTCCAACACATAACATTCACGCTATATTTCTTTAAAACTCTATTGCTGTCTCTCCTTCTACGTCATCCACTCATTTGAAGCTCATTTGGTTAAACACACCTACAACTACAGCAATAACAGCCACAGAAACAATTAGTTAGCTTAGTTAGTTAGCCAAAAACGCTTTATTCCATTTCAAATTAACTAAGTGTGTAACCTAGCTTCTTTTAGCGTTAACCAACACTGCAACACTTTACCTCTTACATATGTATACACTCCCACACACCCAAAAAGCTCTCGGCTTGGCTTGATGCATTTTCCAGAAAATGCTTGAAAATGCGGACTTGAAAGCTTTGCTGCTCGGCGCTTTTCACACAGACACGGCACACGCACACTCACGCCCAAAAAGACACTCGACAAAAAAGTATTTGGAAAAATTAAACTTAAGAAAATACTTAAAAAGATCGTACGCTTACTTATTGTGTAGTTGCAGTCGCTGCAGTTTGATACATACCTATATATACCCGTACTCTCTTTCTATCCTATATATACCTATATATGATTACTCGTAATTGATATACTCGTATAACTATGAATATTCAGTATTCACACACAGAACGACAACAGCAAAGTGAACAACAAGAACACACACACATTAGCTAGCCTAGTTCGTAAAGTAAACGTAATCGAGTTTGTGTAGTTAGAATAGCAAGAACACAACAGCCACACGAAACATCCGACTAGACTCTATATACCCTCACAAACTCAATATTAACAAGCGAATAATGAACCGAACGAACTATAAATGGAGCCGAACCGAACCTGAAAAAGAAGCCTGCCTCACCACCGATAACGATAAACCAACTCGATAAATGCCCCGTATAAACTCGAAAGAGAAAACTAAAATAAAGCAGAAAACAGACAATCAAAACCAGACCCAAAAAGAAAACCAAGCCAAGGACCAATTTTTCCCCATTAATCGCAAGGCTCAAGCTTCTTAGTTTATTTGGAGCGAACTGTACCTTTGTTTCGTTTCCATTCTGTTCCGTGGTCCGATTTCAGTCGCTTAGGCGGGCCTGGAAAGCCCTCTCTCTCACTTTCTCCCTTCTTCCAAGTGTTTCATTTGTTAGCTTTCGTTTGCCGCTCACTTCACTTACAAGAACACCTACTAGCTCTAGCCGTATCTCCCATGCTCTCTCTCTCTCTCTCTCTCTATTAGCCTGTCTGTATCATTCACCCACACTCTGTCTCTTTCTTTCTTAACTATCTCTCTCTCTCTCTATATATATATTTTGTCTCTCTCTCTCTCTATTTCTCTCTTTGTCACACTCCACACAAATTAAAAAAATATACTAAAAACAATCCAATAATAATCGAATAAAATGAAAACCGAAAATTAAAATAAACCTAAAAAACTATTTGTTAAACACAACCCAAAAAAATACCCTAAAAACCAAAAACACAAAAATATATAAGAATATATATTTAAAAAAAAATCGAAAACGAAAAACAATCAAACAACAAAAAATATATATATATCATATTATATATCAACAAAACCAAACCATCACTTTAGTATACTCGGCATGAATCTGTTCGGATGTAAATTCTGCGAGAAAGTTAACGGAGAGATGATTTGCGATCGTAAGAATTTCGACAGCCTGCTCTGGGCGCTCGTCACAGTGTTCCAGGTAGACCCATTGCTATCAGCCTTATACCATACGTAAACCTATATATGTATATATCTATACTACTACTACTACTACTATTACTACTCCTAATGTTACGCCATAATCTGCTACTGATATGATTACGATAACCTAACTGTTCATGAAACCGAGAAAGAAACAAAAAAAGAAGAAAACCCAAAGAAACCCATTACGAATTCCCAGTGAAATACGTTCTGATACGTTGAGCATTTAGCTATCTTTCGTTTTCACCTTTCTTTCGATTTCGATTTCAATTACGATTTGTGTTACCGTTTCTTTCCCATTTTCGTTTCTGTTCCGATTCGATTAACCGTTTGTTTTCCGCTTCAATCTATAACTGTTGTGTCGTTCTATCGCTCTCTCACTCTCGCTCTGTGTCTCTGTCTCTGTCTGTCTGTTCTAACCATGTGTTTTTTGGGTGGGTGCCAGTGATTTGGAGATCCAAAATCGAATCAATCACTCGCACACACAAAGCTTTTGATTTGTATAATTTCTTAGCCAGCATTTCGATTGCCAGACATCGAGATCGACTAGCTAGCTAGCCGTCTTGCTCGCTCGCACTAATTTGTGGTGTGCCCTTGATTGAGTGTGGTATTCAGTATTCAGTTTAAGACTTGATTTCATCTTTATTATCTTCGATTTCGATACCGATTACGATTACGATTACGATTCTTGATTTGGCATGCATGCGTTGACCGTTGCGATTACCGTTAGCTAACCGTTAGAGTTAGTGCTAGAATTACCGTTGCCGTTGGCGTTTCCATTACCGTTACGAGTTCCATAGCAAGCAGCGCGCATCCGCATGTCGTTCGGAGTATTCTTATGTATATGGGAATGTCCATAGGCCATGTGTTCATAAGATCCTTGTATGTGTGTATGTATTTGTGTGATGTACATTGATGCACCAGGTAAGCATTTCCGTTTGGCATGCGATATGAATATGAATATGATGTACATATATAACCAATTAGAACTGAGTTTGCATCCAGCATCTCGAACACTTTGCATACAACTCTCGAAAAGACACCCACACATTATTTGTACGCCACTCTGTCTGTCTCTCTCTCTCTCTCTTTCGCTCTCTCTGTCTCGCTCGTGCCTTCTTTATGTACTATATATGTTCGCTTCGATTTTTGTCTCACACACTTTGCTCTATGTCCTACGTTTAAGTATATACCTATCTATAGACCATATGCTATTCTAGACTCTAAGTTGTATAGATCTCCACCCGAAAACCCTCTGAAAGGAGAACTCTCTCTGTCTCTGTCTCTCCCACTGTCTCGCACACAGACACAGCCACACATACACAAGCATAACCAACCGATCTCCCACTGTAACTATCTGTAATCGAAGCCCCCCCCTGTTACTCAGTCCCTCCAGGCACACATAGATACATAATACATGCGAAACACCAACAGATTCTCCTGTAACTCGTAGAGCTTTTCTGGTCAGTTCGAGTTGCCATTTCAAAGGACCCGAGACCAACTGTAAAAAAGAAAAAAGATAGTCTCCCTCCACAATTGTCGAACCTTTTGCACAGCACACATTTCTAGGAGGTATATGTAAATATGCAAGCATTGAGGCCAGATCGAGAACTACCCACCAACCAGCCAACCAAGCAACCACTGTGTATATAGACCAAAAGGTAGAAAAGATCAGAAGAATCCAGGCCAGCAGAGAAACCTCTCTAATCTCTATAGAATCACAAGTACCCCCGAATACACCCAAGTCACATACATATACACATATGTACAGGGACCACTAGATGAACCTCCTACTCGTTTTTATCCCTAGACATATAAGAATCGCAACTATATAATATATAGATATATATATATATACGAACCCAGCTCTCTCTCTCTGTACCTATGAACCAGTTTATATAGCCATTAATGAACTATGATAACAGACACACATCTATGACTCTATAAATAAATACATATGTATACGGTATATATAAAACATATATATAAACCTGCAGCATACTCGGCATGTATCTGTTTGGCGGTAAGTTTTGTAAATTTTTGGACGAATCCGGACTCGAACGCGAGTGCACGTGTCCCGAAATAATCAGCCGGCATCCGCAATGCGAGTGCGATCGCAAACACTTCAACAACATTTTGTGGGCCACAGTCACAGTTTTCCAAGTAAGAACAATAAAACAGCAATAAACTACCACCTACCCGATTGCCCCCAATCCCACCACCATCCAAAGCTGTACCACCCACAACCCCAGAAAAAAACCCACTTTGAACAACAGCTACAACAATACCTACCTATTAATACCAGTCTGAAATTCTTGTGATTATGACAAAGTATTTAACGATCTTACGTATAGCCACAAAAGTTCCCAGTTTCTAGTTTCCGCTCTCTTTTACCTCCTTGTTTGATCTTATTTACATTATCCAGCTCCTAGCCCTTACCTAAGTACTCACCAGTTGGTTGTATTCCTTAAGTTCTCTTCTATTCAGCTTTGTTTCCGGCTTTCTTTTCGATTTTGTTTCGATTCCGATGCCAGCAAATGTAGACGTAGAGTTCTTCACACACCCAAAACACCCACCAACGCTTTTACGCATAGACACACGACCATTGGGTAGGCTTGATTAAAAATATAAATGAAACCAACGAGTCCCTGTAAATATTGTGAATGGAAGGACAGTCAACTAAACCTTACGATCAATATGTGTGTATGTGCTTCCTCCTTGGAACTTTTCCTTTCTGTCACACAAGCAGTTTCGGTAGAGATGTCAAGGATTATTCAGCAGGTTTTGATTCCCAAGAGGATTATTAGTATTTCCCTGTGGAAAACTTTATTTTATGTTGATATTGATTAATAAAATACTAAATGTTTTGTCATTGGAATTCCAAAAATTTATTACACGATTTATAATTCGTATTAAGCAAAATTAAGAATTTTCAATATAAATCGATACTTATCGACAAAGTTATCGGCAGCGTTGACATCTCTAGTACGCAGATTTGCGCAACTGTACCAAATAACCGAAGGTCCAAGGAAAGGACTCACCATCGGTTATCTCACATCAATCTTTTTCTCTCTCTTTCCCTCTTCTCTCTCTCTCTCCGTCTCTCTTTTTCCCCTCTCTCGCTCACACACACATACGACATAATCCAAGCAAAAACCGTTAACGCTGATGCTCCGAGTTTTGTTGCATGATTTTTGGGATCCTCACCTTAATTTGCCCTCGGCTTTTGGCTTTCGGCTTTATAATTGTATGCCAGACCCGAATCAACTTCGATTGCGACCTCCCAGAACCCAATGAATCAGCCATCTACAGCCACACACCCATACAAACTGTATATATTTGTTTAAAATCTTTTGTTTGTTCGTTGGTTTGTTTGTTTGTTTGTTGGTTCGTTGGCTTGTTTAAACCGAAACGAAAGTTTTTATTTCTCAATTTGCTGCTGCTGCTTTCCTCTCGATCTTTGCCTTTTCTATATCTCCTTCTTTTCGAGTCACCTAGTCGATCCATTTAACAATTTGTTGCCAAGCAAGCTGTATAAAAAGCGTTCTTAACACATCTATATATTTTTAAAGTTGCTTATGCGCAATACAAATGTACAGCCACCAGAGTTTAGAAACAACAACAAAACCAAAATCAAATTAATTCGCCTCCCATATAAACCGCATTCGTATTGTATAGCAAAAACCAAACAAAAAAACAAAACGTACTAAAATTTTAATAGAAAAACCCATTGGCACTTTGTGTACAAAGCAAAAACAGACGGGGCGAAGTGCTCTATGAAAAATTTAAACTTTTTACAAATTCCTATATGCAAGAGTTCTCTGCGCTTTTTTGCTCTTTGATTTAGTCCGAGAGCCTTTGCCGCTTCTCTTAAATTATTTGCTTTTGGCTTTGCTTATAGCGTGCTTTAATTATGCTTTCCTTTTGATTTCGATTTCGACTTAGTTTTGCTTTTGGTTCGTTCAAAATGCCACACCACGAATTATTGTTTCAGAAAAGGAATCACGGGCTGTCCACAGATACTTTGAGTCAAGCCACCGCCACTGCTTGAGCTCCCTCTATAACTTCCCATCTATAGCTCTCTTCCAACTATCTACCTATATCCGAGTGATTCTAGTTGAAAGAAACATCTGGAAACACTCTGGATAAACGGTTCTCCGTACTTCAGTTCTGTGAAACTTGTTTGCCCCTTGATTGCATACTTAATTTATTTTTCTTGACCCCAAAAAGTGAGGGTTCTATCCCACTTTTGGGGCCAAGAATCCCATTAGTCGCCGATGATATTTTTAAGTTGTACGCTTTTTTTAATGTTTGCGCCTGAGTTACCAAAAACCAAAATGAACAAACTGCTAGTGTTTCAAAGCTCATATAAGGTTCATATAAGTATGCCAATCCCACGCGATGTGTACTCATATGAACCTATATACATATATGCAAAATTTAAAAAAATGAAAAGATAACACCGTTTGCCGTTTTGATCTCGCTCTCTATATCTGTCTGTCTTTTGTCTGACCTTTGACATTGTTTCCGTTCGTTTTCCATTCGTATCTCGTAACTAATTACTTCCTTACTTACTTACTCACTTACGTTCTTTGCCACCCACCACAACGAAAAAACTACAAAATTTGTTTATTGGTATTTCGTTCTTTTTCTTTCGCTTCTTACGATATATATTCCGATATGTGTGTCCCGACATGCATATATATCCATGCGTATGTATGTTAATCTGCACCACGTTTGCCGCCCCCGCCACTGCAAATGCCACCGATCAACAACTACAACTCAACAACTACAACCCAACAACAACTACAACTCTGATCAACAACTCACCAAAAAAACGAAACGAAAACGAAAACCAACAAATGTTTTTAGATACTCACCCAAGAGGATTGGAACGTCGTCCTGTTCAACGGAATGGAAAAGACAAGTCATTGGGCCGCATTGTACTTTGTGGCACTAATGACGTTCGGCAATTATGTGCTATTTAATTTATTGGTGGCCATTTTGGTTGAGGGATTCAGTTCAGAGGTAGAGTTTTGCCAACAACATTCCCCTGTCCCCACGAAAAAAAGAAGCTTGAAGTGAAACTAAAAATCTTCGATTGGCTTTGCGATATAAAGTATACGACTTCCAACTAAACGCATGCGACGCTTCAAATTTTGATCTTCTATAATTCTACTTAAAAATCAATTGATGTTTGGTTAGCAATATCAGTTAAAAACTTTTGAACATTCACAGTTATTGAAAATATATAAATATATTTATTACGAAGAGGACTTTTATTGCTATACAATAATTATGTGAAAAAGGTTCCTAAATTTAAAAAATTAGTTTGTTAGTTTATCCAGAAAAGGTTTCATTTTGTAAAGCAGTGAAATTGATAAATAAGAAACTTAAAGTAATAGAAAGAAGCATTTTTTAAAAACAGGATTTCTTAAATAAAAGACTACACCCATAAAAAAAATCAAAAGTGTTAAATCTCTAAGCATTGTATTGAAAATATACTACTTAATACAAATTCTACAATTCAAATAGTATTAATTCCATATAAAATATTATAAACTTAATATTTTGTAGTTTCATTTCTATACCGAAAGTTTAAATTTAGTACTTTTGAAGGTGTTAATTTAATACTCTTCTTATTGATGCAAATTTGACACTTAATAGTCTAGAGTTCATGTAGTTTGAGTAGGTGAAACCCAGATCATAATATGAAGCTTCGGGTGCGTCGCGCCCCCAATCCCACCATTTCCCCCTCTCTTCTTCGTCCACCGAAAGTGGATGGCCGATCCAGATGGCCAGGACGCCATCCAATTGCCACCAAATCCCGAACTCCCTCCGCCTCCGCCGGTTGACGAGAAAGTCTAATTTTGAAATTTTGATTCCCTCAGCGAAATGAACGTCGCGAGCGCGAACAGCGCGAGTTGGTTAAGAAGCTGCGCGAGGAGACGCTGGCCGAGAACTACAGCGATGGTATGTACGATGAGTCGCGGAGCGAGGCGGACTCCTCGACCACCAACGATAGTTACTACGAGGTGCGCAACCGCTGGCGATCGGCGGAGGATGTGCGCAAGGTAAGTGAGCTCAGGATCGGGATCGGGATCCCCCCACCCCCCTCTGCAAGACCAGGTGTGATTGAAAAAGAAAAAAAGAAAAGAAGAGAGTGTCTGATAGCTGCATGCTGCATGCGAATGTATGGTTGTCGGTTTGCTTGCCTGAGTGCCCTGTGTTGAATCCACGGTTTGAAAAATCCCCCCCAGCTGCAGGACTCCGCGGAGCTGATCGTCGAGGCCAAGAGCAACATGCACCGGCAGCGCCTGCTGCAGCCCGCCCACGACTACCAGATCAACGAGCTGCCCGCCTCCTCTGCGGCTGCCTCGGCCTCCGGCACCTCGGGCGCCTCAGCCTCCGGCGAGAGGGACAGAGACAGAGACAGAGAGGCGGGCGGCAAGGAGGAGGGGGCGCAGCACGCCAAGCCGCGCGGCGGCCTCAAAAAGGTAAGAGCAGCAACTGGACATGAACACCTGACCACAACACCACCTGCCTCCACCCGTCGCACACAGACATACTCGATCAAGGAGCGGCGCGGGGAGCGGGAGGCCTCCCGCCTCTCGAAGATCCGGCTCGTCCGGGATCCGCCCATCATCACCACCACGGCGGCCACGCCGCAGGACTCGCCCAGCACCACCTTGGAGCCGGGCATGAGTTTCCGCCAGTGGGGCGACATGGAGGTGAGTTGAATGCCCCAAACGATGCAGTAAAGGCGGTAAATCCAATTCAAATATTATTATTAGCCACCCAGTCCGCCGTCTCCCTCGCTGTTGCGGCCGCCGAACATCTTCACCGGCGGACAGCGGAGCCTGGACGAGGGCATACCCTCCATCGATCTCATTCCGCCCTCGCCCGTGCTCGCCCACAAGCCCCTGAACATCCTGAATGCCAGCCAGCTGGGCGTGGGCGTGGGTGTGGGTGTGGACAGCTCTGGCAGCATGCACAGCGTGATCATCGACGACATCTCGAAGAGCTCCAGCTCGACGGCGGCGGCCACGCCCATTTATGTGCCCACCATCTCGTCCTCGGCGGAGGCGCAGAGCCAGAGCCACAGTCTCAACGATGTGAGCGTGGGCCCTGCCGATATGATGGTCCCGGGAATTGGGGGCAGGAGTAGTGGCAACACGGGGGCCTCGACCAGTGGCAGCTCGTCCAGTGAACGGCTGCCGTTGGCCCCGCCGCCCCAGCATCAGGGGAGCTTCAAGCAGCGACTGAGGCGCGGCAGCTCCAAGAGGCGGCGTTCCTCGGCTCTGCCAGTGGGCAACGAGGAGAATCCGGCTCGAAGGACCCAGCAGGAGGAGGAGGACGAGCAGCAGCAGCAGCAGCTGAACAATGGCGGCGGCGACAACAGCTTTCTGCTGCGAAGTGGCAACGCTGCCAGTGGCAGTGGTCCCCCCGCGGGCGCCAAGGAAACGAACCGCCTGAGCCCACAGAACTCGATCAGGAGGCTTTCGAACACGCTGAGCATAGGCAGCGGACCCGCGGGCAGTCGTCGGGCCTCGGCCTGCATTTTCAACTCGCAGGTGTACCAGAACCTAAACCAGCCGCCCAAACTGCGACCCGGTTCCGGACAGCGCCGGATGAGCTCCATCGAGCTGGCCTTCAGCAAGACCTCGCACCTGAATCTGCACAACCTGGAGGCCAACCGCAAGTCGCTCTCGTACACGAACTCCAAGATGGACCTGGACAAGTGGAACAAGTCGTACGGCAACCTGAACGAGCCGGACAACATGCTGCAGCAGTACATGGAGGCGCGGGACAAGCGCAAGAACTCCATCAGCCACTACAACCTGAAGAAGCGGCTCGAGGAGAAGGAGCTGCAGCAGCTGCAGCAGCTCCACCAGCAGCAGCTGCTCCAGCAACGGCAGGACTCCTTCTCCTCGACCACCCAGCAGCAGCAGCTGCAGCAGCACCGCCTGTCCAAGGACCAGCAGCAGCTGGCGATGCAGATGCAGCCACATTCCATGGTGCCGGGGGGCGGCGAGCGCTACTCGAAGCTCAAGATGCTCATCGAGCAGCTGACGCCCAAGCACTTTACCACCGAGCGCGAGGACTACTCGCTCTACATATTCCCAGAGGACAACAGGTATGTTTTGTATAAGTCATGATATTTCAAAGTATGGCAACGCTGTGAGTGCCCGTGGCCCCTCCGAGGGCGCCAAAGAATCGAATATTGCATCTTCTAATGTTCCTCAGCTAATGAACAACCTTTTAAACAGTCTATTGACTTTGACACTGCTATTTTGCTTCTGTTTTTTGTTTTTGCCGAGGGGAAAATTCAATTTCAACTTTGTCTGCACGTATTTGCCTTTCGACACCCTCCGTTTTTCAGGTTCCGGCAAATCTGCACGTGGTTTGTCAACCAAAAGTGGTTCGACAACGTGGTCCTGCTGTTCATCGCGCTCAATTGCATCACCCTGGCCATGGAAAGACCAAACATCCCTCCAAGCAGCACCGAAAGATTGTTCCTGGCCACAGCCAATTACGTGTTCACCGTCGTCTTTACCGTCGAAATGTTTATCAAGGTGAGTGGGTGCCATGAACAGAACAGAACAGAACCTATATATTATAATGTATTATTACAACAAACAGGTGGTGGCCACGGGAATGTTTTACGGCCACGACGCCTACTTTACGTCCGGCTGGAATATCATGGACGGATCTTTGGTTACCATTTCCATAATTGATTTGTTAATGTCCCTGATTAGCGAATCGAGTCCGAGGATATTTGGGATTTTAAGGGTAAGTACGGGCTCGCGTCCCTTTTGGACACTTTGCTATCCGAAAGCAGCAGCAGTACCAGTAACCAGAAAGCCTGAAAACCGAATACTTGAAAACCTGAAAACCTGAAAACCAATCTCAAGCGATTAACAACAAGCAGACGATCAGATCAACCAGAACAGCTACTACCAAGAACCACGCCCAGAACCGACCACGCCCATTTAATTGGCTGCTGGGCTGCGCACTCGGATCAGAAAAGCTATCGCTAAATCGCTAGTCGCTACTCTAAAGCTAAAGCTAACTCAAAACCACAATCAAAGCTCGCTATATCGCTATATCGCCCCAAAAACACAAAGCTCTGTCTCTGTCTCTCTGCTGATTGGCCATCTCTGTCTTTTTATGTGCTCTTCCTTTTCTTGCGCACACCCACACACTCTTACACACACACACACGATACGAAATTCTTCAAGAAAACATTATCTCAAATCTCTTCAATTTTAATTTCACCTTCTACTTATGAACACACATCTCGTGTCTTTCTCTATAACTCGTGTATATAATGTATACCTATATATATTGTATATCTCTCTCTGAAAACTTCAGGTAAATTTCCGCTGCTATATGCGTTAATCAGCAAGAAAATCCAATTTGTTTTCACCATTTTTTATGTGTGTGTAGACCCCGCTCCCAAAAAAAAAATATATAACTTTAAAAAGTACCCCAGAAAAAACCAAAAAGAAAATCTAAAGTTCAAGTAATCCGTTGACTCACCTTCATTGAGTTTTGTACTGTACATAGTTGATTGTTTCCCCTTTCCTATCGACAACCTCCAAAGGATAGGGTTATGACACTTGAAATACTCGTAAAAAGGTTCCTAAGAACTAATTAATTTCCATATTAATTACGAAAATACTTTCCAAAACTCTTTCGCAGCTCTATTAGGTTCTAGTTTTTCTTAATTTAATTACCTATTCATTGAATTACCTCATGTGGCCAGTAGAACTGTCAGTTAGTGTCATACCCCTATACAAGTTGAGCCACCACTCCAATCGAAACCCAAAACACCTCCATCTAGCTATAAATGCAATCGTCCCATCTTGTTGTACTTTTACCAATCAATCGCTACCATCGCCTTGCTTTCTTGTTCAAGCAATGTTGCCATTACTGTATTATTTAGGCCTGTTTGATTATTGATTACCATCCCCAAAAGTTACTCCATTTGTTGCAACACACCAGTGCGGTTTCTCAAATAAAACTCTGTATTAAAATCGGAATTCATAATTTATTAAGGTAGCTCCTCATTTTATTTGTATATTTTTAATCCCAAACCCCAGCTGGTGTGTTTCGTTGAGACTTTCGATTATGTTGCCTTCATCCCGAGTTTATCTACATGGTATTTACCTCATGCTTTTACTACATACCATATATGTGTGGCGCCGCCTGGCGGCCGCTGGCCGAAGCAGAGCAAAAAGCAGTGTAGCCGATGCACCAACCACAACCACTCTTCTCTTCTCGTCCTTTCCGTTCCGTTCCGTTCCGTTGCGATGTCCTTGCAGGTGTTTCGACTACTCCGATCCTTGCGGCCGCTGCGGGTGATCAACCGAGCCCCGGGTCTGAAACTAGTCGTGCAAACGCTCTTATCGTCCCTGCGTCCCATCGGCAACATCGTGCTGATCTGCTGCACCTTCTTCATCATCTTCGGCATCCTGGGCGTGCAGCTCTTCAAGGGCACCTTCTACTACTGCGAGGGCGAGAACATCAAGGGCGTGCGGAACGCGGACGAGTGCCGCCGCATCCCGGGCAACGTGTGGACGAACCGCAAGTACAACTTCGACGACCTGGGCAAGGCGCTGATGTCCCTGTTCGTCCTGAGCTCCCGCGACGGCTGGGTGAACATCATGTACACCGGCCTGGACGCCGTGGGCGTCGACCAGCAGCCGATCGTCAACTACAACGAGTGGCGGCTGCTGTACTTCATCGCCTTCATCCTGCTGGTGGGCTTCTTCGTGCTGAACATGTTCGTGGGCGTCGTCGTGGAGAACTTCCACCGCTGCCGCGAGGAGCAGGAGAAGGAGGAGAAGATCCGGCGGGCGGCCAAGCGGGCGCTGCAGATGGAGAAGAAGCGCCGCCGGATGCACGAGCCGCCCTACTACACCAACTACTCGCCCACGCGGATGTTCGTCCACAACGTGGTGACCTCGAAGTACTTCGACCTGGCCATTGCGGCCGTCATCGGCCTGAACGTGGTCACCATGGCCATGGAGTACTACATGATGCCCAGCGGACTGAAGTACGCGCTCAAGATCTTCAACTACTTCTTCACGGCCGTCTTCATCCTGGAGGCGAACATGAAGCTGGTGGCCCTGGGCTGGAAGCTCTACCTGAAGGACCGCTGGAACCAGCTGGACGTGGGCATCGTCCTGCTCTCCATCGTGGGCATCGTGCTGGAGGAGCTGGAGACGAAGATCATACCCATCAACCCGACGATCATCCGCGTGATGAGGGTCCTGCGGATAGCGCGAGTCCTGAAGCTGCTGAAAATGGCCAAGGGCATTCGCGCCCTGCTGGACACCGTGATGCAGGCCCTGCCCCAGGTGGGCAACCTGGGCCTGCTCTTCTTCCTGCTCTTCTTCATCTTCGCCGCGCTGGGCGTGGAGCTGTTCGGGCGGCTCGAGTGCTCCGACGAGATCCCCTGCCAGGGACTCGGCGAGCACGCGCACTTCGCCAACTTCGGCATGGCTTTCCTCACATTGTTTCGCGTAGCGACTGGCGACAATTGGAACGGCATCATGAAGGACACGCTGAGGGATAACTGCGATGACGCGGCCGATTGCGTCCGCAATTGCTGCGTCAGCTCGGTTATTGCTCCCATATTCTTTGTGATATTCGTGCTAATGGCGCAATTCGTGCTGGTGAACGTCGTCGTGGCTGTACTGATGAAACACCTCGAGGAGAGCCACAAGCAAATGGAGGACGAGCTCGACATGGAGGTGGAGCTGGAGCGCGAGCTGGTCCGCGAGCAGGAGTTCGCCCAGGAGCAGAAGCTGTGCCAGCAGCTGGCGGAGGCGCAATCGAAGGCGGCCGCTCCCCCGCGCCCCCTGGCCAAGGTCAAGTCGCTGCCCAAGAACTTTATCTACAGCACGCCCTCGCTGGACAAGAAGTTCCCCCTACCAGTGGCGGGAACGGGAACGGGCACCGCCAATCCCAGCTCGAGCATGACCAGCTCGGTGGCCATGGGAGTGGCGTCTACTCCCAGCGGGGGCGCGGGAGCCGGAGCTGCTGCCTCTGCTGGAGCCGGTCAACGCAGGCAGACCGTCCAGTACTTCCAGCAGCCACCACAATCCATGCTCGGCTTGAGTCTCGCCGAGATGGGCGGCACGCTGACGCCTCAGGCGCTCGGCGCCCGGCTGGGCGAGCCCTTCGGCGGCTCAGCGACGGCAGCGGGAGGCGGTGGAACGGGCGAACCGCTGGCTGTGGGCGTGGCCGGCCTCCCGCTGCCGCCGCTGGACAATCGCCGTCGCGGGCGTCGCGCCTCCGCGGCCGCCGGCTTCCGCAAGCGCGGCGTGCTGTCCAAGGAGCGATCCCTGGACGAGCAGGCCCTCCGCAAGAAGAACCTGGAGGCCAAGCTCACTAGCTGCGAGTCGCTGCCCTGGGGCGGCCAATCCTACTGGGTAAGTTCCGGCTAGCCGGCGATTAAAGTTTGTCACTTCCTATCGATTAATTCTTGATGATATATGGAATATTTTTTTTTAAATATTTAGTACTGAAATCTCAAGATTTATTCAAATCCCTTTTACACATTTTGTAAAAAAAAATGTCCAATCATTTGGTATTTAAACCTGGAAATTTTTTTTTAACATTTTTCGTAAAAAATGATAATGTAAACCCTTAAAAAATAATTGAAAATGGACGACAATTTTATTTTACCTTTTTGGGCTCGTAATTAAATTCCCTATCGATTGGCATTTAAATATAAAAATTTTAAAGATTTTAAATTTTTTGTTAAAAATTGTGGCCCTACCCCTTATAAAAATTGCAAAAAATCATAATTGTGTTTTTTTTTACAAAAATATCAGTATTTTTGGCGTAACATGAGAAAAAACGGTCAGAATTTTAAATGTCATACCTTTTTGAGCTCGTTATTAAATTCCCTATCGATTGGCATTCAAATATAAAAATTTTAACGATTTTAAATTTTTTGTAAAAAATTGTGGCCCTACCCCTTATAAAAATTGCAAAAAATCATAATAGTGTTTTTTTCACAAAAATATCAGTATTTTTGGCGTAACATGAGAAAAAACGGTCAGAATTTTAAATGTCATACCTTTTTGAGCTCGTTATTAAATTCCCTATCGATTGGCATTCAAATATAAAAATTTTAAGGATTTTAAATTTTTTGCAAAAAATTGTGGCCTTACCCCTTATAAAAATTGCAAAAACTCATAATTGTGTTTTTTTCACAAAATGATCAGTATTTTTGGCGTAACATGAGAAAAAACGGTCAGAATTTTAAATGTCATACCTTTTTGAGCTCGTTATTAAATTCCCTATCGATTGGCATTCAAATATAAAAATTTTAAGGATTTTAAATTTTTTGTAAAAAATTGTGACCCTACCCCTTATAAAAATTGCAAAAAATCATAATTGTGTTTTGTTCACAAAATTATCAGTATTTTTGGCGAAACATGAGAAAAACCGGTCAGAATTTTAAATGTCATACCTTTTTGAGCTCGTAATTAAATTCCCTATCGATTGGCATTCAAATATAAAAATTTTAACGATTTTAAATTTTTTGTAAAAAATTGTGGCCCTACCCCTTATAAAAATTGCAAAAAATCATAATAGTGTTTTTTTCACAAAAATATCAGTATTTTTGGCGTAACATGAGAAAAAACGGTCAGAATTTTAAATGTCATACCTTTTTGAGCTCGTTATTAAATTCCCTATCGATTGGCATTCAAATATAAAAATTTTAAGGATTTTAAATTTTTTGCAAAAAATTGTGGCCCTACCCCTTATAAAAATTGCAAAAACTCATAATTGTGTTTTTTTCACAAAATGATCAGTATTTTTGGCGTAACATGAGAAAAAACGGTCAGAATTTTAAATGTCATACCTTTTTGAGCTCGTAATTAAATTCCCTATCGATTGACATTCAAATATAAACATTTTAACGATTTTAAATTTTTTGTAAAAAATTGTGGCCCTACCCCTTATAAAAATTGCAAAAAATCATAATTGTGTTTTTTTCACAAAATGATCAGTATTTTTGGCGTAACATGAGAAAAAACGGTCAGAATTTTAAATGTCATACCTTTTTGAGCTCGTTATTAAATTCCCTATCGATTGGCATTCAAATAAAAAAATTTTAACGATTTTAAATTTTTTGTAAAAAATGGTGGCCCTACCCCTTATAAAAATTGCAAAAAATCATAATTGTGTTTTTTTCACAAAAATATCAGTATTTTTGGCGTAACATGAGAAAAAACGGTCAGAATTTTAAATGTCATACCTTTTTGAGCTCGTTATTAAATTCCCTATCGATTGGCATTCAAATATAAAATTTTTAACGATTTTAAATTTTTTGTAAAAAATTGTGGCCCTACCCCTTATAAAAATTGCAAAAAATCATAATTGTGTTTTTTTCACAAAATGATCAGTATTTTTGGCGTAACATGAGAAAAAACGGTCAGAATTTTAAATGTCATACCTTTTTGAGCTCGTTATTAAATTCCCTATCGATTGGCATTCAAATAAAAAAATTTTAACGATTTTAAATTTTTTGTAAAAAATGGTGGCCCTACCCCTTATAAAAATTGCAAAAAATCATAATTGTGTTTTTTTCACAAAAATATCAGTATTTTTGGCGTAACATGAGAAAAAACGGTCAGAATTTTAAATGTCATACCTTTTTGAGCTCGTTATTAAATTCCCTATCGATTGGCATTCAAATATAAAAATTTTAACGATTTTAAATTTTTTGTAAAAAATTGTGACCCTACCCCTTATAAAAATTGCAAAAAATCATAATTGTGTTTTTTTCACAAAATTATCAGTATTTTTGGCGAAACATGAGAAAAACCGGTCAGAATTTTAAATGTCATACCTTTTTGAGCTCGTAATTAAATTCCCTATCGATTGGCATTCAAATATAAAAATTTTAACGATTTTAAATTTTTTGTAAAAAATTGTGGCCCTACCCCTTATAAAAATTGCAAAAAATCATAATAGTGTTTTTTTCACAAAAATATCAGTATTTTTGGCGTAACATGAGAAAAAACGGTCAGAATTTTAAATGTCATACCTTTTTGAGCTCGTTATTAAATTCCCTATCGATTGGCATTCAAATATAAAAATTTTAAGGATTTTAAATTTTTTGCAAAAAATTGTGGCCCTACCCCTTATAAAAATTGCAAAAACTCATAATTGTGTTTTTTTCACAAAATGATCAGTATTTTTGGCGTAAGATGAGAAAAAACGGTCAGAATTTTAAATGTCATACCTTTTTGAGCTCGTATTCTATCCTATCGATTGACATTCAAATATAAACATTTTAACGATTTTAAATTTTTTGTAAAAAATTGTGGCCCTACCCCTTATAAAAATTGCAAAAAATCATAATAGTGTTTTTTTCACAAAAATATCAGTATTTTTGGCGTAACATGAGAAAAAACGGTCAGAATTTTAAATGTCATACCTTTTTGAGCTCGTTATTAAATTCCCTATCGATTGGCATTCAAATATAAAAATTTTAAGGATTTTAAATTTTTTGCAAAAAATTGTGGCCCTACCCCTTATAAAAATTGCAAAAAATCATAATTGTGTTTTTTTCACAAAATGATCAGTATTTTTGGCGTAACATGAGAAAAAACGATCAGAATTTTAAATGTCATACCTTTTTGAGCTCGTTATTAAATTCCCTATCGATTGGCATTCAAATATAAAAATTTTAACGATTTTAAATTTTTTGTAAAAAATTGTGGCCCTACCCCTTATAAAAATTGCAAAAAATCATAATTGTGTTTTTTTCACAAAAATATCAGTATTTTTGGCGTAACATAAGAAAAAACGGTCAGAATTTTAAATGTCATACCTTTTTGAGCTCGTAATTAAATTCCCTATCGATTGGCATTCAAATATAAAAATTTTAACGATTTTAAATTTTTTGTAAAAAATTGTGGCCCTACCCCTTATAAAAATTGCAAAAAATCATAATTGTGTTTTTTTCACAAAAATATCAGTATTTTTGGCGTAACATGAGAAAAAACGGTCAGAATTTTAAATGTCATACCTTTTTGAGCTCGTTATTAAATTCCCTATCGATTGGCATTCAAATATAAAAATTTTAAGGATTTTAAATTTTTTGCAAAAAATTGTGGCCCTACCCCTTATAAAAATTGCAAAAACTCATAATTGTGTTTTTTTCACAAAATTATCAGTATTTTTGGCGTAACATGAGAAAAAACGGTCAGAATTTTAAATGTCATACCTTTTTGAGCTCGTAATTAAATTCCCTATCGATTGGCATTCAAATATAAAAATTTTAACGATTTTAAATTTTTTGTAAAAAATTGTGGCCCTACCCCTTATAAAAATTGCAAAAAATCATAATTGTGTTTTTTTCACAAAATGATCAGTATTTTTGGCGTAACATGAGAAAAAACGGTCAGAATTTTAAATGTCATACCTTTTTGAGCTCGTTACTAAATTCCCTATCGATTGGCATTCAAATATAAAAATTTTAACGATTTTAAATTTTTTGTAAAAAATTGTGGCCCTACCCCTTATAAAAATTGCAAAAAATCATAATAGTGTTTTTTTCACAAAAATATCAGTATTTTTGGCGTAACATGAGAAAAAACGGTCAGAATTTTAAATGTCATACCTTTTTGAGCTCGTTATTAAATTCCCTATCGATTGGCATTCAAATATAAAAATTTTAAGGATTTTAAATTTTTTGCAAAAAATTGTGGCCCTACCCCTTATAAAAATTGCAAAAAATCATAATTGTGTTTTGTTCACAAAATTATCAGTATTTTTGGCGAAACATGAGAAAAACCGGTCAGAATTTTAAATGTCATACCTTTTTGAGCTCGTAATTAAATTCCCTATCGATTGGCATTCAAAAATAAAAATTTTAACGATTTTAAATTTTTTGTAAAAAATTGTGGCCCTACCCCTTATAAAAATTGCAAAAAATCATAATTGTGTTTTGTTCACAAAAATATCAGTATTTTTGGCGAAACATGAGAAAAACCGGTCAGAATTTTAAATGTCATACCTTTTTGAGCTCGTAATTAAATTCCCTATCGATTGGCATTCAAAAATAAAAATTTTAACGATTTTAAATTTTTTGTAAAAAATTGTGGCCCTACCCCTTATAAAAATTGCAAAAAATCATAATTGTGTTTTTTTCACAAAAATATCAGTATTTTTGGCGTAACATGAGAAAAAACGGTCAGAATTTTAAATGTCATACCTTTTTGAGCTCGTTATTAAATTTCCTATCGATTGGCATTCAAATATAATTTTAATATATTTTTTTTTATAATTTTAACGATTTTAAATTTTTTGTAAAAAATTGATGGGGAGAGATTGAAAATATATCGACAGTTTGCTCTTCCTCTATATTTAATATGTGTTTGCCCTTTAATTATTTACGAATCGATGGTGTGAAAATTATCCCCCATATCCCCCCACCCCTGTGTAATTAATCTGGATAGTCTGATCATTATTTTCATCTTTTCTCCCGATGATCAGGCAATCCGCCGTCGAAATCTGGAGGCCAAGCGCACCAGCTGCGACTCGCTGCCCTGGGGCGGAGATGCCCTCGACTGCCGGAGGGGCACGATCTTCGAGAGCCTCGAGTCGGATGGGGGCGGAGTGAGTGGTGGTGGTGGTTCCTACGACATACGGAGTGTGCGCAGTGCCGACGTGGGCCACTTGGAGGAGGCGGAGATGGGCGATGTGTCCACGGCCCTGTCGGTGGTCAGTGCTTTGGTGCCCCCGCCCGTGACGACGCCGCTGCCCCCGCCCCTGTCCCTGCCCACAGCAACGCCCACGCCCATGCCCATGCCCATGGCGCATCCGCCGCGGAGACCCTTCGGATGGTCGCAGTCGGTGGACCAGGGCTGCAGCCTGCGGAGCAGCCTGCTCCTCTCCGTTCCCCGATCCATGCCGCCGCGCAGTCGCAGTGGCAGCACCAAGCAGCTGTTCAAGCAGCAGGCCCTCGACGAGGACGCCGACATGGACGAGAGCTCGCTGCTGCTGCCCTCGGCGGCAGGAGTGCCGGCCATAGCCTCCTCCAGTTCGCTGGACATCCCCGAGCAGGGCGGCAGCTCGAAGGTCCTGCCGGATGGCGCAGCGCAGGCTGCGGGGGTCACCAAGTCCGACTCCTCGGACATCCTGCGGATCATCAGCGAGCGCAGGCGCATGGATCAGCGGGAGCAGAGGGAGCCCGAACAGGAGCAGGACAACGAGGCGGAGGACAGGGACAGCGACTACAAGGAGCTGCTCCTGGTCAAGTCGCCGCAATCCTCCATGGACTAAATGCCAACACAAACACACACACACACTCTCTAGGTCTAGATCTTAAACAGTAGTTATCTCTAACTAGGGCCAGGCTAACACTAATAATACTGATTAACCAGGATGATAGCTAGGATAACAATCCTTTGAGGGGGAAAACCCAGAGTGGGTCTATCCTGTAAACTGGAAACTTGGAAGGAGCTTACTTTCAAACCCCAAAAGATCTATACTATATATTCTCTGTAACGTAGGCCTGGCCGCCATTAAAGAGTACTTTAGGGAATTTTCTAAAAGCTATAACTATAACATTAGGCTTTAGGCATACGAGATCGAAGAGTGTGGCGGCAAACACACGAAAATAATGATTAATCGATAGCATGGTATATGGTAAACTCTTAGCCAAAAAATTGAAACTAAAAACCAGTAAAATAAAATTGAAAGCAAAGTTAAGTAAAGCGAAAAAATATAATAAGAAGAAAAGCTAGTAAGCTAAATTGTCAACTGTTTTTAGTGCAATCCTACGGTTTTCATAACTTTAACAAGCAGAACTTATAAGAAGAACTAAAAACTAAAGAACAGTCAAGAAGATAGCTAAGTTTCAAGTTGATTAGAGTGTTTTCCGTTTAAATGTAGCAGTCGAAAACAAAGATTACCCAGATGACGATGGATTATATACAAGTGTTATATGCGATTTACATATATACAGTTATATTACATATACGGTTACTTATAGGGATACTGCATTCGAAACAAAAATGATGGAAATTTGTGAACAAAGAATCATCAACTCTGTGATTAGCTCTTAAAGTTTAAACGTTTATGTATGCGTATGTATGAGGATATGAAAGCCATGCAGACACCAAAAACAAAAAACAAAGAACACACCACAATGCTATCTGTATATAGAAGGCCTGTATGTAAACATATGTAGTCGAGTGTATTTTACGTAGCTAAGCCAAGGAAAAAACTAAGAAAAGGAGCCATCTGAGCGAACCCATTGATAAGCAATAGAGAACTGTAGAACTTAAGATCGTACCTAACCTAAAAACGAATAAAGCTGCGTTGTTCCAGGGTCAAGATTCGGAAAAGGGGAAAACAGAAACAGAAACCGAACAATTAATAAGAACTTTGTGCAAACGAATTTACTTAGGTACTTAAACACACACTCACACACCCATACAGATAGCTATTACGATCTGGTCGACAATCTTTGCTAAATCTCCCTTGTCTGTCTCTCTATCTCCCCCTAAAAGGCTTCCAAATCTTCAAGAACCCGCCCCCTAAAGAAAAGAAACAGACATCCGAAAAACAGTGCCAACGCAGAAAGGGTATTCAGGATGCTTTTTTTTATAGAAAATAAAATTACTTTCAAACCTAACCCAAAAAAAAAGAAAGCAATGAGCAAGGCAGCAAGAACTACAAGAAGAACTTTAAAAAGTAGCATTTATAAAGAAAAACCCAAGAGAAACGTAGTAGAAATTTAAAGATTAATGTTTAATGACTATATATAGTGTATATATGGAACTATCAACGAATTACAATAGAGTATCAAGATATTTCTTTCGAAGGCATAACTATGTAGAACAAGACAAGGAGCGAGAAATCGAGAAGAACACTAACTTAACACTGTCAATTTTTCAACATGGTCTAAGCTAATTTTTCAAGGAAAACCAAAGGTCTAAGAATGAAAACAATTTTACACTCTTTGTACACACTGTAAAAACCGAAGTGAAGGAGCTCTCCAGTTTAGATAAACTTTAAAATCAAACTTAGCGAACGGTTCGGGCGAAAGCGAGGAAAAGAAGAAGCAACAAATTTAATTACGATACGATAATTTCATCTGTGCCTTTCTCTACGAATATATATATACACATTTATACATATATGTATACATGACAAATGTATCAGATACTGTCTCTATCTCTTTCTAAGCTCCCACTCCCTCTCTCTCTCCAACACACACAAACTCACCACACCTACACAGACACCAAGCAAGCAGTGCGAAATGTAACGGTGATGGCAAGCAGTGCCTCGCGTAACTAAAAATGCAACTCTGAAAACTATTTTCGAGGCAGGATGAAGGACGAAGGAATAATAACGAAAAACAAAGCAAAACAAAATAACTACTTAAGCCTACTAATAAATGGAAACCGAAAATACAAAAATACGACATGGAAGTAAGAATACAAGTAAAATTAAACGAAAGCATGAAGTTTATAGGTTAATGCGCTAGTAGTTTTGAACTTTTTTTTGTAATTTTTTAATGTAGTCGCTTTGAAGTAAACCAAATGAAACTATATTCGTTTTTGGTTTTAGTTGTGTGTGTCTGTTTTTTTGTGCGAAGCGTAAAGCAACTATAAAGAGCGTTTCTTCTTGTTGATTAATAATTAGGTAAACCGCTACAAAACATAAGTTAATAAATGAAAAACAAAAAGTCAAGAAAAAGCAAAAGCAAAACGCAAAACGCAAGAAACCAAAGCCAACAACAAAATTAGAAAAAGTGAGTTAAATTTAAAATTAATGCCATAAAGGCCAACGAAATGCAAACCTAAGCAAATTTGCTTTTAGCTCCATGCAGGTACAAGAGAACCCCTCGAAAACCATTGATTCTTTGCAAACTAAAATAAGCCAATTAAATGTGAAATTGTTTAAGCAAGGACATAGCAAACTAAGCACTATCCCCTGCTGCAAAGTAAGGAACCGAAACTCTGTTAGACAAATAGCCAATAGCCAAGTTGTAATCCTTTCGTTGCGTGCCCTTTGCGTATAATTTGAATGGTTCGATTGGTTCCACTAGATACGTACATATATACTGAGAACACATACTATGTAAAGCAGCGAACAAAAACAAGAAGCATTATAAATTAAAGAGAATTTGAAAAAAAACTTTGATAGATCGGTTCTACTTATTCCCCATCCAAAAAACATTCCACTTCCGTACTTGTTCTTTATTCACGAATATAATGCCGGTAAGGAGGTTGGTGAAAAGTGCGGTCTCAGGGCGTTTTCTCTGTGGGCTACTCCGCTACAAACACACTATAAATCTATATAGCCAGGTATAAAGTACATATATGCATCGCTGCGCTAGAACAAACGGGGTAAAAAAAAACAGGAAACTACACAAAAAATTGTAACAGAACAGAACAGATCAGATCAGATGCCCAATCTCATCGCCGGTGATGATCTACAGTACTCGTATTGGGTGTGTACATAGGTATGTATATACTATATAGTATGCAATATAAATATATAAAAAAAACATCGACGGCAACGACGGCGGACTACCACACGCTGCACTTCTCCGCCGGATTCATGGTGCTGCCGATTGGGCAACTGTAGGCGCTAGCGAAGTCGCGCGAATTCGAAAGTGGCCCCAGGACACGGACGAAGCCCGGCGAGTGGACCGCCGACCGGATCTTGGTCAGAGCGTCCTCCGGCCGCATCGATCCGCACCAGATTTGGGCGTAGTTGAGAAAGAAGAGCTGGTCGTGGGTCATGTTCAAGCCGGGCAACTGCTGCTCCCGGCCGTGCAATCTCTCCCATTTCTTGTAGGCCTGCGAAGGGGATGGTCAAATGGGTTGTTAGTAATATATATTAAGATAAAAAAGCAACTTAAATTCGGAAACAACAAAGAAAAAACAGAAGGATATTGTTTTCGGCCATTTTTCGCAAAAAACATGATGTAACTCCCTATAAAAAAGGCCAAAATGCAAAATAGGCATAAATTAACTACTACTTAATAAAATGAGGACCATTTAAAGATCTAAAAGAACAACTCAAATACGGAAACGACAAAGGAAAAACAGAAAGATACTATTTTTGGCCATTTTTCGCAAAAAACATGATGTAACTTCTTATAAAAAATGCCAAAATGCCAAATAGGCATACATTAACTACTACTTAATAAAATGAGGACCATTTAAAGATCTAAAAGAACAACTTAAATTCGGAAACGACAAAGGAAAACAGAAGGATATTATTTTTCGCAAAAAATATGATGTAAATGCAAAAATTGGTAAAAAAAATAATTTTGAAAAAAGTGATGCCTATTCTTAGCTTATGTTCTGAACTACTAAAAGGATAATTAAAAAAAAAATAAGAAAAATAAAAAAAAATAAAAAAAAATAAATAATAATAGTTTGTATTTTAAAGACTTACCCTAAAGGCCTGCTTGAGGCCGCCGTTATCGGCGATATTCTCGCCCTGCGTCATCCGACCGTCCATGAACATGTCCACCTCGTTGATCTTGTAGCGCGAGTACTGGTCGATGACGCACTGCGTCCGCTCCCGAAAGGCCTCGATGGTGGCGTTGTTCCACCACTGCATCATGTTGCCCTTCTTGTCGAACTGCCGCCCCTTGTCGTCGAATCCGTGGGTGATCTCGTGGCCAATGACCACCCCAATGCCGCCGTAGTTGAGGGACTTGGGGAAGTGCTGGCTGTAGAACAGAGGCTGCAGGATGCCAGCGGGAAATACTAGGGGATATAGGGTATGATATGAGTAACAGTGATGGGAGATTGGAGGCAGCACCCACCTATATCGTTTTTATTCGGATTGTAGAAGGCATTCACCACCGCCGGCTCGGTGGTCCACTTCTCCTTGTCCACCGGCTGGCGGAGGAGGCGCAGCATCTTCTCCGACTCCCACTGCAGGATGCTGAGCACGTTGTTGATGAAGTTGTCGGGCACGATGGTCAGCTGAAGAGGTGTTACAAGATTAGATACACACGTAAAATCGAAATGCGCATGTAAATTTCTGGTTATGCAATACGCATATTCCTTTCGATAATATCGAATTTACGGGGCCGCATATCAAGTTAAAATTGATATTACATAATGTAAAATCGATCAACGTTTCATATCGATTTTATCAAGTTAAAATTGATATTACATAATGTAAAATCGATTTACGTTTCATATCGATTTTATCAAGTTAAAATTGATATTACAAAATGTATAATAGATCTACGTTTCATATCGATTTTATCAAGTTAAAATTGATATTACATAATGTAAAATAGATCTACGTTTCATATCGACTTTATCAAGTTAAAACTGATATTACATAATGTAAAATCGATCTACGTTTCATTTCGATTTTCTTTTATGTGTAGTTATATAGCACATGGCTCAGAAATACCCACATTCACATACTCCTGCTCCAACTCGGTGGCATTGGTGAGCAGCTCCGGATAGCCGATGCGCTCGTTCATCGAGTCCGCCTTCTCCTTGGCCACCGCCCGCGTCTCGTCGTCCATCCAGTCGTTCTCGGCCAGCAGCTCGTTGAAGGCCGCCCGTATGGTGTGTATCATCTCGAGGGCCACCTCCTTGCTCTCCTGGTTGAAGTTGTCGCGGATGAACAGGGCGCCGACGGCCACGCCCAGCTTCTTGTTGGTCCACTCGACGCACTGCGACCAGCGCGTCCTTTCCGACTGGATGCCCATGAGGATCTTGCGGAACTCCACGCGCTCCCGCTGGTACTCGTCGATCATGTGCGACATGAGGGACATGACCAGGCGCCACAGCATGTAGTTGTGCACCACGCGGCGATCGGTTCGCGCCAGTATCCTGCCCATCTCGGTGAGGTACTGCAGGCCGTAGGTGACCAGCGGCTCGTCCTCCTGCAGCCGGATCCCCGCCCCCAGGGCGGCCTGCAGGTACTCCTGCCACTGCACCTCGGGCACCAGGGCCTGCAGCTCCGGCAGCGACATCTTGCGGTAGACGAGGCTCGTGTCATGGCGATCCGCCTCCGGCAGCGAGGCGTTCACCAGCTGCGTCTCGAACAGCACCACCTGCTCCAGCTCCTCGGCGGCGGTGGCGGGATCGGCGCCCAGCAGCAGGGACACCTGCGTCATGTACCGATGGTAGGCCCGGCGGTCGTTGGCGCTGCTCTCCTTCAGGTAATAGTCCCGCGAGGGCAGGGCGTACTGCAGCTGGTCCATCTGCAGGATGTTCGCCGAGCTGTTCTTGTCGTCCGCGCCCACATAGAGCTCGATCATCACCGGCTCGCTGTAGTTGAGCCGCAGCTGGCCCATCAGCCGCTCCACGGAGAGATCCGCCGGCGGCCGCCAGTCCCTTTCGATGACCGGCCAGCCGCCGAGGGAGCGCAGCACCTCCCTCAGTCGCCCAGTTCCCACCTTGCGGATTTGGGCTAATATGATATGATATGATGTTATAGGGAACTATTATTTACCAACCCTTACACACAAAATAAAACTATGTAAAATCAACAAAGAAAAATAGTATTTTCTGATATTTTTTCTGAATTTTTCAAAGGTTTTGTTGTTGTTTTTACTTTTTCGGTCGTTGAATAGTACTTAACAATTAAAATAGTAGAAAACCTATTTACGAAATTTCATGTATTTTGTTGTTTTAATAATTTTGCATGTTAATAGTAACGTCTCAATTAATTTCGCATGTATTTTATTGTTTTAATTTTAGATAATGTTTTTTTTTTTAATGTTGATTTCAAGTCTTTAGATTTTTCTTTTTCATCTACTATTTTATAGGTAATCTGCTATTTTCTTGGGCATTTTTCACTAAATAGTTGATTTTACATAGTTTTTTTTGTGTATAGGGAGAATTCCACATGTAAACTCACGTATATCCATGCAGCTCTTGAAGAAGGTCTTCGCCTTGATGGTGGCCCTGTTGTCCCTTTCGTCGATGGGCTCCTCGAGCACCGCACGCAGGATGACCTGCTGCTGATCGGAGAGGACCTGCGGGGTATCAGAATGATCTTAGCCCCTGCAATCTAAAGAGCCCATTGAATCATACCTCAAAGGTGCTGATGGAGCTGCGGTCCTCGGGAATGGGATGCATCTTGTTCCAGGTGCCGCAGGCGTACTGGAAGAAGTCCTCGCAGGGATCGGAGTTGAGGTCCATGGCCGAGAGCAGGGAGGCCGCTGGATGGGATTGGATTGGATTGGATTGGCGTGGATTGAAAGCATATCGAACAGTAAATCAAGCCCCAGTCGCCTGGGAAACCCCTCAGCTGGCCTGCAATTAGTGGTTCAGCCCGTTGAGGCCGTAATTTATGCCGCCCCTTGATCGCAACGGCCATAAACTTGGCCCACAAATCATCGCAGCCCGAAAAACTTTTGGCGATAAGCGATAAGGGCGATGGAAACTTTTCACCCAAAAGTTGGGAACTAATAACTAATAGCTTGTAGCCAAGAAGGACCTGCAGTTCAGTCCATAAATCAACGTCCTCCTCCAGCTAAAATTCATTATCTCGGCGAAGCAAGTGCGAAATTCATTAGCGTGTCCCTCACCTTGCAGATTTTTCACTTCCACTTCGCGAAAGACAATTATTGATTTATGCTCAGGCCAAGAAACCAAGGGAATATTAGGGAGAAAATTGCATTCTTGGAACGGGGGATTTGTGATTGAAAGAATATTCCTTCTAGTTATATATTATATCTAATTACTTAATGGGGACTTGATAAAAAACTCCCATTACTACCAAACGGTAGGGTTCTTTAGTTCAATCAGGGTTTTGGGGTGGACCACTTAATTGGTAGTACACCCCAAAAAGTATGCTAAGTGGAGCACTCGAATCGATGGCATCGCCTGGTAATTGTGGCCATGTATATTTCAGGAAGTGTCCTGCACCCGGACAGGTGTACCTATCTCTCCATATATCTATGTATCCATATCCTACGGCATGCCAACCAGTCAATCACTGGGGCAATTTCCTGGGCAAGTGACTTTGAGGTGTTGCTGGCTGCCCGCATTGCTTGACATAAGTGCATTTCGAATGGACATGTTTGTGGAGCAGATGTTTCGGTCCCCATCGACGGGTTGAGTACTACCCATTACCCCATTACCCCAGTGCCCCATTACCCCTTATTCCATTTCCCACTGACAAACGGGCACTTAGCTATCTTAATAGCTGATAAATAATTTACAACTCAAATAAAAACCGCACATATTGGACATATTGGTTGTGTAAGGCCCTGACACCCTTCGCTTTCCCTTGGTTCAACCAGACCATCGGAACGTCTGAAAGTACAGTCGAGCTTCCAACATTATAAAAAAAAAACTTGAATTGAGAACAGTCATTCTTATAAAAATGTAGAATACTCTCTGTAAAGTAGCCGTGTGACCAAAGGCAGCCCTTCTGACCTTACCCCCTGTGATCCCCGATTTAAAGTTATTTTCTTTCTAAGCAAGAAAGTGACTTTTTATTTTTACTTGAACTCTACCCTCAGTTTATTTCACCACAACTCACAAGTAGTACCTTTTCGAATGCAATTTCTTTGTCTCTTCCAAAAGCTGTGCCCCGTTTCTGGATTTCCGTTCCCCCGACACTTTTAAGTGGCCCCCAGCTTACCTGTTCTCACGCACTCCTGGGTCATGCAAATGCTCTCCAGGCCCTCGTGGGCGGATCCCGGATCCTGGTTCCACCTGCCGTTCGGTCTGTCTTCGTTGCCTGCAATTAGAGTGGCCAGATTCCTTGAGTATTGAGTGTTCAGTATTTCCAATTTTCCAAACCACCGCTGGCACACGTGGCGTATGAGCAATGTGTGTTTAGGGGGTTGGAGGCCAAGTCGAAGAGCTTATCAAGACAACAAGCGATTCGCGGGCCACTCAAGTAAATTGAATTTGAATTTTTCATTAAAAAGAGGAGCATCTCCTGCCGGCTCATCCCCCCGGCTCATCCTTGCCTGGCTTTGTTGAATTAAAATAACGAAATGCCTGCCACCCCCATCGATTGCCGCCTGGACAGGACACATGTTGCATGTCGTCCTTGTCGAGGCTGTCAATAAAGTTGGGATGTTCGTTGGGGAGGCCGCCTCTTCGCGTCGGAGATGGCAGCTTTAGTTATTAATTAAAGCGATTCACCCGACAACCCAACCCAAGCGAACCGAACTAATATCATTTGCCCCGGCGTTAATAGGTTTAAGTGGACCGCAAGTGCCAGTGGCCAGTGGCATGTGGCAAGTTGGTTGCCTGGGTTGAATGTCCAGGAGCTGCAGCAATTATATTTCACTGGGGGAATTACATTATGCCCTGGACTTGAAGGAAAATCGGACGAGGCAAGGCAATCGATTTAGATACCCTTGATTTGCCATCGAAAATAATCCCCTGGATTTACTACTTCATTAGGGCTTTAATATTGAGGCAATAATTGGCCATTACTCCGGTTTCATTTCTAATAATTTAATAAAAATGATTTGATTTTTACACCCTTTACTTGTAGAACCTTTACAGATTTTCTAAAGATTGTAATGTTTATTAATAAACCCATCAAAATGTAAAAGAATATTTTCAAATCGCACCATTCACTAAAGAGTTATGAGCAAATAATGCATCTTCCACTTCCAAGCGTGTTTCTATCTCACTCACACTTATTCAGCTGAGTGACGGGTATTTGATAGTCAAGATTATATTAAAAATAAATAAGTTTAAATAAATTAAAATAAAATGTAACGAAAATAACCATATTGGCTTTATTCACTTTAAGGGCTGAATGCAGAAGCCGGGAGAAAATCGATGGGTTGAAAGGGGGTGGAAGTGGAGAAGTGGGGGGCGGGGGAGAAATCATAGTCAAGGCCAGAGGCCTACCACAAGTTGCTGTTGCCCGAGGATTGTGATGGTGAGTGTATCGTGGTAATGATGATGATGATGCTGGGTATTTACAGAGATGCCGCCAAAGAGATATTTTTAAATTGTTATAAAAACGGAATAGGCTTTGATGGTGCCGCCGAAGCCGATGAATGAATTTTTGGCGCAAAACATCGAAAACACGTTTTATCACGGTAAATATAAACAGGATAATGGTCGACTTGGCTGTGGGTGAACACTTTTGTGTTTGTGTGCATATTCAATTAGCACAAGGAGCCCAAGGAGCCCAAGGAAGACGACGCGATCGATTGGAACGACCGTTAAAAAATTCATAGGCCTCCCGGCGCAATGCCGATTGATTGCTTTTTGTTCGCATTTCTTTTTGGTTTCTATTTTTTGGGGTTTTTTATTTCTATTTTGGTTTTTTCTTGTGTTTGCAATCGAGGGAGCACATGAACATGTAAATTATGCCGGGGCAGACACATCCTTCGAAGGAGCCACCCGGTTCGCAGCTCTTGAATATTTCAGTTGCTTTGAATCGCATTATTCCATGTGCTCCCGAACGAATGCAGAAGGGAGTCGAGAGTCTAGCGCAACCTACAACATTCACAACCCAACCCACCACCCACCATCCACCACCCACCATCTACAGATAAGACCAGATAAGAAAAGAACGGGCAGACAGTGTCCCATTGTCCCAAAGAAAATAGCGAATCTTGAAAATGTTCTGCTTAAAAATGTTCATACTTGTTCACCATTTAATATTAATTTTTGATTTTTACACTTTTTATTCTGGGATTAAATTGAATATTTCGATAATGAAAAATTCAAAGAGATCTTTTATTGTTATTTAAGAATATTTAAAAATATTTTACTTGTTTATCATTTAATATTAATTGTTGATTTTTATACTTTTTATTTTGAGATTAAATTGAATATTTCGATAATACAAAATTCAAAGAGATCTTTCAATGACATTTAAGAATTATTAATAATATTTTTTTTTATTTAATATTATTATTTAATATTAATTTTTCTACTTTTTATTTTGGGGTTAAATTAAATATTTTACTTCATCATCATTTAATAATATTTTAGATTTTATACTATTTTGTTGCGACTAAATTTAATATTTTGATAATAAGAAAACTCAAAAAGATATTTTAATACTATTACCCCTTAACTTTATGATCTGAAAATAATAAGGGAAACTTTTTAATCTATCAGCGAATTAAAAACCAAAAAAAAGTATTTTTTTATATCTAATTGTAATTTTCCTTTACATATTTTTCATGTAATATAACTATGAATTTCCCTCTTTAAAGCTTTTAAATTTGCACCACTGTGCGGCAAACAACTGGCGCACCACAAAATAAAAGGGCGAAAGCAAAAGCAAAAGCAAGGAAGCGAGTGCTGTCATTGTTGTTCTTCCCGCTGGTTGTTTGACATATTCTGTAATTGAATTTCAAACATGCCGCATTACAGGGAGGGGAAGGCAGGGAGGGGACAGGACGGAGATTACAATGCCCCGGCAGATCCGCAGCCACAAGTCCACCGGTGGCATCCTTCAGCCTGTTGCGCTCCTCCTCCCCGAGGACATGGAAATTGAGTTTTTGCTCCATTTGTTTGACTCACCAGCGGCCAGGCGCCAAATTCAGTTAACAGGCGAGCAGAAGGGCGGAAAAGCTGGGGAAGCCGGGGAATCAGGAGCACAGGATGCCTGTTGATTGCCCGCTGACCCACTAAGTTCGTCCTGCCAACAGGTAAGCAGAGCGACAACCTCCAAGACTATTTCTTTTATCTGGCCTTCTGTGAGCCCCACTGCCATTCAACTCTTCTATAAAAGCCAGATAGAGATATTGACTCAGGGGCTTAGAGTCAACGTGATTGATGACCCAAGCTCTTCAAGCAATCGTCTTGGATTGACATGTGTCATGTACTAATAACTCATGTTCAAGATTCCACTTAATTCGGAGCTTTGGAATTCCATTATGACACCGGGAAATTTCGTTGGGAGAATACTAATCAAATGCCAGTAAATTGGATGAAATGATAATAAATTGAGTGGAATGAAAGGCAAACTGTTCACAAATATTGTGCTATAAAGTTTTACATTTAAAACTGAATATTTTCGAAGTTCTTGAGTAATTTTGATTTTTAGAACCCCTAAAACAACCTTAAAAAAATCTTTTAAAATATTTAACTTATTTCAAAAATCTCTAAGGCTGTATAGATTCATTTGTTGAGTTTCCTAATTGATAGAACAGAACCTTCTATTGAAAAACCTCGAAACCAGTTGTTCCCCTAGCTTGAAAAATATAAGTAAATACGCCACTTAACCCCTAACCCTTAACCCTTACCTGGCTCCAGGCGGTACAGCTGGCACCGCTGGTGGACGCTGGCGAAGTAGATGGCCAGTGCCCCGATGGCCGCTCCCAGGACGGTGAAGGCGATGGCCAGGACGAGCAGGCGGCGTCGCTGCTGCGACTCCTTGAGCAGCCAGTCGCTGTGGTGCCCCGCCCCCGCCACCGCCCCCGAGGATCCCACGCCGGGACTGGGATTCCCCGGACTCGTCGGATTGCCACGCTGGATTCCCACGCCGCCACTGCCGTCGGGCGCCAGGAAAACGACGGTGGGCAACTTGTTCTGCTGCTGTTGCACCTGATGTGGCGCCACCTGTTGCTGTTGCTGCTGCCCCAAAAGCGGCGACACCACCGTGGCACTCAGCTCCTCCAGCGGCGCATTCGCCTGCAGGTAGCCGTTGTTCAGATTGAGAGGCTTCTCCAGATGCAGCGGAATCTGCGGAGCTGCTGTTGCTGCTGCGTTGGCTGCTGCCTCATGTTGCTGCGACGACATCTTGGACGCCTGGACAGGTGAAGCGGCACAGCGGCTCAGTGGTTCGGCAGCTCAGCGGTTCAGCAGGTCAGCGGTTCGGCGGTCCGTTCGCAGTTAGAGCGACAACGGCGGCGACGCTGGCAACATCAGCGGCGATGGCACTGCAGAAAATCCAAGGGAAAACCATCCAGGTTAGGATATATCAAAGATATAGGGGTACAAATATAAGTAATACATTTATGTATTCGTAAAATATTTTTATATATTTTAGAATCCTATTTAAACATATTATAACTTTTAATTTTAAAAAAATATTTGTTCATATATTGTAATACCAATATCTCGAATAATTTATCAAATATCTAACCAAATTATAGTATTATCATCCATTAAATCGATTCTTTGGCCTTTATTTGGTTTTGTTTATTATATAAATGTTACCATATTTTGCATATTTTTGGCAATATTTTTAACATATTTTATGCATATGCATTTTATGCAAAAATGTAAATATGTAAATAATTTTAAAATATATTTGTGAGAATTTAACTATTTTTATCTTATAAAAATATGCAAAGTTCGAGATCTATTTATAAGGCTTTCAAAAAATCAATCTTTTTAATAAAAGTAGAAATTTAAAACATTACTTTAGGTATAACATATAATAAGTATGATTTTCACAGTTTCAAACATTTAGGGATTTTTCATAAATACGCCATCTTTATAAAATTTAATCTTTCGCTTTCGTTACAAAACTTTTTGTTGACTTTCTACACTGTTTACTCCACTGTAGGTGGGCCTCTTATTTCGTAGGTTTATCAGATAACTGAGCAGACTTAAGACCTAACCGGCCAACACCGGATTCAACCAGACCCCAACCAATTGACACGACCGCAGGCCGTTCATGCGGCGAGTGGCCACTGTGGCTGCGCTGATGCGCAAAAGGGGGCGGTGAATTGAAGGGGGGAAGAACGCCAATTCGCTTGTCAGAAGACCGAGATTCGAATATTTTGACAGGTCTTCCGATGATCTTCTGATATCATCTCCTTTCCATTATTTTTGTTCTTGGTTATCTGGTTGATATGGCCAAGTTCTCGTTGTTTTTGCCTTTTGTAGGCTGTTGTTCTTGCTGCTGTTGTTGTTGTGGTTGGTGTTTTTTGTGATTTTGGTGTTGTTGTTGTTGCTGGTGTGGTTGTTGTGACGTGCGATCAGGGCCAACGTGTTTTTCGCGCAATCGCAGCCGGCAACTCAGCAGGGGATGCAAAGCCAAACAGTTTGTTGTGCCGTGGATTACAGTGGACACTGGCTATAGTTGGCAATTTGAATTTAACCAAAATTCACCAGAAATTGTAAAAAAGCGGTGCCAAAGTAAAGTTTTGGGTCACCTTGTTTGAAATATACAAGATTTTATAAATTCTAACATAAAAATCGGTCAAAAAATATGATTTGATTTTTTAAAAATATTCTGCTTTTTAATAAGTTAAGTAAAATTTTGTAAAAATCACCAATTAACTTATAGAAAATCTACATAAGTAAACTAAACGAGCGAATTAAGTTGGAATTTATGGGACCTTTTTTACTTAAAAAGTACTAGTAACTTTTGGAAAAATACCATTTTGACTATTATAAATAGCACATACACTTGTTAGATTTTGTTTTTATTTTTATATTTGACCAGAATATTGGTCTTCTATTCACAGATCACTCCTGATATTCTGCACATTCGATCTTACTTTCTAACCGATATCCACTGTGGACTTAAAACTCGGATTAATGCGCGGCAAATTTTGCAAAACTCGAAACTAGTTAACCCAGCTGCGGTCGACAGAGACGCCGACCGAGACAGCGGGCTATATCATCTATTAGTTATAGGTATCATTGTCTCCAAGCCAAGTGGAACTGAACTGATCTGATCTGATTTGAATTGATCGAAAGACGATCCAAATCTCGTGACGGCTCTGAATATTTGATGTTCATAATGTTCGAAGCTCGCGATCGTCGGCAAAACGGTTATTAAAATTGGGCACTTGGCTGGGCCACGTGAAATGCGAAACGCCATGGCTCTATACTATATGCATATGGGATATTTTCCAAGCGAGCAGAGGAGGAAGCTCGGAGAAGATAGAAACTCGAACGGAGCGGGACAAACTAAAATAAATTAATGCGACCGTCGTTAAATTCGCATCGTATTACCGCAGCTGGTTCACAAAACACAAACTAAACACAAACTTTGAAATTTATAATCGCACAGAAAAAAATATAGTTTGGTGTTTCTACTATTTTACTTTATTTCATGATCACTTAAAAAAAGTTGGGGGCCCAGAAAAAATGCAGAATGATTTAAGATCGTATACAAAAATCTTATCATATGCACAGAAAAAATATAGTTTTTACTTTAAAAATGTATTTCATTATATTGGATCTTAAATATTTCATGATCACTTAAAAATAGTTGAGGGAAAAGAAAAAATTCAAAATGATTTGAGATCGTATAAATATTATTTAAGCATTTTTTATTTTAAGCACTTTAAACAAAATTTTGTTGAATGAAACCATTTTTTTTACATTTATATTATTTATATTTTTTTCTGTGCACTTTCCGGTTTTTTTTATACTTTTTAATATATTTTAGTGCATTACTTTTTGTTGTTGTGCTGCTGGTTTTAGTGATATTGTTATTACTATTGTTGCGTCGCGCGTTTTTTTGTTTGTTTTTCGGTGATACTATTGTTTTTATTATTTATGTCTTTTACGACTTTCACCGCCTTCGGTTTGAGTTTGGGTTTGATTTGTTTGTTGTTTTGAACTAACCGCTCGATGGCATTTGCGATTCGCCAGCGAGTGCGAGTGGATGCGCGCTAGTCGCTAGTCGCTCTCTCTCTCTCTGCCGCTTTGGTTAGTACTAAGTAATATTTTATTCTATTTTTTGTTTGCCGCCAAACGCGCGAGGCGACTTCTCGATACCAACTGAGCGTTCTCAACGCGTGTCCTTAGCTTTTAAGCAGTCGCTGTCGCGGTCGCCGTCGCTGTCAGCGTCGCAGCCGGCGTCGGCGCCAGCAGCAGCAGCAGCAGCAACAACGAAATGAACAAAGTATTGCCAATGGCAGTGACACCCCAGAGGTTTATATTAAATTAATGCTAAGTTGGTTACAGAGCCCCAAAACCAATAAAATAACACTGGGGAGGGGGGTTGGATGGTCAGCATTAAAGTATCGGAGCATTGGAACACAGAGTTCCTAACATTAATACCCCAGGATCTGATTTGAAATAGTGGATCGTTTTATATGCTATCATATAAAGCATGCTATAATATAAAATAATGGATCCTAAAATGATATCGCTACTTTTTTGTCTATTGAATGAAACCTTAAAAGATTTCTATCTTAAAAAAATATTTATTATCAAAAATCCATTCCAAATTTTTTCTATATGTCTTTCTTTATATACATTTAATTATTATATTTGTAATAAGATTATTAATGGTTTTTTAATGCTCAAAGAAACCCCTCTTACTGCTCCTGATAATTCTCACAATAATTGCCTCTTTAATGATGCGACATTAATATCCCTGCACTTCAAAAGGGTTCTGATATAAAGCAATGGATCTTAAAATGTTAGTAGTTGTGTCTAGTATGGGAAATCTTATGGTATTCGTAATGCTTTAATGTTTTTAAAATCCAAGACATTTTGTTTCTTTAATTATTATATTTGTAATAATAATATAAAAGCTTCATCTTACTTCTCCTGATAATACTTGAAGTGAATTGCCTTTCTCATAGGATATCAGCTAGCCCGTCAATGAATGATGATGGATGCCAGCCCCCCAATTGTGGGGCAGACACCGTTCTCCGGTTACCTTAACTCATTACTATTACCACTACATGTAGTGCAGTACCTGCGATGGGAGTCCATTTGGCACGTTCCGCACACAAAGCGTTCTAATCGCGGCTCTCTTCTAATTTTTTTTTTGGTTGTTTTTGCGGTTTTTCCTCGGCAGTCTGCGCCAGCCAGCATGACGCTGTAACCCACCCACTGGGCCACCCCCCTATCAACCCATTGGAGAAGCAGCAAAGAAGCGCCAAAGAAGCACCACCCAGAGAGCCCACCCCCTTCCAACCACTGGACACTGGCGTTGGCATTATCAGTGCGTGATCATCGTGTCATTGTCAATGGGCTGTGTTCCGAACAAAAATTAATTACCCCTGTCCGATAAGTTGGGAGATTAGGGAGTGCTCCCCCTTGTCCACAAGCCCATCGCCCATCGCCCATCCTGTGTGATTGCTGTGTGACACTTGTTCTGACCGGGGTAATCGTCGAAATTGAAATTGCGTTCTCCATTCGATTTCGCTGATTGATGGAAGACCTGTCCAACCTGACCAAATTCCCCAGCGATCATATATTGGCAGCTCTGTCGGAAGCCCCCCTCCCAAAATCCACTGTAACGTTACCAGGCCACCCTCGAAAACCCATAATTTGATCGATTTTCGTTAGCTGATTGTTATCCTAGCCACGAAAATAGATTGAAAGTTTCCAAACACGCGCTTTAAGCTCAAAAAAGAAATATTATTAATATTTGGCGCCCAACAGGTGGCGTAATTACACGGCGAGAAGGGTGGATAACTTTTTCTTTGTAGATATTTCAACAAAATTTCTTTAATATTTTAAATATTCTACAACTAGTTAGAGTAAAAAGAGTTCTTATTGAATTTATTGCAAAATAATCTTTTGGGCTCTAGACATCGGTCGTAAATGCTTTAATAACTACCTACTATCATTTTATGATTTTATGATAGTATCGAAATGATAACTGCAATTATAGCTCGTACAGAAAAACCACCTTAAGTTAAGGGGCTTATTAATTATTTTTTGGATTAGAAACTTTATTATAATATAATAATTAATTATAAATAATTATAATATCATTACTTTTTGGGGCTATAAAAATGAAAGTCCCTACACAATTTTGTTGACTACTTTTGCGCACCCTGAATTTAATTGAATTTTTTCCAGTGCACTCGCGTGCGTTGCTACCACAAATCAAAGTCGTACGTTTTGAATGTTCCTAACGCGATCCATCCTTAAAATCGAGAAAGGACATTGACCCCAGGCTGCCGGTTACCTGGGTTTCTAGTTTTGGCGCTAAAACTTTTCGCGGCACGTGCGTTGCGGCTTTTCCTTGGGCGCCATATGGCAGCCAAAAATCAACTAGGCGGACCGCAGGATGCACAAATTGTACCGAAACTCGTAAAAAAAGTAAATTAAATGACCAAAAATAAAAGATATATTTTAAATGGAATTTTTTAATTTTCAATTCCGCTTTGTTTAAATGTTTTTTTATATTTCTTTTCTCGGCAACCGCTTTATTGGTCTATTCCTTTTGCGTGTTTAGCGTGCGACTAAAATTTGGTTAAATCGCTTAGTTTACCGGGCCAGTTAAAACAGAGCTTTTTGTGACGGAAAAGCTCGATGGGGTTGGGAGAACACTTGTTGAGCGGCGAAGCGAAGTAAAAAGGTGCTGAACTTATTTTTTCCCCAATACAATGACTGGAGAAGAAGCAACCTTAAAAGCAATAAATTGAACTACAAATCGACAAATAATCCCTGTTTAAAAATACCGCCATTTATGGTGTTGAAGCGGGTATTTTTGTCAGCCCTGGGTTGCCAGCTTTTTAATCGATATTAAATAAGGTTGTTAGCTGATCAAAACAGTATGTGGTTCTAATTTGAGACAATTTTTGGACGAATTACAGCAAAAAACAAAAAGAAAACAGTTCTTATTTTTGCCAAAAACCCAAATCTCAATTTTACACAAAAAAATAATTCGTTTTTCGGCCGAAACAATTCTGACGGTTTTTTCCCATGTTACTCCAAAAATACTAAGA